>CM061535.1:99727442-100445644 GCA_030545055.2 Neoaliturus tenellus
CATATCAGTAACGTAACGATTCTTCACAAATGAATAGTTACGAATTTTGGAATTTATTTTCTTTTACTAATATACCGGGTGTCACAGACCACCCCGTACAACCCCTTTTAAAAATCTAAAAAATTCATTATTCACAAAAACAAACTATGCCATGATATATAAATCGGTTGCGCTCTATCCACTGATGATAATTTCAATGTACATTGTGTACCATAAGTAACCTACCCAGACCGGAAGTCATTAATTTTAAATACGATCACCCCTATTTTTATGGTATTTTTGGATTCTAGACAAAATTTTAATACTACTTTACAATTTAATGTGTATCCCTAATCATAACGGTTTGGAAGATAATGGAGTTAAGAGTTTGATTTTTTTCCCCATAAGAATAACATGGAGCAAATTGTCATATCCATTAACACTGAAACTTTTATCTTTTACATAACTGTTCAAGCATAAAAAATATCTTTTTTTTTAATACCTCATTTTAGATAAGATTTCATTTAAAAATATCGATTTTCACCTAATTAATTTTAGTTTTATAAACATTTTAAATAATTTTCACCATATTGTCAAACTCACTGAAAAATGAAATTATTTATGACAAAACTAATAATTTATGATGCTAAAGTGTATAAAAGAAGAAGCTAAGGTATTTTTATGCTAGGCACTTTCAGATTAACGGGAAATTTACAGAGATAATGGATGTTAAATTTAGCTCAATGTTATTCTTATGGGGAAAAATTAAACTTCGACCTCCATTATCTCCCAAACCGTTAGGATTAGGGATACACATTAAATTACAAAGTAGTCTTAAAATTATATCTAGAATCCAAAAATACCATAAAAAGTGGGGGTCCGTATTTAAATTACATTGAAATTATCATCAATGGATAGAGCGCAACCGGTTTACCTATAATGGCACAATTTGTTTTCGTGAATAATTAATTTTGTAGATTTTAAAAGGGGTGTACCGGTGGTCTGGGACACCCGGTATAACATTGTATTTATAGCAATATCAATAGTCTATAACATTTAAGTAAGCTATGTCATAAATACAAAATATTACAGATCATAACTCGAAACAAGTATTAAACATTATATATAAAAGAAAGGATACAGACTCAAGGGAAATATCTGGAAGCTTTTCAATAATGCAACACGCCGATCTGGTATCAGATATTGCTGTTGAGGCCACCGTCGTAGTACAAATAAATATTACCAAGTTAATATCGAGTACAAATAAATAGCCACTGGATAAATGTTGAACTTAAATAAAACTCTCAAATACGTGTAAAACATTTACCTGACAATATGTATTAAAGAAATTGTCATTCTAGAAATTGCTAACTTAACCACCATTTTTTTTAATTTTATTTATTTATACACATTGAGTTTTTCCTTTATCTATCTTGTTAGGGATATTGAACTACCAATGTAGTAAATAAAATAAATTTAAGTAAGCCATAAATTCTATAGTTTTGAGTGAAAAAGTCTTTAATTTAGGACATTTTATTTCATACAAATTTAGGTTCAACAAAGGTTGAAACTAATTGTGTGAGTGAAAGTTATGGTGTTATCTCTACTTACGACTAAGAGTGCACATTTTTTTTTTTTATTGCCACGCACCATTAATTTTTAAATATTTTTTGGAATTTACAGGGTGTTCAGAAACTTTCATCTTAAACTCCTTTTGGTGATTATTTGGATCAAAATGGACAAACAAGTGCATTGAACATATGTATATGTCCCAAATATCTATTAGGTAATATAATCACGGAGACGGATTATTGTCTCTTCCTAAATAAAGGTAATAGGTTATTATTTAATAGGTTAATATTTATTAGTTATAAACATCATGGAGTTATTGAAATTTGTCTGCAGAAAAAAATTTATTTTGTACTATAATTCATACAAATTAAGGCTATTTTATTTAAAAATCCGAATAACACCGTGAGTAGTGTCAAATGGGTGGTGCCGTCTCAGTTCAATGACCCCTGAGGAATACGTGACATCACGATGACTTTTTATTCATGTCTCCTGGATTGATTAGACTAATAAATAGTAGGCTAATTTACCTTAACGTCTTCAATCCTGTAGTATAAGATTACTATAGTTTCGAGGTTTATAACCTCATTTTCAAATCTTCAATTATAAAAATATCATATCATTGATGAACAATGATGATATATTTCATTGCTGAAAAATGCTCCACGGTGTGGTGGAGTTGTTTCGGTTCAATGACCTCTAAGGAGTGATGGATGACGGTTTAGGCAGTCACGGTATAAACTTTAGATTTCCTGGACAATTTTGCCGTTACTTTCTAATTTCACTCCAAGCCCCCAAGGACACGGGGACTTTGGAGAAAACTCTGAGAGGATTGTGAGGAATCGCAAAATTGCTAAATATTTTAAGTTTATGCATGAACATGACCTACATTATGTCAGTGAGGTCATCTTGGTGACATCAGGGTTTATGACAGGATCAGACCGTCATTTTTGTGACGTCACAGTAACGTATTGATGACGTCATCGTGACGTCACAGTAACGTATTGATGACGTCATCGTGGACGTCACGCATTTCTCAGAGGTCATTTAACTGAGCCTGCGCCGCCCATTTGACCCTACTGCCATTACTAAATGTCAGATCCTTACAAACGTTATGTCATTGTTAAGAAAATTTTATTGTAATTTTTTTTATACAAATTGTTGTGCCATTTTTCAACAAACATCTGTAAAAAAATCTGGAAATTTACATTGTTGTGACTAAGGTTCTTGCCAATATAAACTTAATACACTCATGCGTTACGGAAGTAAAAACTAAAGTATATAAAAGTATATAAAACCAAATTGCGGCTAAAGGCTAAATGAAGCATTTTTGACATTTGTTCCCATGATATTTTTTATTTCTTATCCAAGGAATCACCAAACTGAGTTTCCAAACACTCTCAATATGCCAAACTAAACTAAACTCAACCTAACATTTAAATCTGATTTATTTGGAACGAGTCAGTTATTTCACATATCCATGTATATATTAGTTTATATTAATGTTAACTGCCACATTCCCCAATATTCATTTTTGGGCAGGATTTAAAATGTACGTAAAAAGTTTTGAAACACTCAAAAGTAATTGATTAAATTTTAAAATTCTAATTACCATGTTTTTTTACAAGACGTTTTGCCGACTTCGTCTACCTGGGTACAACTTCTCTTTCTAATCAATTAGTCAGTACTATGGTAATTTAAGAGTTATTTTGGCTTTCATATCTCGTTTATGTTTTTATTTTACCATTTATGTTTTTAAAATGTAAAATTTGTATCTTTACATACAACGTATCAACTAAAAAACCCAACTACTTTGACGCCTAATAAAATTTGTTTAAGTGTAAATAGATCGTTTTTGGAAACAATGTATGGCAGAGGCACTCTTTAAGTTTTTTCACGATGATTTTTGTCTAATAGCTTAATGATTTTTGTAGCTCAAAGCTTTACTTCAAAACAACGTAAAAAAATATTAAGTGTCATTAAAATGCAAGGAAACCCCAGTTTCTTTAATGGTAGCCTACATTAGAAAAATATGATGATTTTTTACAGAGAAGATTTAGAACAAGTTATTTTAGATATTTTCCATTATGGAATCCCATCTGATCCTAGTACGCTAAGTTTATATTGACTATAAGTATATAACACCTAAAAGGTAATGATAGACCATTACATGAAGTGTAGAAAACTATCTATTAGGCGTAGCAGTAGTGCAAAAGTAAGGCTGCTGGCTCACTTCAAGGTCACCTGAGCGATGACGTCATCGAGGTCAATGACCCCACCGATGACGTCATCGATGACGTCATCGATGACGCAATCGATGACGTCATCACCAATGACGTCACATCCATGACGTCACACCCATGACGTCACAGAAATGACGTGCGGATGACGTCATCACCCCTTACATCACCAAAATGACGTCATCGATGTCACAAAGGTCAAGGTCACGCCGAAACCTAAAATTTTTCGGCACTTTTGCGGTTTCTCGCACTACGCTCCGAATTTTAATCCGGTTCCCATGACCTTGACGACTTGGAGCGAATTTGCGATGAGAAACAGCAAAAGTGCCGAGGAAACTTGAAGTTTGCAACGTGACTCTGCCTAAACCGTCATGTGACACCGCTCGGGTGACCTTGAACTAGCCCAGCTGCCTTACTTTAGACCAGTACTACAACCGCGATGTGCACCCTACGACAGACACCGAGCGACTGACTGTCCCGGCTCTGTGTACTCTAGGTATATCGGCTTGAGAGACTAAGACTCTAAACTGTCAGGAATGGGAGTAACTAACTGAATTTTGCAAGGAAAAGTCATTTCATCCAATATTCTAAACAAATCCTCATCAGTAAAACTTACATTAGTCTGTTTGGTATAAAACCTAGGGTGTCCGCGCAACAGTCTTCGCCATTTAGCTAAAGTTGAAACCCGTTTGACTTTGAGTTTGGGACAGTGAGCAACTAACAAAGTCTTAACACGGCTAAGTTTCTTACCCAGAGTGTCCCGCGACATAGCCTCCCCTCACAAAAGTCCGCACAATACTGAGAGACTGTTGGTAGCGCATGAGTGAAGGGAAAAGTGGTGGGGGAAACAGCAGGAGCGGGGAAAGGTCACAGTGGTGGGGGAAGGTGAGGTTGAACGCTGGAGTATCGCATCACTTCACCATGAGCTGTCCTACAGTCAACACACTGTTCTCGCAGCCCGAGTTGGCGCAAGAAGAAACCCTACTGTACAGCTTAAGCTGTGAGGGGCAAGGAAGAAAAGTTAAAGTTGAAGTTATGGTAAACTCTAAGGTGAAGAGCCGTCTAAATAAAGTGATTGTAATCTTTCAATCCCCAATAACCTTAGAGAAATACAACTTTATAAAGCGACACCTTAGTTGGCAAAACAAAGTGGAATTGGAAAAGATTACAGTGAAATTAATTTAACTTAAAATTTGGACTGGACACTCTTGGCGATACCACGTGGCGTGCAAATGCCACCCTAAACATTACAAGTTAGGTTATTGAGCACCTCTGGTACAATAACCGATGTGCTAGAGTTAAAGTGTGACGACCTTGAGTCAAAACACAGATATACTACAATTCGATATCGTCCCAGAGTTAAAGTGTAGTGACCTACATTCAGAACTTGTAAAATTACTTACATATAGAGAGCTATGGAACAGCGAGACGCACCGCATGGAAGCCGGAGACATACTGGCGAAGCGGTGTTGTGCAGCCTAGGGACCCAGTTGTGGTGGGGGTACAGCCAACACTTAGAGTACAAGTGTCGTGGGTGACCTTGACCCACTTAACTTACCTGACCCCCCCCCCCCCGACAAAAAGTGCGAACCCCCCCCCCCCCCCCACCGACAAAAAGTGCGAACCCCCCCCCCCCCCCGACAAAAAGTGCGAACCCCCTCCCCCCCCCCCGACAAAAAGTGCGAACCCCCCCCCCCCCCCCCCGACAAAAAGTGCGAACCCCCCCCCCCCCCGACAAAAAGTGCGAACCCCCCCCCCCACCCCCACCCCCTCCCCCACCCCTGATATCCTGGGCGTGGCAGCCCCGGTGGGGATATCAGGGAGCCCAGCCAGAGCCGGCTCGCAGTCCGCTCCCGCGCGTTGAACGTGAACGATCGGGACGGACCGCCATAGGCATCACTAAACATTGAATGGCGCCTTCAGTGTTTAGCGAAGTCTACTCTAACTTTAAGACATGTATTAGTTGTAAGATATTGCGCTTGCGTTTGGGTATTGCGAATTGTTTTTATATGAGAGTGTTTTACTTGTACCCTATGTCTCCTGTGTCTTTTATCCTTTGTGTCTTGTTTGTTATGTGTTTAATGTGTATGTGCTTGTTCCAGCATTGACTACGTTGAGCTCAATTGTGTGTTGTAAGTGTGTTATTTTGTTTTTAAAGTGTATACGCTTGTTTTAGCAATCCCCCCTTGAGCTTTTTTAATGCTCAAAGTAAACTGTAAAGTCAGGGAACGGGAGTAGGCCCCCGTGTAAAGCCACTTTTAATAATTGGTAGGCTCCTTGCCAGGCATGCAAAAGGTTGCGGATGGCATTTGGGGAGCATGTCCGTTTGTACGCTGGCAAGCAAAAGGTTGTGGCGGCCTCTGCACTCGGACCGAGGACGTAAGCCATTAGGGTGTCCTCAGTATGTTTCCCTTCTGGAAACTCAAAATTATGTAAATGAATCTTTGTTAGCTATTTGTGTTTTTAGTCCCCAAGGCCCCCGAACATTCGTGGTTCGCCATGGATGTACGGGGGCCGAAATTTTTTAATGTCCGTGTGGGCCTTGACCCACAAAGACTTGTAAAAAGTCAATGCATTGTAAATTAAAAATATTAAGCCACTAGGGTGTCCTCAGTTTGTTTTCTTCTGGAAACACAAAATTATGTAAATGAATCTTTGTTAGCTACTGAAAAGACAATGCAGTAAATGTTTACAAGTCTTGCGTGGCGAAGGGTACAGGACATTGGATGTTGCCTTGTTGTCATAGTTGGGTCTCTTCGGAGGCTACAGCGATGACAACCCAAGTGCCTCACACCCCCAAAGGGGGGTGTGGGGCTTAATTTTTTTAAAGTTTTTTTGTGACCTTGACCTAAATATGTAAAATAAAATGCGAACCCCCCCCCAACTTTTTTTTTGGGAAAAATTTTTGACCTTGACCAAAAAGTTTTTTGCTCAAGGTCAAAGTTTTTTGCTTTTTGGACGAGAAGTGCCCCCCCCCCCCTCCGGGTACCTTGGGCGTGGTCACCCGGTGGGGATATAAGGCGGCCGGGTTGCACGCATTTCTCATTTTAGCTCCAGCGCTTATGCTGACCGGTTCTTAAAATGTATCGTCGTATACCTTATGATCCTTCGTACTATAATCTGTTTGGTATTAATAGTATTACAGACAATGAGCAGAAATTGTATAAAAAATTTTGTTGTTTACTTGATAGAACGCACAAACTACCACCAAATACTTTCACCTACAAGCTACCCCTGATAGACAAGGATGATGTAAGCAAACTAACAACAATTCAAGTGAAATTTCTCGAAGAAAAAATCCTTGTTTGTGTAAGAGAAGTGTTTCATAATGAATATTCAAAAAGATTGGCCTTCGACTTTATTAAGGAACATGCAGGACGTGAAAAAGAACAGTACCCAGGATTATATTATTTATATCTTTTTGAGAATGGAGCAAGTGTAACGGTAGAAATAAGTATCAAACTAATGTAATTCTCCCAACCAAGTGTTAAAATAGGACTTGAACTTGGACTTGATTGAGGTTTTCTTGTAGAACAGAGCGGGGGATAGATCACTTTGCGGCAATGGACTAGCATGCTGCTTAGTGGTTTATCCCCCGCTCAAAGGGTATCTTTACGCGACCTTGACCCACATAAATGCATAGTTTGTGGGGGTATAAAAAAGGGCAAACCAATTGGATGGATACACCACTTCTATACCATGGCTCTATTGCAGTGCTCTATCCCCGCTAAAAATAATAATTCCAAGTGACCTTGTTCCACATAAACTTGCTCAAACAGACATCTTTCAAAATATTTGTACAAAGTAGTGGATTTAGACCAAACATTATTGGTTTATCAAGCCTGTTGAAGAATATATTGAAAATGGGTGTTTAAAAGCCAAATTTACTAAATGATTGATAAACCGGATGTATATGACGTCACCTTCCCCCACCCTTCAACCTCGGGTATAAAGGGACCCGGTTGAGCGCGCTGCTCATTATTGCTTGGACATTCACCGAGTGCACACTCAAAGCCAAACTTGTTCAAAAAATGGCTCTTTGCGATATTTGTGGTGAGTTTTTTCCAAGATGAAGATATCTTTGTTTTACACCGAGAATTGCATCATGAAGAAAACAGAAAAGAAGAGATTGTTGTAAGTGAAGAAGACTTGGATGCGTTTGATCGGTTATTGGAAAACTACCAGAAACAGATGGACGACTGTGATAGCTATCTACAGTTACACCGAGAATTGCATCGTGAAGAGGACAGAAAAGAAGAGATTGTAGTAAGTGAAGAAGACTTGGATGCGATTGATCGGTTTTTGGAAAAACCCCAGAAGCAGAAGGACTGGGCTAGCTATTTACAGTTAATGCAAAGAAGAAGACCAAGTGTTATTCAATTTGCCGGAGCTGGACCATCTACAGCTGGAGGATTTATTGAAAAGGAAATGGAAGGAAAAAAAGTGGAAGATGTAAAACAACTGCGTACCCAAGAAGAGGATATGGAAGAAGAGGATACAGAAGAAGTGGAAGAAATAAGACAACTGCGCACCACATGCCTTGCCAGGACCAGTTGTAACTCATTTCAAAATTAATAATGTGCAATTGGAATTAGAAAACTTTATAACCCAAGCTAAAAATTTAGTTGTAAAAACATTGATGGAAGAATTGGCAAGATTGAACTTTATTAAATTTGGATTGGTGTTGGAGGCTATGTTTACTAATACCAATGGTGAAAACTCACCGAGAGCATTCATTGCTAAAAACCGAACCCTTACAACCACATCTGATATCAACGAAATTTTAGAAGATTGTTTGAATGAACTGCTAATGAAACTCCAAGAACACGAAGGAAGAGGATCTGGCTGGACGCTATCATCGATTGAAGGTATGGATGTGAGGGTTCACAAGCATGGATATGGTATGAGGGGTAGCAGCTTTATCCCTCTACCAAAGAAAATTAAAGACACCAACTCTTGCAGAAATGTTACAAACGGGGATAATGAATGTTTTAAGTATGCGATGCTAACTAAGTATGTAAAACATAATCCTTGTAGAGTTGGTAGGGAATATTATGAAAACGAACACCGCTACAACTTCCGAGGAATGTCGTATCCTGTGAGTCTTAATCAAATTGCAAAATTTGAGAAACAAAATCCAGGTGTTTCTGTTAACGTGTTCGGCTTAGATGATTCGAACAATGTGTATCCTCTACGAGTTGGAAAAGTGGAGCAAAGAAACCATACTGATTTATTATTGATAACTAAAGGCGAAATTTCACATTATGTGTGGATAAAAGATTTTGAAGCATTGGTTGTACGACAATTAACGAAAAATAAAATTAGAGTGACAGTGTGTAAGAGATGCTTTTGTTTTACGAATAAAGATTTGAGACGTGGAGGATCGGAGTGGTTGAAGGAACACCAAAGACTTTGTAATGACAACTATGAAGTGAAGATTAGTCTGCCGCCGCCATCTCGAGCGTTCATCCAATTCAACAAAACAGTTCACCAATATCGGATTCCAGTAGCCGTCTACGCAGATTTCGAATCCACGTTAGTACCACAGGAGCTTCCGGATGGTGAGGTGACTAGAAGAACCAAATATCAACTGCATCAACCTAACAGTTTTTGCTTATTGGTGAAATCGACTTTGCCTGAAGAACAGTTGCAAGACTATGGCTTAACATCCACTCCGATACTCTACCGTGGGGAAGAAGCCGCTAAGCATTTCGTAGACCAGTTGTATGACATTGCTGAAAAGGTGCAACGCTTATTCGGTAATGTTTTACCTATGGAACCTTTGAATCAAAATCAACAAGAAGAATACAATTTGGCAACAAGATGTTATTTATGCAAGAAGAGCTTCAGTGAAGAAAATCAAAAAGTAAGAGATCACGATCACCTGACAGGGTTATACAGAGGAGCTGCTTGTAATTCATGCAATATAAATTACAAACTGCCAAACTTTATCCCTGTCGTGTTACACAATCTTAGCGGCTATGACTCCCACTTCATTATCCCAGAGTTAGGACGAGATGATGGAAAAATCGAAGTATTAGCTGAAACATTGGAGAAGTACATCAGTTTCTCAAAAACAGTAGGTAAAATTAAACTTCGCTTCGTAGACTCTTATAGATTTATGTCATCTAGTTTGAGCAAATTGTCTGAGAACCTAAGAAGAGAAGATCTAAAAGAAACCAGCAAAATTGTACCTGAAGATAAATTGGACTTAGTAATGCGTAAAGGAGTGTTCCCCTATGATTACATAACTTCTGCAGAAAAATTCGAAGAAACCAGTCTGCCACCGATTGAAGCCTTTAATAGCAAGTTAAATGAAAGTGAAATCTCCGTTGAAGACTACAATCATGCTTGTAATGTTTGGAACCAACTAAACATTCAAACCTTAGGGGAATATTCCGACTTTTACATAAAATTGGACGTAACTCTGCTGTGCGATGTGATGGAAGAATTTCGAAACACCTGCTTCTCCGCCTATGGACTGGACCCTCTACACTCGTACACATCTCCAGGATTAGCATGGCAAGCTATGCTAAAGTCAACCAACTGTCGATTGGAACTTCTAACAGATATTGATATGGTGCTCATGATAGAATCTGGTGTACGGGGCGGTTTGACACAAGCTGTAACACGTCATGTCAAAGCTAACAACAAGTACATCCCAGGCTTCGATGAGAGACAACCATCGGTCTACCTTGGTTACTTTGACGCAAACAACCTTTATGGTTGGGCAATGTCAAATCCGCTTCCCTACGCTGACTTCAAATGGATCGACCCGGCCACCATCGGTGACATCTCACAGATTCCAAAGAATGGTCCAAAAGGCTATATTTTGGACTGTGATTTCGAATATCCGGAGCACCTTCATGACCATCACTACGACTTGCCTCTCCTAGCCAAGACTGAAGTTTCACCGACAGGAAGATGGCCGAAATTGATGATGACGTTGGAGAATAAAGATCGGTATGTGGCTCACTACTGGGTAGTTCAACAAGCTCTTGAATTGGGTCTACGTGTGGTGAGAATTCATAGAGCAATTGAATTCACCCAGTCTTGTTGGTTGAAACCATATATTGATTCCAACACTACAAGAAGAGCAGCAGCAACATCAGCATTTGAAAAGGACTTTTACAAATTGATGAACAACGCCATCTTCGGGAAGACCTTAGAAAACAAAAGAAAACACAAGATTGTAAAATTAGTAAGTGATCCTAAGAAATTGGAAAAATTAGTGCAAAAACCAAATTTTGGAACATCCATGATTATAAACGAAGATCTAGTTGCCGTAAGTATGAAGAAAACAACAATAGTGATGGATCGTCCGTTATACATTGGAATGTCAATTTTGGATATAAGTAAAACTTTAATGTATGATTTCCATTACAACAAAATGGTTAAACACTACGGAAGAGACAACATTGGAGTTGCATACATGGATACCGACGCGTTTATCTACTGGATAAAGACTTTGGACATGTATGAAGACCTAAGGAGTTTCCTATACAAAGACGATTTTGACTTCTCTGACTATCCGAAGAACCATCCAAATTACAACGAAAAGAATAAAAAAGTAATCGGAAAATTTAAAGATGAAGCAAATGGAATGCCTTTAGAAGAAATAGTGGCACTGATGGCAAAATTGTATTCATTTAAAATGTACAACGAGAACAACACACCCACAGTCAAGAAAGCAAAAGGAGTCAAAACATCGTACTTGAAGAAACATGTGACATTTGACCATTACAAGACCTGCTTGTTTGAAGATTCTACAATGTCTGCAACGTTCAACACTATCAGAAGCTTTAAACATGAGGTCTACAGTGTCACTGAAGTTAAAAGAGCACTGTCAGCTCGAGATGATAAAAGGCATATTATGCCGGATAAAATTCACACTCTTCCTTTTGGACACTACTCTCTAAACCCTATCGACTAGTAACCTATTCTTCGCCCCTCTACAACTTCGACCTTATTCCTTTCTCCTTCCGTAAAAAAATGGGGAACACGGCAAGTCAAACGCCGTGTTCCCCATTTTTTTACACAAGTTTGGATGACCTTGACCTATATAAATGATGTTAATATTTAAGACAACATTCATTGTTATTATACATGTGATACATGAAACATTCAAACCTGCAATATGAAGAACTTGAAGCAAGAAATTGTCAACGAGCTTCATAAACCTGCAAGAAGAAAGTTTCCACGAAGAAATACAGTGATAAAAGGAATAAATGATTTATATCAAGCGGATTTAATCGAAATGATTCCTTATAGTAAACAAAATAGAGGATTTAAATACATATTGACTATTATTAATTGTTTTTCAAAAATGGCAGATGCTTTACCACTAAAAGATAAAAGTGGCAAAAGTGTTACAAAAGCAATGGAAACAGCTATACAAAGAGACAAACATACTATAAAACATTTACAAACTGATGATGGAAAAGAATATTTTAATAAGGAATTTGCAAATTTAATGAAAAAACACAACATTAACCATTACTCAACCAATTCAGAGGTAAAAGCATCAATAATTGAAAGATTTAACAGAACTTTAAAAGGTGCGATGTATAAGATGTTTTCCAACAGAGGATCACACGTATGGATTGATGTGTTACCAAAACTTATAAGCGATTACAATAACAAGTTTCATAGAACTATCGGTATGAAACCAAGCCAGGTGACTAATAAAAATGAAAAACTTGTATTAAAACGTATAAAAATGAATACTAAACCAAAAGTTGAAAAACTAAAGCCTAAAAGGTTTAATGTTGGTGATAAAGTGCGAATAAGCAAATACAAAGGTGTATTCAGTAAAAGATATCTTCCGAACTGGACAAATGAGGTATTTACCGTATTTAAGGTGCAACCTACAGTACCAGAAACTTACATTTTAAAAGATAATAAAGGACAATTGCTTGAAGGAGGTTTTTATGGACATGAAATGTTAAAATCAACAGTAGGTGATGTATATCTAGTAGAAAAGGTGTTGCAACGCAAAAAAGATAAGGTTAAAGTAAGATGGTTAGGATTTAATAAGACGGAAGATTCTTGGATACCTAAAAAGGATCTAATATAATGATAGAGCATCATTTTGGGTTGAACCATTACAAAGGATGGAGATAATACCGCAAAAAGACAATTTTACTATTAATAATATAGATGAACTCACAGTGGATGGTTCTCAATTCAATACTGGGAAACACGGTGTTTTGTTACCAAACACGGTGCGTTGTCTGGTTACCGGTCCTTCCAATTGTGGAAAAACAAATGTAGTATTCAATTTGATTACAAACCCTAAAGGCTTACGTTTTAATAATTTATATGTATTTTCAAAGTCACTACAACAACCGAAATATCAGTTATTGGAACAAATACTCAATAATGTACCTGAAGTTAAATATTTTAAATTTAACGCGAGCGAGAGTGTCATGCAACCGCAAGAGGCTAAACCATTCTCAGTATTCATATTTGACGATGTATCTTGTGAAAATCAAAATACAATAAGGAATTACTTCGCCATGGGTCGACATAACAACATAGATAGCATTTATATTGGTCAAACTTACAGCAAAATACCGAAACAGCTCATTAGAGACAATGCAAACATGTTAATTGTATTTAAACAGGATGAAACCAACCTAAAACACATATATTATGACCATGTAAGTGCGGATATGCCATTCGAACGATTTAAAGAGTTGTGTGGAAAGGCTTGGGCTGAAAAGTATGGGTTTTTAACAATTATAAAGGAACAACCGCTAAACAATGGTCGATACAGGATAGGATTTGATAAATTTATACTAATACACTGATCATGATGTAAAACATTCATTGTTGTACAACACGTCTTGCTACAAACATGGTTAACCAAGAAAAGTTAATAAAGGAAATAAAATCACTTAGTGATTCTATTCGGGATAAAAACAGAGCATTAAAATTAGGTATTAGCGAAAGGGAGAAATTTCTTGAATCTACTTTTAAACCTATTACTGAACCCTTGAAACAATTAAACAAAAAATTTGCTAAACCCGTTTTGGAAGGAGATGCAATTGCACCTATTACAAAGTTTGAAAGAGAAAATATAAAATCAGAAGATTTTAGTGATGAAGACCTGGAATCCTCTACATATAGTGGTTTTACCGGTGAAGAACCTGAAAGAGAGCTAGAATCACCAGACTATAGTGGTATAAGAGAATTATATGAAGTAAAAGCTAAAAGAGGACATGAAGATGTATCAACTGCTAGTGAAGAGGAAAAAGAAGAAGAAGCAAGGGAAGGTCCGTCAAACATAAGCTTGTTGGGTGAAAACATTCATAACAAAGGACCTTTAGGAAGGAAATACATGATAAAAATGTTAGCTGGAATAAATCCTAATAAAAACTACCATAGTTATGGAGTAAGATTAACAGAAGAAGGTTTAATGGTTGGTAATAGCCCGGTAAACATTGATGAAGATGATAATATTATTGTTGGTAATCAAAGATATAAGGGCACAAGAGGATTATTTGAATTATTATTTGAAAAAAAGCCTTTAGAATTGTTAGTTAAAGAAGAAGATATGGAAGCATATAAACAGATTTTGGAACACACCAATGCATACAGGAGGAAGTATTTAGCTGACCAGCCAGTTTTTAGATCTAGGTCTTTAAAATATAGAGTATTTGTATCCAAGTTAATACCAACAACGAGAAGACAACCAATGCCGATAATGCCAAGAAAACCTGTAAAACGAAGGTTTGTGTCATCCACTTTGGATATAAGTGCTCCAGAACCAAGAAAAAGAAACAAATCTGTTACAGGTACAGGTTTAATGAAGAAACTATATAACACAAATGTGATTTATTACAATAATATCAATAAATTGGTGGATAGAATGAAACTAATACATGAAGCTAAAGAAGCGGGTCATACTGGATTGGAAAACGAATGGGTGGCTTTAGTGGATGAACTCCGAAACCGTGGGGTAATCTCATAAAAATGCGTTACTCCCTAGATTACTATTCAGTTGCACCATGAGTGTCGACAAGTTCGGACGTTACTCCTCGGATGGGTTATATTACGCAAATAATTTAAAAAGAGGTGCTGGTTTACCACAAACACCTGATGGAGATTATGATATAACTAATAAAAGGTTAAAAAACATAAAAGATCCCACAGATGAAAACGATGCAATAAATTTAAAAGTATTAAAAGAAAATATATCACCAACATTAAGACTACAGAAAAACACATATGACGCAGGTAATCATAGAATTGTCAATGTTGGTAAGCCAAATCAAAACGCTGATGCAATAAACAAAGGTTATTTATCATCAGAATTAAAAAATACGCTAAAATTCAATGGAAAAACGTATACTGCTGAAAATAAACGTATATCCAACGTAGATGATCCTAAAGATGCAAAAGACAGCGTAAATAGACGCTATTTACATTCATTAATACCTGAAAAGACAAAAGATGGTTTTTCTTTTTATAAATTTGTTATTAACGATATAGGTTATCCGAAAAATGAAAATGATGCTGTAAATTTAAAATATATAAAAGATCATTGTATTACACGTGATGTAGGAGTTATTGATTGTCTAGGTAATTGTTTAGCGAATGTTAAAGATGGTTCGGCACCATCAGATGGTGCAACAGTGGGTCAAATGATGGAAACCTTAAAACAAGAAACAACCTCTTTTGTAAAACAAGATCAAGTAGTATCAAAGCAAGGGGATGAATTTGTTCAAGGTAATGAAAAATTTAATTTATTAACATACAAAAATAATGCTTGGGATTGCATGGGTAAAGGGTTATCAAATATGGGATGGGGTTATGAAAAACATGATGCAGCTGCTTTATCACAAACCGTACATCTAGATCCAGATCATTCTTTTAGATTTTTTACATGTAAAAATAAAGTAATAAAAAACTTGCATAATGGAAGAGATCCAAATGATGCTGCAACTGTAGGACAAACATTACAATATGACAGTGCAAATAAAGAGTTTATTTATAATAAGCAAAGATTTAAATTAATGGATGTAAATGATTATCAAAATATATTAATTGCAGATCCAAATTCATTTAGCGGATTTAGAAAATTGTCTGGTGAACAATTTATTCATAAAAATCATGTGTTTCGAAATGAATCAGACGGAGCATTAGTTAGTGGAAATTTTAAATATTTTAAATGTCCCGGGAGCGATGAAAATGTAACTGATAAAGACTAAGAATTTGTATAAAAACTGATATGGGTTAGAAATCGAGACTAATATTATAAAAATGGGTTACACTCTAGAATGTTATTCAGTTGCACCATGAGTGTTGACAAGTTCGGACGATATTCCTCGGATGGATTATATTACTTTAATACTTTAAAAAGAGGTGCTGGCTTACCACAAACACCTGATGGAGATTATGATATTAGTAATAAACGGTTAAAAAACATTAATGATCCCACAGATGAAAATGATGCAATAAATTTAAAAGTATTAAAAAAAGAGATATTACCAACACTGAAACTAGACAAAAACACATATAACGCGGGTAATCATAGAATTTCCAACGTCGGTAAGCCAAATCAAAACGCTGATGCAATAAACAGAGGTTATTTATCATCGGAATTGAAAAATACGTTAAAATTCGATGGAAAAACGTATAATGCTGAAAATCGACGTATATCTAACGTAGCAGACCCTGTAGATGAAAAAGACAGCATAAATAGACGCTATTTACATTCTATAATACCTGAAAAGACAAAAGATGGGTTTTCTTTTTATAAATTTGTTATTAACGATATAGGTTATCCGAAAAATGAAAATGATGCTGTAAATTTAAAATATATAAAAGTGATGTAGGAGTTATTGATTGTCTAGGTAATTGTTTAGCGAATGTTAAAGATGGTTCGGCACCATCAGATGGTGCAACAGTGGGTCAAATGATGGAAACCTTAAAACAAGAAACAACCTCTTTTGTAAAACAAGATCAAGTAGTATCAAAGCAAGGGGATGAATTTGTTCAAGGTAATGAAAAATTTAATTTATTAACATACAAAAATAATGCTTGGGATTGCATGGGTAAAGGGTTATCAAATATGGGATGGGGTTATGAAAAACATGATGCAGCTGCTTTATCACAAACCGTACATCTAGATCCAGATCATTCTTTTAGATTTTTTACATGTAAAAATAAAGTAATAAAAAACTTGCATAATGGAAGAGATCCAAATGATGCTGCAACTGTAGGACAAACATTACAATATGACAGTGCAAATAAAGAGTTTATTTATAATAAGCAAAGATTTAAATTAATGGATGTAAATGATTATCAAAATATATTAATTGCAGATCCAAATTCATTTAGCGGATTTAGAAAATTGTCTGGTGAACAATTTATTCATAAAAATCATGTGTTTCGAAATGAATCAGACGGAGCATTAGTTAGTGGAAATTTTAAATATTTTAAATGTCCCGGGAGCGATGAAAATGTAACTGATAAAGACTAAGAATTTGTATAAAAACTGATATGGGTTAGAAATCGAGACTAATATTATAAAAATGGGTTACACTCTAGAATGTTATTCAGTTGCACCATGAGTGTTGACAAGTTCGGACGATATTCCTCGGATGGATTATATTACTTTAATACTTTAAAAAGAGGTGCTGGCTTACCACAAACACCTGATGGAGATTATGATATTAGTAATAAACGGTTAAAAAACATTAATGATCCCACAGATGAAAATGATGCAATAAATTTAAAAGTATTAAAAAAAGAGATATTACCAACACTGAAACTAGACAAAAACACATATAACGCGGGTAATCATAGAATTTCCAACGTCGGTAAGCCAAATCAAAACGCTGATGCAATAAACAGAGGTTATTTATCATCGGAATTGAAAAATACGTTAAAATTCGATGGAAAAACGTATAATGCTGAAAATCGACGTATATCTAACGTAGCAGACCCTGTAGATGAAAAAGACAGCATAAATAGACGCTATTTACATTCTATAATACCTGAAAAGACAAAAGATGGGTTTTCTTTTTATAAATTTGTTATTAACGATATAGGTTATCCGAAAAATGAAAATGATGCTGTAAATTTAAAATATATAAAAGATCATTGTATTACACGTGATGTAGGAGTTATTGATTGTCTAGGTAATTGTTTAGCGAATGTTAAAGATGGTTCGGCACCATCAGATGGTGCAACAGTGGGTCAAATGATGGAAACCTTAAAACAAGAAACAACCTCTTTTGTAAAACAAGATCAAGTAGTATCAAAGCAAGGGGATGAATTTGTTCAAGGTAATGAAAAATTTAATTTATTAACATACAAAAATAATGCTTGGGATTGCATGGGTAAAGGGTTATCAAATATGGGATGGGGTTATGAAAAACATGATGCAGCTGCTTTATCACAAACCGTACATCTAGATCCAGATCATTCTTTTAGATTTTTTACATGTAAAAATAAAGTAATAAAAAACTTGCATAATGGAAGAGATCCAAATGATGCTGCAACTGTAGGACAAACATTACAATATGACAGTGCAAATAAAGAGTTTATTTATAATAAGCAAAGATTTAAATTAATGGATGTAAATGATTATCAAAATATATTAATTGCAGATCCAAATTCATTTAGCGGATTTAGAAAATTGTCTGGTGAACAATTTATTCATAAAAATCATGTGTTTCGAAATGAATCAGACGGAGCATTAGTTAGTGGAAATTTTAAATATTTTAAATGTCCCGGGAGCGATGAAAATGTAACTGATAAAGACTAAGAATTTGTATAAAAACTGATATGGGTTAGAAATCGAGACTAATATTATAAAAATGGGTTACACTCTAGAATGTTATTCAGTTGCACCATGAGTGTTGACAAGTTCGGACGATATTCCTCGGATGGATTATATTACTTTAATACTTTAAAAAGAGGTGCTGGCTTACCACAAACACCTGATGGAGATTATGATATTAGTAATAAACGGTTAAAAAACATTAATGATCCCACAGATGAAAATGATGCAATAAATTTAAAAGTATTAAAAAAAGAGATATTACCAACACTGAAACTAGACAAAAACACATATAACGCGGGTAATCATAGAATTTCCAACGTCGGTAAGCCAAATCAAAACGCTGATGCAATAAACAGAGGTTATTTATCATCGGAATTGAAAAATACGTTAAAATTCGATGGAAAAACGTATAATGCTGAAAATCGACGTATATCTAACGTAGCAGACCCTGTAGATGAAAAAGACAGCATAAATAGACGCTATTTACATTCTATAATACCTGAAAAGACAAAAGATGGGTTTTCTTTTTATAAATTTGTTATTAACGATATAGGTTATCCAAAAAATGAAAATGATGCTGTAAATTTAAAATACATCAAAGATCATTGTATTACACGTGATGTAGGAGTTATTGACTGTCTTGGTAATTGTTTAGCGAATGTAAAAGATGGTTTTGCACCATCAGATGGTGCAACGGTGGGTCAAATGAAGGAAACTTTAAAACAAGAAACCTCCGGTTTTGTGAAACAAAACCAAGTAGTAACACGTCAAGGAGATGTATTTGTACAAGGAAATAAAAAGTTTACTTTGCTTGAAGAAAACAATTATGTTTGGGATGGTAAAGGAAAGTTATTGACAAATTTAGGTATTGGTGAAAAGCCTGGTGATGCTGTTACTTATGAACAGATAATACAATTAGAGCCAACTGGAAAAAAAATGGTGGAATTGTGATAACAAACGATTAACAAATGTTGCAGACCCTGATTATGCCAATAACGCTGTAACTGTTAATTTTCTTGTTAAAGTAATAGGTAATTTATTATTTGATATGCATAATTATATTGCAGCAGGACAACATAAACCTATTGACGAAAAAATGAGAAATACATGGATTAAACAAGAAATTCTTTATAAATATTTTTTTAATCATAACACACAAAAGTTTAGATCATCAGTTTGGGGTGATTTTGATATTTAATTAAATAACACCATATATTACATCATTTATGTGCAACCTGTCATAGAGGTAACACATGGGTTCCGCTTTTCGAATATAAAAGACAATCATGGCGTTTCATTACACCAGTCCATATCGAGACACTATACGGAAAGGAGGCGGTATCACGTCCACAGCGGTTTCTCTGTTAAGTAAAGCTTTAAATCGTATTCCAGTAGGATCTATCGTAAACAGAGCAATAGACGCTTTACCATACGAATTTCACATACCGGGAGGTTATCAGTATTGCGGACCAGGAACTAAATTGAAAAAACGACTGGAAAGAGGTGATCCAGGCATAAATAAGTTAGATCAGGTTTGTAAAGAACACGATATCGCATATTCCACGTTTACCGATTCAAAAAATAGGTCAATCGCTGATAAAAAGCTAGCGAATATAGCTTGGCAACGAGTAAAGTCTAGTGACGCTAGTATTGCGGAAAAAGCAGCAGCTTTAGCGGTAACAGCAGGTATGAAGGCTAAAACAGCGGTAGGAGGTGGAAAAAGGAGGGGTAAGAATAAAAAAGGATCAACCAAGAGAAAACATGGTGGTAATATTAGACTAAAAAGACGTTCTCCGAGGAAAAATAATAAAAAACCGACAATATGGTCAATGGTAAAAAACGGGGCTGGTCTATACCTAAGACCGTATCGTGCATATTAAATAAAAGAAATCAATTGGTTATACCACATAAAGCGTTGACTAATGTTGAATTATTTAAATATATTTCCTGTTTAAAAATACCATTTTTCCGCGGAGTATTTATGAAAGACAGTTTACCAAAGAAAATATGGAAAAATGAGACTGGAATCGTAAATTTGGATAATACTGAAGGGTCCGGCACCCATTGGGTGTGTTATAAGAAACTAAATAGTAATGTATATTATTTTGATAGTTTTGGAAATTTGCCACCACCTAAAGAACTTGAACATTACTTTAAATCTGCTAAAAACATATATTACAACTATAAAAGAGAACAACCTGATAATACTTCAATATGCGGCCATTTATGTTTGGAATTCCTAGCTAAAAGTATCAGTCACTATTGAGATGTCTTCCTATACGGTATCATTAACAGGAAAATCGTCCACTTTACGAAGTATCCTTTTTCCAGCGTTACGCTTGCAAAAAGGAAGATTTTGGGAGGCAGCACTGTTGGATTTTACAACTTACAACTCTATTCCCAATGTTACGGAAGGTAAAAATAACTTATTACATTATTATAAAGGAAAAGATGCCAGTGGGAAGTTTACAGACTTGGAAGTTTGCACTCTACCCACAGGTTCTTATGAAATTGATCATATTAATGAATTTTTGCAAAATAAAATGGGAAAAGACAATATAACGCTAAAAGGTAATAACAATACAATGAAAGCTGAGCTTACTTCAAAATATTATATAGATTTCAGTAAGTCAGACTCAATTGGTGATTTATTAGGATTTCCCAAAGATGGAGCGATTTTAGAACCAAATAAAACACATTCCGGTAAACAAACTGTAACAATATTAAAAGTCAATAGTATAGACATAACTTGTAATATTATACAAGGAGCTTACAGAGATGGAGCAAATACTCATATAATACATACTTTTTACCCCAGTGTACCACCTGGATTTAAAATTGTTGAAAAGCCGCAAAACCTGGTATATCTACCTTTGAACACCACTTTCATTTCAGACATCGTGTTGAACGTATTGGATCAAGACGGTAACTTGATAGATTTCCGAGAAGAGCCTATTACGGTTAGATTACATTTAAAATCAACACTTTAATACAAAACCATGGGTTTAACATTTAAAAGCGAACAACCTACGGGAATCCGTATTAGTAGCTCTTCAGCTGTGGAGGAGTTAACACGCGAGAACATTCGTTTCTTAGAGAGAATTGGATTAAAAGTAACCGATAATGGATATACTGGATATAGCTCAGGGTCCAACATTCGACGAAACCCTATGGGAAAAAGAATATCACACCCACAACCCTTACACTTCATCAAAATTAAACAATAACGATGAAATTCGTATTTCCATACAAAATCAAGACATTTACACACTACCATGTGAAAGTTACTTGTATATTGAAGGAAAAGTTACTAAAAAGGACGGTACTACTACTGGTACAACAGTTCCATTTATAAATAATCCCATGGCTTTCCTGTTTGATGAAATTAGATATGAAATATCAGGTGTAACAGTTGATTCTACTAAAAAAGTAGGTATTGCAACAACTTTAAAGGGATTAACATCTATATCACCTAATGAAACCAATTTAATACAACCTGCAGGATGGGTTTTACCTGCAAAAGACACAATCACTCCAGATACAAATGGAAATTTTGATTTTCATATTCCGTTACGTTTGTTGCTTGGTTTTGCTGAAGATTATAGGAAAATAATATTAAACGTTAAACAAGAATTAGTTTTGTTGAGATCTTCAAACGATAAAGATATTATTAAAGCTCCAGACGGTACAACAGATGCAACTTTAGAATGGAAATTAACATTAGACAAAATTGTATGGAGAGTTCCACGTGTAAAATTAGCTGACGAGCATAGAATGCTACTATTAAGAAAGTTAAAGGCTGATCGTGATATTGTAATTCCTTTTAGAAGTTGGGAATTTCATGAACATCCCAGCTTGCCAACTACGGATCGACACACTTGGACAGTTAAAACATCTAATTATGTGGAACGAGCCAGGTATATTATATTTGGTTTACAAACAGGCAGAAGAGACACCATCACCAAACATGCAGGCCAATTTGATCATTGCAACTTGAAAAATATTAAAGTTTATTTAAATTCACAATTTTTTCCATACGATAATTTAAATGTGTCATTCGCTAATAAAAAGTACAGCATATTGTACGATATGTATGCAAGATTCCAAAGTTCATATTATGGTAAAACGAATGCACCTTTACTATCACCAGAAAAATACTTAGATGGTTACCCTATAGTTGTAATCGATTGTTCTAAACAAAATGAATCGGTAAAATCATCAAGTGTAGATATAAAAATAGAAATGGAATTCAACGCGCCTATATCGGCTAATACAACTGCATACTGTTTAATTCTACATGATAAAATCGTAACATACACACCTTTAACTGGAATTGTTAAAAATGTATTGTAAAAAACCGGTTTTGTTACATTCCAATGCATTCCGCGAGTATAAAAGCAGAGTGTTCAGGTCGCTCCTCATCAGTTTGTTGCCTGTTCTTGTATGGGTAGCATCTTATTCAATATGGCTTCTCCTAGTGGTACACAAGAAAATGTAGTAGATATTGAGAAGGAGATATCCGACTTTTTAGATCTTCAAGGTCAACCGGAGGGAGATGAACACAACGCTTGCGGACAACTCCACGGCAGTAATAATGTTGAGGAAAAAGGTAAAAGAAGAAAGAATGCACAGAAGAAGAAAAGGGATACTGAAGATAATATTTCTCCTAACATATTGAGTGAGGTATTCTTGCGAATATTTTATCCAATCTCATCCAGTTTGGACAAAAGTGTTTTAATCGGTGTTATGAAATCGACGGATTATTCACCTACTGTAATTTTGACTCATGGACCCAAAATGATTTTGTTCACCGATAGTGCTTGGGAATCTTTTATGAAGCACTTGCATCTGCTAGAATGCTATTTAACTAGTAACATGTATGGAAGAAAGACAAGAGTAGGACTTTTGGATTCAAATGTGGAAATTGATATTATAAAGAATCGTGGTGACCATCAATTGCGGTTTAGAGACACAACAAGACATGATAACAAGATTCAACTTAATCGAGAAGAGTTTTTTATTCTAACCTGTGCAACTGAACCAATAACAAGATACTTGAGACAACTAGTGTTTTCAAGTTCTATTATTAAAGATTATTTGGAAGACACTTTGGACAAACAACCGGACGCACCTATATTGTACGGACCTGTGGATACTTCTATATTTAATAGGGTTCCTCATGAAGTACAAATGTGGAGACAGTTGGAAAAATACGCTCAACTACATAAGAAATCAGTAAAACGGGAAGAAGAGGAAGAAGGAGGAGAAGAATCAAGTGTTAGTGATGAAAATGAAAACAAGGAGAATGTAAAGATGGAAACTTAGATGACAATGGTTGGTTTTTAAAACAATATCAAACACTTTGTGGGGTTAGGCCTACCGGGGACGGTGCCCACGTTAAATATACACCAACGCGCCAACAACTGTACGGCCAGGTATAAAAGTCGTACCTACCGTGGTGTGGAAATCAGTTGACCTTTGGACTTCGTCATGAGCAGACGAGTGATCTTCGCAATGGACAAGGAAGAAGAACAAGTAAAGTCCAAACCTGGTATAATTGAGTTCCAAGCGTTTCGGGGTAATGATGATAGATTTATCATAAAAGAACTTGTGTTTTTCGATATCAATACAAGTGTTCCATATACATTTTTGTTCAAACCACCATGTTCTTATTCATCATTAACTAGCAAAGCCGCTACTACCAACAGGTGGATTTCAAAATATTTCCATCATATCGATTGGTATGATGGTTTTGCAAGTTACACGGACTTATATAACATCATGCATCAGTTTTCAAACAGGTTTACCAATATTTATACAAAAGGACTGGAAAAGAAGAGATGGATCGAAGAATTTACTCATGTTCCGGTTAATGATGTGGACTTGGATAAAAACTACAAGTATACGATGGAAAATGTTTGTATTTGTACTAAAAGTCCAGAACATGAAAAAGATAGACATTGCGCTTTAAAAAACGCCTATAAACTCGCATCTTACCTTCAAAGTGGGGGAGTGGGGAGTGGTGGGGGTGACGTGGGTTATATAAGTGAGGAGCAGACCGGGACCTGGCATGAGTATTACTCGAGATTCCGAGACGACAACATCTCCCAGCAAGAAGACGAAGAAGAAGACAATCTTTAACTCAACCATGGCATCTCACCAGTTCCTGCAAACTTTGGTTGAGCAGTTCAATGCTCACTCCAAATCTACCATACTACCCGTCAAGAAGTGTTCCGAACTTAAAGACGAGAAGCACTACATTATCCACGCCATGAAGAAGATGGAGACTTCAGTTGGAGAGGCCATTTGCTGCAGTCTTAGCGAGGCACCGTTCACTCCGGGGGATGAGCCCAAGTTCCAAGTCTACCTGCCGAAACGGTTCGTCCATCTCCTCCAGAACGAGGATCTGCGCTCCATCCAACCCGGCTGTCTCTACCTGGTTTCCCACGGTTGCACGGGTAGCAATTCCACCGAGTTGACCATCCACATCGCCGACAAGCAGCAGTGTTAGATTTTAATTTTACTGTTGTACATATGTTATTGTAATGTTTTATAAATAAATAAACCATAAAAGACAAAAAATGCAACATATCAATATGTGAAGTTTGTCACATATTGATATGTTGCATTTTTTTTTTAAACTTCGCGGGTGACCTTGACCTTTGACCTTTGCATTTCACAGTTACCCCCACCACCAAGCTAAAGGTTAAACCTGCTTCGATGCAAACACCCCCACCACTTTTTATAGTACCCCCAAGCGCTGTGCCTCAGCTTCATTTCAACTCCGACGGTCAACCGTACAACATCAAGATGTCTCTCAATGTAAGTTGTGCTAGTTACGAGGAGGTAACCATTAAGACTCAGCAGGAGCTGAACGACTTGTACAAGGAGTTGCAGCTGATGGTGGCGCGAGGCTACCGTATAAATGTGCAAGTCTACGCTTGCAATATACGCAATCTCCGACACCCAAAAGAAGAGTCTGAACATTACTCTTCTCCAGCGACTTCATCACCGGCGTCCATGAAGACTGAAGCGAGCCAGACTTTGGATTATTTCAGCTGACTAGCAGTTGTCTTCCTTCTTCTTACCATTGTAGAATATGTTTATTTATTTGTTATATTAAAGATGTAAAAGAGAAAAAAACACCTATCTTGTTACTGACATATGTGCTCAGTAACAAGATAGGATTTTTTAAAACCCAATTTGGATGACCTTGAAACTTCCCCCACCACTTTTTCATAGTACCCCCAAGCGCTGTGCCTCAGCCTCATTTCAACTCCAACGGTCAACCGTACAACATCAAGATGTCTCTCAATGTAAGTTGTGCTAGTTACGAGGAGGTAACCATTAAGACTCAGCAGGAGCTGAACAATTTGTACAAGGAGTCTGAAAAGGAGGTTGTCAACAAAACCGATGATCAACAATTGTGGGACTCCTCTATTACAGAAAAGGAATTACATGCAGCCGTCGAAGCTGTCGAGGAAAAGGAAAAGAACCTCAGGCAGCTCTGGTTGGCTCAGATGGATATTTGCGGATCTGTGCCGCGTGATGATTTTGAACTTCAATGTCAGATGGCGATTACCCAGCAACTAGAAGAAGCCGAAAAGGAGCTAAAGAGTGGAGGTACTATCCGGGCGGAGGTGAAAACTGAGAAACAGGAAGAATATAACGAATATGGTGATTAAACGTACTGTTGATCCCAATCCTTTTAGTTTTAAGTGGTTATGTTATAAGTAAATAGAAAAAGTTTCCTTTTTTAAAAAACTCCATTTGGATGACCTTGAAATTTCCCCCACTACTCTGTAATACCAGCATTGCTCGCTGCACCAAGCATCATTCCTCCTCCAACAACCATGGCGGACACACCTGCTTGCAATGCCATGTCTTCCACCGAAGATGTACCCAATACGAATTGGAAATTGACAATCGACAACGTGCATTATTTAGAAACCATCTGCGATTGGATGAAGTCTATTCTCCTCGACAACCCGGGAATAAAGCTCAAGGTCACTTTAGATTATGATTGGTCTGAAGTTATACTGCAGCAAGACGATCAACAATCACTGGAGTATTTGTCAAATTTACCATCGTCAACCATATATACTACAAATGAGGTGGAAAGGGAAGAAGAGGAGCATGAGGTTTAGAGTTTCTTATTTTTTTAAAACCCAATTTGGATGACCTTGAGATTTCCCCCACCACTTCCCATATACCTAGAGTGCGCAGGGCTGGACAGTCAGTCGCTCGGTGTCCGTCGTAGGGTGCACATCGCGGTTGCTACTCCAATTCCTGACAATTTGGGGTAGTTCAAAGTCACCACACTTCTACAACTTCAAGGTCATCACACTTTAACTCTGGGACTGCATCAACTTGTATTATTTCTGTGTTTTGACTCAAGGTCATCTCACTTAAACTCTGGGATGGTATCAACTTGTAGTATTTCTATGTTTTGACTCAAGGTCATCACACTTTAACTCTGGGGCAATATCGACTTGTAGTACTTCAGTATTTTAGCTCAAGGTCACCACACTTTAACTCTGAGACTGCATCAACTTGTATTATTTCTGTGTTTTGACTCAAGGTCATCACACTTTAACTCTGGGACGGTATCAACTTGTAGTATTTCTATGTTTTAACTCAAGGTCATCACACTTTAGCATGTAACTTTAAGGTAGCACCGAAACGGTGCTACCCGGCTTGACATTTTCAAGTTTCCCAAGGTTATCACAATTTCACCCACCACTTCCCATATACCTAGAGTGCGCGGGGCCGGACAGTCAGTCGCTCGGTGTCTGTCGTAGGGTGCACATCGCGGTTGTAGTACTGGTCTAAAGTAAGGCAGCTGGGCTAGTTCAAGGTCACCCGAGCGGTGTCACATGACGGTTTAGGCAGAGTCACGTTGCAAACTTCAAGTTTCCTCGGCACTTTTGCTGTTTCTCATCGCAAATTCGCTCCAAGTCGTCAAGGTCATGGGAACCGGACTAAAACTCGGAGCGTAGTGCGAGAAACCGCAAAAGTGCCGAAAAATTTTAGGTTTCAGCGTGACCTTGACCTTTGTGACATCGATGACGTCATTTTGGTGACGTAAGGGGTGATGACGTCATCCGCACGTCATTTCTGTGACGTCATGGGTGTGACGTCATGGATGTGACGTCATTAGTGATGACGTCATCGATTGCGTCATCGATGACGTCATCGATGACGTCATCGGTGGGGTCATTGACCTCGATGACGTCATCGCTCAGGTGACCTTGAAGTGAGCCAGCAGCCTTACTTTTGCACTACTCGTAGCGGTCCAATGCACTGGCCCTCATAAACATCGGACCTAACAGCTGTAATTTTTCTTTTTTTACCTTTGTTAGTGACCAAGTTTTGAAATTCTTAAGTCTCCAATATTCGAGAATGGAGACTAAAACCAATGCTGCCTTCAACAATATCATTGATGAAATACAACTTGAGTGTTTAGTGTAAGATAATCGCTTTGACAAAGGCTTTGCCATCAGTAAGGTCTTTATTGAAATATTTTAATAAAACTTATATCCAGAAAAACTTAAGAAGATGTGTGTTATTTAACTTTAGGGAAATGTTCTGTGAGAATCTTAATAATGTATATACTCAACAACAAAGTTGTTGATGTTTTTTTGTTTTTGTTTTTGTTGTTAGAGTGGTTTGTTAGAGTATTTCAGAGTTGTTGATAGCAAACCAAATTTTATCCGTGATAACATTGGGGTCTAATTCATTTTAATACCTTATTTTATTATATTTTCTTCATACTTTTATCAACTTAGTGATGATGAGGAACAATTCGTTGGAAACATTAAAGTATATGATATGTTTGATTATCTATGAATTTTTATAATACTTCATATTCTTAACTTTTTGAACTAAGTAATCAGCAGGTTGTTTCAGGCCCCCCAAAGCATCTCTGATCGCATAAATAAAAACCATTATTTTAGGCAATAAAATACGTCTACCTTTTAAAAATCATTGTCACCCATCTAAGTTCTATTTCTCAGACTCGCGCATACACATTCCCTTGTCTATTCGTTCATGTCAATGTGTCAGTAAGCGTCTTTAGCCTTTGACGTTCAAGTTACCATTTAATTTTCTTGATCAAGGTACACTTTGGAATCAAATTAGGGAAATGACCAATTTAAAATATATGTACACTCTGGCTCAAAATAATCAGACATATTTCAAACATAAGTTTGAGTATATGTGTTTTTGTACTAAAAAACTAATCAACAACTACCTCTTTTGATTCAATGAATTTTATTGAATTAAGAGTTCTTTAAATAGTAAAAATCACATATTTACTTTAACGTAATTAAATTTAAAAAAATTTAATTATAAAAAACTTGTTTAATCTAAGATATTGTTTTTTTTCTTTTATTCCAGGATGATGTAATCCAATAATAATATAATTCATAGTTAATATAAAAAAAATTCTAAAATGTATCAAAGACAATCAAGTTGTTTTCCTATCATATTGTTTCCGTAGGAACCGTTTCTCTTAGATTGACCACCGCATGAGGAGTGAATGATAAAAGCCTCGTTATCATTCCGGCTGGATGCGAGGTCATGTCACCACGTGACCACTCAACCCGGGCCATCTTGCAGTTTTCCTTATTGAGGTCTTCTTAGCACGCTGACAATTTCATTATGATCACTTCTTCTAGGAGCCATCATTATCTTTTTTTCCTTCAAAACATTTCCCTCTTCAAAACATTTTTTAATCTGTTAAGAGTTATGAGATTACTCCCCTGATTTGTAAACAAAATCTGCAATTGTATTTTTACTTATTTTTAAAATCTCTACAATTATTTAAAAAAATTATTATTAGGTAATTAAAAAGTCTTACACCAAAAATTTTCAAATAACTACATAATAATAAATTTTTAATCTGTGAAATTGCATTGTTATTATGACAAAGTGAGTAATACAATGCGAGAATTAAATTAACATCATCACCATATGATAATGAAGATAAATTTATTATCTATTCAACTAGAGGTAGATTTAAATTAATTTATTATTAATTTATTAATTTATATTTTGGGTGATTTATTATCTTAAATTGATTTATTTTACTTTGATTTATATAATTGCATATACAGATCCGAATTTGCCGCAGGACTTTATGAGACATTATTATCCAAAAAAATTCTAAATGTGCTTTTTGGCACTTTAAACGTTGGTATTTTACAAAAATTTCTCATTGTTTACTTTCTTTAACTTTTGTTTCCAAAACAATTATTTATTTATCTTATACATTTTCATTTTAATCAACTTAAATTAAATCTAAATTTACTTTATTTTTGTAGGATTGTAAACTAGTTATTAAAATATATTGCTAAATGTATTTTCCTATTTTTAATTCAAATTATTTTTAGACGATTGTCACCTTAAACTACTCAAGATTACTTTTAAAACAAAAATGGTAGTGTTCCCAAGCAATTCATTGATATGCAACAGCCTAAACAGTTTTAACAGATGTAAAGGAAACACTATTACACAAAAGCAAACACTATTACTCCTTGTCCTAATGCAAACAACACTTAAATGCATCCCACACACAACATGCATGCATAATGTATGGTGAATCGTTAATGGATATTTGATCACTATTCTGTATAGGTACATGGTAAATGATGTCCCACATGTTTAAACGTTTGAAACTTTATATTCTAAGAATAGCATGAATATTCCATCAAACCAATGACTATATAGAGCGTATAAACACTACTCATAATATTAAAGTGTTATTTTAAGAATTACTGTAAACTGAAGTATTAAATTCCAATATTTTTGAAACCCCCTCTATAATACAACATGTAACCGCATTGAATAAAAATTATAATTTCCACTCCCTTACACGCATTGGTGACACCAATTTACATTCATACATGCAGCATAATTATATATTTATACTCGTTGATCTGTTCATTTAAAATGATATCTTTATTGTTGACTTATTATTTCAAACAATTATTCTATCAGGAAATGTTTATGTAGGATAATTTATGTTTTAATTCATGGGTAGTTGATGCGACATGACGAACCCAGTGTAATTTAAAATATTTTTAAAGTTTTATCAATAATTATAAATAATAATGAGTTACTTTAGGTTAAAGCTGGTATATGGTCAAAGGCTTTGGCCACTTATCAGATTAGCATAACTGTCTCAATATTAGGTTTCCTCTTTGTCCCCTTTAAAGTTAGTTTTTAGAAAACTTTTTAACTTAGCCCTATATACCGGGTGTCCATTTATTATTTATTCTAACTTGACCTGATTTATTATCTTTGCTGTACCAAAACCATTAGAGCTACACGTATCTATTTCAAGGGAATTTAATATGTTTTTTCACTATGTTCCTGACACCGAAACTCAGCTGATTGACAACTGTGCAGTTTACTTACGATGAAATACAAAAACAAATCTGTCCTATGGATACACGAAACTCACTCCCCTAACTCCGTCCTAAGACACACTTTTTATGTGAACATTTAGGAAACATGTACACAATGTAATAATTATCAAGAGGTCATATGCACATTTTTGTGAAAGAGGCACTTGATGTCAATGATAAACAAACCTGGAACGAATTTAAAGTTTCCTAGATAAGAAAATTTCATAGTAACCCAAAACGCACACATACAGTAGAGATACAATGACAACAAAACATAAACTTAACAAACAACAAAGCTCAAACATCTCAAACATCTTTTTTCGTTTGTAATGTTTGGTACAGCAAGTGTTTAAATTATACATAGCTGTAAACAGCTTAACAAGGTACTTGTTAGAACATAAAATAAAACTTTATCTTACCATAATTTATTTTCATACTTTTCGGTTGCTTTTTCGGGCAAAACTTTGTGACCCGTTATCTGGTTAAAAGTTACTTAAGTTACCAATTCTTTATGTTCATTTTCTTTGAATCATACTGGGAGTACTGATGATTTGTTTAGAACAATGTCTTTAAATTATTTCATACATTATAGCTTATATTGGAAAATATAAAATATAAAGTTTCTTCTTAAAGTTTTAAATGACGTGTAAAATCACCCAAAATCCGCAGAGTATTATATTTATCTAGATTCTTATCCTATTGATGTGATAATTTTCAAGACCTGCACATAATGTAAAAAGTATCAAGTGGTAATATTTTTTTCTTAGTGAAAGTGGCATTTAGGAACTGTTAACCAACGATGTTCTACGTATATAAGAAAATTTAAAAAATCAATTTGATATAAACGTTAAAGTAGATCAATAGTGATTCCCCTTAAAAATTTCTCTTTGTTCTTCCAGATAAAATCTTAACTATATAGTTATTGTAATTATAACTCAAAAGGGACGTTACATTGGGTAACAATTCTTTGAGTTGCTTAGTTAAACTAAGATGGACCATGTGCCGGTTTAAATAATTAACTTAGTTAGATTAAAAAAAAATCTTTAAAATTCATAAAACTTCAGGTACTGTTAATTTACTCACATAATTTTTAAACGAATAAAGCAAACTCTACAAAAACATAATTGCCATTTGATTAGATGCCTGTCTGATTTCGTGTAGTAGGTGGACTATATAAAGCAAATATCCATGGCTGAGGAAAATATTTAAAGGAGGATTTTGAATATAAGTTGAGATGACTGTTTATTATATGTCACTGAACTTAGGTTTTAACAAAAATAATCCTAAAATAATTATATAAGTAAAACACTTAGATGTAGTGAAATTTTAGCCTCCGGTTTACTAATAAATACAATTAATTAATGGTTCGAATACTTAGATTATGGTAATCCAATTGTTGTCGAGCAACTAGTTTCAACTCATGTAAGGAGTCATTTCAGGCTTTCATACAAAGATGCATTGTCTCTCTTCATCCGAAGAACTTCAAAGTTGTTATAAGTTCAATAAATAAACACACACGGTATGGATACACAAAAAATAAATACATAACGACATGGACACGACGGACACAAACACTTTCTATAAAAGTTGTTAAATGTTTCCTTCGTCTGTGTTCATGTCCGTCTTGTCCGTTAATGTAGTTTTGTCCGTTTGTCCTTATGTATTTATTTGTAATGTGTTCTTACCGTTTGTGTTTATTTATTTTTAAAGAACGTTGACGTTCTTCTCATGAAGAGGAACAATGCATCTTTGTATGGAAACCTGAAGATGACCCTTTATATGAGTTGAAACTAGTTGCGCGACCACAATTATATTACCATAACCTAGGTATTTAAACCATTAATTGTACTCAGAAATAGTATAATAATCATTTATATAACCCTAATATATCATATATTTGAAGTTACGTCAAATCTCTTTAATGTGTAGTATCCTTGGGGCTGCCTGATCTAATAAAAAATCCTCACGATTATCATAATGTAATAGTTACTTTCACCATGTTTCTTATTTTCAGATTTCACTTCTACCTATTACGGCATGAATTTATTGTTATATCCTGTATTTGTGCTGCTCATATTTAAATTGTTTTATATAATTTATTAAATCAATCATTTTGATGATGTTTGATAATTGTTTTACGCAAAAAGCCAGTATACTTTTAACTGCCAAACATGGTATATTATTAAATCAATACAATTTTCATATAAATGTTTACACAATTCCTATTATACTTTAGTTGATTTTGGAGAGAAAAAGCACGGTCTAATATTTCAAAATCATTCAACATTAGTGTATCTAAACGTTTCTAACCTAGCACAGACAAATTAAAGTCAATGACATTCAACAAAGAGGGCTTACTGGATTGGAATGTAGAGTATTTATTTACCACCAAGCGATAATACCCTAACTGAGGAATGTTTCTTGTTTTGGTCATTGCTATTCATGGCGGACCCCAATGCCATCTACATGCATTACCCAGAAACTTGTGGCCAGCGTATAGGAGTTAGCACCCGCTCGTTATTACTACGGCATTGTGCATTATTGTAGTATAAGTACGAAATATTTAACTCGCATTACTATAACAAAAACTACGTACATTAATTATATACCAGCTTTTTCCATCGTGTCAATATCGTTGTAGGGTTTGTTTATTTATATATCACTTGATTTACTTAACAATATTCTATAAGTAGGAATGAAAACAAAAGAACAATATATCACATAAAACTTAGTTTTAACCCAGAGAAAGAGAGAGCGAGAGATTTCACTATAGCAAACAACATTAGTGTATGACCACAAGTAAACAAATCCTAAATGCATCTTTTCATGAATATGGTGGAATATATTATTTGTTTTGGTGCATATTTTATGAATGACCTTTTTATAATTTATATTTGTTCCAAAGCATGTCATTATTAATTTTTCCCATAGTAGAATTTAAGAAATTTAGGAGCTTATTATTTGCTCTAATTGGTAAAAAGAAACTTTTTAAGGTTACAGTGTTCATCTTAAATATTGTTTTTACTTATTCAACATTATATATGGGTTTACAGTCCGTTTATTAGTGTTAACATTGTTATTTTACAGCTACTAAATACAAAACAATATTCCAGATCATGGGTCAGCATATAGATGTCTTAAATTGCTTAAAACATGCTAATTTTAGGTTATTTTTGGAAATGAATTCCAGATAAATGATACGAGTAGCAGTATCTTGCCATGCCCTTAGAAGCAAGCTCTTGACTCTTAGCTTTTATTTACAGCTACCTGTTTTCCATTTTTTTCATTTAGGGGGGCGTGAAAGTTTAATTTATTTTTATAAATTCATTAGTGAATCCAATATGACATATTCCATTGTTTTCTTGATTTTTATTTTTTTTATTTAAATTAATCTAGATACTGCAAATTTATGCTTAATAGTTTTTAGGTAAATTTGTCAGACGCTTATTATTTCTATATGAGTTGTACAGTTTTACTAGAACAGTTTTAATTTAAAAGCAGGAAAAGAAGGGCCAATGCATACAGTACACGGACAGAAAGGCAGAAAGTTAAACAGAAATATATACAGAAATTTTGATGACACCATTTGTGGATTGTTCTATGCATACAACCACAGGTAACGTATCGATTATCTGTGATACATCATGAAAAATAACCTAAAAGTTCAAGATTATAATAAATTGACGGTGTAGGTTTAAGTTGTACTTGTTATGTATTTTAGTTGTATTTATAAAGCTAATTATTGTAAAAATTTATGAAAACTAACGGCTATTAATTTAACAGCACTACGAAGGATGAAAATTAATAAACTTAGAACTAGAATCTAATTTGATCAAACTGTATCAGAACGCATTTATTGTGAACTAATTTTTAATTAATATAAAATAGTTAAATTATTTCTAATAGTTATTAACATTTCCCCTATTTGAACTTGGAAAATGTTGTATTAGTTTATTACAGTTGCATTAAAGGATTTAATACTTCACTGATGACGCGTGTTTCTGCAAAACCAATCCTGGTTTTCCGGTTGCTAAGCAAAACGTTTTAACGCCACTCTGCATTCATGAAAGGTATTGCAATCCTCTCACATATCGGCATTGGTTAAAAAAAATTTCCTTAACTTTATGTAAAATGTAGAGGTTGTATATTTTCATGAATCTTTAAATTAATAAAATCATATTATGTCTACTTAATTGATTATTTTGGGGAAGGTAATGTATTTCTGATAGTAAATTTATTTAAATTGATTAATAATTAACTGTTATTTATTAAATTTATTATTATTAACTCGTCACGGTTTCTCCCCTACGAATACTTAGACCCAGTGTACGTAAAACTTACAAGTTAAATAATATTGTAAAAATAATATGTTAAAATAAACATCTGCGTTAATATGAAGTATTTAATTAGCTTTTTGATTTATTAAAATTGTAAATCCATTCTAGGCTATAATGATCTAAAATTGATCAATTTTTAACCATCATAGCCTAATATAGATTAAAAAAATATATAGAAAAAATTAAAATTGAATCAAATAGCACAAGTCTTAATTAAACAGAAATATGTTATTAGGTTAATAATTCACTAATAAATTCAAGCAATTTTTAACTCTCCCGACAAAAAATTGTACATATTACACTTCTCTTTTTTGTTAAGATTATTTTGATTGCACTAAGGAGCTTGTTTAGATAATATAATTTCTAAATTATCATAATATTAAGCAACAAAAACACATAAAAATATATTTTTATTACTAAGCACAATTTTAATGTCAAAATGTAGTGTAACATATTTTTTTTTTATATTTGAATGAAAATCACTTTCCGTTTCCGAAGCTGTAAATCCCAAAAAGTTTCACTGACAAAAGCTTCTTCCATAAAGTCATTAAAATTGAAATAAAACAAACGTCCTTCTAACAAAATTTCAGTTTTCATCATTCGATGAAGTAAATCCATAACATTTTATTCCTAAGATGTTGAAAAAGGTTTTATTGTTATAGTCTTGTAATTTATTACTGAATCGATTCGAAATAGAAGTTCTTGTTTTTACCAGCAACGTTGTATGTTTTGTGGTTGATTTCGGTACTAAAAACGTTTGATAGTTTTCTTTGTAAGGTTTTATATTATATTTTTTTATTATTTATTTATATTCTTAAATTTTAATAAGTTGTTTATCAATACGCAGTAGGAAACTTTTATTTTTAGAGAAAAATATACAGTTTTACAGCTTAATGCTGAATCTTTGAGATTTGTATACATTAGTATTGCAAATAATATCAACGACTCGCGTTTTCTGTTAATTCTTGTTTCCTTTGAAAACCTATAAATGAGCTAATTTATGGTATGAATGAACTAAAACCTTTGGTAAAAAACAAAATTCTTAATTGATGCAAGTATAATAAATATTCAAATGTAATTCAGTTTTGTTTTTCACCTTCAACATAGGTTTAATTTAAATCATTAAAATTATATATTATATATTAATCACTGTGGAAGCATATTAGCTGGGTTTTGTTAAGACAAGGTTGGTTTTTTACGGAATCGAAAACAATAATGGTATTGAAGCAAGATAAAAAACATAATCTTGTAAGAAAAAACTGGTAATTCTATGCAAACATCGTAGATAAAAGTGATTAAACTCCGAATACATTTGTGGATTGTTTCTTTTGTCAGTGATCGCTATTCATGGCGGGCCCCAACGCTATTTACATTCATTCCTTGATCCCTTGTGGTCGGTGTGCTGAAGTTGGCGTCATTCTAGTTATTACTGTAACAGAGAAACTCTTATAATTAAATTGTGATAGCAAAATATTGGCATAAAATTCAAGCTAATGACTTTTTTTATTTATTGTACTGGTTTAAACGAGCCTTGATCGTTTCTTTTCAATTCACTTTTGTTTTAGTATCGAGGTAATCAGTTTATTAAGTTGACAATAACAATTTTTTTAAATTAATCTTGGATAAAATTAGTTTTTCCTGGGGTTGAGTCTGTTTCTAAACATATGTTATTTCCAAAATACTCTTAAATGCAAAGTTTAAGAAAAATCTAACTGCTAGATTTAGAGATCTTAGAAAAACAACTCTCAGACACAACTCGTATTATAGTATAGGATTCGTAACTGTCGTTCAAAGGAGAGTAATTAAGGTGGGATAAAAAATGAGAAAAAGCTCATCATTAAAATTGTTAATGACTTTTAGTATTTATTTTCTTGTGTACAGTATTAGATGTTGATATTCCGGTTGGATATAGAACCATATTAAAATGTCTTTTAATATATTTAAAGTAAAGTAAAATATCTTTAATTGTCCTTTATATTTTTACTATTTACTTTGAGTTACAAAAACTATTTTATTCAAATTAAATTGAATAAAAATATAAATTTACAGTAAATATAGAGTGGCCAGTTACTGACGTATGGTTAAAAGATACTAAAGCAAAAAAATAAATTATTGATGTGTTTTGCTTTAAAACTAACCATTTACCAACAAGTTTTTTATGTATTAGGATGGACTTTTGCTGTTCGTTTAACATGTTAAAACTAGTATAATTATTGTAACTAGATCTGTGTGAAACTCACAATATATAAAACATATTCATCAAAAATAAATATTTGTAAAAATCTATAAATAAATTCGATTAGAGAATAATTTAGAGTAAATTAATATTCATTAGATTTAATTCAAATAAAATAATTTAAAAGTATTCAAAAGAAAAACATTTATTACAACACGTTGTTATAGCGCTTGTTAGGCATTCGTTGGTATTGTTGAAATTCTTTCAACTTATTATTAAATATAAATAAAAACTGTAGAAACCGCAAATTCTTTTACACAACCAGTTATGTTTTATATTTGACTCGTGCGACCGGACGAGTCGTGACGGAGAGTATGGAAGGTCACAGCATTGGCCTCCTGGGACGGTAAAGCATCGTTCCACCGCCTTGAATAGTAATAAGCAGACCTAACAACTCAGGAGGGAGACTTCCACGATATTGAGAAGCACTACTTTCACCATCCTCCCAGATTATCGTGAAACCCAAAAAAATCTGTGCCGAAATTATAATCGTGAACGATTTTTAACGTTAGTATTAATGCATTATGACGTTTTTTATTGCAAAGCCCCATACAAGTTATAAGAAAATATAAAACCAAAATGCTTACTTTTTTTTGTTTTTGTTATAAGTAAAAAAATTAAATAAAATAATGCGATAGGAATTTTGCTAGCTTAATGATTAGCGTCTTAGACTTCGGTTCAAGAAGCCACGGGTTCGATTCCCGATATATCTACCACTCTTTGGTGGGTTTAGATACTTTCCTTTAAAAGCGTTTAAGCATTGACAACTACCTCTCCTAACAAAGTGCCTCTGGCCTAGAAACAAGCACAAAAAAAACTATAATTTTATTTCGCTGTCACATGTGAATCACAACAACTACCAGGCTCCTAAGTGTTGCTTTGTTCAAGATTAATAGTTATTTGTGCTTCTAGGGACTAAAGTACAATCTTTTCTCCCTGAAGGGAAAGTGTTGTCGCCCGAAGGCGAAGCCGAGGGTGACAATTTCCCTGAGGGAGAAAAGTACTTTAGTCCCTAGAAGCACACAACATTTTTCCTTCACCTACACGAATAAAATTAAGGCCTAATGTTCCTACCGTAGATAATTTAACTTTACCTTCATATGATCCCTTGCTCCGTCAAGCTGGATCTGTCACATCAACATAAAAAGCACACAAGGTAGGCCATATCAATTTTAAAGAACACAAAATAAAAAATATAATTTAAGCCTAGTCAAAAGTTTTGCACTTGTGTTTTGGACTTCTTAGGTTAATAGCCTACCCAAGCGAAATGTAAACAAAGTACCTACACTGCCACGGCCATCTCTAGTACTAGAGATGCTGCTCACCCACTGCTGACTGAATGGTCAGCAGTGAGTGAGCAACAGCTACACAGCTGCTATTAGTCAACAATGGTAACGAAACAAATACAAGTAACAGCTGACTGTGGCTCATGTTCTTTTTAATCTCTCTTTTAATGTTATTCTTATGTAACTAACTTTAGCCCCGTGGTACGAAAAAACTTGAGTTTTCCCTAGGTAAAAAGATTAAGTATTCAAGTCACATGGGATAGAAATTAGTACTTTACTACTCTATTCCAAGGAGTAAAATACGGCTTTAGATAGTAGGTGGAGGAAAAAGTTTTTGATAATTTCAATTGGAAAAAGTTCAATTGATAATTTTTATTCCTCAAAATAGTAAACTAAACTATAAAGGCCAAGGGACTTGTGTGTAAACTAAGGTTAGTTCAATCAAACAATAACACTTATCAATATACAGAACCGAATAAGAAGGGAAATGGGGAAGTGAGAACGCCACTCACGAAACACAGCACCACAAAGGTGGCAAGGATTATTCTGATTGGTTGAATGAAAACATATGGCTGGAATAATTTTACAGAAGTTGGTTATTGTTTTGATTTTTTTTTTAACAAATATGCCAATTTTGACATTTACAAAGTACAATGAGAGCCTCACGCGACAATCCTATGTCATCAGCGATTTATTTTCCTATTGTTGTTCGAGGGCAAAACTAACAATTATTAACGTGGTATGTCAATACTTGTTTTGTTCTGTATACATTGCTATTATACTCCATGACCTTGTGAATGTTAGGTATTGAAGGGATAGGGAAACGTTATTAAAAAAGAAAAGTTTTTCTTGTAGTACATACCTAGACTATACGCTCTTTCCACTAAACAACTTCGTCATTTAGTAGATTTGGATTTAACTAGAATTGAGTTCACTTAGAACACTTAAAATTTTTCTAATAAAACTACGATAAATATAGCACAATAATTTGCTAGCAAAATTATACTCTAAAACTCAACTCCGATGACCATTGACGATTGCCATCATTAATTCATTTTTTGTTAGAATAAAATATCAAATATCAGCGTTCAAGGATACTGAAGATAACAAAAACATTACATTCTCCAGGGAAATATCTGGAAGCTTTTCAATAATGCAACAGAGCAAAACAGTATCAGACACTGCTGGTCAGCGCTCCCGTTAGAATTAACGCAGACTACGGCTTAAACTGTGGATCTATCTCATATTTGTGCATATCGTGGAAGAAAAACATCTTATTTACACTGGGGACTTAATGTTTTATAAAGCGGGGCTTGTACCTTAGAACATTCATTTTTAATGCATCCTTAATAAATACTTTTATTTATTTATTTTAAAACAAAACATATTTACAAAAGTTTATTGACGGCTATGAAATTTTAAACTTTTTGATTTTGAAAGAAATATGTTTTTTTTCTGCAGTGGAAGGTTCACTTAGATTTATCGGTGTTATGAAGTTGAAAGTCTACACTATTTCAAAAATCATAGAAACATTTAAATGTACTTCATCTAAATAAACATTTTTATACAGGGTGCTAGTGTTACGGAGATAAAAATCCATCTGTGTGAAAACTAAATGGTGGCTAACAGTTTAAAAAGGATTTTAGAACCCTTTTTGTGCGTTGTGTTTGTTTTTCTCTACCCAAGGAACTAATCAAAATTAATTTTTAATGGGTTCACATACACTCTGTATATATGCATAACTTGTTCTGGGTAAACGAATGTATTTGAAAAAATCTGTACTGATAGCTTTAAAGAACCAAATAAATATCGTAGTGCAATTAATAATCTTTTAAATGTAATGTAGTTCTATTTCTGAAACTCGATATTTCGACTCCATGGTACTACCGCCGTATCAGTAACTTGCTAATGTTTCTAAAGTAATGCAATTGGTTGTTAACAAAGTAACTGCAAACTTTCTGGATGGACCACACATTTACCTATTCATCTAGTTAAACTTCACCATAAAATAATTTAAGAAATGTTAAGATTTGAACTTTACTAATACAAAATTTAAGTTATTTTTGTTTTTAGACCTATAAATTTACAAATACGATCATTTTAGTATTATGTTAAAATAATGCGTAAAAAATATCACATTAAATTCTTCAAAATTAACATTTAAGATTTTTTTTTACTGAATTAGTGATGAAGGTTAAATTATTGGCCAATTATTGTGTCGACTCATTGTTTTGCTTTTTCTTTATAACATTATATTAATATTTATGCTTTTAAATATTTCAGTTTTCTGATAAGTTTCAAACCTTTTTTCTATTATGGTTCGGAAGCTTATAATTGTAGGGCTATTTTCTTTAAAATTAAATTGCTCTGATTGTATTCTTGTTTAATTCGGTATCATTGACCTCCTTTTTGTCAGTGATAAGTTCAAGTCCAATCATAAGTTTTGTAACGATTAACTTTTTTTTCACGTATTACTAAAATAAAACAAATGAAGATAAACTTTTTATAAAATTGCCAAGGTCCAAGTTCCCATTTTAATCCTAAATAGTTTCAATTCATTTGTTTTATTTTGTTTTATTTTCCATTGAGAAATATAAGATTTTAAATTCGCAATGAAAAAAGTGTCAATCGTTTACGCTGCATGCCGATGTATACATATTTGTATTATATATATAAATTACTATAAAATGTTACACATGGTATAGGCTACAATTAGATCAAGTAATTTACTTGGTTTTAAATCCAAACATGATAAGAGGTAAATTTAAATCACCTTAGTTTCTTGATGTACTATTTGACTCTCTATTCTCTAAAAACGAAAATACATTAAATTTAAAATACATGTTTTTAAACAGTTTTCTTAAAACATTTATGAGACAATATAAATACTCTTAGTAAACTATTTTCATTTTACTTTATTTACTAATCATTTACTCCTAAATATGTTGTAAGGTGAACGTGACAAAATATAAACACAACTTTAATATTTAACAGCATGAAAAGCTGAAATGTTGTAGTTGTGTTATTGCGAAAATAGTCCGAATAACTGAGTCCCGAGTAAAACTTTGAGAAACCAACTTTGTGAATTAAACATTCCAAACCGAAAACATCCAGCCTTGAGAATAGTTACACTACTTCACTTATATAGTTGTTTTTTATCTAAAATATAAACATTCATGTAAATAATTGTAAAAAAAAATCGTTGTAAATACAATGAAAATTTTAACAAATCGGATAGTGTGGTGTTTTATTTTTATTTTATCTATGAATTGTAAATTAATAAAATCTGCATTTTTCGAAACAATATATTGCAGACTTTTAAAACAAGCAAATGAAAAATGCAAATGAAAATATAATTATGGTATATTTACTTGTTTCACTGTCAAAAGACTAAAAGAGAATTTCCAATTTATTTTTATCTGTTTAACATAATTATCAATGTTACAATACAATTTATTTATTGTTACACATTTTCTCTTTTAAATCTTAAATAAAAATAAAAGTTTTTACAAAACAGTATATATTTTTTACAATATAAAAGTTATACGATAAAACATTTAAGGTATTAAATTTATCTTCAAGACATTATTAAGCTTGAGTTACAGGAGTGTATAATTATTAGGATGTAATGCAAAGTTCCGGAAACTTCTTCCAGAATAATAAAGACTGTTGTTTCTTCTCATTAACTTTAAAAGTTTCAAAACTCCTTCGTATTTCTCAATTAGATAATTGGCTGTATAGTTTTATGCTTTCTTTGTTTACAATGGAGAATATAGATTTATTTGACTAACTATTATTATTTAATTATTTATTTACTATTATTATTATTATTTATTTATTTATTTTTATTTTTTTATTATTTTTTTTTTTTTTGAGAAGCAGGATAAATGCATTACGCTCACATGGGTCCAGCCTGTAGTGTGAGACTCCCCTAAAAAACGGGTATACCCACTGAAAAACTCCATCTACTATTTAGGTATCTACCATGAATTTGTTTGTCACATTACATTTAGCCTAAATTATGACTAACTATTATAAGTCAATTTTATATTGTAATAATAATTTTTCGCCAAATATAAGTTAATATATTTTATTTATGCCATAGAAAAAATTATTCTTAGACATTTTTTCAACAGTTTTAAAAACAGAAAAGACGAATTCTTAAAATAATCTAACAGAGACTTTCAAGGGACCTTTTCCCTGCCTCTTGTTAGTTAGTATTCATGGCGGTTCAATGTCGTTTTAAAAGCTACTGGGAGCGGTTTTATAACTATCAACGATTTTTCATATCCATCACACCTTTTTCTTCAACAAACACACAAATATAACTATTATAGGTAATACAAACTTAACTTAATTTAAAATCGGAATAGTTTGAATACGATTACTTTCTAGAAATAATATTTTTCACCGGAATTGATAAATAACATAACAACTTTGTTTTTATTACAATAAATTTTTAATAATTTAAAATAAATTCAGTAAAAAGATAGTTAAAACGTTTGATATTTAATTTGTTTGAAAATATTTTCTTTAGTTTTTTTTTTTTTTTAGAAAACCCGTTTTTAATCTAAAAATTCTACATCAAATACGATTTAGCCTAATACATAAATATTGTAGTATATAAATATGAAAAACAAACAAAATATTTTTTTGTGATACTGAGAGTTTTTATGATCTCTATGATAAACAACTAGAATAAAATTTGTACATAAAAACACTCCAGTAAGCGTCTTTGTAGCTATAATTAGTTATGGTCATACTACTAGTTTTTGCATTAACAACTTTTATATAAGAATTAATTCTGTAAAAACTACTAAAAACTTAAAATTCTATTGGTTTATTGTGAATATTAAACTATTTTAACCATAGAAAAAATACCTATATAGTTATATTGGATTTAATTTACAATACCAATAAAACTTTCTGGCTTTAAAGTGATATTGAACTGAGAATGAAATTGAGCGTTAATATATTATAGAGCCTTTCCACATAAATAGGATTTATAATATTTTTTTATTAATAACGTCTATTAATTCTAATCGTTAAGGCTTTCGTTGTCAAAACAAATACCATCAATTCTACACTACTGAAAAAAATTACAATTATTTCTAAAAATAAAACCTAGGGTTAGATTTACACGTGTTTCTTGAATATTAAACCAATGTTGGATTCAAAAGTTTCAAATTTTGATATTGTGATATGAATAATTTTGAGAACTAGCCTAACAATAAATTTAGAGAGGTTATTAAGGTCGAACTTTTTTAAGATTCCAGGTTCATTATCAATTCAACAACTTTTTTCCTGGTGTCCTGATGATGTTTTCTTTTTTAACGAAAGGCCTCGCCGAAAATTAAATACATTTATGATTATTTGGAGTTATTAATTTATAATTAGTTATGTTAAATTTTAATTAGAATATCTTTGTAAAATGATGAAATAAAGATTTTATGTAAAACTTAATTGATGAAAAACAATGTAATTTTTTAAGGAAATACGCTATACTGTATTAATGTTACAAAAATCTATTATATTTTTATTTACAAACACACTGCAAATTAAGAAACGTCTTAGTGATGTTTTCTTTACTACGTAATAATGTTTATAATAAGATGACTTAAAAGATTTCTCAGCATAATTGCGTTGTTAAAACACCTACACTCTAAATATGAGCAACGGCTCCGGCTTTGTGACTCAGTAGGCTAACTACAAAGTAACGGATATGAGTCGGAAATTTCTGTGCATAAAAATGTAAATTCACTAAGAACTAATTTCAGGCGTTTTTTTTCTCATATTTGATATTATAAAGCCCGTAAGTAAAATATGAGGTTATATTTTATTATTTAGTAAAACATGAGCCTTTCCTCTTAATTTGGATGTATTATTTGACTTCCTGTGGGCCGAGTACATGTTTTGAACATATAACACGATTGAAAACTTTTAGCTCTCGATAAAGGTTAAAATAGAAAGTGATATTTATGTCATTTTTTGGAATATATGTACTTGAACTTCAGTGACCAAACGCTTAGTCCTATAGTGTAATATGAGGTATGTTATTGCAGGATCTTGAAAGAAGTTACAAATTTCATCCTATATCTTTTTGCTCTATGTAATCAGTCAGCCCTCAAAATTTTTATTTTTTATTTTTATTGTTAAGTTTATAGACGTTTTCTTTTTTAGGTTCTATTGGCAGAACGGTTGGTCCGTCTCATGTAGGTCTTCAAACAATGTAGATTTTTAAACTTTTGCCCTTTTGACCCATATCCTAACGATAGCACCCAACCTAGATGATATTGTTTGAAATCTTGAGTTCTGTAAACATATAAAAATATAACTGTGAATTAAATTTATCAAAAGACCTTAAATTTAACAACCTTAACAAGACCTTAGATTTAAAAGACATTAATCTAATTTTGAGTTAAATTGCAAACTCTAGTTATCCCCCTGACTGGATTTCATGATATGGTGTTTTCTGCTATTGAGTTCGGGTGTATTAGATTTACTTTAAGCAACACTACAGTACAATAAATTTATCATTTTTTTAATTTTGTAAAATTTTTGTTAAATTAGAATATAAGCAAGCTTTTTTAGGTTACATTATAACACACTAACAATATGAGCTTTTAACGAATTTTCGGTAACCAGCCAGGGGGTATGGGGGTGTAGCCCCCATCGAGGAGTATGCAAGTTGATTATTATGCAGTGATTTTTTAAATATAAAGTTTATGTTCGAATTTCTTTTTTAAAGAAAATACCACACAACTCACATGAAAAACAATAAATATAATGTTCTTTACGATATAAATCAGCAACATAGATAAACCGAGATTTTAAAAAAAAGTGTAATATCCCTTTGTACGCAGAACAATTTAAGAACTTCGATGATTTAAAACTATTTGATTGTAAAAAAGTAAATAAAAAATATAAAAAATAAACAGTATGATGTAATATATAGTTGGACAGTGAAAAAATAATAGTTGTGTGTTTCTTATGTAAAGTTGGAAGTAAATTCACCATTGAGGAAGCCATTCCATAAGGTAAACGATATAACTAAAAGAAGTAAATCGGACCAAAATCTTTTAAGCCTAGTATATAAGACAAGGAAATCTCATTAACTTGTAACAAGAATACAAGGGCCATAAACATTCCACTGTGATTGCCTACGGTGGGCCTACTCCGCCAAGTGGATTTTCTTTAAATCGTGTTTTTTACACTATTTGTCTTGATGCCGTGTAATTTTGATAGAATTTTTTAACTTTATAAATTCAGATTAATAAACACATTGATGAAAAACCTGAATTCTTTAAATAACAATTTTATCCCCAAATAGAAAATAAATTACCTTTTTCTTGTACTTAATAGTATCTATAATTTTTATTAACGATGCTTGTTAAAAATAAATTTACAAAAAATAGCATAACAATGTAGTCAAGAAGCCAACATTTTGATTTTTAAAACTTATAGTTTAAACAGCTGAGAAAAAAAGAATTATAAACTAAAGTATGAGCAGCATTTTTACTTTAGGATGATGAAAATCGATTCTAATCATGTAGGGTTATGTTTTCTAGGGAAAGGCTTTGGTCTGTCAACAACTCATAAACTATATAAAAACAGACGCCAGTTTGCTTGGAGTTAAACCAAAATTCAATAGAATATAATATATATGTATATATTTAACGGAGCTATTAAACAACTTTATTACTAAGCGTTATTATTACTAGAGTTAAAAGTAACGCTTTTCGTACAAGGTCAAGTTTTATGGCCGAGGTATCAGCCAAAATAATAATGACTGACAAGACTCGAAAATTTTACAACTTTTTAATTTTGCAACCTTTATTACAAATGGATTTCAATGTTGCTATTAAAAAAAGCAGATTTTTATCTACTTCTACAGTTTTAAAATTGTTAATAGCTGATTTATATATGCAATAGTAAACTGGAATACTGCCGATCTGGAGCTACACGACAAAAGTTGTTGTTGCTCTACGTCTTTTTGTACACTTACAAAGAAATTCACAAAAACGTTCTTTTAAACATTCTTACCCAAAAAACGTAATAAGTCTTAACTTAATTGCTCGAATTACTGATGTTTTATCCGCAATATTTTAACTAGAAGTTAAAATGTTCATACAGGAACGTTAAAAAATGTCTGTTTGAATTTTCTTTACAACTTTCCTTTTTTGTCACACTTTTACAAACACTTGCCTCATATTACAGATTATTTTATATATACCTCGAGCTTGTATAATTTTTTCTCTATAATTTAGCTAGAAAGTAAGGTAATCGCCTTTTGAGTTGTAAGATGACCTAGCGGGATGTCAAAGCAGTTGAGATCCTCTTTGAGACAAGACCCTTCCCCCGTGACATCCTCCGCCTCTGGCTCGTTTTATGCTTTTGATTATAAAATGTTGGTATAGTAAAATATTTTTTATTTTATTTTATTTTATTGCATGTATTGAAAAATGTATCTGAAACAAATGTTTTAGTAAAATACAATGTAAAATATACGATTTATGAATACACAAAAATTAAACGTAACATTTCTAATAAGATTACAAATTAATTTATGGCATTTGAAATAGATTTACAAATATATAACAGTTACCTTTTTCAGGAACTTATTGTTAAGCCATGTATTGTTTACTTGTTTTGCTCATAAAATAATTAGTAATGAAACATTTTAGCAATTATTTTTTAACCAAAATCGACATTTTTTTACTAATATAGGAGTAAAACGAACGGGCTTTTGTAGTGTCATTTATATACAGTGCTGGATTGTATCTAATAAACTATACAGCCCTATGTGTAACTGACTGACTGACTGACTCACTTATATGGGATACGAATTTCTGACGTAACGATTAAACCTAGAGACTTGAAATTTGGCATAAGTCTAGCCTGAACGGCCAATGCTAAGTGTAAAATCTTAAACTTGCAAATTATTAATTCTAACCTACCAAAAAAATTCAAAATGGCGGATTTCTGAAATTGTAATTTTAATTTTTTCACTCTAGCGGCCAAACGCTTCGTCCTATCTAAAATCTGAGAACAATACTACGATAGGAAATTTAATTATCTACAATTTTGGTCCTGTGACTTTTTATCATATCTCACACCGTTAAGCCTCCAGAGCGTTTTTAATTAAACCCCGGTTTCGGTTTTTGGGCTCTAGTGACTAAACCGGTGGTCCTACAAAAAATTTTAGATGCCAATTTTGATAGATCTTTTTAATATCTACAATTTTAATTCTTACATATTTTGCCGTATCTCCTCTCGTTTACCCACAAAATACATTTTTCACTTTTTCCGGATTTTTGAACATAAGTAGTGGGAAATTACCGGTTCTGGAACAATAGAGAAGTCGTAATTTTAGTCCGGATGAGCTGGAAACTTGCAATTTGGTACACACGTAGTTTGTATGGTCAATACAAAGGGGAAATCGCAAAACATTGAATTTTCAAATTTTAACCCCATAAAGTTTTGTATGGTAAAATCTACACCATGTAAGGCTTTTTCTAAATACCCTGTAACTTTTGAACGAGAGGTCCTATCTCGAATCTGAGGGATAATTCATGGTCAGGAATTAGACACTCTACAAGTTTAGTCCTGTGAAATTTTGCCGTACCTCACTCCCTTCACCCTTAAAAAGGGACGTACTTTCAAAATTGCCAATTTTTTCGAAAAAATCTCGCTATTTTAATATTTTTTATTTACTAATATTTCACACGGATGCTTGAACCTAAGTACATTTTATGATCTCAACTAGATCTTACCATAGCGGCAGCCATTGACCAATTTAAATTATAATTAAGTCAAAGAATTTTTTAACAAAAAATTTTTAGAATTTTTTCGTGTAAATTACTTCATTCTGCCAAATATACTTCAATATTGATATTAGTTTTGTTAGTATTATATTCTATTTTTGACGCTCTACAAGTTTGGTCCTATGCAATTGTGCCGTATCTCACCTCCTTCACCCGTAAAGAGGGGTGTACTTTCACAATATCGCAATTCTTTCACCAAAATTGCTCTATTTCAATATTTATCGTTTACTTTTATGACACATACATGCCTCAAATTTTGTGTATACTATGAATATATCTATTTCTTACTACATACTTTGCCGGTGTTACATTCTATTTTAGACGCTCTACAATTTCGGTCATGGGACATTTTGTCGTATCTCACCCCTTCTCCCTCAAAAGGGTGTACTTTGAAAATTTCTATTTCATTAAAAAAATTGCTTAATTTTAATATATTTTATTACTATTTGGTGTTTTTACAAAAATTTTTAGACCCAAACCCCTCCATCGAAAACCCTTGCGTATGGTATTAATTTTTTAAGTGCAGGTGTCTGCAACGTTACACCGTTCCTTTATTTCGTTTTGAATGGAATTTTCTAATTGCATTATTGGATATTGTTCTTCTTTTAGCTTCGACTATCAAATGGGTGGTAACACACCGAAGACACCGTATATTGTAAGAAACATATTTTAAATATGAAGATAATTTTATATAAAACCTTTTACATTTCAGGGACTATCGCCAATAGGCCATAATTTAAAGATTTGATCTGTATTTTGTTTAAAGAATGAGACTTAAATGAATTCATATCAACCCCAGGTGACTAGAGGGACGGAATTCCAGTACTTAGGACTTTCGGATTCATTGACGAATTCGGGGCAACCACCTAAGGGGGCATGGGGGCGGAGCCCCCATCGAGCCGTAGGCGAGTCCATAATATATACAACCCCATGTGTAACTGACTCACTCACTTATATGGGATACGAAGTTCTGACATAACTATTTAAGCTAGAGACTTGAAATTTGGCATACGTCTAGCCTGAATGGTCAATGCTAAGGATAAAATCTTAAACTTGCAAATTTGTAGTTTTAACCTACTAAAAAAAAATCAAAATGGCGGACTTCCGAAATTGTAATTTTAATTTTTTGGCTCTAGCGGCCAAACGCTTCGTCCTATCTAAAATTTGAGAACAATACTACGATAGGGAATTTAATTATCTATAACTTTGGTCCTGTGACTTTTTATCACATCTCGCACCGTTAAGCCTCCAGAGCGTTTTTAATGAAACCCCGTTTTTGGTTTTTGGGCTCTAGTGACTAAACGGTTTGTTCTACAAAAACTTTTACATAACAATTTTGATAGATCTTTTAAATATCTAAAATTTTTATCTTTACATATTTCACCGTATCTCCTCTCGTTTACTCACAAAATACATTTTTCACTTTTTCCAGATTTTTGAAAATAAGTAGTGGGATTTTGCCGGTTCTGGAACAATAGAGAAATCGTAATTTTTGGTCCGGATGAGCTAGAAACTTGAAATTTGGTACACACGTAGTTTGTATGGTTAATACAAAGGGGAAATCGCAAAACATTGAGTTTTCAAATTTTAACCCCCTAAAATTTTGTATGGTAAAATCTACACCATGTAAGGCATTTTCTAAATACTCTGTAACTTTTGAACGAGAGGTTCAATCTCGAATCTGAGGGATAATTCGTGGTCAGGAATTAGACGCTCTACAAGTTTAATCCTGTGAAATTTTGCCGTATCTCACTCCCTTCACCCTTAAAAAAGGCCTTACTTTCAAAATTTCCAAATATTTTCACAAAAATCTCGCTATTTTAAAATTGTTTATTAACTAATATTGCACACGGATGCTTGAACTTTAGTACATATTATGGTATCAACTAGATCTTACCTTTGTGGCAGCCATTAACCAATTTAAATTATAATTAAGTCAAAAAAACCTTGAAAACCCCAAAATTCTTAACATGTTTTCGTGTAAAGTGTTTGTAAATTACTTTATTCTGCCAAATACACTGCCATATTGATATTTGTTTTGCTAGTATTACATTCTATTGTAAACGTTCTACAATTTCAGTCCAATGCAGTTTTGCCGCATCTCACCCCCTTCACCCGTAAAGATTGGCGTACTTTCACATTATCGAAATTCTTTCACCAAAATAGCTCTATTTCAATATTTATCGTTTACTTTTATGACACATACATGCCTCAAATTTGGTATAAACTGTGAATTGAATTCAGCTGTTGTCGGGGCTGGTGTTACTAATTTACATACTTTTAATAAGTTCCTCCTCGGATCTTAGGGAATATTTTTAAAACTTTGGAGTCTTTTGTGATTTCTATCTCGTTTATAAGATTTTATTTTATTTCGTTTTAATGTTATTTTATTGTTTTCACTGATTTATTGCAACAACTTTTGATGAATTTAAAAGCTTTAATTATTATTGATTGTGAGAAGTGTGCATTAGCCTTTTGTTACTGTCTTGGCTGTGCACTTCTTTAATAAATCTAAACTGTTTAACACTCGACTTTTTATTTACAAAGTTTTTACAGAAATTACGGGATTGGGGTAACAAATTAGGGAGTGGACCCTCCATTCAGCATAACACCGAGAATAAATAATTATTATATCAAATTAAAAATATTTTAACAAATTTTAACTACGAAGAGTTATTTAAACCGATTCATAGGAGATTTTCAAAGCTTTTTAACTATCGATTGTGAATTGTGTGTATTAAACGGTCTTGTTACTGTCTTGGCTGTTCAGTTCTTCCGTGGAACTAACCAATTTCATACTTGACTTTTTATTAATTTACGAATTTATGGACACCCCTAAGGGGGCATGGGGGTGGAGCCCCCATCGAGCCGTAGGCGAGTCTAAATAACTATACACCCGCATGTGTAACTCACTCACAAGAATCAAAATTATTGACCACTTCCAATTATGCTACAAACTTTAAATTCGGCATGTAGGTGGCTATTGTTCAGAAACCATCGGGAAAAATCTAAAATCCACCAATTTTCCATTTCAACCCCTCCAAAAAAAATTAAAAGGGTAGAAATAAAAAATTTGAATATGTAAGGGTTTTCTTTTTTCTTTGTAACTTTTGAACGAGAGTTCCTACCTCAAATCTGAGAGAAAAACCTTAGTTGGGAATTAAATGCTCTACAAATTAGGTCATATGACATTTTACTGTATCTCACTCCCTTCACCCTTAAAAAGGGGCGTACTTTCAAAATTTCAAAATGTCTTCACAAAAATTGCGCTATTTTATTTTTTTTTATTTACCATTATGGCAAATAGATATCTGAACTTTAGTACATATAATGCCCCAATAGTAACCTTTCTATTTTAGCATTCATTGGCCAATTTCAATCTAAGTTTAGCTAAAAGAAAATCGTAAAAACACGAATTCTTTAACATTTTGCCATGTAAAGTGTTTGTAATTTACTTCAATCTGGTAAATATGGTGCTACATTGATAAATATTTTTCAATTATTGTACTGTATTTTAGATGGTCTACAAGTTTGGTGCCTTGACATTTTCCCGTATCTCATCCCCTTTACCCTTAAAAGTGGACGTAATTTCAAAATATTAAAATTCATCCACGAAAATTGCGCTATTTTAATATTTTTTATTTACTGTTAAGGCAAATGGATGTCTGAAATTTAGTAAATATTATGACCTCATTTAGGTTAAAATATAATAGCATTCATAGGTCGATTTCAACCTAATTTTAGACAAAAAACTCGTAAAAACACGAAATCCTTAACATTTTTAACGTATAGTGTGTTTGTAATTGACTTAAATCTGGTAAATATAGTACTATATCGATGTACGTTTTCAATTATTGTATTATATTTTAGACGGTCTACACATTAGGTCATCACACATATTTCCATATTACACCCCCTTCACCCTTACAAAGGGTGTACTTTCAAATTTCACAATTCTTTCACAATAATTAAGTTATTTCAATATTTTTATTCACCATTTTACCGATAGTGATAAATTTGATAAATTATTTCTTAATAAATTAGGCACTAGTTTGAACTTTAAGTGGGCAGCAATTCACCCTCTTACAGTTAAAGATGTTGTGAATAAGTTCAGCAACTCTAAAAGTGAAGATATATATGGAATTTCAAACATGACTCTTAAACAAACAATTGATGTAATAATACTGCCATTGACCTATCTTTTTAATATGGTATTAGAAAGTGGAGTTTTCCCGAAATGTTTAAAAATCAATAAGGTAATACCTGTGCTCAAAAGAGGGGACAAAGAAGACCCCTCAAATTACCGTCCAATTGCTATTGTTCCAACATTTGGGAAAGTTTTTGAGTCATGTATTTTAAAACAGATTTATACATTTTTCCAAAACAATAACTTGTTATACAGACATCAATATGGATTTAGACCGAACCATTCCACAACATTAGCACTGGACCAGATTGTTAGTTTTATAATTAATGGCTATGAGGAGGGGGAGACAACGGGACTGACTCTTGTGGACATAAGCAAGGCGTTTGATTGCCTCTCTCATTCAGTACTTACTTCAAAGCTTTCATATTATGGTTTTAGTGGCATTGAACTGAAACTTTTGAAATCCTACATAGAACACAGAGAACAAATAGTGGTGTTAGAAGGTAAAAGATCTAACCCACAGCTAGTCTCATCAGGTGTTCCACAGGGGTCAGTCCTGGGTCCCTTTCTCTTCTTAGTTTATATCAATGACTTGCACCAAAGTGTTAAGTCAAAATCTATACTTTATGCTGATGATACTAGTTTATTAAGTTCTCACAGAGATCTAGATGTAGTCAGGGTTCAGCAGGAAGAGGCATTGATTTGTGCAAAACATTGGTTTTCCTCCAACAGTCTCAATGTAAATGATTCAAAGACAGAAACAATTTATTTTTGTTTAAATAACCAAAAAACACAATTTTTAAATACAAAAAATGTAAAGCTACTTGGACTTCACTTGGATAATAAATTGACATGGGAAGTTCACATCCAAAATCTGTCCAAAAGACTATCTAGAGTGTTGTATCTGATTCGTAAATTAAAAACATGTGTCACCCAACCAGTCATTTTAAATTCTTATTATGCATTTTTCCATTCATTACTTTCTTATGGTGTCCGTCTATGGGGGGGTGCCCCTTCATCATCCATAGCATTTATTTGGCAGAAAAAAGCCATAAGAGTAATTAATAATCTAAATCACATCCAAAGTTGCAGGGATAGTTTTAAACAATTAAAAATTATGACATTACCTTCTTTGTTTGTATACGCCAATTTATTATATGTCAAAGAAAATGAACACTCTTTTTTCATCAGAGCCACTATTCATAATCACAACACTCGAAATAGACACAACTTAGATCTACCACAAGTAAGACTAAGTAAATCAATCAATTCCCATTGTTTTCAACAGGTAAAGTTTTTCAACAAACTACCAATCTCTGTGAGAACCTTAAATTTTAACAGATTTAAAAAGTTTTTAAAAGTATTCTTTCAAGAAAATGCCTTTTACTCTGTTAATGAATATATGCAATTTAACTTTTCATAATTTTAGCATAAAAATTATTGTGTTGATTTTGTCAAACAGCTTTAGTTCTCTTGATTATTATTATTATTTTGTGTGTAAGCTCAGATTTTTTTGGTATTTTTTTAGTTAAATAAGATTATTGTGACATGGCCTATTGTATATTGTTGTACCTAATGGCTTAATAAACGACTATTATTGACTATTATTGACTATTATTCACTATTGTGGCAAATGGACGTCTAAAATTTAGTACATATTATGACCTTGACTAGGTCATACTATAGTAGCAGCCATTGGCCAGTTTTAATCTAATTTCAGTCCAAAATAATTGTAAAACCACGACATTGCAGGTCGTACCTTTTGAACGAGAGGTCCTACCTAAAATCTGAGGGAAAATTCATTGCGTCAGAGCGGACAAATCAGACGCTCTATATAAGTTATTCCGGTGTAGTTTTGCCATATCTCACTCCCTTCACCTTTAAAGGGGTGTCCTTTCAAAATTTCTATATTCATTTCCAAAAAATATGCTTTTTTACTATTGTTTATTTACTATTATGGCAGATGTGTGCCTGAACAAAATCATACACCTTACAATACATATGGCCTTAACTAAATCTAACTATAGTAAGAGCCAGTGGGCAATTTCCATCAAAGTTGAGGCCTAAAAAGGTTTTAAAAAAAAAGGTACAGTAAAAGGTTTTAAAACAAAGGTTTTAAACACGAAATCCTTAACATTTTTTTAATGTATAGTGTTTGTAATTTACTTTAATCTGCCAAATATACTGCAATATCAATTTGAGTTTTGACATAATTACCTTCTATTCTATTCGCTCTACAAGTTTGGTCCAATGAAACTTTGCCGTATATCACCCCCTTCACCCTTTAAAATGGGCGTACTTTCAAAATTTTGAAATCTTTTCACAAAAGTCTTGTTGATTTAATAAGTTTTTTTACCATACTGGCACATAGATGTATGAAGTTCAGTACATATTATGACCTCAACCGTTCTTTCAATAGTATCAGCTATTTTCCGATTTCATTCAAGTTAAGTCCAAAAACATCGTAAAAACTTGAAGTTTTTTTCATGTAAAGTGTTAGTAATTTGCGTCAATCTGCTAAATATACTGCAATATCGATACATGATTTGCCAGTGTTACGTTTTATTTTAGACACTCTGAAAATTTAGTCTTATGAAATTTAGCTGTACCTCACCCCTTCACCCGTTTATAGGGGCGTACTTTCTAAATTGTAAAGTTCTTTCACCGAATATGGTGCTATCCTAAAATTTTAAATTTACTATTATGGTACTTAGATGTTTGAAATTTAGTACATATTATAACTTCAAATAGGTCATACTATAGTAAAAGCCATAAGTCAATTTTAATACAAGTTTAGTCATTGTCATAATTTAGTAATTATCGTATTTGTTACACCTATAGCTAGGAATCCTGCCAATAATTCTCCCTAGATTAACCTTAGGACCAAACCCTACGTTAAGACAAAATTTGAGCTTTGATCTGTATTTTTTATCTGTATTTTTTTGACGTAAATTATTAGACGTTAATGAATTAGGGGGAACCAACTAGGGGGCATGGGGGCAGAGCCCCCATCGAGCCGTAGGCGAGTACTATACAATATACAATGTATAGTATTCAGTTTTGCCTTTTTTATATTTAAACGTATTTTATTGTTTATTTTTAGCTCAGTTTATTGCTCATCATTTGGATGCCATAAAGAATATGACAATATAAAAATACAATCTTATTTCTAATTTTAATTCTTATATCTAAAATTTTTTTAAATTTAATAAAAAAAATATTAAACGCACTAAAAGTAATTTTAACCAAAAACATCATCAACTTTTTTTTGGATCGTTTCGAATCCAAACGATTATTATGGCCAGGTAGATAATTGTATGATTTTATATCTAAATATCTAAAGCTTTTTGAGTCTTCTTTAATTTTACTTGTTTCATTTTTAGTTTTGATTGATATTTTGTTGAATAATAATTATTGTTCCTTAGAAATTTGTTAACATTTTTATTGGTGAAATAAAAAATGGGGGTTTAAGGGAGGGACATGATGTTATATTTCTTTAATAATAGTTTTCAATGTGTTACTGGATTTACTCCACATGTTGTTCTTACTGTTTTTTTCTTTTTTTTTTTCTTTTTGTGTCTTACATATTTTTCCATGTTAGTAGAAATTCCCAGAGCTTTCTAATCTCGTTTAATCTGCTGGCCAAGCGTTAATGGGATTCCTGTTACCACACGCAGCTACGTGGTATCCAGCTCTAGGTGTGTAATGATAATCCCAAAACCATTTAAAAATAAAAATTATATAGATTATTGATGAAACTACTGTTACTTTTCATTGCTATTAAGTCTTAATTAATTCCATAAGCGATGTATCTATCTGAGGTATTACACGTACTTTTTAAGTAATATTTTGAGTTATTATAACTATTATAAGCAACGTGTAACTTGAAAATTGGCACTAGGTTATGAAGAACATGCTAATATAGTGACTTTATTACATAAACCAATTGGACGTTTTAGTAAAAGGAATACATCAAGAAGGATAAAACTGTATTAGCTCAAAGTAATTCCTGATATTATACAAATAATATTACAGTGATTAAAGGAAATTTTATTTATACTTTTGAATCAAACAAAGTGGGTGTATAAGACTGGGTATAGAGAAGGGCAAAGAATTTCTTCCTCCACCTTAAGTACATAAAGGATGTAATAGAGTTTACCTTGCCCTTTCAGCCCTTTTACAGGAAAGAGGTGAATCGTTTTCATCCTACCTTGTTGAAATAATTACTCGGGCAAAATTTCTTTTAGATGTTACTATTTTATTATTAATTCAAAAGTTCTTTTAGTTTACAATTATCTTTATATAATGCATCTTATTTATGATGAGGTGTAAGCGAATAATTATTTTGGTAATGACGACGTCATATAGGAGTAAAAAGGTAAATCCTTTAAAAGATTTTTATATTCGATTTGGAAACTTTTACTTTGAATAAATGTTACAAAAATACATCAGATAAGACTTTTATATTTAAATTACAGACACATTTAATTAATCTATAATAATACATAGGGTAAACAATATTCGATTAGGTATATTTTTGGGGGTTCGGGGGAACATTTACTTAAAGCATTGGTTAAAATATATGTATGATTTTAAACTTAGACATGAACTTAGCGTTCAAAATGATTTAACCATTGGTCCTTTAAGTTCTGATGGTGCCCTTTTGATATGCGGGCGAAACAATTGTTAAATTCAAGTAACAATACACTAGATTGCTGGAGAGGGTGAGTTTTACTCTATATTTACTTTCATAAAATAATCATATTTATATTTAAAGTTTCACATATGTATCAGAATTGCGTTACCGGATGAATAAGTTTTTGCTCTCTTAAATTCTCTTTCTATTGATAATGCCGTCACTTCTTTATTGAAAAAAATCAGAAAATCGTCCTATTGAAACTTTGGTCACGTTTTGTTGGACTTATACTAACTACAAAATCATAAAAAAATAAAATAAAAAAATGTTATTTTTCTTTCAGTTGTTAAATTGATTGATACCTAAGATATGAATATTTATGCTCTCCTATTTCTAGATTTTCACAGATTTTCGCTTAGTGAGACAACCACCTTAGATAACAGTTAAACAACTGACATAAGCAGATTTTTCTTGAAAGTTTTTCTTAAAACTACTGATACACAGTTAACTTATGGTGCCAATGCACTCATTCAAAAACTATGTTAATTTTTATATTTTGCCTAACCTTTAAAAGTATAGTATTATTCCTAGATGAAAAGTATTTTAATCTTCCAAGTAGGAAATAAATTAGAACTTTGCTACATATGTATTGTTTATATATGCCTCATAACTTTCTATTTGTAATTATGATAAAAATATTACAGTATTTAATACACAACACTTTTCTTAATTATTTTCATGTTGAATATTACCACCCGCCAATAATACAGGTGGAATTATTGTTTCGCACGGGAAACGATTCAAGAAATGATAGAGATCTGATGGTTAGTAGCAGTACACACCAACATATGTTTCTATGCACAGGGACGGCGCTCGGTGGCGATGAGTGGAGGCATTCGGTTGCTAGGAGACGGACCATTCAATATCTCTCCATCTCTCTCTTCACATATGCCCCAAAACATTTTATTTGCATTTACAACTTGGAATATTAGTGAAAGATTTGAAAGTTACAGAAATGTGGAATAATTTTCTGAATTATAAGTAAACAATATTCAGCTAGGTCAATTTCTTTTGGGGAACCAATTACTTAAAGTATGTTATCCCTCACAAATTTCATGCTTATTTTTAAGGTTTCAAACATATTGCAGGATTACACTATCGGCAGACTCAGTTTGGGTTCCTTAAATTCTCATTCTATTAACGCTGCCGCCATTTCTTTATTGACAAAACACAAAAATCGTCTCATTGAACATTTGGACACTTTCTTTGGACTACTATTTACAACTAAATCAGGCTCAAAAATAAAATTCTCAACTTAAATTGGTAAAATTATTGTTGTATAAAATATCATTGTTGATATTAATATTAAACCATTATTAAGGAAAAATGTTTTTATTCTTTTCATTTTCATCGATTAGCGCTCATTGAGGAAAGTCCTGCAAATTATTCGTTGCTGGCAGAAATATTCTTTATAAATAAAGTATTCCTAAAAAAGTGTTTTTTGTAAAAGTGTTTCTAATTGTAATCCTCACCGTCACTAGTTCCAAATGTAGGCTAATAAAAAAAAAATTTATCAGATACCATTGTTATTTTTTATCAACCATTACGTCTTCTTCCCCCGCGCACGTGTGGGAAGATGTAATGATTGGAAATACAAATGAGGAATGACAATACCACTCACGTGGCTGTGGAGCTGAGTATCAGTCTATGGTTCACATAGTCGCAGAGTGCCCACTGAGTGTTTTGACCGATGAGTTGATCGGTCTGCAAGGCTCAAGTGAAGCTGGGCTACAATGGCTTAGCGCCCTGTATTTATCTCAATAAAGAGGGATCAAAAAATTTATTTTGGATAACATTTTTTTTTAAATATTGACTGCACCACCTTTTTTCTTTTGGTTGGTTGAAAATTGACCATCACCACAGATAACCATGCCAGAGTTGGAGCTATGGAATTTTATCGAACAACCCACTCGTTCACTCTTTTCTTTATTAGCAGCCCTGAATCATCCTGATGCACGTGACCTTGACATCAGTTCGATAAAAATAACAACTTGAATCTTCGCAAATTGTTAGCTTGGGTATGTATCGTTAACATGTAATCTAAATCGTTGTATTTATTAACATTTCGTTTTCATAGAAAACAAAAAATTCTAACTGTCGTTAAAGTAAATTCATTCGTTTCCTTTGCTCAAAGAAAAAGAGATTACAAACCAAGCAGAAGATTTATGTAATGTATTTTTAAAACACCTGTTTGTCAAAATACCTTGTTCAAAGCTTTTATTGGGTTGAATTTAAAATGTCATTTAAACTGAATGGTTATTATTTGTCAACTGTGTATTGTTCTTTTATTGTATGAACCCAAGTAAAAACAGTTCAAGCGAGCTGTTAACAATCTTAAGAGGGAGCTAAAGAGCTGCTCTCAGAACGTATTGCAGTGATTCACCTGCTCCAATTTTCCAAGTTTATTTTAAAATTAATTTCCGATAATGGTTGGAGGGATTTTAAATGAAAAAAAAATATTTGGACTATTTAATGTAGTTTTTAATTTTTTCTTATTTTAAATTTATATCAAGCTATAATGGATCAAAGTAGATCCAACTTTGATAAATTTTGATCTGTCATAGCTTGATATGGATTAAAAATATACAAAAAATGAAAACAACATATAATAGCCCAAATATTTATTTTTCATTTAAGATCACTCCAACTTCTATCGGACCTTAAATACAGCTGCAAAATGTGAGCAGGTGAAACACTGAACGATAGATTTTTTACCCGCCAGACCCCAGATACTGACAGCCTCTGTCAGCAGCCGCTGAAATTGCTGGGCGCACAAGCTATGAATGTTTACAATGAATGTATTAATTAAACGCCTACTTTCCCCAGTTAAATCTCCTTTCTAATCATAATCCAACTAAATCTTGTGTCTATTATGTGTTGAAGTGCAGCAGTCTTTCTTTAATCACCGTGTTTTACACCGAAAACTGCATATTGATTCTTACCCTCAGTATGCTTGCAAACAATGCAAAACATATTCAGGTAGTTTCAGAAAAGTCCACTAGGGCTAACTCTTTAGTCCCCTCTTAAGACATCAACATTTAACAATGTTAAGTGATTTAGTAAATATATAAAATTCTTCACATATTTTTTTAACAAGGTTAGTTTTTTTAAATTATTAGTACATTTAAGACTGAATATATGAATGTAACCAGTATATTTAAGAAGAAATACAACTATATATAAATTATACTAAATGTGACTGTCTGAAAACAAATTATTCTAATCAATAGCTCGTTTGAATGGGGTCATGAATGTAAAAGCAAATTATTCATAATCTAATAATATTTAATCAAATGCTTCACACATGACATGGGTTTCTTTGATAGTGGTTTCATAATTAATATGATTCTGGTCTTGTTGCAGGTAATGTGGCTGATATGATATGAAACATGCTTAAAAGTGAGTTGTAGAAATATGACCTATTACCAATTACCTAAATACACGTACGTACATAAATTAGGACCACGAAGCTTTTACATTATATGGCTTAAGAAAGCCAAAAAGAGTGTCTTCTAAATATTTCTATTTATATTTCACTTATATTTTCTGTATTGAATTTTTTGACGAGCTTTATGAACTTTACTTTGTCAATTTTTTCACAAGATAACAGCTATAGTGGTACTAGAGCTATTCAATTTGCTATGGCCACTAGTACTAGAGTGGTTCATATCAAATCGAATATCCTGCGAGACCTTTTGATCTGAGGACTTATAACTTATTCTAAAATATTAATCTTTATACTTTTTTCACATGAGAACTTCTTACACAATTCATAAAAAAACTTTTATTAATGTCACAAATTAGGAATTGAGAAGGTTTTTAGCAGGTATAAAATTATAAAACATAAATAACATAAAATATAAAAATTTTTAGTAAGCCTACTCCTTGATATCTAAAGACCAAAAAAAAAAAAAAAAAAAAAAACTCCACATTTAGCACGGGCTTTTTAATCAGCTGAATAGACGAGAAAAAATTATATTCATCGGTCAGGTCTCCCATGGAAAACATTACTTTATTCGAAGTAAGATTTTCTAAATTTCAAAAGTATTTACTCAATGCCACAGATAAACAGTTGAGAAAAATAGGCTATTGCTTCAGAATTATTTAAGAAACTGCATCTGTAAAGTAAATGTGATTGGAATTGAAAACAAATTAACTTATGAATTAGTGATAATCAGGTTTTTATAGAATTATCTCAAAACCGATGATAAACGAGAGGTAATGAATTAACTGTCAATTCCTCTCGTTTGAAGAGATAATTAAGTGAATTGACAGAAAATTATATTAATAATATTAATAAAGTTATATTAAAAATTCGGTTAACTGATAAGCGGATTCACAACAGCGGTCGTACCAGTAAAGGGTACATACAATGCTAAGGAATTTAAACAAACATAAAGTATATAACATAGTTATACCCATATTCATGATTATAATTATATTTTTATAAAACAATATTATTTCTATAAACATGTTCTTATAGTTACCAAAGGTTTCTTATTTTAATAGAATAACAAATTTATAAAATAATTTAATAATAATATACTTTTTTAGCAGACACTCACATAACACGTAATGATAAAAAAATCCCTTACAAAACCTGAACTTAGAAAAATTTTAACCTCACTTAAGTTTTGTATTAATTTGGGACATAGTTACTTTAATTCCTCCAAGATCAATATTGTATACAGAAATACATAATTTTATTCCTTTATAAATTATGTTAACGTAGGCCTACTATGTAGTTAAAAATAAACTATTTAAAGATTAACTTAAATGTGCAATAAATTAAAATGATTTTCATAACTATACAACTTAGGCACTAGTTGATTAGTACTTACTTTTATTTTTAGGAAAATCGAATAAACTATAATACAGCATTAAACTTGTGCCACTTACTTGTTTAAACACATTATTAGGTTAATTAATTGAGTATAAAGTTGACACTGCTAACCAGACAAAGGTAAATATAAACTTTAACACATAGATAGTGACAATTTATTTGAGTTTAATAGTTATGTGTTACTAACCACTGGCATAATAGGGCAGTTTATCACGGACATCAGCCATAATTGAATGTGTAATGGAAATAATCTAATACCTCTCAACCACCAGCATTTAGTAGTCGGTTAGCGTTTATTGACGTATTCCATATTTATGTTTGATCATTTCCCAGCCAAAGGAATTTATAAATACTAATTTATTAAAAATATTAAATTTGAAAATACTTTTTCTATTGTGAAAAAAAACTATTTAGCCCTTTAGTGAAGTTGATAAAAACTCATGTAATTACCTGCAAGGAAAGTTATAGAAGACCTATCGAGGGGTGTCAAAGCAGTTGAGATCCTCTTTGAGACAGGATCCTTCCCCCGTGACATCCTTCGCCTCTGGCTGCCTAATACTTTTGATCTTCAACTCCTTTGAAGATTATCTTGGAAAAACCCTTTGAACACTGTTTCATCATAAACTTTTTAAACTGTACGGATACACTATAACTGTTAAGCCAATGAATCAAGTGTCCCTAAGCCAAGGTGGTATTTTAATATTGCGACGGACAATCTTTGCTACTAAAAATCAAACCCATTGATTTTCACGTTTTCGAAACCTTTAAATAAAATTGAGGTATCTCTGGGTGAACTCTATTTCAATGAGGAGCTAGTTAGCCTACCTTTAAAATATGAAAAAAATTATTGATAGAATAATTTTAATCTTGTAAATAAGAATAATTAAGAAATTTACAGTTTATTTGCAAAAAGTTTGAAGGCTAGATGCCTTATTTTAATCCTGGTGCCCCATCTCAAACTTATTATTATTTTATCATATTTTAATTAAAGCAATTTTAAAATGGTTTTTTGGACCTATATCCTTTATCTATATTTTTACAAATAATTCTACATGAGGCACTCAACTAAGCTAACTAATTGCAATTTAAAATAGATTCAATTATTTTAGGTTAAATGTTGGATTTTACTCACTACTTTTCAAGTTTACATAATAAAAAAACCTTTAAAGAGGAAAATTGTATCTGATGTCTCACTTCTCCTGATTATTATTTTTATTGAGTAAATGAAATTTAACAACAGTCAACAACCTTTAACAAAATTTCATACACTTTTGTCCTGTTATTACTACAAAGTAAAATTAGTTCAGTACGTTTGACCTATCATTACTGATATTTGCATTAAAATGCTATCATAAACAAGAAGAATTCAAGAATGTAAGGAAGAACACAAGGGATGTAAATACCCGGTTCTAATTGTGTGTCAGACACAGTTTTCTTTCCAAGTTCAGAGTTGTTTTGGTAGTTTATTAGACGTGGATTTACTATCAGACATTATTGTTCCTTTGTTTAGTGAAAATAAACAGCAGAGAAATACTTGTGTTTGTTTAAAAGATATAGTCAGTAAAATGTAATTAACTCTTTGGTTAAATTTTATTGATAGTTTTTTTCCGAGTTGTTAAGATTTGAAAATGTATTTAGTAAAACAGCTTTGCCAACAACAATATCCTCGTACTGTAACTACGTAACCGAATTTTACGTTATGCTGCTCACAAAAACCAATATTTAATATACAAACTTGTGTTTCTAAAATGACTTTCGCCATATTGAATAAAAAGAGTCACTTGGCTTCGGGGTCTTCAGATAGTTGTTCCTATAAACAACCACTGTTATAGATTTTTGCACAAAAATAGTCCGATAGTTGATGCATTGTTGCCAAATTAACTCATAAATGTATCGTGTACTGTATTACAGAGTGTGAACACAACAATAAGTGAAAACATTGCAAGGTGATATGGGAGAGGGGGGAGCCAGCAGTCAAAATTTCTATCAGACTATTACCATTAAATTTAATATAGTTTAAAACTGCACATTCTGAGATGAAGAAGTGTGAGGAATGTGATGGATCTTCCTCAAAAAGTTCAATTACCTCCATTATTAATACCCGCTTATTTGAAACTGAGACTTTGAACGTCCCAATGAAGTTAAAAAAAAAATATCTAAGGCCTCAATGACCTCACGTGTCTTAATGAGGGATTCAAGATCCTCGACTTTTCTCAGACTCGCTTGACTGTGGAGACAACATCGCCGCCTCCCTGATCCCCACCTAGTGTTTTTGTTCCTTGTAGTTTTTATTTTTAATCTGTGTAATAATGAATAAGAGTTCATAAAAGATTTTATTCTATAAAAAAATGATAACGTGACATCAGATATGTGATATGTGAGAGGTAACCTTTTAGTCCGTGGAGATAGCAAAAAAATATTTCAGTGCTGGATACTGGTCTAAAAGTTTTTTACACTGCTTCTACATCAAATGGTATGTACAAAACCACCGGGAGACACTCTCTCAATAGTCCGGATCACCCCCATATGACGTCATCAAAATGGCGGAGAACCAAATTTGCAGTGTTTTAGTTAAATACTTATTACTGCCCACCAAGTCAACCAATTTTGGCTTTTAATGTGACGTTTTGTAGGTATTGAAATTCTGCAACTGTTAATACCCTTAAAATACCCATACTCTTTTTATAAATAATAATTTAATAAAATAATTGGTGTTTTTTATTAATTTTTGCAATAATATTTAATATAAAGGGCGGAAAAAGTCTTGAAACGATTTAATACTTTTAAAAGTATTTAAGTAACAAAACTAACTTTACAAATTGATTTTGAGTGACTAAGACTACTTCCTAAAACACTTGGTGTCCTTGGACCTCCAAGGGGGACGGTCCACAAGGAGTCAGAAGAAAATCTTAAATGTAAGCATAGGTCAATATGTACATCAAATTAACGGTCTCGAAGAATAGAGAACAATGCCGCAAACCCGGCCAAAAAAGGATAATCGAGTAAAAAATGGCAGGCGATCAAACTTTAAATTGAAATCATATTGCTGAAAACAAAAAAATGCAATAACTACTGATCCACTCAACCTTTTGAGGTCGGGTTTGTGGCAAATTCCTCAGAATGCAAAGCCCTTTAAAATGATGTATCATATGACGTAAACCAATGAAGTTTTTTCCAAGACTTCCTTTAGGGACGTACCTCGTAGAGGTCGTCAGGAAAACTGCATTGGGCTACGTCATATGACATGCAGGGCCGCCGAGAGAATTTTTGTGGCCCGGGGCAAAGTCCCGGTGTGAGGCCCCCCTTCCGCTCGGCGCATCCCTGCCCGTCGCCTTCTGTGTTCGAACCAGATGTAATATAGGCTACACATTTTTATTTTTTTTTAAATATTTTTTTGTATCTATATACACACAATTTGCTTTCTTTTCTTAAGTGATTCATAAATATTTTATTTTTATTATTTTAAAATATAGATAGGATAAATGTACAGGTTTACAGTAGGCCTACATGAAATAATTTTATCAAACTTGCACTTTGGCTGGATTTGAGAGTGCTTATTGGAGAGCTACCATGTCGTTTTAGGCCTAACTTAAGTATTTTGAAATGGCTAAGCTTACAGGGAAAATTATAAAATTGCATTTTAATTTAAAATAGTTAATTAATTAAATTTATTTTACTAAATGCTTTTTTGAACTTATAATTAGTTGCTTTTGCTTAGATAAGCCTATTCTAAGCCATTAGATAATTCAGTATTGTTTCTTAAGCAAAACTAAGTACCGTTCACAAAATCTAACCAACTCGCAAACGTTTCTTTCTTGCCTTCAATATGGCAAATTCATTTATGACATTATTAAAATATACTTTTATCTTATATATCTTTTCTATATTATATACTTGGACCAACAAACGCAGACACGACAATATTAGTCGAAGCCGTGAAGGATCGGTTGCAGTAGATATGAAATGGGCGTTCTGGCGCACCTCGCCCTTCCGATTTTCGGCCCTCCGTCAACTTCATTTTTGACAGGTTTTGGGCCAGTTTTTATCTGATTTTAGGCTAATTCAAACCACTTTCCATCATTTTTCCAGCATTTTTCCGGTTTTTGAAATGGTGAAATTCCAAGTAAGTGCGAGGAAGGGTGAGGAAGGGTGAGGAAGGGTGAGGAAGGGCGAGGAAGGGCGAGACGCACTCTTCACCGAACCCTCGTAAACCTCATATTTGACTGGTTCTGGGACAGTTTGTATCTGATTTCGGGTTAATTTCAGCCATTTTTCAGGTTTTTTGAATGGTGTATTTAATCCACAAAAATTTAATCCAGAAATTTAATCCAAGGAAGGGCGAGACACACTCTTAAGCGACCCCTCGTAAACCTCATATTTGACTGGTTCTGGGCCAGTTTGTATCTGATTTCGGGTTAATTTTAGCCATTTTCAAGTTTTTCAAATGGTGTATTTAATCCAGAAATTTAATCCAAGGAAGGGCTAGTCTTAACCTTTGTTGTTTTAACCTAACATAATCCTGATTTCAAAAGGATTTTCATCCACATTAGGTATTTTACACAGCGATTTTCACCACATTAGTAGGTCATGTGACAAGGAAGAGCGCTTGGTAATCACCGTTACTTTAAGTCTGAGGCTGAAAAAAAATCTCGAGACATTTTGATTTCCAACATCATTTTTTATAATTTAATCAGTTTATACCGGTGCTTCCGAATCCGCCCTCTTTACGTTTAGTCTGTTCGACTTTGTCCAATCTGATACACTTCGGCTTTTTGTACATCTCGCAGATGATCTGCGCAATCCTATCTCCACGACGCACGCGGAAATCGATATCGGAATTATTTATCAACAGAATACAGACATTGCCAGTATAGTCTCTGTCCACCACACCAGCACCGATACTGATACAGTGTTTTAGGGTTAGACCAGATCTCGGCGCGATCCTTCCATAACAGCCTTCGGGAAATTTAAACGTTATATCCGTTTTTACCAATTGTTGTCCCCGCTTTGGTAGAACATAATCATATGCGCTTCTCAAATCGAGACCAGCTGCATCCGGTGACCCGTTGTGCGGTTCAAATCCGATTTCAGTCAAGCAATAATAACCGTAGCTTTCAGCCATTATTGATTTCTAATGGGTTTCCACATCATATAGGTAAGAAAATCATAGATAGTCCGGCATGGGGACTATTGTATGTAGATAGTCCGGCATGGGGACTATTTGCATTTTAGATAGTCCGGCGTGAGGACTATTACATTTTAGATAGTCCGGCGTGAGGGCTATTGCATTTTAGATAGTCCGGTGTGTTGACTATTGAATTTGAGATAGTCCTGCATGAGGACTATTGAGTTTTAGATAGTCCGGTGTGAGGACTATTGAATTTTAGAAAGTCCGACATGGAGACTATTGTATTTAGATAGTCCGGCATGGGGACTATTGTGTTTAGATAGTCCGGTGTGGGGACTATTATATTTGGATAGTCCGGCGTAGGGACTATTGTATTTAAATGGTTCTGCATGCTATTAAATTTAGATAGTCTGGAGTGCTTATTATATTTAAATGGTCCTGCATAAGAAAAATTGAATTTAGATAGTCCCGCGTAACGACTAGTCCTGTGCAAGGACTGTTGAATTTAAATGGTCTGGCGTGGGGACTATTGTATTTAAATGGTCCTGCAGAGCCCTAAAACCTAGCAGCGAAGGCTTTAACCTGTGAATAGGGTCTATTGGCCACCAGCTTAAACCTAATGTTTTGCACCTAAGATCTAAACCTAAGGCCTTACACCTGAGTCCAAAACCTTAAATCCTAGCAGCTAAGGCTCTGACCTGTGAATAGGGCATATTAGCCACCAGCTTAGACGTAATGTGTTGCACCTAAGATCTTAACCTTAGACCTTACACCTAAGTCCAAAGCCCTAAAACCTAGCAGCTAAGGATTTGACCTGTGAATAGGGCCTATTTGCCAGCAGCCTAGACCTAATGTGTTGGACCTATGATCAAAACATAAGGTCTGACACCTGAGTCCAAAGTCTTAAAACCTAACAGATAAGACTTTGACCTGTGAATAGGACCTATTAGCCACGAGCCAGGACCTTATGTGTTGCACCTAAGTTCTAAACCTAAGGCCATACACCTGAGTCCAAACCCCTAAAACTTAGCAGCTAGACCTGTGAATAGGGCCTATTATCCATCAGCTTAGGCCTAATGTGTTGGACCTAAAACCTAAACCTAAGGCCTTACACATGGTTCCTAACACCAAATGCATTGAACCAAATTAAATCCTTAGACCAACGATCTAATTCCATAGACCCAAGGCCTTAGACTTAGGTCCTAAAACCTAGCAGCTAAGGATTTGACATGTGAATAGTGCCTTTTAGCCAACAGCCTAAACCTAATGTGTTGGCACTAAGATGTAAACCCAAGGCCTTGCACCTGAGTCCAAAGCCCTAAAACCTAGCAAATAAGGATTTGACCTGTGAATAGGGCCTATTTGCCAACAGCCTAAACCTAATGTGTTGGGACTAAGCCGAAACCGAAGGCCTTGCAACTGAGTCCAAAGCCCTAAAACCTAGCATCTAAGGATTTGACCTGTGAATGGGGCCTATTAGCAAACAGCCTAAACCTAATGTGTTTGGACTAAGATGTAAACCTAAGGCCTTGCACCTGAGTCCAAAGCCCTAAAACCTATCAGCTAACGATTCGACCTGTGAATAGAGCCTATAAGCCAACAGCCTAGACCTAATGTGTTGGACCTATGATCTAAACCTAAGGCCTTACACCCGAGTCCAAAGCCCTACAACCCATCAGCTATGGATTTGACCTGTGAGTAAGGCCTATTAGACAACAGCCTAGACCTACTGTGTTGGGACTAAGATGTAAGCTTACGACCTTGCACCTGAGTCCAAAGCCCTAAAACCTAGCAGCTAAGGCCTGTGAATAGGACCTGTGATTAGGACCAGGAGGCCTTAGACTTAAGACCTAAGACCTAGCAGCTGAAGGGACCTATGAGCCATTAGCCTAGAACTAAAACCTGAACTAATTAGACCCAAGATCCAAACCTAAGGCCTTACATTGCACCTGAGTCCAAAGTCCAAACGCCTTAGACAAGAATAATTCCTTAAACCTAAGATCTAATTCCTAAGACCCAAGGCTTTAGACTTAAGACTAAAAACCTACAAGGGGGGCTGCGATTCACAGCCCTCTATGAATTGAGCAAATATTAGGCAACGAGGTATTTTTTCTTTGAATATGAAATCATGATCAGAAATGGTTATCAGATTCAGATTAAAGTATTTGAAGACCAACCTCCATCCATCTTACCCAAGACCTAACGCCATACCGCATGGACTTGACCCAAGACCTAAGACTATACACCGTAGTCTAGGCTTTAAGGTTCATAGACCTAAGACCGAGGCCAAAGAGTTAAGACCTGAACACTTACAAGGGGTCGCGTTTCACGACCCCCTGAAAAGACACTGGTCTAGACCTAATACCTAAGGCCATACACCGTGGTCTAGGCTTTTAGGTTCTTAGACCAAAGACCTAAGGCCCTACACCATAGTCAAGACCCAAGATCTAAGGCCTGTGGTCTAGGCTTTAGGTTCTTAGCCCCAAAATCTAAGGCCTGTGGTCTAGGCATTTAGGTTCTTTGCCTCTAGATTTAAGACCTGTAATCTAGGCCTTTAGGTTCTTGAATCCAAGACCCAGACCCTACATCATGGTCTACACCCTAAAAATAAGGCCTGTGATCTAGATATCTAAGTTCTTATCAAGACCTAAGGCCCTACACCATGGTCTAGACCCAAGATAGGCTTTAAATTTCTTATAACAAAGACTTAAGGCCCTACACCATGGTCTAAAACCAAGACCTAAGGTCCGTGGTGTAGGCTTTTTGGTTCTTATACCCAAGACCTAAGGCCCTACACCAGGGTCTAGAACCAAGACCTAAGGAACGTGGTCTAGGCTTTTTGGTTCTTATTCCCAAGTCCTAAGACCCTACACTAGAGTCTAGGACCAAGGTCTAAGGTCCGTGGTCTAGGCTTTTAGGTTCTTATACCCAAGTCATAAGGCCCTACACCAGGGTCTAGAACCAAGATCTAAGGTCCGTGGTCTAGGCTTTTAGGTTCTTATACCCAAGTCCTAAGGCCCTACACCAGGGTCTAGAACCAAGATCTTAGGTCCGTGGTCTAGGCTTTTAGGTTCTTATACCCAAGTCCTAAGGCCCTACACCAGGGTCTAAAACCAAGACCTAAGGTCCGTTGAGTAGGCTTTTAGGTTCTTATACCCAAGACCTAAGGCCCTACTCCATGGTATAGGAAAAAGATCTAAGGTTCGTGGTCTAGGCTTTTAGGTTCTTATACCCAAGTCCTCCTAAAGCCCTACACCATGGTCTAAAACCAAGACCTAAGGTCCATTGAGTAGGCTTTTAGGTTCTTATACCCAAGACCTAAGGCCCTACACCAGGGTCTAGAACCAAGATCTAAGGTCCGTGGTCTAGGCTTTTAGGTTCTTATACCCAAGACCTAAGGCCCTACACCATGGTCTAGGACCAAGATCTAAGGTCCGTGGTCTAGGCTTTTAGGTTCTTATACCCAAGTCCTAAGGCCCTACAACCATAGGCTACAACCAAGACCTAATGTCATACGCCGTGGACTAGGCATTTAAGCTCTTAGACTCAAGACCTAAAGCCATATACCGCGGGTTAGGATTTTAAGCTCTGAGACCCAAGACCTAAGGCCTTGCACCGTAATCTATGCTTTTAAGTACTTAGACCCAAGGCCTAAGGCCCTACACCGTGGTCTACTTTTTTAAGCTCTTAGACCCAAGACTAAGGGCCGTACACCACGGCCTAGACTTTTAAGCTCTTATACCCAAGACCTAAGGCAATGCACCCTGGTCTAGGCTTTTAGGTTCTTATACCCAAGACCTAATGTCATAAAGTAAAGACCTTAAAACTTACAAGGGAGTTACGATTCACGACCCCTGAACAGACACTGTGGACCCAAGACCTAAGGCCTTACACCGTGGTCTAGACTTTTAAGTACTTAGACCCAAGACAGGGCTATTCACCGTGGTCTAGACTTTTAAGTACTTAGACACCAAGACCTAAGGCCATACACCCTGGTCTAGGTTTTAAGTATTTAGACCCAAGGCCTAAGGCCCTACACCGTGGTCTAGGCTTTTAAGTACTTAGGCCAAGACCTAAGGTCATAAACCGTAGGCTAGGCTTTTAAGCACTTAAACTCAATGCCTAAGGCGGTCCGCATGGGCTAGACTTAAGACCTAAGGCTATAAACCATTTTCTAGGCTTTTAAGCTCTCAGACTCAAGACCTAAGGCCATACACCGTGGTCTAGGCTTTAAAGTACTTAGACCCAAGACCTAAGGCCATACACCGTGGTCTAGGCTTTTAAGTACTTATACTCAAGACCTAAGGCCATACACCATAGTCTAGGCTTTTAGGTTCTTAGACCCAAGACCTAAGGCCCTACACCGTGGGCTAGGCTTTAAATCTCTTAGACCCAAGACCTAAAACCATAGGGTTAAGACTTGAAAACTTACAAGTTAATCGCAATTCACGATCCCCGAACAGACACCGTGGTCTAGACCCAATACTTAAGGCCCTACACCTAGGTCTAGACCCAAGAGCTAAGGTCCTTCACCATGATCTAGACCCTAAGACCAAAGGCCTTACACTATGGTCTAGTAATCGGCATAAACCGTTTTGCAGTTGTGGTTGTTTCATCTATGGCTAGAGGTAAGTCGGCCTCTAAGTTCTTAGACCCTAAGACCAAAGGTCTTATACCACGGTCTAGTACTCGGCATAAGCCATGTGCAGTTGTGGTTGTTTCATCTATAGCTAGAGGAAAGTCGGCCTCTAAGTTCTTATACCCTAAGACCAAAGGCCTTACACCATGGTCTAGTACTCGGCATAAACTGTTTTGCAGTTGTGGTTGTTTCATCTATAGCTAAAGGTAAGTCAGCCTCTAGGTTCTTAGACCCTAAGACCAAAGGCCTTACATCATGGTCTAGTATTCCTCTTAAGCCGTGTGCAGTGGTTAATTTGTCTATACTTAGAAGAAAGTCGGCCTTTAAGTTCTTAGACCCTAGACCTAAGACCCTACACCCATGGACTACAACCTGGACCTAAGGCCACATCCCGAGGTTTTGTACTCGTTTAAAACCGTGTGCAGTTGTGGTTGTTTCATCTATAGCTGGGCGAAGATTGGCCTTTAATAACTGTGTGCAGTTATTACTGTTTCGTCACGAAAAAAAGAATGTTTATGCTTTTACACCATAACTTAGAACGAAAACCCATGGTCTTATTCCTAAAACCTAGGACCTTAGACCGACACCCAAGGACATAAGGGCTTAGACTTATTGCTTTAGATCTAGGGCAAAAGGAATTTAAATGAGGACCTAAGGCCTCATAATTTAGACCAACCCCAATCCCAAGCATTTAAGGCATTATACCATGGACCTGTATGTATATGACCTTAAACATTTGACCTAAGATCTAAGACTTTAACATAAGTCTTAAGCCCTAAGACCATACCCCATGGGCTAGTACTGGTCCTACACCATGTGGGACCGTGTAAAATGGCGTGCATAAAGCCAATCACATGGATTATTTGAAAGCCCAGCGCACATGAACACCTGTGTTTGCTGTTGGGCGTTTTTATGATTTGCGCTTTCGGGCGTTTTGCAAACTCGACGCGGAAATTACGATCGCAGACGTAAATTATTAAAATACATCGTCTACACATCGATTTTGAAAAACGTTCGCAGACGTTAATTATTAAAGGGCATCGTCTACACATCGATTTGCAATATGCAGGTCAACCTGCAATATGCAGGAAACAACCACAACTGCAAAACGGTTTATGCCGAGTACTAGACCATGGTGTAAGGCCTTTGGTCTTAGGGTCTAAGAACTTAGAGGCCGACTTTACTCTAGCTATAGATGAAACAACCACAACTGCACATGTCTTATGCCGAGTACTAGACCGTGGTATAAGGCCTTTGGTCCTAGGGTCTAGAACTTAGAGGCCGACTTACCTCTAGAAATAGATGAAACAACCACAACTGCAAATGGTTTATGCCGAGTACTAGACCATAGTGTAATGCCTTTGGTCTTAGGGTCTAGATCATGGTGAATGACCTTAGCTCTTGGGTCTAGACCTAGGTGTAGGGCCTTAAGTATTGGGTCTAGACCACGGTGTCTGTTCGGGGATCGTGAATTGCGATTAACTTGTAAGTTTTCAAGTCTTTACCCTATGGTTTTAGGTCTTGGGTCTAAGATATTTAAAGCCTAGCCCACGGTGTAGGGCCTTAGGTCTTTGGTATAAGAACCTAAAAGCCTAGCCCACGGTGTAGGGCCTTAGGTCTTGGGTATAAGAACCTAAAATCCTAGCCCACGGTGTAGGGCATTAGGTCTTGGGTATAAGTACTTAAAAGCCTAGACCACGGTGTATGGCATTAGGTCTTGGGCATAAGTACTTAAAAGAATAGACCACGGTGTATGGCCTTAGGTCTTAAGTCTAGCCCATGCGGACCACCTTAGGCATTGAGTTTAAGTGCTTAAAAGCCTAGCCCACGGTTTATGACTTTAGGTCTTGGCCTAAGTACTTAAAAGCCTAGACCAGGGTGTATGGCCTTAGGTCTTAAGTCTAGCCCATGCCGACCGCCTTAGGCATTGAGTTTAAGTGCTTAAAACCTAGCCCACGGTTTATGACTTTAGGTCTTGGCCTAAGTACTTAAAAGCCTAGACCAGTGTGTATGCCCTTGGGTCTTGAGTCTAACCCATGCGGACCGCCTTAGGGCTTGAGTCTAAGAGCTTAAAATCATAGACCACGGTGTAAGGCCTTAGGTCTTGGGTATAAGAGTTTAAAAGCCTAGACCACGGTGTATGGCCTTAGGTCTTGGGTCTGAGCTTAAAAGCCTAGACCGTGGTGTATGGCCCTAAGTCTTGGGTCTAAGTACTTAAAAGTCTAGACAACGGTGTAAGGCCTTAGGTCTTGGGTCCGCAGTGTCTGTTCAGGGGTCGTGAATCGCGACTCCCTTGTAAGTTTTCAGGTCTTTACTTTATGGCCTTAGGTCTTGGGTCTAAGTACTTAAAAGCCTAGACCAGGGTGTAGGGCCTTAGGTCTTGGGTGTAAGAACCTAAAAGCCTAGACCAGGGTGTATGGCCTTAGGTCTTGGTTCTAAGTACTTAAAAGCCTAGACCAGGGTGTAGGGCCTTAGGTCTTGGGTATAAGAACCTAAAAGCCTAGACCAGGGTGTATGACCTTAGGTCTTGGGTCTAACAAAATAAAAGCCTATACCACGGTGTATGGCTTTAGGTCTTAGGTCTAAGAACTTAAAGGCCGAGTTTTCTCTAGCTAGAGACGAAACAATCACAACTGCCCACGGTTTAAGATGAATGGGAAGATGTGGAGGGTCTTAGGGTTTAAGGATCTAGACCATGATGGAATTAGAAATTGTGTCTAGGATCTTAGACCACGGCGTATAGCATAAGGACCATGGTGTATAGCCTTAGGTCTTGGGGATCTAGTCAATGGTGAAGGGCCTTAGGTCTTGGGTCCAGCCTCCTTTTAAACGGGTATTAGAACACGGTGCATGGTCTTAGGTCTTGGGTCTATGAACCTAAAGGCCTAGTCCACGGGTCTTAGGACTTGGGTCTAAGAACCTAAAGGCCTAATCAAAGGACCTTAGGTCTTAGTTGTAGCCTATGGTGTAGGGCCTTAGGTCTTGGGTATAAGAACCTGAAAGCCTAGACCACGGACCTTAGGTATTAATCCTAGACCATGGTGTAGGGCCTTAGGTATTGGGTATAAGAACCTAAAAGCCTAGACCACGGACCTTAGATCTTGGTTATAGACCCTGGTGTAGGGCCTTAGGACTTGGGTATAAGAACCTAAAAGCCTAGACCACGGACCTTAGATCTTGGTTCTAGACCCTGGTGTAGGGCCTTAGGTCTTGGGTATAAGAACCTAAAAGCCAACACAACGGACCTCAGGTCTTGGATTTAGACCATGGTGTATTGCCTTATGTCTTGAGAAGAACTTAGAGACCTAGATCACAGGCCTTAGGTTTAGGGTCTAGACCATGATGTAGGGTCTTAGGTCTTGGATTCAATAACCTAAAGGCCTAGATTATGGGCCTTAGATCTGGAGGCTAAGAACCTAAATGCCTAGACCACAGGCCTTAAATCTTGGGGCTAAGAACCTAAAGGCCTAGACCGCAGGCTTAGATCTTGGGTCTAGACCATGGTGTAGTAGGTCTTTGGTCTAAGAACCTAAAAGCCTAGACCACGGTGTATTAGGTATTAGGTTTAGACCACAGTGTCTTTTCAGGGGGGGTGGTGAAACGCGACCCCCTTGTAAGTGTTCAGGTCTTAACTCTTTGGCCTCGGTCTTTTTAAGAACCTTAAAGCCTAGACTACGGTGTATAGCCTTAGGTCTTGGGTCAAGTCCATGCGGTATGGCCTTAGGTCTTGAGTAAGATGGATGGAGGTTGGTCTTCAAATACTCCAATCTGAATCTGATAACCATTTCTGATCATGATTTCATATTCAAAGAAAAAAGACCTCGTTGCCTAATGTTTGCTCAATTCATGGGGGCTGTGAATCGCGGCCCCCTTGTAAGTTTTTAGATCTTAAGGTCTTATGGCTTTGTACTAAGGTGTCAGGCCTTATGTTTACATCTTAGTCCCAACACATTAGGTCCTGGCTGGGGGCTGATAGGTCTTATACACAGGTCAAAGCTTTAGCCAGTAGGTTTTTGAGCTTTGGACTCAGTTGTAAGGCCTTAGGTTTAGACTTTAGGTTCAACACATTAGGTCTAAGCTGTTGGGTAATAGGCCCTAAACACACAGGTTAAAGCCTTAGCTGCTAGGTTTTAGGGCTTTGGACTCAGGTGCAGGGCCTTTGGTTTACATCTTAGACCCAAAACATTAGGTCTAGGCTGTTGACTAATAGGCCCTATTCACAGGTCAAAGCCTTAGCTGCTAGGTTTTAGGGTTTTGGACTCAGGTGCAAGGGCTTAGGTTTAGATCTTAGGTCCAGCACATTAGGCCTACGCTGATGGATAATAGGCCCTATTCACAAGTCAAATCCTTAGCTGCTAGCTTTTAGGGCTTTGGACTCAGGTGCAAGGCCTTAGGTTTACATCTTAGTGCCAACACATAAGGTTTAGGCTGTTGACTAATAGGCCCTATTCACAGGTCAAATCCTTAGCTGCTAGGTTTTAGGGTTTTGGACTCAGGTGAAAGGGCTTAGGTTTAGATCTTATGTCCAACACATTAGGCCTAAGCTGATGGATAATAGGCCCTATTCACAGGTCAAATCCTTAGCTGCTAGCTTTTAGGGCTTTGGACTCAGGTGCAAGGCCTTAGGTTTACATCTTAGTGCCAACACATTAGGTTTAGGCTGTTGGCTAATAGGCCCTATTCACAGGTCAAATCCTTAGCTGCTAGGTTTTAGGGTTTTGGACTCAGGTGCAAGGGCTTAGGTTTACATCTTAGTTCCAACACATTAACTTAGGTTTAGGCTGTTTGCTAATAGGTACTATTCTCAGGTCAAATCCTTAGCTGCTAAGTTTTAGGGTTTTAGACTCAGGTGCAAGGCCTGAGGTTTAGATCTTAGGTCCAACACATTAGGTCTAAGCTAAATGCAAATAGCCGCTATTCACAGGTCAAAGCCTTAGCTGCTAGGTTTTAGGACCTAAGTCCAAGGCATTTCATCTTAGAAACCACGTGTAAGGCCTTAGGCTTAGATCTTATGTCTAACACATTAGGCCTAAGCTGATAGATAATAGGCCCTATTCACAGGTCAAAGCCTTAGCTGCTAGGTTTTAGGGCTTTGGACTCAGGTGCAAGGCCTTAGGTTTAGAACTTAGGTCCAACACATTACGTCTAAGCCGGTGGCTAATAGGCGATACCCACAGGTCAAAGCCTTAGCTGCTAGGTTTTAGGGCTTTGGACTCAGATGCAAGGCCTTAGGTTTACATCTTAGTCCCAACACATTAGGTTTAGGCTGTTGGCTACTAGGCCATATTCACAGGTAAAATCCTTAGCTGATAGGTTGCAGGGCTTTGGACTCGGGTGTAAGGACTTAGGTTTAGATCATAGGTCCAACACATTAGGTCTAGGCTGTTGGCTACTAGGCCCTATTCACAGGTCAAATCCTTAGCTGCTAGGTTTTATTTCTTTGGACTCAGTTGTAAGGCCTTAGGTTTACATCTTAGTCACAACACATTAGGTTTAGGCTGTTGGCTAATAGGCCATATTCACAGGTCAAATCCTTAGCTGCTAGGTTTTAGGGCTTTGGACTCAGGTGCAAGGCCTTAGGTTTACATCTTAGTCCCAACACATTAGGTCTAAGCTGGTGGCTAATAGGCCCTATTCACAGGTTTAAGCCTTAGCTGCTATGTTTTAGGGCTTTGGACTTACATGCAAGGCCTTAGGTTTAGATCTTAGGTCCACACCTTAGGTCTAAGCTGGTGGCTAATCGGCCCTATTCACAGGTTTAAGCCTTAGCTGCTATGTTTTAGGGCTTTGGACTCAGGTGCAAGGCCTTAGGTTTAGATCTTAGGTCCAACACATTAGGTCTAAGCTAATGGTTAATTGGGCTTATTGATAGGTTAAAGCCTTAGCTGCTAGGTTTTAGGGCTTGTCTACTGCCTTGGGCCTTAGGAATTAGATCTTAAGAGGTTAAACTGGGTTATAAATTGGAGAATTTGGCCTAAAAATGTGTCTTTAAAGGTAAAATTGCAATTAAAGTTAATTTTATAGGGGGCTGGTATGTTGGGCAATTCACCTTTCAATATCAATTTTTATAGATCGGAAATCCTGAAAAATGTTGGAAAGTTGACAAAAAAGTAGGCCAAAATCACCGAAAACCGGTATCTTTTCATTTACATAGGGTTAACTTAGGAGGGCGTCTCACACTTCCTTGGATTAATTTCTGGATTAAATTCACCACAAGGGGAGTCGGTAACTTTTCATTTAGAAACTATAGTTAACTTAAGAGGGCATCTCATAGTTTTCTGGATTACAGCAAAATGCTCCTTGAAATCACTGTCTGAAATCCTGAAAAATGCCCTGAAATGGGCTGATATTTGGCCAAAACCAACCAAAATCCGGTAAAAAACCAGGCAATTTGAAGCTGAAGGGGGTAAAAAAAGGGACCCCTAATCAAATGAACAACTGGATTAAATTCTAAGTGCTACTTGAAATCAGTATCTGAAAATCCTGAAAAATGCCCTAAAATGGGCCGAAATGGGCTGATATTTGACCAAAACCGGCCAGAATCCGGTCAAAAACCGGTCAATTTGAAGCTGAAGGCGGTCAAAAAAGGACCCCTAATTAAATTAACAACTGGATTAAATTCTAAGTACTCCTGGAAATCAGTATCTTAAAATCCTGAAAAATGCCCTAAAATGGGCTGATATGGGCTGATATTTGGCCAAAACCGGCCAAAATTCGGTCAAAAGTGGTCAATTTGAAGCAAAAAGTGGTCATTTGAAGCAAAAAAAGTGGTCATTTGAAGCAAAAAAAGTGGTCATTTGAAGCAAAAAAGTGGTCATTTGAAGCAAAAAAGTGGTCATTTGAAGCAAAAAAAGTGGTCATACGAAGCAAAAAAAGTGGTCATATGAAGCAAAAAAAGTGGTCATACGAAGCAAAAAGTCATAAAAAAAACTATGAGTGTTTCAGAATGCCCCTTTTATATCTACTGGTTGCAAAATGTAATATTTTTGCAATTGTATAGCTGACAAGCACCGGCACAGCATGAGGTGGCGGGCGCGGCACCCCGGCGCGGCGTCTGTTCACCAACACAGAGCTTAAAACCACAGAGACTCATACAGGCTGATAGGCCTTTAGGCCTATATAAGGTCATAGGCTATACTTTGTTACGGTTTAAATATTTTTATATGTCTTCAAAAATGCATGGTGTTACCATTTAGTTTATGCAGAGACTAAATTTTGCTACCATACATAGAAAAAACAACCACAAAATTAAATAAAAACGCCTGAAGATGAGGCGCCCTGTCTCTTGAGGCCCGGGGCAAACTGCCCCCTCTTCCCCCCCCCCTCTCGGCGGCCCTGATGACATGTCATTTTGAAGGGCTTTGTATTTTGAGCAATTTGCCACAAACCAGACCTCAAAAGGTCGAGGGATCGGGAGTTACTGCATTAATTTTTTTGTTTTCAGCAATATGATTTTAATGCAAAGTTTGATCGCTTACCATTTTTGACTCAATCATCAAAAAGAGTATGGGTATTTTAAGGGTATTAACAGTTGCAGAATTTCAATACCTACAAAACGACACATTAAAAGTCAAAATTGGTTGACTTGGTGGGCAGTAATAAGTATAAAACACTGCAAATTTGGTTGGCCGCCATTTTGATGACATCATATGGGGGTGATCCGGACTATTGAGAGAGTGTCTCCCGGCGGTTTTGTACATACCATTTGATGTAGAAGCAGTGTAAAAAACTTTTAGACCAGTATCCAGCACTGAAATATTGTGGGTCTTTTTGGAGCTATCTCCATGGACTATATTAATCTGTTAAGTATCGTGACTTAAGCTACTCAGAAGTATACTGTCAATGGCCCGTGAAACATTGCATTTAACATGAAGTTTTAATAAGTTAATGAAATATGGCGTTTTTTATTTATTTTTTTTCTTATTCACCTGAAGCCGGCGGAGAATTTTAATTGGATTGAATTATACTACTGTGTAATCAATAAAAGTTTTATTTTATTATTTGTATATATTTTTGTCAGCAAAAATACATGTAAAATATCATAAATACAATTTACTGTAAGTAGAAAGTTTTTAGTGAAGAATAATTTTGTAATTTAATTGAGAATAAACAGCTTTTATACTAAAACAATATTATTGAGGTATTAATCATCCTGTTAAAAATAATAACCAAAATACGACATAATAGAACATAGCATAAAGCCAAACCTCGTTTTAGTTATACAGTATTGTACAATCCGTAGTTAATGCATAACATAATAAGTTGAACTGTTTTATTACTGTATTCTTTTTATTTTTCATCAATTGAGAAGATTAATGTTTGTTTTGCCACAAATGGTAAAAAATATGTGATTAAATTTGTGGAGGTGGATGATTTTTGTTTTGTTTTGAAAATTATTATCAACTGCTTAATTTATTCTAATAAATTACAAAGTTGTTTTTAACATGTCACTGCTCACGTTGGGTAGATTTTAAATAAAGAATAACATGAAGCAACATACATTATACCATTGTAATTGTTTTATTGATAAAACATAATTCATATTGGTAATGTCTATTGAAGATTTCTCAAACTTGTGTAAGCAGTTTTACTATGTTTTATAAAGAAATTTTCCCTTAAAGAACTTAAAATAAGATTCAAACATGGTTATGTTTCGTAAAAGTATAAAACAAGACTTTTTAATAGCGTTAGTCTAGGCTGCTGCCAATTTCCCGGGAAATAATCTCTCTTATTTCTTAACTTTAAAATTGAAATTTTCTTCTAAGTAACTCATATACTCTCCTCTTTATCAGAGTTCTACGCCAACGATGGATTTTTTCACTACTCATTTGAAAATTCACTTATTCGAATGTTTTTACTTGGTACACGCATTGTATGTCTCGCTAGATCTAACTAGATTAGTAAGACATTACAAAAATTAACAACATCCATATCTAATGAATATTAATTAATATGAACCATAATCAATTGATTATTGTGTGAGATGGTCGTGCGTCCAACAATACCATACTTATGTCATAATCCACGTTACTCAAGCGATACAGTAGGATGCGCATATTGGGTGTAAAGAATCATTAAAGTTTTTGTAACTCACTAGCATGTCTCACTATTGTAATATTGCCTATGTCTAACAATAATGAGAACCATAATTTGTACCGTCGATTCAAACTCACCTGGTCTATTCCGTAAAAATGGTTTAGGAGCATAACAGGATTTTTCTGAGCCTCTCAATTTGATAAGCCATTTATTATAATAAAGCCACTACGCATTTACTTCCTTCCAAGTATGTAGATGAAGTATATATGTATATACATAAGCATTATAGTCCCTAACATAAATCTACTACATCATCTAAAACTGACCTTACAGTTAAAATCATGATTCATTCAACTAATTTCTTGCTCCTTACCATTAGGGTCTATGTGAAAACCAAACATATTCCGTAGTCTATATTACTTTTCAGAATGAAATCTAATATTTTTATACTTTATTATTTTTATAGTCTTTGAGATGTTGTCAATGTTGTCACATGAATTTATTCACAATTATGTTTTTGTGTCCAAATTTATTTATTATTTCGGGATCGTAGAATCACATAATACGAGGTACGGGATTTGCACAGAACTATGGACATAAAGTTCGTCCTATCAACATATAAAAATTAATAAGGAAAGCTGACATCTCACATTAAAAAATCTGAAGAATTTTATTAAAGCTAAAAAAAAAATGAATAGAAGGTGTTAGTTAACTTTATTTTGTGTGAGTGTTTTATATGAGGGATTAGCTTTAGGCCTATGATGAAAGCAAACATATTTTAATATTACTTTGAGTTTTTCATAAAATTGTCTTTTAAACTAACCAGGGACCTTATAAGAACCCTGTATTCTAGATTTTGATCTGCTATATAACGCACTTAAATCGGCATAACACTTTTAGTTCTATAACTATTTAACAAAGTGCATTCAATATGAAATAAAATCAAAGTTTTTTTTTAAGTGTAAAAGTTTTGCAATTCAAATCTTTTTGCCTTTTATAGAAAGACAAAGTATTTTTGACGGAAATAAAAATTACACTTAAAATAAACGTTTCAATGAAACCGCCATTCGTCAGAAGCGCTGTGCTCCTGGTGCCAAGTTTTTGTTGGCTGCCTTTAGAAGTGCCATTAAAACTGACTCTTTTGTTGATTAAAAACCTTTTTCATAACAATAATAAAATAGAAATTTCAAACTTTCTTGTTTTCTGTTTAGCTAAATAAGCCTATGATATACCATTACTGGATTAAATATTTACAATTATGCGACACTTACACATGAAAAGGAAATTTTAATAACATATTTTAATTTAGTTTGGTTCTTTTGAGAGATATTAAGACATAGATTTGTTTGTCTGTTAACTTTCCATAGTATAAGTAAAACATCTAAGCAAAGTACCTCTGAAATTATGTAATAATTCTTAATAATGTTTAAAATACTATTAAACCATAAATACTGTATAACTGTATTTATATATGGCTCGACACAAATAACAACCAAAACCGTTTAGGCAATTAAAAATTTACACAATTTCCCATTTGAATAATCCTTAAAAGTGGAAAATATAACCTTACATTGCGTTGTTGTTTGAACTCTTCGTAACGTTTTAAGTAATTATCCTAAAATAAAAATTGAAAAAAATTAAGTTAAAACAAATAAAAACAAATAAAATCAAAGATACTATTAAGCGTATGTAACCAATTTATACTTTTTAATATTTTAAACAATACTTTTACTATAGTAATAAAAGTATAGTTATAACCTTGCTATTTTCATTTTTAATTATTCATTTAACTTGTAGACTATTAATCTAGAGATTTCCAGTACTTTAGTAGTAGAACTGATCACTTCACATAGTGAGGAGAGCTTGTCAATGACAAACGACGAGAATTCGACTGTCACCATCCTGCCCCTGACGTTTGATATATTATTCGATTGATAACAAATCTGTAACTAATTACTGGAATAGTTTTAGAGATACCCTTCCAAAATCCCACTCTGTAATAGATTAGTTATAAAATATGCTTATTTTATTATTATTGCTATAGATTACTAATTTCAATGAAATTAATTTTTCATATTTGAACTAGATTTTATAACTATTTTTTTCATACAAAAATATTTTTTTCTTTATTTTTGACACAAATAATTTTTTATTTAATCAAACCTAGTAAAGAAACAAAGTTACGGGAAGACCTAGAAGAGTATTACAGCAGTGAAGATCCTCTAAGAGAAAGGATCAATATATTATTTTATACTTTTTATATGGGAAAATCCCATGTGACGTAATCTGCATGTAGCCCGTCTAATCATTTTGATCCTGCGCTCATTTGAAGGTTATCTAGGAATCCCTAAAAGACCTTTGCATTTAATAATATTTACATACTTTTTCTTTTAATTGATTTTGTCATTTATGTTTGATTCTTTAAAAACCATATTTTTCAACACATTTTCGTGGAAGTCTTATTAGATCACTGTTGTATGTCCTGACAATACTTTTTTAATAACCTATATAACCTTAAATTTTCGAATTCAAGGATGAAAAAAGAGTAAAAGTTATCGTAGTATTAAGTTCAGTTAATGAATTTAATATAACAGTAGAAATAAAATTATATGTTGTAGATAAAATACTTTATTATTTTGTTGATTACTTTAATATAAAACAATTTATAGTATTATTTTCCATAACATTATATGACACTTTTTCTTGTTAACGTTCTTCTCAGAATTGATTTTGAATTAATTATAATATCCGGAGTAATTCACTTCGTATTATTACTTAAAACATTGAATGAAATGACTAAAATATATGAGAGTTATACTTCATTGTAATTTAATTTAGTAATTATTCTATCTACTTAAACTTTATTTTGACATAAAACTATTTTTAGTTTTATTATTATCATTGTAAGTGAATAAATGATTACATTGTTAATATCATCAGTGTATCTAAGCACACAATATGTTTAATAAATAAAATAGCTTATTATTAACAAAATGATAGCTGCTAAATAAACAGGAGAAGAAAATGGTAATAAAACAGCTTTAGTAGTTACAATATGTAGTAACGATACAATTTTCCACTTAAATAAACTATGTTAGAGTATAAAACTGTGTTGGTAGTTCCACCTAGAATTTCTTTTCTGACTTTAAGTACATAAAGAATGTAATCGAGTTCCCTTTGCCATTTTAGTCCTTTTACTGGACAAGGTAAATCGCTTAGAAGGCTGCCTTTTAAATATGATAAACATGCTGCTTTTAATTTAATCATTCGTTTATCTTAAAATTTTGTTTGTAATCATATTTAATGTGTTAAGATTTCGATATAACATTACATTAAAGGTAATAAAGATTAAATTGTGTATGGTACAAGTTAGATTGTGATATTATCTCATTGTTTGACATTTAATACACATGAAAAACTTATACTTATATACAGTAAATACTTTTACTTTCATAAATATAAAAATTAATTATTTTTATAAAATTCAACTTTTATTGGAAATATAATTGAATAACTACAAATACATTTAATATAAATGGTTTACAATAGTGATACATAAATAACTAACCAATAATACTAAAGGTCATAATTATAGTTAACTATTGGAAATTCAATCTTTATTTTATTTAGGTAATTTAAGTTTATTGTGGCATGCGTTATGGATTTTTTCAATTAAAATTTTTATGTAAAACAACTTTATACATATTTTTAATATGTTTTTATTATTTTAGGCATATTATTTTCCACAAAATATTTAATCACACAGTTTTAGTTTTGAAAGGTTAATCAGACAGTATTTTTACAAGGAATGGTTGAATATGATTCATATTCATATACAATAATGAAGGTTCATGAACATAACTTTAAATTGTTTAGTAATATTAAAAACAATAAAAAAATGACAACAGAGGTTTTTACTTTTTGACGGAGGATAACAACTAGGCGACGAATAATAACAATGTATAAAATTGAGCATTTGTTATTTTACAGTAATAATGATCATATTTCTCGAAATTATCAGCAGTTGAGTAATAGATGTACCGTGTTTAACTAAAAAAAACTTCACATTTATATACATGCAGACTAATTTTAATACAGATAGCCGTTTTTAGTGGGATTCATGATAAAACTGACAAAATAATTGCCAATAATTCAATCCTAAACGCTGTATGTATAACCTACATGCACCGTATGATGTTATTTTCCTTATACCAAACACAAATTTAATTGTTCTTAAAGTAGAGGAAAAGATTGAAAATCTGTCTCTGACAAACGACAAGTATTCGGCCGACTGACCATTGGCTGTGACAGTTGTAGATATATTACGTGGTTGAACCCAGACTTGGAACAAACTACCGGAATAGTTCAAGTTGTAACCCTCAAAGAGTTATGTTTAAAAAATATTCTCTATGCAATTACCAGTATCAAAACAATAATGTGTTGTACCATTACCTCAATGTCTTTCCCTGAGTTTTTGATTTAATATATTTGTTAAACACATGGTTTTATGATTAAAAATAAAAAGTCACCTATTACAAAATTTGTGAGAAGATCCGGTGAGAGATGTCAAAGCAGTTAAGATCCTCTCTGAGACAGGATCCTCTCCCTGTGACATCCTGCGCCTTTGGCTCATCTAATACTTTTGATCCTGAGATCCTTTGATCTTTGATCAACCCATGAAATAAAGTTACTAAAGTTAAACTTAACTTTGGTTTTTAAAATTTTATGATATCTGTTCATTCATCTATAGTAATGTGCCTTTTAAAACGGTTCTTATAATTTTCATGTTATGTATAGGGTGTTCGGAAACTCTCCAAAGCTCCAAGTGATGATTCCATGGAAAAAATTAACAAATAAGTTTGTGGGAACTTATGTCTAAGATGCTTTGTCAAGCAACTAACCATCATTTGTTTACACTTGCCGTATTTTTTTTTTATTTTTTATTTCCGTATCGGATTGTTTATTAAGTATATATTTATCATGAATCTCCATCACACCAATGTGAATTCACAAGAAACAATTTTTTTCGGTGTGTATTTTCAAAATGGTGGACGTTTTAACTTTTTAAACTCAAATATATCAAAACTAGTACATTAAAAAAAATGTACATACTACAAAAAGTTGACAAATAAAATTATATAACCAATGATACAAGGTTTTCAACGATCTAACAAAAACAGTTATTTTACAATTTCCTGAAAAAAAATTTTAATTTTCATCATTAAAGACAATTAAGTTTATCTTCATAGAAAATTTCAATAACTCCCTGATATGTTGTCTAATCCTTACGAACTTAGTATCATTGGTTGATAGTTTAATTAGTCAACTTTTTACTGCTTGTATAATTTTCATAAAATTTATCGGTTTTGACATATTTGAGTTTTAAAACTTAAAATTGCAGACTTTAATAAAAAATTCGGAAAAGAATAATTTTTTCCTGGAAATGAATATTGGTGCGATTAGGGATCATGTAAAACATAAACTAAAAAAATACACAAATCCACTACGGGAATAAATATTATTAAGTATAAAATATGTAATGATGCAATTATTCTATTTGATAGCACAGTGGGGCCAGGGTGGATTGGTAAGAGAGCAGGAATGATTTTTACACTAATTGAGAAAAAAAAAATATCTACTCACTTACGGGGTCAACGAAGTATCGGGTATTTAGCGCAAACTATATTTAGCAACATTACAAAACCAAACTATTACAACTTAAAGTTAATTAATTGTCTTTCAGGTATCAAAATGGCAGTCACACAAGCACATAACAACAATAAATAAAATAATGATTCACTGGAGGCATAAATAGTCGCACTTCCACCCTTCAACAATATGGTCAAATTAATTGAATGGGTTACCTTTTTTAAAAGGAAAATTAGGGTTTTTAAAAAAATTGCGGCTGGCGGCTTATCGAAAAATATCAGGATATATCATCATATTAACTTTTTGTTCATTTTGAACCAAAGAATCACCCCACCTAGTTTCGTAAGAGAGTTTATGAACGCCCAGTAGCTATTTCGAATATGTAAGATAATTTCTTTGGTTTTATAAATTTTAAAATATATCTGGAACCCATTTGGTTTAATTGATGACAAAATGAAAACAACAACCATTAGTACCGTCCTCTAATTGTCTGTCAGTTTCAGCTTTCCTTAATAGTTTACAGTTGTTGTAGTTGCTTATTTAACTGTCTCTTGCAAGATTACTATTTTGCTACTATTTAAAGTCAAATATTTGATATTGTGTCTCATTCATTCATTCATTCATTCGATGGGGCGGACCTAATCCCAAGGCGCGTCAGCCGCAAGGGCTTATTGCGCTCCCCGTATGTGTTTCAGAGCTCATCCAAGTCTAGGAACCCGATGAACTTCTGCAACCTGCAGACTAGCTCCTCTTGAGGAAGGAAAGAGCCCCTCCGCAGTCCTCCGAGGGCCCTCTCTCTAGCCTCTTCCAGCTCCATGCAGTCGAACAGCAAGTGATCTGCAGTCTCTTCTGACTGCCCACACTTCCTACATACCGGATCCCCATTGAAGAGACCCATGCGCTTCAGGTGCTTCCTCAAAGAACAATGTCCTGTTAAGAGCCCTGTTACTTGCCTTATTTGCCTCCTTTCTAGCTGCAGAATATTAGAGGCAATTTTCTGAGATGGAGAGTGAAGCGTTAGCTTACTTACCCTCAGTTGTGGTATTATAGACCAGACCTTTCGATGCTCCTCCCTCGCCCATGACGTGACCGCTTGACACGCATACTTACGAGAGACAGCACAGAACGGCTCTGGGCCAGTGAATGCTGAGGACGAAGCTACGTTGGCCAGGGCGTCCGCAGCCTCATTCCCGGGGATCCCCGTGTGACCAGGGACCCAACAAAGCGTCACGCTGTTGCATCTGCCCAACGCAGATACCATGGTGAAGCAGTCCCAGACGATCTTTGACCTGAACTCATAAGAGTCCAGAGCCCTTAGAGCTGCCTGGCTATCTGAGAAAATGGAGATGATCCTGCCCCTGATGCCTTGCACCAGGTTCAATCTGGCGCACTCCATTATTGCGACCACCTCCGCCTGGAACACCGTTGGGTGCATCCCCATAGGAATATTAATGCCTACCCCCGCTTGCACCCCATGTACTCCGGCTCCTGTTCCTCCTCTTACCTTGGACCCGTCAGTGAACCATTCCAGGTCCGCGGGTTGAAGAGGGTTTCCCCCGGATAGCCAGTCCTCTCTTGCTGGTAGGAGGACTCTGAAAGACTTACCGAAGGTGTATTTGACTGACATGTGGTCAGAGGGCATGTCTAGCCCGCCCCCCTGAACCGACAGAATGATCCGAGAGTGACCCCGGTGTTCTCCAGTGTCCATCCAAAGATTTTCACATTTGAGTCGGTGAGCAGCTTTCCTTGCCGTGGTCTTGACGAAAAGATCAATCGGCAGCAAGTTGAGAAGACAGTCTAGTGAAGCCCCCGGACTGGAACTCAGGGCTCCTGTGATGAGAAGACAGGCGAGTCTTTGAACTCCAGCCAATCCCCTCACCGCCGATCCCGAGTCCATCTTGGGCCACCACACAAGCGAGCCATAGGTGATGGCAGGTCGGACCACAGAGACATAAAGCCAGTGCATAAGCTTTGGCTTAATTCCCCAAGTCCCCCCACCAGTCGCCTACATGTAATGAGTGACCACTTACCTCGGTCTATTACCTTTTGGAGTTGTGGTCCCCAATGAAGCGTCTGGTCCAGAGTGACCCCCAGATACTTCACCTGTTTCTGCAATTCCACATTTGTTCCTTGCAGGACTAAGGGGCCGATCCCTCTGAGGTTCCTCCTCCTCGTGAAGGGAACCATCACAATCTTTGAGGGATTGATTGAGAGACCTACCTCTTCGCACCAGCGTCCAACAGACCTCAGGGCCCCATTCATGAGATCCCCGACTGTGTCGTTGAACTTACCTGACACCAGAACCACTATGTCATCAGCATATCCCTGTGCGTACACGCCACTGACATTGAGAGTTCTGATGAGTTCGTCTACCACGAGGTTCCAGAGAAGAGGGGACAGGACCCCACCCTGGGGACAGCCTCGAGTCGTTCTTACCGCTATCTCCTCGTTATGAAGTGATAGTATTACGTTCCTTTTTCTCAAGAGAGCTTCAATCCATCCCCTTGTTACCTCGTGAAAACCATGAGCTGTGACTGCGTTAATGACAGCCTGAGTCTCAGTGTTATCAAAAGCGCCTTGAATATCAAGGAAGGCCCCAAGTGCAACCTCCTTGCACTCTATCGACTTTTCAATCCTACTTACCAGCTGATGCAGAGCAGACTCGCATGATCTTCCTGGTAAATAGGCATGTTGGTGTTCATGGAGAGGGTTGGCCTTGAGAGCGGTATCCCCCACATACCTTGACACCATCTTCTCCAGAGTCTTCAGGAGAAAAGAAGACAATGAGATTGGGCGGAACGCCTTCGGATCCGTGTACCTAGCCTTACCAGGTTTTGGAATGAAGACTATCCGAGAGCTGCTCCAGGCTTCTGGAATGTGTCCGAGGGCCAAGCTTGCCCTGAACAATGCCGTCAGAACTGGAAGAAGGATCTCTATTCCCTTCTGAAGACAAAAGGGCCTCACCTGGTCAGGTCCCGGTGACTTGAAGGGACTGAGGGAATTGACTGCCCAGCGAATCCGGCTGTGAGTTGCAATGCGGCCCGCCACCCTCCATCGAGTGAAGTTGGCCCGCCGTGCACCCATACTCACCTCATCGGTCGACTGAGTGATTATACTCCCCGGAAAATGTGTGCTTGCCATGATCTCAAGCACGTCCCTGGGATTATGGACCATGATTCCATCAGGCCCCTCGAGGGAGCCAAGACAAGATGACTTATCCTTCGATAGGATCTTGTATAACCTAGATGTCTCGCAGACACCTTCAAGATCGCTGCAGAAGCTTCTCCAAGAGAGCCTCTTGGCCCTCCTGACTGCAAGGTTGTACTGAGTTAGCAATCTGTGATAGGCGTCCCAGCATTTACTTAGCTTAGCCCTTCTGAATAGAGCCCTTACCCTTTTCCTTAGGCTGCCAAGTTCTGAATTCCACCACCCAGACTTACCCCGACGTCCCGCTGACAGTGGACAGCAGTCCTCAAATGAGGACACGATGTCCCCACCCAGGCAATCAGCGGCCAAGTCTAGGTGGTTTGTGTCTCTGACGCAGGAGTACAGAGGGCCACTCTCCTCTATTCTATCCTGCAGAACAGTCTTAAATTTCGCCCAGTCCGTCCTTTTGGGATTTCTGAACGTGTTCTTTTCAGGTGAAAAGTTGCCTATAAGGAATTTTATATGTCTGTGGTCAGAGAGGGATGGCTCCTGAGACACATGCCAGTTCTCAGTCCTCATCCCCTCTGTGTACAATGTGAGATCGATGACCGATTGTCCGACTCGACTGACAAAAGTCGGTTCCGACCCCACATTGGCTATCATGAGTCCACTAGAGACGAGATAATCTAACAAAATGTTACCTTTATTATCATTCCTCCTGCAGCCCCATGCCGTGTTGTGGGAGTTGGTGTCGCACCCCAGCAAGAGGTCTGTGCCAGAACCGGTCGCATACTCGACCAGCCTCCGGACTTCCTCCTGCGGGGGTTGCGTGTTGTCCATCGGCATGTAGACCGATGCCAACAGCAGATGTCTTCCGGTCGACTGGCACGTGGTCCTGACCACGGTGACGTCCCTGGAACAGAATTCCAGAACCGGCACACATTTGATCCCATTACAGGACCAAATGCAGGTTCTGGGGTTATTGACATGACCAGAAATGGTCCGCCCTCTAGGGGCCCCCAATCCTGAAATCATGTTGTTCCTGATCCAGGGTTCCTGGATCAGTGCAAAGTCGACCATCCCACTGGAGATGGTCTCACACAGTACCGCCGTTGCGGCCTTACTGTGCTGGATGTTGGCTTGGAGGACCCGGATCATCAAGGGGAGCCCCAGAGAGAACCCTGAGCTGCACCCTATTCAGACCCAGGAAAATCCTCCAGTCCTGGTCCTTCAGCTTCTTGGCCGAGCCACCATCGACCGCAAGCACGAGAGTCTGGCCATCCTCCTCTCTCTTGCAGCTGATGACTTGCCAATCCATCGTCGAGACACCGGGGTTTTGCCTGCAAACACAGTCAAGAATTTCTTTTGGGTCCTTCTTGGCCAGAATCCAATCGGTCCGAAGGAGAACCTTAGTGACACGTAGGAGATCCTTGTAATCCCCCACAATGACACCAGGCCCCCCCTCCCCGACCGGACCAAGACCAGGAACCACTTCGAGAAGCCAGGCCCGGGTGACCTCGCTACCACAAGTGATAACAAGAGCACCCTTCTCCGGATACGTCCTCAGGATCTGCTGCGGAGTGGTGGCTGTGATCACCTTCTCGAACAGCTTCTCCTGCAAAGTCCTCAACTGCCCCTCAGTGAACCTGGAATCAGGATAATCATTGGGAGCAATTGCCATCTTCCAGCTGGTGAGCTGGTCCTTGAATGACAACTGGTTGTCCGCAGTGGCTGCAGTTCCTGACTCCCCCGGCCTCGCATCCCATCTCCTGGGACGCTTCGGGGTCTGTCAATCCTGCTGCTGCCTCTGCTGTTCTGAAACAACCAAGTTAGCATCTCTTCGAAGGGGAGAGATCCCAGAGCCCTGCTGGTCTTGTGCAGGGCTTGGAGTCTCCTCGTTCCTCTTTCGTTTACCTTTCGAGCGCTTCTTGGTAGGTTTCGAAAGGCCTTTCGACCTCCTCCACTCGTCAATTGGCAACCAGGTGCCGTCTGCCTCCTTCCTGGCCTTCATCAGCTTGAAAGCTTCACTTTTTCGCAGTTTCGGCCGGGTGGAGTCGCGTGTTTCATCGGTCTCTGCAACAGATGTATTAGTGTCCTGGATCTCCATACCGAGGTCATGCGTTGCCGCCTCCTCAGTTCGGAGAACCAGGTTATGATTGTCGATGCTGAAACTCGAGGGGGGTGCACCGACCGGGACGGACTGGTGTGCCCACTCAAGCACATCGAGAGAGCTGTGACTTGGAGGAGCGATCGCAGCGAGGGAACTCCCGGCCGAAGCCTCCGTTCTCTCAGCCACATGCTCCCCCCCCAAAATGTCTCGTGACACCATCAGCAGAAGAGTTGCCCTCCCCAGAATCCACGGGCATGCCCTCCACAAGGGAGGGGTGGGATTCACGCCGAGGCGTTGACCCACCTGGGGTAGTCTCCAATTGTTCCTTTTCTGCCATGTTGTCTGAAACAACAAAGTTAGCAGTATGCCGGCCGTTCCGTGCTCCTTGCACTCCGCCCGTCAGTAGATCCCCAGAACGGCTGCACACATACCAGATCTGGGTTGGCAGTGAAGCAGCCGTACCGCGACCCTCTCGCTCCGCCTGCTGCTGAAGTGGACTCTGAGCCGTTCCGATGATCTTCACCTCCGCCCCAGGTCCATACCAGAGTCGCTGCTCCCCGACTCTGGGGCTGTTTATCGACCGCCAAGTCTAGATCCACCGCCTTTAGCTAGGGCAGTGGCACCCCATGCAGGCTGTGATACCCATCACAGTGCAGTTGCCCGAAGCAACTGACTCACAGCGGTCTTGGGGAAAGGTCCGCCGCCCCTCTAATGAGAGCCGACCCCCGATCCCCCTGAGGGGCTTACGCTTATAGTAGATGCCAAAATTAGAGAGACTGGAGGCAGGTAGTCCTGGCCCGTCCTAATCCTTTGTTGTCAAAACACCCCCTATTGTAGCGCGGCCGGCCGGTTCGACACCGGAATGCCGCCAGGGTCTCGGGGGATTCTCAGAATTTTGGCCACTGCCTAAGGTGTAAATCCTATTTTGTCTGAGGATTATCCCTTTTTAAAATGGTTATTAAACATCGTAGAACTATGATTCAAATTTTGTTATAATCGTCTAATCAACACGCAACACATAGTACATGAATTTTTATTGTAAGTGCATTGGTTTGATTATTGGATAATTGAGACAGTGGCCAAAATTCTGAGAATTCCCCGAGACCCGGGCGGCCTTCCGGTGCCGAACCGGCTGCCCGCGCTACAATAGGGGGTGTTTTGTCAACAAAGGATTAGGACGGGTCGGGACTACCTGCCTCCAGTCTCTCTAATTTTGGCATTTACTATACCTCTCGCCACCTTGTGCGAGATTAGGCCTACTTAAATGTTTGAACATTCTTGTGTATGTTCATGTTATACGCTACTTAAGCAAATCTTTTACCTAAACCAGCACATCAGGTTTTTGTTAAAACATTTAGTAATGGATATGCCAAGTAATGCCAACCTTTATCAACAAGAATAACAATTTTTTAACGATAAATATTCAGAAACACCGTCCGAAACAGGGGAATGCTGAGTTATGTTTTCAGTGTTTTACGACGGTAATCCCTATCGGGATGATAGGTCATTTGAGAAACCTCACATGTCCATTTTTTCAAAATTGACTTAATACCATAATATTATTCATTGAAGGAAGCTCTAACAATTTGTATAGAAAGCCCACAGGGTCATTGCTTGGACATAGCCCCAATAGCCAGAGTGCTGTTTTGTGGTAATTTGGGAAAACTCACATGTCCTAGGAGATGTAGGGTTTCTAAAATGACTTCAAAATATTTGTTAGTTTTATTGCTGTGCATTTTCTTCCTACCCTCTCTTGTGTTGACATTTTTATCTTAGACACGAGCTCAGATGAGCATATAAAAAATCAAATAAACAAAAATAAATGTTACATTTTTTAGTTTTCCTGAAAGTAGCCTTTGAGTGCATACGGGGTTTCTCAAATGACCAATAAAAAGAATGTTACACTTTTCTTATATTTCCAAAAACTTGCCTTTAAGAATATGTGGGGTTTCTCAAATGATCAATTCCGTTATAAAATTGTTTCTGTGTTTCAAATAAATGTGAGCTAATAATATTAATTTACCGTCTATTCGTGAAAATATATAAATTTATTATTTTGTGTTTGAACATTAAAAATTATGATTGGATACTGCATAAAGTTTGTAATAAACAATTGCCTCTAAGAAAATATGCATGGAATGTTGTAGTTAAATAATACACGCCTAACAATCAAACATGTGGGTTTGCTACGCAAGGACCATCTTCAAACCAGATGTACAGCCATCAAAGGTTTATAAAAAACAAAGATCACATCGAACTGGCGAGTCGAAGAGTGAAGAAGGTCAGGGAATGAAGAAGCTGAAGAATGAAGAGCCGGAGTCGGAGGGAGCTACTGTGAAACCCGACCCTGCCTAACTCGGACTTCGCATCTTTTATTTCCATACTAAAAGCCAATTCGCTCTTCCGACTGAAATTGCTCCGTGAAAAACGTTACTTTCAGAGGCGACTGATGAATATGCTGGCAACTGGTTTCCAAGAGAGGGTAGGCTAGCAGGAGGATGGCGACGACGTATTTATGTTTTAAAACTTGATGGCTCTGGTGATAAAAATATTGTACAATCGTTATCTTGTTTCCATTGGGAAGCAAATCAGTCAGCCAATAAAACCAATTTCAGATTTAAATACTATTTCTATTACGAAAAACTAGAGGGCACCTAAATAATAATAACCCTGTCGCAGCAGACCTGCGTACTCGAATTTGAGAATTTGTATTTTCCCCATAAACATCACATAAATTAGTATATAGGTTTACTGTCATATGATGTTGTTAAAAAAATGTTAGTTGTTTAAATGTAATTGTTGGGTAAGGTAAAAATAAATATTTTAAAATTCGGCACATTTTTTTCTGCTTAAGCTCAATGGGGTGAGTATGTAGGTTTGTCCACCATGTGGGCGTTGAAAGCAAAATTCAGTTAAACCCTTCCTAGTGAATACCAAGTTTTATCCATAAATAAGCAAGATAAATGGTTTTGTTGATTTCCCATAAGATTAGCATAGGAAACCTTTTTTTGGATTTTCTCCGTAATATGTTAAGCCAAAAAAAACCTTTTTTGACCTCTTTGAAATTTTTATAAAACTCCGTTCCCATAACCCGATCATAGTTGTATATCGAAACAAGTATACATTTTGATTAAATATAAATGAAAATGAACAAATTGAGTTTTTGGCTTCTGGGGACCTCAAAATATGAAAAAGTAACATGGTCCCAGGCTTGGGTCTTACCATGGCGATTACCGTAAGAGTGTATTATCTATAGGGAAAGGGAAGTTTGGTAAAAGTGAACTATAAGACTCTAGTGAGTATAAAAATACGTGAAATCGGCAAGAGTGCACATTGTAGGCTTAACTTCTATTTCATCAAACAGTTATGACCAACATGCAATTAAAACTCAAATAACAACTTTAAATTTGAATCTCTAAAGCATTACCCAAAACCCAGCTGTAAACGTGAAATAACGTCGAAATATGAAATATGGAGGACAATGACAATTAGAATGATGAATGTGGTGCGCCGCGGTTGGCCGGGGTAGATTAGCGCAGTATTTGTAGAGGGAATTGTCGGTGGTGTGTGCGGTCGGGGAGATAAGCCAGTCCTCGTTGGCAAATACTATCCAACGCTTATTAGCCCAATGAGACAGATTATTAAACCAGTGTGACAATGCGTCGTGCTCACGCGCAATTGCGCCCGCCCCCGCCCCCTCACACGCATTGCAATTGATCCATCATTACTGTAACGCGTGCGACTCGAGCGCTGCGATAACGCACTTACCGAGCGATAACGCGACGCATTCCCAATTGTATCACTCGTGTTCTTAATTGTGTTTTTATCACTTTCTCAAACGGGTGGACTGGAGATATAAAATATGTTGGTTTGTCATTATCCTAAGAGGGCGAATTAGTTACAAAATAAAAACATAAAATGTTTAGGTTAACTTAGACTCTGTCGGTGATCGTGATCTGGGTTTCTATACCCTCCTAGGTTTTGAACCTTAAGAGTCATCTTCACCCCTGGGACAGTAGCCCATTGTTGCGCAGTCGGCAATGTTAATCATACGATTCGGCTTTTATGCTAAAACATATTTATTCCCCTGTTTCGGACGCCGTTTCAACCGATTTTCTTTAAACTTGGTAAGTGTTTAGTTGAATAGTTATATTTGGCCCCTCATACATCGAAATTTTTAAAAATTAACAAATATATCTCTCTGTAACGTTGCAAAGTAACTCAATTTTCCTTAGTAATATTTGTTTAATTTTTAAAATTTCGAGGTATAAGGGGCCTAATATAACTATTCAACTAAACACTAACCAAGTTTAAAGAAAATCGGTTGGAAAACGGCGTCCAAAACAGGGGAATAAAATACCATGTTTTGCATTAAAAGCCGTATGGTTAACATTGCCGACTGCGCAACAATGGGCTTCTGGCCCAGGGCTGAAGATTACTCTTAAAGGTAAATTTTCGAACTAAGAACATCAATGACGCACTTGATCTATGTTGGAAAGGAGATCCACTTGATGCACATATTATTGACGTGCCTAGCTTAAGATGAATCTTTGAGGTTTGAAACCTTGAAAAACAGTCCAGGATAACTGACGATAGAGGCTCAGACAACTTAAACTTTTTATGCTAATATAGAGTGATCTAGAGGATAAATATTATGAAAATACAAAACAATTTCCTCAGATCTGTGACAATACAGCACTGTAAACTGTCCCTTTCTTTTAGACCAATCACATTCCAATAACCTCAATTAATAGTCGCAATAGTTTCCATATTAAAATCTACATGAACATTACATATATTAGTCTTCTTTTCTTTAGAGGATCGCTTTAGAAACAAAGATTTCTTTTGTATTCTGGTGTCTAAAAAACATCGAATTGATTTCTGATTAGTTCCTAGTTTCTTTAGGTTAGATGTATAGGAATTTAGACTTTCTTCTCTAAGAATTCAAATTATTCATTCACTCAAAAATCTTCCAACTGGTAGGATCTGTGGAGCAATTTCAGAATGAAATGGTCTCTGAAAATTGTGTTATAGGCCCTAAGTACATGAAACAGTCATTTATACTTTTTACTAGTCAAAGGTTATTAGTTTTCTTAGTTTATGGTAACTAATCGATGAACTTGTAATGCCAATTACATTCTGAATATATATTGAGGCGATATCTTGGAAGCTCTTATTCTGTTCTGACATACTTATCAGCGATAAGGTGAAACATAGAAATGCAGCACCAATGCCATACATGTTCAAGTACACACTGTTGATTCATTGATTCATTACAGATACTCAGCTTAACTCCTCTTTTCGTTTTAATATAATTTTTCCTATTCCTCGCCTATTCTCCAACCACTTCAGGTACTTTAAAATTTTGTTAGGTTTTAAGTATTTTTAACACAATTTTGTTGTTATATTTAATATGTTAAACAATTTAAGAACACCAAAACTCCACCATCCCCTCAAGTGAGGGTATTCATTTTGGAGAGTGAACAATGTTTTTTTAGTATATGATTATCTTTAGTTCTAAAATAAATAATAGTTCTACCCTTGCCATTTGTATTAAATCAAATTATATTGAAACTTGCTGGATGACCTTAAATAATATGACACCCGGTAACTTCGCCTAACATATAACACAAAGCATTTAAAAAAATTAAATATGATATGCTCAGTATTAAGTAGGGCCTACTAATCTTAAAATGTATATGTTAAAATAGCGTATTTACGATTTTTAAGGGCAATTAAGTATGTAGGCCTAGTCATGATCATAGGCATTCAGAATTTCAAAGTACATTCTTCCGATCTTGAAACTCATTGCAGACTACAAGATACAGTAACCCGTTTAGCAGTGAGTGTTTTTAGAATGATTACAATTATGTAGCATAATTTTAATGTATTTTGAAGGTTCGACCGCAGTTCACTAAATGGGCTTCACCCATCACGAAATGCCGTCGGCGACGACACCCAGAGGAAGTGACGAGGAGCGATCGGCTGGTGATTATCGCATGCCGTGGTTGCAAACATTCGTGTCACTCATCTGACAAGTACAAATTCGCCAATAAATCAACCGATTAGCTGGTTTGAGCGTGGCGCGCTCTCTGATTGAACCGTACAAGTAAACCGTATATTTACGGCGCGCTTATCGAGCGCTAGCTCCGCCCACCTTTAATTCCCTCGATCCCGGTACTCTGTTATTACCCGGTATTATCCATGGTGGTGATAATATTATCGTTAAGCCGTGCGCCGCGGTAAGACCGCTCGTTGTATTGCCCCTCCTCCCACGATGCGGACGCGGAGCAAAATGAGAGTCGTTATCGACCACTAGAGACACCTCGTGTAATGTGCGAGGTCACAGATTACGAGTGCCCGGAAAGCCAAAGACACCTCGTGTAATGTGCGAGGTCACAGACCACGAGAGCCCGGTAAGAAAGAGACACCTTGTGTGATGTGTGAGGTCACAGACCACGAGAGTCTGGTAAGCCAGAGACACCTCGTGTGATGTGTGAGGTCACAGACCACGAGAGCCCGGTAAGCCAGAGACTCCTAGTGTACTGTGTTAGGCCACAGACTACGAGAGCCCGGTAAGCCAGAGACACCTCGTGTAATGTGTTAGGTCACAGACCACGAGAGGCTGGTAAGCCAGAGACATCTTGTGTAATGTGTTAGGTCACAGACCACGAGAGCCCGGTAAGCCAGAGACACCTCGTGTAATGTGTTAGGTCACAGACCACGAGAGGCTGGTAAGCCAGAGACATCTTGTGTAATGTGTTAGGCCACAGACCACGAGAGCCCGGTAAGCCAGAGACACCTCGTGTAATGTGCGAAGTCACAGACCACGAGAGCCCGGTAAGCCAGAGACACCTAGTGTACTGTGTTAGGTCACAGACTACGAGAGGCTGGTAAGCCAGAGACACCTCATGTAATGTGTGAGGTCACAGACCACAAGAGGCTGGTAGGCCAGGGATACCTTGTGTATTGTGTGGGATACCTTCCACGAGAGGCTGGTAGGCTTGGGACACTTCGTGTAATGTGTGAGGTCAAAGACCACGAGAGGCTGTTAGGCTAGAGACCTCTCGTGTAATCTGTGAGGGGACAAATCTTGAGAGGCTGGTAGGCGAGGGACACTTCGTGTTATGTGTGAGGTCAAAGGGCACGAGAGTCTGGTCGGCTAGGGACACTTCGTGTAATGTGTGAGGTCAAAGACCACGAGAGGCTGTTAGGCTAGAGACCTCTCGTGTAATCTGTGAGGGGACAAATCTTGAGAGGCTGGTAGGCGAGGTACACCTCGTGTATTGTGTGAGGATACCGTCCACGAATGGCTGTTAGGCTATAGACACCTTACGTAATGAGTGGGGTCACAGACCACGAGAGGCTGTTAGGCTATGGACACTTCATGTAAATTGTGAGGTCACAAACCACTAGACGCTGTTAGGCTAGGGACACTTCGTATAAGGTTTGAGGTCGTAGACCCCGAGATGCTGGTAGGCTAGGGACACTTCGCGTAATGTTTGAGGTCACAGACCACGAGAGGCTGGTAGGCTTGGGACACTTCGTGTAATGTGTGAGGTCAAAGGCCACGAGAGGCTGGTAAGCTAGGGACTGGTTGAGGTCACAGACCACGAGAGGCTGTTAGGCTAGAGACCTCTGGTGTAATGTGTGAGGGGACAAATCTTGAGAGGCTGGCAGGCCAAAGACATATCGTTTAATGTTTGAGGTCATAGACCTCGAGATACTGGTAGGTTTGGGACACTGTGTAGTGTTTGGGGTTACAAACCTCGAGGAAAAAATGTTCGTTCATCTTCAACAAGGACGAAAATCGTGTCATAGATAACCTAGCTAGTCTCATCCGTTAGTCTAGCTGCTTGTTTCAAGACAAAGGCATTCTCTCACAGGCTTAGGTGTGGTACGTTTTATTGTAGATCATCGTCGTATGTTGCACTGTCTCCAAATTAAAAGTAAGATAACTATGAGAATATCTACTCTCTAGGTTTTTAATACAACCTTTCTAATACTACTTTCTACTTCTTTGTGTTTTCACAAGTGAAAAAATTCCTGGAGTCGTTGCCTCTGCCTATAAAGTTTTGCTTTGGCAAGGCATGATGCATTTCAAAACAATTATCTAAAATAAAAATACTGTACGTGTATCATTTCATTTGAGGATATGTATTGTTTCTTAATGGTGATTCTTTCATAGCCTCTTATGGCATGTGAATAAATCAGAGCATGGCGAATACATAAGTTGGACAAATAAATAATGTAAGAGGTGGAGTGGAGGTGAGCACAAGCAAATGGCAGCTAATAACGCGGCAGGTGAAGAGACGGACAGACGCGGCAGCGACGTCTTTATGTGCACTCGCTAATAACATAATTGAACAGAGGGGACGAACCGGTCGACATCTAGGTGATCTAGATCATCGGTGCACGATGAAGAGTCGACCACCACTGCTTTGTTCGGGGGAGTAGAGCGGCAGCATCCAGAGGAGCGACATAATTTATCGGTTTTTGTAGCCGCGTGTTTCGGTGATATCGGGAGAGACAAAAAGCGCGGCGAGTCGGTAGGTACTGGTCCATAAATCGGGCCGCGCAGGAAGGTCTTGTAGCGTTGTCAAGGTACAACGCCTTCCAGTATTCGAGTTCTTGGGTGGTCTTCCCCTCCACGCCGCAGGCCGCCGTTGCAGCCAATTACGCCGTCCTCATCCTTCGCCGCTCCTCCCCCTCCTCCTCCTCCTCCCCATCCTCCTCTCGACCTCCTCCCGTACTCTTCTCTAATAGAGAGGAATAGCTCTCCAGCTAAATTCGCTTTAACATATCGTCCCAATTACAAAAAACGGTCGCCGTCCGCGCAAAACACGGCGAGTGTCGCGGCCGTCACAGCTCACTCGAGTGACGTTTTTCCGTTGTTTTTACCCGCTGCGACGGCGAACAGCAGCATCTGTATGGATACAGCTCATAACATTGGTGTACGGAGCCCTAGACACCGACGCTGCGGGAGGCGACGGTGACATCCCCGACACAAGTCTACCGCGAGGTCGTTACGCGGGGAAAAACTCCAGAAACAACGTCCGCCGCTTTTTGCCGATGTAATTCGAAGCAGTTGTCATTCTCATGGTAAACTATAATTTGAACTTCAAACAGCTCGGCGTAATCACTGTGTACTGGAGTGAGCATTTCAGTACGTTTTATTGCTGGTCACAAACATAAAGCAATCTTATTATCATAATATCTTGTCCGATTACTAATGAAAAACACTTCGTAATTACTCAAATATATCGTGATACAGTGGAATATATCATAAATTAGCTTCGGCAAATTCATGGGTGCTTACCAACGTAAGACTGAAATTAAAAAAAGGGTTTATTTATGTTTGAAACAGAGCATTGGTTGAACAATAACAGAGTATTCAAGACAGGAACTCTCTTCGATCATTAAAGAATGAATAATGGTCAAGGAAATACTACAAAAATACACATGCGTACGTTAAAAATATTATTTTTATCTATATCTAGAACCGAAATTATTTGCCATTTCATAGAATTCTGTTCGCATAATACCCATCAACCAACAATTTGACAGTGTTCACTGACCGGGCTCAAATCATCCTTGTGAAACCAAAAAGTAACGCCCGAAATAAACCAAAGTATGATGCCCATCTTTGAACAAAATAACACTAGATACAACCTCTCAAACAAGTAAAAACAAAAAGCCTGAGAAGGAAAAAAAACTTTTGCTTGTGATCAACACCACGAGCTCTAATTGATCAATCGATGTAGTGATATCTAGGACAAAGAAGACTGACGAAGAGAATGAGTATAGTTCTAGTGACAATCACCTCTAGCTCTCACTGGTCAACCAATATAGTGATATTTAGGACAAACATGACTGAGGAGCAGAGAAACGGTGTTGCTTGTAACAATCACCGTCACCTCTTTCTACGGTTCAATCAGCATACTGCTATCAATACAAAGAAGACTGAGGAGGAGAGGGAATGTGTTGCTTGTAACAATCATCGCTTTCTCTCTACACTGTTCAATCAGTATACTGCTATCAATACAAAGAAGAAGACTGAGGAGGAGAGGGAATGTGTTGCTTGTAACAATCATCGCTATCTCTCTCCACTGTTCAATCAGTATACTGCTATATATACAAAGAAGAAGACTGAGGAGCAGAGGGAATGTGTTGCTTGTAACAATCACCGCTTTCTCTCTACACTGTTCAATCAGTATACTGCTATCAATACAAAGAAGAAGACTGAGGAGGAGAGGGAATGTGTTGCTTGTAACAATCATCGCTATCTCTCTCCACTGTTCAATCAGCATACTGCTATCAATACAAAGAAGAAGACTGAGGAGGAGAGGGAATGTGTTGCTTGTAACAATCATCGCTTTCTCTCTACACTGTTCAATCAGTATACTGCTATCAATACAAAGAAGAAGACTGAGGAGGAGAGGGAATGTGTTGCTTGTAACAATCATCGCTTTCTCTCTACACTGTTCAATCAGTATACTGCTATCAATACAAAGAAGAAGACTGAGGAGGAGAGGGAATGTGTTGCTTGTAACAATCATCGCTATCTCTCCCCACTGTTCAATCAGCATACTGCTATCAATACAAAGAAGACTGAGGAGGAGAGGGAATGTGTTGCTTGTAACAATCACCGCTACCTCTCTCCACTGTTCAATCAGTATACTGCTATCAATACAAAGAAGAAGACTGAGGAGCAGAGGGAATGTGTTGCTTGTAACAATCATCGCTATCTCTCTCTACTGTTCAATCAGTATACTGCTATATATACAAAGAAGAAGACTGAGGAGCAGAGGGAATGTGTTGCTTGTAACCATCACCCATATCTCTCTCCACTGTTCAATCAGCAGTATACTGCTATTTATACAAAGAAGAAGGCTGAGGAACAGAGGGAATGTGTTGCTTGTAACAATCATCGCTATCTCTCTCCACTGTTCAATCAGTATACTGCTATCAATACAAAGAAGAAGACTGAGGAGCAGAGGGAATGTGTTGCTTGTAACAATCATCGCTATCTCTCTCCACTGTTCAATCAGTATACTGCTATCAGTGCTATCTATACAAAGAAGAAGGCTGAGGAACAGAGGGAATGTGTTGCTTGTAACAATCACCCCCATCTCTTTCCACTGTTCAATCAGTATACTGCTATCTAGACAAAGATGAAGACTGTGGAGCAGAGGGAATGTGTTGCTTGTAACAATCATCGCTATCTCTCTCCACTGTTCAATCAGTATGCAGCTAGCTAGATAAAGAAGAAGACTGAGGAGCAAAGGGAATGTATTGCTTGTAACAATCACCGCTACCTCTCTCTACGGTTCAATCAGTATACTGCTATCAATACAAAGAAGAAGACTGAGGAGGAGAGGGAATGTGTTGCTTGTAACAATCATCGCTATCTCTCTCCACGGTTCAATCAGTATACTGCTATCAGTACAAAGAAGAAGACTGAGGAGCAGAGGGAATGTTTTGCTTGTAACAATCACCGCCATCTCTCTCTACTGTTCAATCAGTATACTGCTATCAATACAAAGAAGAAGACTGAGGAGCAGAGGGAATGTATTGCTTGTAACAATCACCGCTACCTCTCTCTACGGTTCAATCAGTATACTGCTATCAGTACAAAGAAGAAGACTGAGGAGCAGAGGGAATGTGTTGCTTGTAACAATCATCGCTATCTCTCTCCACGGTTCAATCAGTATACTGCTATCAGTACAAAGAAGAAGACTGAGGAGCAGAGGGAATGTGTTGCTTGTAACAATCATCGCTATCTCTCTCCACGGTTCAATCAGTATACTGCTATCAGTACAAAGAAGAAGCCTGAGGAGCAGAGGGAATGTATTGCTTGTAACAATCACTGCTACCTCTCTCTACGGTTCAATCAGTATACTGCTATCAATACAAAGAAGAAGACTGAGGAGGAGAGGGAATGTGTTGCTTGTAACAATCACCGTCACCTCTCTCCACGGTTCAATCAGTATACTGCTATCAGTACAAAGAAGAAGACTGAGGAGCAGAGGGAATGTATTGCTTGTAACAATCACCGCCATCTCTCTCTACTGCTCAATCAGTATACTGCTATCAATACAAAGAAGAAGCCTGAGGAGCAGAGGAAATGTGTTTCTTGTAACAATCACCGCCATCTCTCTCCACTGTTCAATCAGTATACTGCTATCAATACAAAGAAGAAGGCTGAGGAGCAGAGGAAATGTGTTTCTTGTAACAATCACCGCCATCTCTCTTTACTGTTCAATCAGTATACTGCTAGCTAAAGAAAGAAGACCGAGGAGCAGAGGGAACCTGTTGCCATAGCTACTATTACCACAGTGGTGTAGTGGTGCGGGAACGCGTGGGAACGGCGTTCCCACACTGGTTTTCAAGAACCCGGGAAAATTCTAGTGTCCCGTTCAGGGAATATCCGGGAATATAGCTAATATATTTTTAAATACAAATCAAACAGTATAAAAATAAAAAAAATATATTTTACGTCAATAATAAAATGCAATACTTAACAAACATTTGTAAACACGATTTTAATCTATTTGTTTCTAAGGATAACCTCACTCTTGCTTGAACTTTGTATTGTGCACAGAGTACGGTATAGGCCTACCATACGTGTTGGGCATCACTCTCCCGTCCCTCCCCAACCCTCCCCTGTTTGTTTATTTAGTTTTGAGTTGATTTGATTTATTAACTGTTTATTATTTAATAATCTACTAATAAACTGAAGTGTGTTCTAAATTAGTTGCCTCAGTTCAGTGTATTATGGAGTCGACAAGAATAAATAAAAAAAACTCCTGTTGTTCTTCACTATAAGCAACAAAATAAAAAACATAAGACCAATACGGAAGCGGATGTATTTGCCGACTACTTATGAGCATGATTTTGTCAATCTGTCAATGAACTTTCATTGTCATTAATTACTCTGTTTTTCGTATATTTTATTTTAGTTTTCTGCTTCTATTTGTATATAAATATGTCATTTAAAAATTAGGTTATGTATGTTGCTTTGGAGGTTAACGTACATAAAAGTAGTTAATAAATTAATTAATAACCTTTTCTGAAACAACCTTCTTTTGTAAAACAATTAAGTTAGTTAGGCCTTAAAATAAAAATATAGGCCCTACTGTTTTTTTATTTTGTTTTTCGCAAAATCATTCAAGTTAGATTCTTGAATCCTCAGTAAACTCAGTTCTAGCAAAAATACATAGGTCTAGCCTACAATACGCAAAGCTTTTGCTATATCGTACGTATTCAGGAAAATTTTATCCTAATTTTCAGGGAATTTGACCAATATAATAAGCGTTCCCATATTGGAAAATTTGCCACTACAACACTGTATTACCACCACAGCTTTCCTGATCAATCGATATAGTGGTATTTACACGATGAAGACTGAGGAGCAGCAGGACTGTGTTGCTAGTGACAATCACAACCATGTCTCTCACTGATTAATCATTATCCTGTTATCTAGACAGAGATACTAAGTTATGAGGAGACTGTGTTACTAGTGACAATCACTAGCACTCTCTTGCTAATCAATCAGTATATTGCTTTATTGGAAAGGAGATATAGGAGTAGAAGGGACATATGCTTACGAAAATCTCAAATTTTACAGTTAATTGTGTTTAAAGTCACTTAAAATTAGAGCTGTTTAAACCATGCGGTTTCATAAAAAAGTATTTTAGTTTATAACTTGTTTCTCTAAATGATAATTTTATTTAAATATAAACAGTACATCTTTTGTACAAGACAGCACAGTAAATACCTATGCTGTTTCTTGTGCGAGCAAACTGATTGATATATATGCAAAAAACATAGTTAATTACAACGTGTGCATAAAAGTTTTCTCTGATCCGTTTATTTGAACACCAAATAACAGTTTTCCTCTTTAATAAGCAAGATCTTCATCGTTTTTAGGCTGTAAAATTTTTGCTGCAGTCGAAACTATAGTCTTGTATATGATTGGTGTGCAATGGTAGTGTAAGATTGCGTACATAATAGATTATAAGCCTGTACTTATTTAAGTCAATGTCATAGCGGTGATGCGCCTGAATTGGGAACCATGACAGCGATGCTCTGAGTTCAATTTTATCATCTTTCGGTGCTTTTTATCGATACCATGCTACTGAGTTGTCATCCTTTCTCATACCTTTTCAAAGCATTTTTGTGAGTTGTTACCTTTTCTCATACTACGTTAAATGCGTGTTTGTAAATGTGTTAAAGGCATATAATGGAAAAGGAAAATGACAACGAAATCATAACAAATAGAATTGTTATAATCGAAAGTCTTGAATTTGTAAGTAAAATCTTTTATAGCCCTGGTCAGCAAACGACATCTGACGACGCGCATGATAAAGTAACGACAATTCCAGCACATATTCCCATCGGCCATTGTGAACCTGGGTTAATATACTCGACGACTCCTGCCGTTGTTGACAATGTGGGGAATAAATATTCTCTACAAAGTGATCTCGGCTATGGATAAAATTTGATTTGGACTCCCCGCCAGGAAACCGATGCCCGAAATTAGTATACGGCTTATCCCTGACGATTTGTTTATGAGGCTGAATAAATCTAAAATTCTCTGAGCAGACCCCCCGGTCCCCGCCAAAGCAATCTCTTTTATTCATATAATTACGGATTTGGAGATTTTATTCCCAGCGTCTTAAGAACCTTTAATTAAGAATTCATTTTTAGCTGTAAAATATTTTAAGAGTATTAGAAATGGTCAACAACATATTTCTAATATATTTAGTTGGCCATTTAAAATAATTACGGTACGAAGCTTTTTCAATGCAAAAAAAAAACAAAAATAATTATTATGATGAAATATTTAAGGAACCATTATAAACTGCTGAGAGCTGTAATATTCCTTTTAAGTAAATTTGTAATTATATCCTCCAGTCGTTCTTCAGTTGTCAATTTTACAAACCTTCCTAGTTTTATATAATTTTATTCCTAACTAGGCGTACCGGTTACAAAAAAACAAAGTATTATACAGGGTTATTCAAAAATAATATACAAAGTAAAGTATGTTTCATTTGTAAACTAAACAAGCATACACAATCATGAAAACTTCATAAAACAATTTGGTACAATAAATAGTTTCATTTACATTACAAGAAGACCAAATATAAACTACATCTGCTCCATAAGAGCACTGTTACTCAGCAAATATCCAGAAAATTATTAATTATTCGATAACTACTCATCACTTTAATTAAATTAATACTTTTTTATAAAACTGTATATCTCCACTTCTGACAAAAAGCGTGAAAATAAAGCAAATAAAAAAATTAAATTTCAGAATAATTTAAATATTATTACAAATTAATCATCCAAAAAACAATTAAATATCTATTAGAGTTACCAACACAGAACCCACACTCAGGAATTTTCTTTAGTTATGTATTGCAATGCGTTCACTATTTCAAACAATCGTCAGTTTTAATTCGTGTTAACTGAAGTGAAAACTTCTTCGTTTTGCATCATTAGGCTAGTTTTTGAGAACCCTGTATTAATAATTGTTACATTACATAATTTTAGAGAGGTTTCATTTATGATGAAAATATATGCAACACGTTTTTACGTGAAAGATACAAAACGTAACCCACAACTGCAGGCCGTTGAATAAGACAATGAAAAATTTAAATATAAAATTAAAAAACTGTATTTTTAATATACAAAGATTCTTTATGTTTTAAAGCTGTTTTGTTAAAAGTAAGTTGAAATACACGAAATAGCTTTGATAGGTGTTTGATTATTTTCAATAGTTACATTACGTTTAAGTAATGGAACATTATTTATATAATGGAGTTTTAAAATGAATGAAAAGGCGCCAATGTTGAGCACACACTGGTCTTATTCATTTTGAGTTACAGTTACAGTAACACAATTTTCTATGACAATGAGATGTTTAAAAACATTGACCTAATTGATTTTATCCACTATTTGTATTTGACCTAATCCTTAAGTGCGACTATTTTAGATGGGCTACTTTCAGAGATATAGTTAGCTTTAATTATTTGACAGAAATTAAAAACAAATTAAGATTTTGAGTCAAACGCAACGTCAGTGGCAGTCAGATATCGTCAAAAATTCTTTTTATCTTCAATTGCAACGATTGACGTGTTATAATCTTCTACACTCCTCAAACTTTTAAATCAACAAATATTAAGGCATTAGCCTATTTCAAAACAAGGATCTAAGTTTTCCACCAAATAATTCTTGCACTCTGTTTTGTAAATCTTTTTAAAACCCAAACCCAAGCGAATGTTGAACTGCGGGAAGATTAAAAGGAAAACTAATGTCACCCAATTAGGGTAACTGCGGCCATGGCGCCGACCATTACAGCCAGTTTGATTGCATTAAAACCAGAGGTTTGGAGAAATTACTTAATTTTTGGCATTTTACTCAGTTATTAGGTATAATACCGGGCGCCGTATTATACCCTTATAACGACTGATGGATCTATTAATTCCACAGGGCCGCGCATAAACGAGGCAAATAATTAAGGACACGATCGGATAATTAGAACGTAATAGGTAATTAGTGGGAATAATTAAGCGGTGTGTAGCGGCTAAGTTGGCGCGGCGGCGGCGGTGGCGGCGCGGGGCGGTTGGGTAGGAATTGACCCGTTCACCTTGCGGGTAGCGGCGAAGAATCCTGGATGGGGATTCGTTTTTGTCCTCCCGCCATCAGAAAACGCGACGACATTACCGAGAACACCGGAGGGCCCTGCAAAAAGCGAGGGTCTTAATAAAACGCGCGCGCAACGGAGAGAACCAATCTCACAGTCGAACGCGCCGATAAAAACCAAAACGTACATGATACAAGTTTAAATGAAATTATTATCCAGATGACGGTCTCGTTTTCGGCTCGGGTTAAAAACAGTGCAGAAAACCAGAGTTGCCTCTCAACCTCGCCCGACCGTCGGCTTTGAGGCTGTTTGGCCATTATTTTTTACTTTTATGAGTAAAACAAAACCTTAGTTAGAGTAGCAGTTGGACACGCAAGCACATAGTTTTCTTTTGATGAGAGCGGTATATTTATCTTGGTGCATAGTTGAACTTTGGTATATTTGGCTGGAAGATTTTATAGTTACGTTGTCATTTTTCGGTGCACTGTGTGATATTCAATAGTCTTCGAAATAAAGTGCTTTTGTAAGCTGTAACATAAAAAATACACTTTCCGAAAAACAAAAATAGAACGTTGTTTTTTTTCAACGAAAAATTGTAAGTTTAATGAGCGACATAAATATTTTCAAAATAATTTATATCCTCGCTGTCGATTGAGGTGTTTTAAAACGAAATTATGTACGTAAGTAAAAGGACTTTTCGTATTTTTCCGCACTTTAAATTTTTATGTTCAGTAGGCTATAGCTTTCTTAGTTTAGCACCCAAAATAAAAATATATTAATTTTGTATAACCACCAGGACTGCTTTAGGTAAATAATACACCTTGTTATAAACAATTAAAAAAAGTTAAGTACATTGATGAAAATTAAAGAAATGTGCATATTATACTTTCTCAATGTTTTCTATGTAAAAAAATTGGCTTACTTATTCTTAAAATATTTTACTCTATGTAATTTTTATGTTTTAATCTCAACAATACATATTTCCTATTACATGATCCTAACTACAATTGTTTTGTTTGCTTTTGTTTTCATGTGCATGGTGTTGTGCCCACAAACAGGTTGGGGTGTTCAGTTTTTTTAGCAATCGACTTCTACTACAAAGAACAGGTATAAGTCCAATAGGAGCGATATTCTGGATGGTCCTATAAAACAGTTATCTAGACAAGCAAATTGTGAAATTATGGGATGCTCCCCTTAATAATGGGCCCCGACCACGGCCCTCACTTACATACTGCGCTCACAGTTGATTGTTTCATCCATTCCAAACTATAGGCCTAGTCTTCATTAATTGTTGTTTTGTATCAAACAAAAACTTGCTATATTGCATGATATTTTCCTTTGACCTCTCAGACTTCTTGTTCCCTTGAGCTTCTTTCATACAAAGTGGCAGTCTTGAAACTATTCATTTGTTTCTTAACCAAGAATAGGTACGGTAAGTAAAAATGTGGTAGCATTACTGGCTGATTTAACTTCTTTAACAGATAATAAATTGTTCTTAAAATAATTCATATTGGAAAACCTATTATAGAAATATCTTAAGTGATCCAATATTACTAGTTGGGTAACCGGAAAAAACATCAAAATTAACCAACTAAATTAAGCTACAGAAGGAAGACTTATGTTCGTATTATTTTATTGGAATTATCTAACCGTTATTATACATGAATATCTTTTTTATTTAACACAGTATACATCATAGTAGGCTATCATACATGTCATAATAAGGGAAAATAAGTGCAGAATTTTGTAGCGATGCATATATAAGGATTTATAAATTATTAATGATACTTAACCATCTTTTTTTCAAGTGGAATATTTCAACAAATTACCATTTTCTTCATTTTAATTGAGACTATTGTGCCTTTAACGGCGGATCTGTTTGATTTTGTTAAACCTTTATACGGCATACGAACAATAATATGCATTTTTAATATGTTTATTGGAAACACACCGTCACTCGTACACCTCACTAAGCAAAAAGAAGCATTCGTTCTTTAATCTGATTAAAAAAAAAGCTATAAGCAACAGCAATGCTCATTGGGAGACACACATTAAATCTTGCAGTGAACCTCGACAGTATAACTAAACGTAACAAACCCCCAAAACGAAAGAGATAAACTGTGGCAAGGAATTTAAATTGGATTTAAATTTGACAGAGCAAGTTGTCTGATCAGGTAGGAACCATTGAACTTATGATCACCTTACTTCACCAACTAAATTCCTTAAACATATTACGCTATTTTAACAATACAAAATAAACTATATGAAAATTGACTGTTACTTATGGATCAGTTACTATCCATCAAAGGAAATTATGTAATTATTCTTGTCGTTCTTTACAATAATAACCATGAGCAACATTTGATAAGACTAAACAACCACAAAATATAAAACACACTATGGTATGCTAGAAAACGAAAGACAACCTACAGGACAGTCTTTAGACACATCTTTTATTTTGATCATAAAATTAATTTGCTTATACATAGGCCTATACAAGAAGTGTAAGAAATATTGATTTGATTTGAATTAAGGAATGTCATATCTGAAGAAAAAAACAAAACTTTGCAGTGGTGACTGAACACTGAACAGTGGACACGTTGATAGTAATAATCGTGTGAATGTTTTTCCGTTTTTCTTTCGTTGAAAATTCTTTATTATTTTTCCACCAAATTAAGATAACGCCTAATTTTATTGAAGGATGTTTCGAGGTGCCTTATCTGGCAAATTGTGACTCGAAAACGCAAATAGGGACCAATAAAACAGAACATAGATACACTCAATAATTGTTCATAATTTTGCCAGTTTTAAAACTTTACCTTGACCTTAAAAGTAAACAATAAAATCCACATACAAAAAGATAAATCTATAACTAACGTTTAATCTTATTCCCAAATCACCCAATACCTTCCAAGTCCGATTCTAAAATATTAAAGGTCGGAATCGGTAAACAAAGAAATTCAAGAATGCCGATAGGCGAGAAACGAACCAAACCAGTCCAAACGAAAATGGCGTCCGGACTGGATGTATGCCTACTATTTGGGGTCGGGGAGGAGCGATTAATTTGGGCTCCAGCTGCCGACAGGCGATCCCATCTTGACTAATAATTTCGTCAGGTGATGGGGGAGAGAACCGTTATCTGATGCGAGGAGAGGGCGAGGGAACATCGCGCACTGCGCATCATGATGCCAGCTGTTCAGCTGCGCCGTGTATCAAAACAAACATAACCTCAATCTTTAAATTACTCGCACAGAGAGAGAGACATTATGTTGGAAGTAGTCACGTCTCCTTGCGGTGGGGTCTGTGCGGTTTTTGAAATGTTCGAATACAATGACGTATGTTCGTTTCGTTACAGCATTATAAATTCTGAATACAATACAATCGACGAATTCTGGGATGGCTTGCAACTGTTTATATAAAGCGTTTAATACATTCAACTGACAAAGTTAAATGGCTGTAGTTTTTATCCCGTTGGTAAAAATGAAATGTGTAATTTATCAAGATTTGATAAAAATGTCACGAATTTTTTCAACTATTAAGATCTTAGATTCTTTTTCATGAAGTTTATTTTACTAAGAAATGAATTATTGCTGTCATTATCCATCCCTAATCAGTAAATAAAATCTCAACTCAATAAATCAAAATGATTTAACTATTTTTAGCGCCATGTTATTTGATAAAAATAGGTATAAGGTTGTCGAAAGGTTCTCGGAATTTTCTATGTATTCAATATTATGAATAAACAATTAATACGATTTTTATTTTTGGTTGGTTTGTTATTATTTATGACAATCCTATCCAAATTTCAAATATTAAATACCGTAGGGTTTTATGATGAAGAAATAACATATTCATTTCAGGATGCAAAGTATAATAATTTCTTTCACATAAATTACTCGTATCTACATTATATAACTAGTCATTATACTTATTAATAACGTATGTAAGAACCTTATATAGACACTGAAAAAGCCAGAAGGTGTTCTCTACAGAAAATTACTTTTCTTTAACGTTATTAGCAAAGAATGTAAATTAAAAACACCTTAGGCATAACATCGGATTTTAAACAAAGAAAGAATAGAATATACTTTATTTTTCTGAAACAGAACAATACATGTAGTCTAATACAAACAGGAACTTAAGACAAAATTTATCTCCAACATGCGTAAAATAATACAGAATTTCTTATTTTCCAGGAACAATAATTTCAGTTTTAGACTAAATTGTGTTGTTAATATTAAATACCTACAACAAATATACACACATGTACAAAAAAAGCAAACATGATAATAATATTTTTCTTTTACCTTGTCTGTCAGAAAAACTTAGGTCCTCTAAAGGCAAACCATGTGGAGAGGTTCCTTATATTTACATTTCTTAAAATCCAGGCAAGAGAGTGATAATCAATTTATCATAAAAAATTAATAGATACTTCCCACTTATACATTATTAAAGAAAATACAAAAAAATTACACAAGTAAAAGACTGAATGTTTAGTTGTTATAGAAATTAAATATTGCATTATATTTTTACATCTGTATTGTTAACAGAAAACCAATGTTCTTGTGTTGTAGCAGCCAAACTTTCAGTTTACTTGTAAATAAATGTACACTTTTACAGTTTACAATATATTCTGAAAGGTAACAAAATATGTTTGGTCCCAGAAAGCAATAGCTTCTTGTAAACATAGTTAAATTTAGCTTTGGGACTTCAACCCTTTCCTTTTACTTAAGGGTAGTGCGTTTAGATTTAAAAATAAAGCCCACGATGGTTCCATTTGACATTTTCTTCTTATTATTTTTTTATTTTATTATTTATTTATTATTATTATTATTATTATTTTTGTAAATCATATATAGGCTTAAGTTTGGTTTCAAATGGCCCACCCCAACAGAAAGTCCCATAATCTAACCTACTATTTTCTAATGAAAAGTATAGCATTCTAAGAATATCCTCTGTACAGAAATCTCCCAAAAAATTAAAATACCCAAGAGTACTATTCAATTTCTTTCTAAGCGAATCTATATGTTTTGACCAGTTTGACAAATCTATATCATGTTTACATTAAAAAGTTGTAATTTAGCGCATGCTTATTGATCTATGTTACAGTGTAAATGATGTCTACTTTATTTCCTATCATATATTCGTTGAGATTATAAAAATTTAATTGGAAAGTATTTCGAAATGACTTTTCATCGACTTATTTTTATAAACTACATAATTGGACAACTGTTATGTATTTATTGGCCTTTTTACATAAAATGGCTGGATTTTAATCCCAAAAATGAGATGTTAATGTAAAAAACACATGTTTTTGCAAGATGATAGATCTTAAAGGAATACCCATAAAACTGGGCTGAACTAACGTGTATATTTCCTGAAATGTAATGGAAAACGTACATCAGACTGGAAGTCATGGGAATTGGATGTTAAAAGTAGTTTTTAATAAGTTTTTTAATAAGTTTTTTCTTGAAACTTTATATTGGCTTTTTTACCATACTCCGAAATATTAATAAAATATTCCATTTATCATATTTACTACTGCAGTTTAGAGACCAGTTTCATCACAACAGCAAATTGTTGATTTTGTTCTCTCCCCGCATACGTTGTATGCAAAAATCCCATATAGTTAAATTCTCACCTCCAAATATGTACACCCGTCAAATTTTGTCAGGTAACTACCAAAAGCCACATATAGATAAGTTAATATGCACACTTACGGCACCTTTATACACATAACCTATAACAATATTTTTTAAATACTGCATAAAATGTACTAAATCTATCCTTGTAAGTACTCTCGGTACGTATCAGCCATAAACTACATTAATGAGGTAAGAGGAATTACACAAGGTTGTGAGGCATTCGCCCTTTGCGGGTCGGGGCGGGGCGGGTCGGCGGGGCACGCAGATACGATTGATTTTTGGCTCATTACGGAAACAATGTTGACTCATTGGGAATAATTGGTAGCATGGCCGGTGAGGTTGACGAGGCGGCGGCGTGAGAGAGGGCCATATTAACATGACCATCACCAATAACTCACAGACCACGGCATTGCTGGCCATGGAACGGCACGAACTGCTAATGGTCTCGCTACAACTGCTCTGCTGTTGCTGTTGTTGGAAATAGTGGGCTTACTACAACTACATGGATGTTGCTGTCGTTGGCAGTGGCGGAGTTGCTACATTTACTACGCTGTTGCTTATGTTGGCAAAGGTGGGGTAGTACACCAACTATCAGAGCCGGCCTTAGCCTGTGCGGGGCCCAGTGCAAACCTCCAGAGCGGGGCTCCCCAAAATTACCTCCTCATCCCCTCCTACTCAAACTTTTTCTACCTCTCTAAAACCCCAAACGTCTATAACTGGCATTAAGGGTTTTATCTTGAATTTATCGTGACATTTAGAGCTCTAGAGCTCAATGTTTAACATAACCTGGCACTAAGAGCTCAATAATGTTTAACCTAACCTGGCATTAAGCGCTCAAAGCTTAACCTAACCTGGCACTAAAAGCTCAATGTTCAACCTATAATTTAAAATGAAGTAAGTTAATAAACATAAGGATTATAATAATAAGGATTTTTAGTGACTAAAAACTTGCCAATTATGAGATTTCACAAGTTTATTAACTTGTATCACAAGATGAAAAGATAATTTTTAATTGTATAACATTATTGTTCGGAATAAATAGTAGAATTGAAATACAGCAAAAGAACACTAACTTAGTTTATTTTAAAGTTTGTTTTAGGATAAATGTAAAAAAATTGGAATTTTCTCTTGCAAAATTAAAAACAGCCTCGTTAAAACAATGTGTGTGAGTTAGTATAAAATTGAATGTAAACTTTACTATCTAAATATTTTTTCGCAGCTCTCATTGCTGCACGCAACGTTGAGCTGGCCCAACTAAAGTTGAACCGAGTTATGCGGGTTGTCAACAACTGGATGTCCGATCACGGTCTCTCGCTTGCTCTTAGTAAGACGGAGATCGTGATTCTCACGAAGAAGAGGATCGACACCGTCGTCCCGTTTCGAGTGGGAAGGGAGGTGGTCACATCAACTCGTGCCGCCAAATACCTTGGGGTTATGGTGGACACCAAGTTAAGCTGGAGGGATCAGATCTTCCGTACGGCGGACAAGGCCGCTAAGGTAGTTACTCACCTTAGTAGGCTGATGGCCAATGTCGGGGGTCCCCGATCCAGCAGAAGACGTCTGTTGATGTCCGCGGTCCAGTCCGTGCTCCTTTACGGGGCAGAGGTGTGGGCAGGCGCTCTAGATAAGGAGTGCTACAGGTTGCGACTCGCCCGGGTTCAGCGTCAAGCTGCGCTCCGGGTGTGTTCCGCCTACCGGACAGTGTCCGAGCCTGCCGTCCTGGTGGTCGCCGGAGTCATCCCTGTCAAGCTCTTGGCAGGGGAGAGGAAAGCGATTTATCAGAGACGTGGCGAGATCGGCAAGGACACGGCAAGAACAGAAGAGCGCTCCCGAACCTTCCAGCAGTGGCAACACAGCTGGGAGCACGACACCCGAGGACGATGGACTGCGCGACTTATCAAGCAGGTCCAACCATGGGTGGAACGGCGGCATGGGGAGGTGGACTACTACCTGACCCAATTTTTGACAGGTCACGGCTATTTTCGTTCGTACCTGAACCGGATGGGAAAGACCGGTTCACCGGACTGCATTTATTGCCCGGGTGTTCCCGACGATGCGGAACACACATTCTTCCGCTGTCCCCGTTGGGAAGGGCCCCGCCTGGAGGCCACACAAATATTTGGTGCATTTTCGGTGGACTCGGTCTGCCAAAAGATTTTGGAGGATGAGGGCAACTGGGATTGTTTGTCACAGTTCGTCCGGGGCATCCTCCTGGAAAAGAAAACCGATCTGGACCGCGAAGTGGCCCAGATCCCTTGATAGAGCGGCTGGATAAGGAGCGAGCCCGACGGGCGTAAGCCAAATTTAGGCCTAGCCTGACGTAATGTGATAAACAATTCCAGGTTAGATTCCTAAAGAGTAGAGGAGGTTTTTTAGTGGGTAAACCCGTTTTTTAGGGGAGCCCCACACTACAGGCTGGCCACCTGTGTGCGTAATGCATTTTTCCGCCTCTCCCTCAAAAAAAAAAAAAAAAAAAAAAAAAAAAAAAAAAAAAAAACTATCTAAATATTTTAGACAGTTTTATTCCTTACAAAAACATATAATAAATTGGAAGACATTTTTTTACTTATCATGAACGAATATGGAATATTGAAAAATTTGTAAATGGTAACGTATGAGATTATTTTTGAAACAGGCAATAAAAGTGAAGTTTATACCAGCACAACATTAGTATATTTTCGTCCTTATGTTCAAATCAAAAAATTTCAAAAATGGATTACAAAAAATTTTAGAACGTTATAAACTGTATACAAATTTTTGTAATTTGTAATGCTGTCAACATGAAGTTGTCCCGCAAATGCAAGGAGCGCGAAAGAAGAAGGCCTAAGACAGAATGTTTAACAACATGAGACGCACACTATGCGATCATCAGTACTACCAACCTGTAAGCTACATACATCTCGCTATATTTCTTCCTCTTTAAAATGACATTTCATTCGACTAGACGACTAGTAAAAGTGATGTACACTACATCAAATAATAAATTAGCAAATGAATGTGTGTCGGCGGTTTGCCATTTGTTAGAATTCGAAAATATCCTATATTCTATCCTATATGAGACTGATGCATAAATTGATTGGTACCGTACTTAAAAGAGGAACTCTTTGACAAACTAGTGGTACCAAATAAATGGAAATTTATACAATAAAAATTATCTGGGCTAAGGTAAGTTGTTTTGAAGAAAACATTTTTTTACGAAAAAAGTATTGTTTTGACAATTCAAACATGTTGGCTATTTAGATTGATAGCGATAGCCTATGTCGCACAAAAAATGTAAGAATATTCCAAGAGTTATTAAATTGTAACACAAATCATTAATGGTTAACTCTTTTTATAATAAGAAAGTTCAGAATGTTACATATTTCAAATGACGTATATAATGTAACCACTTTTGAGATGTTTTCACCGGTTTTTTACCAGTACAAACGACGTCAGTCTCCTAGCCGCGGCTACTTTAGGACACAAAAGCAAACGAGAAAACGGCCGTTTCTTACCGCTATGATTAAATTTTGTCATTTTTCTTTTTCATTGCGTGGGGCCTTTGTAAGCGCGGGGCCTTTACAAGCGCGGGGCCCGGTGCGGCCGCACCGCTCGCACCGCCCTAAGGCCGGCTCTGCCAACTATATGCTACTATTGTTGGCAATGGTGGGGTTGCTTAGTTGCTGTTGCTACAAATATTAACCACGCTTGTTGTGGCAAAGGTGGGGTAGTACAACAACTATATTCTGCTGTCGTTGGCAATGGTGGGCTGGCTACAACTGATACATGATGCTGTTGTTGGCAATGGAGGGTTCGCTACAACTGATACATGATGCTGTTGTTGGCAATGGAAGGGTCGCTACAACTGATACATGATGCTGTTGTTGGCAATGGAAGGGTCGCTACAACTGATACATGATGCTGTTGTTGGCAATGGAGGGTTCGCTACAACTGCTACTCAGTTGTTCTGGTTGGCAATGGAAGGGTCGCTACAACTGATACATGATGCTGTTGTTGGCAATGGAAGGGTCGCTACAACTGATACATGATGCTGTTGTTGGCAATGGAAGGGTCGCTACAACTGATACATGATGCTGTTGTTGGCAATGGAGGGTTCGCTACAACTGCTACTCAGTTGTTCTGGTTGGCAATGGAAGGGTCGCTACAACTGATACATGATGCTGTTGTTGGCAATGGAAGGGTCGCTACAACTGATACATGATGCTGTTGTTGGCAATGGAGGGTTCGCTACAACTGATACATGATGCTGTTGTTGGCAATGGAGGGTTCGCTACAACTGATACATGATGCTGTTGTTGGCAATGGAGGGTTCGCTACAACTGCTACTCAGTTGTTCTGGTTGGCAATGGAAGGGTCGCTACAACTGATACATGATGCTGCTGTTGGCAATGGAAGGGTCGCTACAACTGATACATGATGCTGTTGTTGGCAATGGAGGGTTCGCTACAACTGCTACTCAGTTGTTCTGGTTGGCAATGGAAGGGTCGCTACAACTGATACATGATGCTGTTGTTGGCAATGGAAGGGTCGCTACAACTGATACATGATGCTGTTGTTGGCAATGGAAGGGTCGCTACAACTGATACATGATGCTGTTGTTGGCAATGGAGGGTTCGCTACAACTGCTACTCAGTTGTTCTGGTTGGCAATGGAAGGGTCGCTACAACTGATACATGATGCTGTTGTTGGCAATGGAAGGGTCGCTACAACTGATACATGATGCTGTTGTTGGCAATGGAAGGGTCGCTACAACTGATACATGATGCTGTTGTTGGCAATGGAGGGTTCGCTACAACTGCTACTCAGTTGTTCTGGTTGGCAATGGAAGGGTCGCTACAACTGATACATGATGCTGTTGTTGGCAATGGAAGGGTCGCTACAACTGATACATGATTCTGTTGTTAGCAATGAAGGGGTCGCTATAACTGCTACTCAGTTGTTCTGGTTGGCAATTAAGGGGTCGCTACAACTGCTACTCAGTTGTTCTGGCTGGCAATGGAGGGGTCGCTTCAACTGCTACTCAGTTGTTCTGGTTGGCAATGGAGGGGTCACTACAACTGCTACTCAGTTGTTCTGGTTGGCAATGAAGGGGTCGCTACAACTGCTACTCAGTTGTTCTGGTTGGTAATGGAGGGGTCGCTACAACTGCTACTCAGTTGTTCTGGTTGGCAATGGAGGGGTTGCTACAACTGCTACTCAGTTGTTCTGGTTGGTAATGGAGGCGTCGCTACAACAGCTACACTGTTGCTATTGTTTGTGACCCCCTCCCGAACGTTTCGTAAAGTTGTATATGAAAATCTAGACCTTCAGTACTGATTGAATTTAAAATTACCAACTTTTTGTTCCGCGTCTTCCCAAACATTTCATGTCATGATACACCCTCTATGTTTGCAGCTATAAACTGCAATTGTTTGATTTGGTATCAGAATAAAGAATGTGATATCACAAAGAAGTTCTTTTCTCTATTGTTTCACTCCGTTAACGTACGAAGAAGCCATGAACAAAAGTCGATATTTACATATTATAATAGGTATAAACAATATAGTTTCATATCATCGTAACTACTCCGCAGCTCTATCACACATTAGCAATAAAACAAATTATTATTAATAAACAATATATACATCTCTAAATACTCTTGGGAGAAGTAATATTCCCTTTGAAATTGATCATTTTAAACTAAAATACAAACTTGCCCACGACTAAAATTTTATCCCTAGTCATTTATAAATTTTATGAAAAAAAAACAACATTTTACAAAGGGGACATTATATGCGAATGAAATCAGGGTGTTAAATAATAAAAATATACATTTTCGGAAAATATTATCGACACATCCACGATCAATTTTTCTATCATTTAAAATGCACCCAGTCTCTTCGGTGCAGGGGATGTCAACTACCCAGGAGAAATGCCCATTTCAAACATATGAAAAGTACTCTAGATTTGGCTGTGGTTTTATTGTCCATTGAACCATTGGGCATTTTAAGGACGACTCCCATGACTCCCGGTGAAGTCCAAAACACCGGGTCTTGTTTCGTGATCTGTCGATTTAACATCACACCCGATCTGCTAAATATAGGCCTATCTGGGTTGTCAGATTCCTAAATCTTATTGTGTGTATCCCAAAGCATTCTTATCGCCTCAATTTTTCCAACCTCTATCTCGGCCACTAAGAGGTGCCATCAGTAAGCCGAGAAACTGAAACCCGAATTACTTCGACTCGAAAGATTAATAGATCCATATAGTATTACAAGCCTGGGTGTGGGAAGGCGGCATTCCGGCATCCGGCAGCGATTCGGAGGCAGCAGGGTAGCGTTATAGAGGGCCAACAGATTATCTCCCTTTATCGGAATGTGTAAAGTAGAAACAAAGAGGGCCCGTCCCTTATGGCGTCGTTTATTCTTGCGTTAGGTCGGGCGATTCTATCAGCACGCGCGTTTAGGCTGACACTCAGGTCGAAGGCTATAAACTAACGTCCGCCTGGACGCTTGATGTTGCTGTCGCCCCGCGCGATCAGGCTTTTAGTTCTCGTACCGTCATCACTCATTCGGCCCTAAACACCCTGGTATCTGTCCGGGTCCAGCCTCGCCGCACCGCGCTGCTCTCACACATACATAACACGGCTATCGGCCATCTGATCCTGATCCCACCTGCGCTATCTGCTGGCCAGGCGGAAGGAACATGCGCGGCTCAGAATATGACTCGTATGCAACATTTCATGGAATAAACAGAGTCTACAGTTTGTTTATGGAAAACTTAACATTTTTAGGACGAAGCAATGGCTTGGCTTACTTCTCCAGTGATTTGGGAGTGGCACAGAGTAGTAGAGGTAAATATACCGGGTGTCCACAAAAGAAGTAAACAACTTTGTACGTCAATTTGACAAGAACTGCATATACGACATCGCTGCGGTTGGTATCAGTAGTTCAAAAAACACTTCAAGTTTTTTTCTACAAAGCTGACTCTGTCAATAATGCCAACAATGTCGCAAAAGTAGCTGTTTAGTGATTTGTATGAAAATGGTTGATAGGGTACACTTACTGAAAAGTCTTTCTGTGTGTTGGGATTTGAAAGGACTCTATCTGCTACAATTGTGCAACGTCATTTTCGAACAAATTATCGTAAAACCCCGCCAATTAGAAAATAAATATCCGGTTGGCATCGAAAATTCAAAACGAGTGGTTGCTTGAGAAAAGGGAAGAGGTCCGCAAGACCAGACGTCTGATGCTCAGGTTTGGTCACAATTAGACTTTAGGATTATCTCTCCAGAGCAAGCCGTGGTTCACGTTTTGAGCACTTGTAATATACAGGAAAAACTTGAAGTTTTTATGTTTCTAATGGTGTGTATTACTCTTTATAAATTATTAAACCTTCACTGTATTTTTCACTTTATTTTTTAAACAAAGTTGTTTACTTCTTTTGTGGACACCCGGTATTTACTTTCAATATGGTCTGGAACCATCTTACGAACAATCTTGATGGGTTTCTCTGGGAATATCTGTCCTAATCCATCACAATCACACGTGCCCTTCTTGATTATGGCGGTTTATTACTGAGATTCCTATAAAGTATGCCCATCCATACCTGAAGTAAGGGCATTCTTTTGAAGTAAAATGATACTCTTTTAAAACCCGTTTTTAGTACAAGTATTACTTAAAAAGATCAGCAAGAGATCAGAGTTAATTGAAAAGTTAAATATTGATAAACATTTTATAATTTATTCTCATTGTATTCATTAAGTATGGGAACAAATTTAATTTATAGTAATGGATCAGACCAGATTTATTTTAACCGTAATTGAAGTTGAAAAGTCTAGTAGTTCCTGACATATTTGACCACATAATAGTAATATAAAAATAAGAGGAGTAAGGCCAGCTTAAAATTTAAATTCAACGCAATTTTATGAAAAATGAGGGAGAATTTATGTAGGGAGGTACACCAAAACAGGGTATAAAAGGGCACATTTAAATTATAAAGAACAGTTGAATTAGTCATGTGGTTATAAATCTAATAGTCAATCAATTTTTTTAATGAGTGTACTGGTAAGAACAACACTTTGTACTGTAGTTCTTATAAAAAAAAATTTAATCCAGTAAGAAAATTTGGAGTTTTTAAGTAAATTTTATAAATAAGAGGACCAAGCGTTGTTAAAAACCTTCTGCTTAAAAAATATAATTCTTCTGACTCTAAACATAAATCCACTTCGCTGATAAGTACTTCGCTATTTTGCTAAACAGCAATAGTTAGACAGTTTGATAATATAATAAAATGTTACAAACATTCAAGGGGATATCGTCAGACGGATGTCTTGACTTTGTGGGGGCCCTAGTCAATGTTGCCTACAAGAGTGCAGCTTCAGGTTACTATAAAGCCTAATTCTGACTTGTCCTCGCAGTGGGGCGAGGGTAGGCCTAGACGGCGGCGCGCGGCGGATCAGAGAGGATCAACTATTGTGCCAGACCAGCCTATTAGGCCCACAACAGCGATCGGGAGGTGTGTGGTCCGTTTACAATTCGGCGACTTTGCGGCCAAACTGTCACAACACTCTTCTCCCCCACCGAGCCGACAGAATTACTGTCAAAATAGTCAAAGAACTACTGGAGGCCTGCCGGTTTTTTGTCTAGGATTTCACCTTTGCGGAGTATCATATCTTTTGTTTACCTGTAGAATGTCGAGTCTAGATTGAAAAATGACGTCTTTTAGCGCAGCCCGATTAGTTCTGTCTTTCAAAACATGTCCTCTCGGGGATTCACCACCCGGGGGCTCGGCACACTCGCCGCAACCCCGCAACCCGCGTCCCGGGCCCGACACAGGACCCGGCGACGCGGGGGACGGACATGATTAAAGCGGAGGACACCGCATCTCGGCCGATCTGGGGTCGAGGTAAAAGTCAAGCCTAGGGGGTGCAAAACAAGAAAAATGGGTGTTGCTTTTTGTTGTTAGTTTTCTTGAATGATTTAGGGGGAAAGGTTAATGCTGAAGAAACTGCATGTAAACCTCTCGATGCACACTAAATAACACAAGATTGGCTTCAAAGGGGTGAAAAAATGAACAAAAGCGTAGATTGGAATTTGAATATAATAAGCTTCTTGGATGTTCGAAAAGCATTGATTTGCACTGTTGTACTTGTAATATAAGTATAACAAGTCACAAAGATTCAGAAAACGACTACACCATCTAGAAAACATTTGTAAAAATGTAAACATTTATACTATGTTAAGGTACTATTGTGCTCATTAATAAGCACAGATTAGTTGCTAAAATAACAGTGGTGACCGGGGTACTTTCATTTGCTCAACTTTTCAATTGCTCAACGTCTTGTTGATCTGGTAGCTCTCATGATGTAGAAGGTAAGAAAATGTGAGGCCAACTAACTGGTAGGCATAACCGAAGTTTCTTCCATCTGCTCAACTGATCAATTGCTCAACTTCTTTTTGATCTGGTGCCTCTTATGATGTAGAAGGTCCGAAAATGTTGCCAGGCCAACAACAGTGGAGCCGAGGGGCTTCCATCTGCTCAAGTTTTAGCTTCTCAACTTCTTGGTGATCTGGTCTCTCTTATTAAATCAAAAAAGTCCGAATTGGTTAGAAGACTAACATTGATGACCGGTGTGCTTCTTCTATCCACTTAGTTTAATTTACTGATCAAGCGCTCAACTTCTTGGTGATATTTGGGATCTTATAATGAAGAATGTCCGACTTTGTTGAAGACCAACATTGGTGACCTGGGAATTCCATGTTTACTAAACTTTTATGTTCATCAGTGTTCATCAGTGTTCATCAGTGCTTATTATAAATCCACATTGCCCTTAAGAAATATTAAAATTTTGAGGTAATGTAATTTTATATACTGGTTTAGGTCTAAATGCAAGATTTGTTTCATATAAACTTATAGGCCTATGCTTCACAAGAAAAAGGGTTTTTTAAAAAAATACAGCAGCATTTTACCTTTCTTTGATTACTACTATACTCAGATTAATAATCAGGGAACAATTTTTTATACTCAACAAGAAAGAGTTAGAAGAAAAAATATTAGATATATACAGAAATTATTAGATAATGTTTGTCTTCAACATCTAATTAGCAGGACAATTTAGTAGACGAATTTACTACACACTGTTAAAAGTTAAAGCCTCAAGTAAAAAAGACAGTATCATTCATACGTACTAAAATTAATTTTGACGGCAGGATCTTTTTCCTAAATTGTGCGAGGATTATCACAAATCTGAATCTGTGGTAAACAAAATTACAACAGTTGTTTATGAAATATATTTTTCAACTGTCTCTCTAAAATATCTTTTGGTGTCATAGATTCTAATTATTCTTCTTCCAATAATAGTTTTGGGGTTTAATTATTTTACATTCGTTAAGTAGACACATTTTAGATTTAAAATTATATCTAGCCCCCATTATCTTATATACCTTTCTCTAAGAGCAGGAAGATCGACTGAATCATCAATCCACCCATAAGCTATCCTGTCTATGTTTTCTATCCGTTGATGTTTATTCTCCGCTTGATCCATGGAGTGGGAGGCACTAAGGCTAGAGGCCAGACAGATATATCCATCTCCATATTCATAAGCGAGTACACGGAGAGTAGTGAGGTAATTTTTTAGAAAGCTCGTCTAGGGCGATGAGAAGCAACGGGGAGGGGGAGGGGCGCGCGATAAGTAATTTAGTAATTTGCTTATCTGTAAGTTTATTAGCCCCGGGCGCGATCGTGGCTCGGGGCTGATCTAATGGTACAGTATTAATGATGGTCATCCGCACGGCATGACGCGCGGCGGCGGCGCGGCGCTGGCCCAGGTCGCCCAAAACAGATTTACTACCCTAATTTCCGCCCCACGCCATTGTTTCCGACACTTATTTATTTACGCCACGATAATGCTGCTAAGTGTGTTTCTCATTCGATAAAACAATTTGTAACTCGTTAAAAAAGTATGGGACATGCCTCTAGCTAGATGGACTCGATTCTTGTAGGATTTTCCAGTTTTATTTTTAATAAAGTATTTCACAGATACCATACTTGAAATTTCCGCATAAAACTGCATAAAAATAACAGCAATACATAAATGTTTGCGACATATTTTAAATTACGTAGCAAATAACGTCGGTGGATTCAAATAACTTTTTTTTTTCAAAACAATGAGGATTTCATCTTCAAGCTAGGAGAACAGTGAAGTCAGGGATTTCTTAGTTTTTATTGATGAAATTTGTTATACCCATTAATGGAACAGTATATCATTTACATTCTATTTTCCTAACAACTATTTTCTGTATTGTAAATATCATATAGAATAGTCCGTATACTACTGCACTTCACACACTACTATAATATTAATACCATGGTTTAATTTTTTATAATTAAAACAAATCTTTACTTTTTATCCAGACTGCAAGAACTAAATTAGAGACTAAGTTAAAAAATTATAAATTGAAAATCCGACAATGGTCAAAGTGAATAAATATTTTCCTAGTGTAGTACATTATTAATTCGTGTTATTTCATACCAGAACTTAACTAGATGAGAATGCTAGTTGACAAAAATACCAACGAACTTATTGTTTTGTATCAACAAATATATATTAAACCGAAATTACAACAACCACATCTTACTCTTTTGCTATTATTCTGAACATAAAGCGGATAAAACGTTGACTGAATTATTAAAAATACCAATAGAAAAATATACAGTACTACATAATAATTTCAGAATGCCAAAAGTTTGAATGCTTGAAAATGAGTTTGTTGTCGGGTTAATATTTCTGGCCCAGTCAATTTGAGGGTGATTGCTGTGGTTAATTTCCGTGAGCAATCTTCTGGGTTAGTTTTCGGGTCTAGAACTTCGGGGGTAGTTTTCCTGTGGGTAAAATTCTAGGGGTATAGTTTTCTGGTTGTACTTAATCAATAAGATTCGTCTATGAAACTGAGTGTAGTTTTCCGTCCACGAGTTAAAGTTTCATTTTAGGCTACATTTGTGGTCTTACGTATGTGGTCATCTTTAATGAAAATAAAAACCTATGTTCACAATTTTTATTATTTTTCATTACTTAAAGGGCTGGTTTCTCCAAACACGTTTAACTTAAACTTAGTTTAACTCAATGTTAATCATATGGACAATTCTGGTTTAAACTTGCTTCGAGAAACCGGCCCTATAAGGAAGATTTGTATTTTAACTCATTTAATACTGAAGCTTTTTTGTTTTGACACTATGTCTGGCTTTGGTACACAATTATATACAAATAAAATCATGAACTACTTAAAAGAATAATTATTACTACAAATATAATAATTAATTACGTGTGTAGGCCTACTACTTAAATGGTATACTTACATGTTATGTTACATTGTACATTAACTCGCTTTTATTATTGCTAGTAAGAAGGGTTACATTAATTACGTACTATTATTATTGCGGTTGTTTAGTTTAGTTTTAAGTAATTTACATTATGTAGCCTATACTGAGCAATATAGCACTTTCCTATACATTATTTAGTAGAATTTGGGGCCTCCGTTCCATTAGGTTCTATGCTGCGATTCAAACATAACTTTTTCATTTTATCACTTGAAATTTATTCAAAGTCCAAAAATTCTTACGGATTCTATAAATGTCTTCTACTTCCGCAATAGTTAACTAATAGATGTCTATTAGTCTTAGAAACCACTTTGATCCAAAAGTGTAAGTGGCTATGGTCTTTGGGAGAAGCTCTCCACCTACCTCATTTCCAATTTCCTTTTGGTAGACATCTGTTCTCAAAGATTAGGCTAATTAAGTATAATGTAATAAGTTATCACTTAGTATTAAAATATTAACTTTGACTGGAAATCAACTTTTAAAATGCAATCATCGATTATTGATGTTGATAAATATTACAATACTTTTAACGTGGGGTTAAAAAGCATAATACAAATAAATCTTATTAATATAGTAAACAAAATATTGAAAACTGCACCTATAGGACTTTACTATCAAATTAGTTATATACAAGCGTTTATGAGTGGAAATTTTTATAACTTATAGCACTAAATATTTTCTAACTTAAAAGGTAACAAAACTGAATTGGCAAACTAAAAATGTGGTGATCGTATATATTTGTTACGGTATATAAAATGAAATGAGTTGTATAACTTAACTGACTTAACTGACTTAAAAAATATATATTATTTGTGAATCATATTTATGTTTATATTTCTATTTTAATATGTAAAAAACAACTGTATCTCTGGTATACATTTAATATAAAAAAATAACCTTCAAAGTTGTTGCCTTTCTAAAAAAAGGTTTTCTCGCTTTCTGCGTATTCTTATTTTTACCAATTGAAGCTGTTTCTTCGGATTTTGACGACCCTGTGCCAAAAAGAACAAAATAATTGTCTCACCATAATGACTAATGAAATCAAATTCTTAAAAATTATCAATTAAATTAATAAAGTTATTTTTTCACCATCAGATTTGCTTACACGTTCATGAATAATATAGGCCCTACCATAATCATGTAGTTGGAAATTATTTAACATATTTTAAATTGAAATATAGTATAACCCACATAGTAATTTTGTAAGCTTTCTATAGAAACATCTCATAATGTGATAAAGAATTATTCCATAAACATTTATGGATATTGCATTTATATGCAATGCAATCCCATGAATTTATGTTCATGTAAGCTGTATGCAGTCATGGAAATAGAATATCTTCATAACTTTGCTACCACAAAATGTTAATCTAAAATTCTATAACAATATATGGAAAAGTGGACATTTACTGCCTTTTTGCTATGAGACCTTCATTTAACTTGAGGCCACTGCTCAAGACGCCGCGCCGCCAAGTAAAATATAGGAAGCACTCACAAAGCGATATTATGGTTAAGATATTACACTGCCTATTAGTCATCGAGTTTATATTCCATAAACAATTGAACCTATGCCATTTGATTGTGTCTGATATATATTGAATATTGAATATTGAATGTTATTCGAGCTTATATTGATTAAAGAGTTTAGTAAATACAGAATATAGTGTCAGATTTATTATGCAATTGTTTTACGCTACTAATATGAAGCAACGGTGTTTTTCAATTTAAGTTTATTTTGCACTTTAATCGAGGTACGATTTTCGAAACTGATGTCACGTTAGGCATGAAAACAATAATATTGTACAGTGCTGTACAACATTATACCTTTAAGGTCATAAAATGAGTTTAAAACTATATCTGAAAACTATCTTCAGGAAAGATTTGTATCCTTTCAATAAATCCTTCCAATAAAACATTTTTATATGTATAAACTCCAAGACTTTTTTCGAAGCGTAGTGGCAGCTGGTATTTTGAAAATTCATAAAATTTCTTTGTTTTATAAATTGCCACAAAGCATTAAATATAGCAAAATTGTAAATATATTTCCCCAACTGTTACAAACATGGTTGTTCAATTTTAAAAATATCAAAGACCTCAAAAATATATTAGTGTAATGCTTTAAATTTGGATGCATTATGTAGATTGTAGCATATTTTTAGTTGCATTTTAAAAAGTAAATTTATTTTAACGATTTATTACAATTTATGTGTTATAAAAAAAATTTAATTGTGTTTTAGAAATATTTAGTTTTAAGTTATATCTAGTAGTAAGGAACTTTGCACTGTAGGGGAGAACACAATAGTGAGCGGCATTATCGCACAAGATAAGAAAGAGATATTGTTTGGATAATTAAAGGAAGAATGCCATCAATACTAGTTCGGATGGCAAACCATTCCTTAAAATTGAGATGTAAATTACTGTATATATATGATTGATGAAATAAACATATTTTTCATTTTAGAATTATCAGAACAGTAATACAGTAAGAAGTAATTTTTTTTTAAACCCAATAAAATGTTCCAGCTGCAAACAAAATGTTACATTGTTGATATATGGAAGTCGTGAGGAAATCGCTACCACATGTCCTCCCATTGCGGATGCGTGTCACCTCCGTGTTTGTAAAGGGAGAACATTCTCCCTCGACACTGAGGCGGGATCCCCGAATTTATAGGGGCTGTCCCGCCTCCTTTTCAGCCGAGAACCTACAAGCTGTCGGCTTATTGATGAAACGCCTTGTGTGAATGCGAATGTGTAAGCGACAGGCTTTGAACGGTTTTTACAAATAGGTAGGGGCGGGCCGCTCAATAGGCGCAATCACATTTCTCGCTGTACCCATCCGCCGAGGGGGGCGATGTAATTATTTATGATGTTACAAAGCGGTCAGGTAAGGGACTAAGGGAGGGTCGATGCGGCGCCTGGGAGTCCCTCCCGGGGCGACGGGAGCAGGGGAGCTCTGGGAGCCTCACGCCATTGGTCGAGCCTCCCCTCGCCGGTCCGCTCCTATTTTATGATTTCATTATATATTATTGTGTTGTCCGCAAGAAAAATGTTATTAAGCTTGACGACGCAGGTGTGCTGCGATAAGTTTATTACGGATCCTCGAGTCTGATCATGCTAGATGAAGTGAATCTGTCATAGGGACAGTCGTCTCACAACAGGTAGAGGGGTCATTGTTGGTGGAGTTCCGATTAACAAACATCCGAGGAGTGATGTGTACATTTATGATTTGAGTAAAATTACTTGTTGTCCCTAAAATACTTAATATGCTTAGTTACATTATACTCTGTTCCGGTTTGATCAAATCTAATTGAGTGTTCTATAACATAAATGATCAAAACTGAAATTGCTGAATCAGATTTTATCAGCCAGCCTTTTAATCAGACGTTTTATGTCTTAAAATTTCGGAATCTTTTTATTATATTTATATCATGGGGCTTGGGGTTTAATCAGAAATAAATTCTGGGACCATATACACATCAAACCTGAATTCAGGGCAAATCTGATTTGTGTTAGGCATACTGTAACTATTAAACATTTTCTCATCAGTAGAAATTTGCTTTAATTTTATAAATCAATATAAATAAATAAATACATATACTATATATATAATAAATATACACATTTAATAATAAATATTATTGATTTATTTACATATTATTTATTAGTTAGGTTCAAAATTAGTTATATTAGTTAAAAATTGTTTTAGAAACTTGATTTGAAATAATTTATTCAAGTACTTTAAAAGTTTTGAAATCAAACTTATAACGTTAAACATAATTATTTATTATAATTATTATAAATAATTATGGCATAAAATAAATGTCATAAATATTGGATTAAAAAATTTAAAAATAGTTTAAAATGAATAGTAACTTATAAGTCTTATTTTGTTTATTTCCAGACACCAGATAGCACTGGAAGAGAGTAATGTTAATTTGACATGCTCAGTGATAGAAAATAGATCAATCAAAGGCTACCTCAGACACATCAATGTATCCACCCAAGTACCACTTTCCAGTTTGGCTTACTATCAGGACCTTTGAAGTTTCCGCCCCAATTGTCTAAATTTCTGATAGAAAATTACACTAAATGTAAGTTATACAAATTCAATAAGGGTATTACAAATCACGAGTAGATTGGAAGGAGGGGAAAAGAATCAAATTACTAAACAGAACAGATATTGAGGGACAATCCGTCGAGCGATAAAAGTATATTGTAATAATAAATCTGCTCGTTTTTGCCACATCCTGCCGCTCTATTCGCAGATTCCCCCATAAAAGCGAAGATGAGCGGGGCAGCCAATATGAGCACATTCGCGGCATCTGGGCATCCGGGCATCCGACCACGTCGGTTTTTCAATTAGGTTTCCTTGCCGTGTGCGCCAAACGACCTGACCACATGTTTTCCACTTATTGCGTCTCGCAAGAAGTTCTATCGCATCTGTATGCTGCGATCTCGCGCGATATTTCATTTTGAGCGTATTATGTACTCCGATTCCCCATCAGCCGTTTCTGTGCGCCATATAAATGTAGATTTAGGTTCTATGTTTTGTATTTTTCAGGGTGGCAATGTAAGTAGGAATGTAGATGCAGTTTTATTGGCCAAAAACTTGTGCAGTGGTTTATGGAGGTGGCTTTAAGACTCCCTCTTTAAAGACTCCTCGAGTCAGCTTGGTAAATCGCTAACGTCGAGACAGAATAATGATTTTCAAATAAATTTAGGATTTTTGGTTTGAATACAGAGAACTGTTAATTTTCCTTGTGTGTGTGTGTGTGTGTGTGTGTGTGTGTGTGTGTGTGTGTGTGTGTGTGTGTGTGTGTGTGTGTGTGTGTGTGTGTGCGTGCGTGCGTGGGGGGGGGGGGGTTAATAAAATATCCCGAATGACCGGATTGTTAAACTATCGGCAAATGGTCACGATTTCGAGATAAAAATTAAACAGAAAAAGACTGTTTTCTATCAACACAAAAATACACATACATATATGCACCCACCTAATATGTACAAACAAATCAAAAAGAGGTAACGAAAGTGGCTCTACAGATTATTTTTCACTTCTACATCCCCCCAAAACTTTTAAAATATAATCTATTTATAGCTTATGTTATTGTTTTTGTATCTTTTCATTTGTTTCGTTTAAACTAAAGTAGGAGAGCAAGTCTTTCTGATGTTAAGTTTGTTGTATTTACTTATTTCTAATTTCAATTTGTCAGATATATTGATCTTTTATCATGTGTAGTTTATGTGTTTTGTCATGGAATATTTGTAAATTGTATTCACAAGTAGCGATCCGTAATTGGGTTGAATCGAAATAAAATTCCATCAAAGCCAGATTTGACCTTATATAGCTATAGTTGAACCGACGCACGCATCGTTCTGGTTATTGTAATTGGGCCTCACACTTGTAATGTCGCATTTAGCTATATTCATAAGTATAGCCAATGACTAATTTGATCCAAAACCATACTGCAGATTTAATTCCAAAAAAGATTCCTTTTCCGTATATAAAATGCTATTCGTCGATTTGTTTTTCCACACATACTTAGGGTACACATTCTTAACCCGTATGATATCCGCGTCACTTGCTATAAAAATTACACTTATCAGAACTACTTTAGGTAGGGTAAAATAGCCTTATTAATAATTTCCCTTAATTATTTGCTGGTTTCATCACTTCAATGCAGAAATTAGAGGGTTGTGATGTGTCTTTTTAGGTGAGGAAATATAAGACATTTTATGAAACAATTAGACTTATGTTGGACTATTCTGTATTTTTCAGAAATAAAAATAATAATTAACTTTTTCAAAGTATTATTAAAAACATTAGTAGTACAATATACAACAAAAGTAAATCTAGCGTAATTAACAAAAGCCATTGGTAAAAAAGAACTTAATAGTGATTAAACATTATATCCATTACACTTTGTATACATTAGACTATATAAAAGTGGTTACTTGGTATCCCGTTTCACAAAGTTGCTCATACCACCTGGTAGAATGGGTCTATAGCTTACTGTAAATGTTTTATCTCTATTCAGTATATTTTTGGCCAATGATTTGCAATTTAAGCAAGATTTATTTGTATAACAGAAAAATTTCAAACTTTTATCTAAATTAAACTATTTTATTATTGTAGGACTTTAGATAGATATACAGTGATATCAACTCAATTGGTGCCACCATTGGTATATCGTAAACTAGAAAAGTTACAAAAAACTTAAAAAGGGGGACTTTACTAACTTTTTAGATGCAATTAAAAAATGAATTAAGATTTTTTTTATTTGGCGACCAACTTTGAAATATGGTATGGAACACCCATTTTTATAATAAATTCAAACTAAGCAATCAAATTTAAGTCTTTTTTATACTTTGCCATTTTTTTCTAAACCTAACAGTTAAACAACAGTAGCTAGAGGCAATTAGATTTCATCTTTAGTTCGTAAGAACACATGGGGCAAACTTTTTGTTCGGATATACAGGAAAAATTTCAGTAAAATAAAAAATACTCAAGAAGAAAAATTTCTTAAAATAACGTTTTAAAACATTTCACTCGTAAACATTATCATTTACGGATGAATTAAAGTGTTCCCAATATGGCGGACAAATAATTAAATTTGTAAAAATTTATGTTATTATGAAAATATAACCTCAAAACCTAAATTTAAGACATTTTTACTCTTGAGAATATTTTATTTTACCGAATAGTTTTGGAGACATGGGCACGTAAAGTTTGCACCATGTTATTCTTATGAATCTTATGAAACTAAAAATTGACGTTAATTGCATCTAGCTCTCTAACCGTAAGATTTAGAAAACAATTGCAAAGTATAAAAAGTCTTAAATTTAATTACTCAATCCGAATCTGTTATAAAAACAAGTTTTTTCGTAAGAAATTTCAAAGTTATGGTCGCCATATTTGTAAATGGCGGCCAAATAAAAAAAACTTAATTCATACTCTAATGGTACAGTACCTAATGGAGGTGAATTCCCCATTTAAAATTTATACATACATAATACATACATACGTACATACATACATCCCGCGTCGCCCCGTAGACCGCAAAAGACGGTATGGGACCAGTCTTGAAGTTCAGTCCATCCCGAGATTGCCATAAGGAGGGGAATAGGTCATGAAGTAAATACACTGGTATGAAAAGATACTAATGGGGTGTTGACGAGATTAGCCCACTCAATTGAAATTCATCCGGAGAGTAAAGTCATCTGTCTATAAGGAACACTTTATGAGTTTATAGCAAAATTTATTTAAATTCTGAATTTCTTTTAGAGACTTCGGGAGCTTAGAATAGAATCTAATTCCCTGATTCTAGTTAACGAGATACCAATGGTGGCACCCGTTAAGTTGATCACCCTGTATATTGAAATTTAAATACCGTAATTCATATTTTAGTAGCCTAACTTTCGTTGTTTAAAGTTCATTGTTGGTGATGGTGAGTTTAAGTTATTATTTGGTAAATTATTAAGGACATTTTCCATCACTGATTAGAAATAACAAACTTAGTAACTTGCTATAAAAAATAAACAATTACAGTTAATTATAAACTACTTCAAGACTGATTTAAAACGGTACCATTCCATAGAATCACTATTCTGTATGTGCTATATATCTTGTATAACCACTATATTGGTTTGCGCATATTTTGGTTGTAACAACTTGGAATTATTATTATACTGTATAAATTGTTTTTGTGCACACCTCTAACGTCTTGTATAGGGCCTACTAATATTTTACATAGTAAGTTTGAATACCTATTCAAATATTGTGTAAGAAATCGGTTTTTTCATCTGTACTCAAAGAATAATGAAACATTAGTTGAACAGTATTAAGGACTAAATTATATAGATTAAACAATATCTTAAATCAACAGAACTTTAAGGGAGCTTACAACAAAATGTATTTCCACTATAAACATAGTATAAATATTATAAATAGAATAAGGTTTTTTACAACGAATAAATTTTATTATTTAAACATACTTCTTCCATTAACAAACGATAAATAACAAAATGTGTACAACACATAAAAAATTGTTGACCATATAGTTACAAAGAAGTTTTGGTCATCGTTTAATAGCCTCTGGATCACCTAATGTAAATCAAAAGGTTTAAATTACCTGGATTGTCGCCAAGAGATCCTGTTTAATGGTTAACTACCACGGTTTTGAAACTCTGAGGGGTTCAATTTCAAGTTAGTTTAGAACATCAAGCGTCAATATCTTGTTCGCACTTGGAACAATCGTCATAGTCCGGTAAAAAGACACAAAACACAACACACGACATGAAAATATTAATAAAAAAAAATAATAAAAAACTGGCCAGTTTGATATATTTTCAAATATTTTGCAAGAATAGGCTACAATTTGATACATAAGAGGCCATTTTAATGGATTGTTTGTTATAAGTGCTTCTACATGATGACAGTACAACGAAATAATACATGTCATTTGATTGTTTTAAGTTTTAAAGGGTATTTCACAAATGAATAAAAAATGTAATAGAATTCTGAAATTTTTACAGAGTTTGAGAAATTTAAAAAAATGTTGTGATCTTAAAAACACAAACCTAATTCTTACTCCAGGCCAGATTCTTCGAACCAGTAAAGACGAAATTACTGGTAACACCAAGGTAAATTATAAAAATTATAATCGAAGGTCGTACAGGCTCGTTGTGGGAGGTAGGCCCAAAGGTGCCGCCCTCTAAGGGGCCGCCCGTCACAATATTGTCCCCAGCTAATGGCATCGCTTTCAAAACTCGTCTTTACAAGTCACCAGCATTGTGATGTCCGTTTGGTTTGGCGCATTCAAGAGCACGGCCGCTACCACAACACAGCCAGGCAATATATCGCCGTCTCCGGGCCATTGTACCCGCCCGCAGCCGTGACTTTCAGGTTGGAACATCGTTTTAGAAATCAATTTGGAAATGGATCTACAGATGTTTTAGTGATGCATGGGATCAGGAGAATGAAAGACTGGAATGTGATTGATTTAAGAGAGGATTGCGTTGTCAGGTAAATGAGGATACTTTCTGCTTAAGCTTCGCAATCTAATCGTGAAAAGTTGGAAATTGGTCTTTAGAGGAACGGAAGAGAAAACTATAGGCTAGTCTTTGGTCCTTAGAAGAACGGAAAAGGCTAGTCTTTGGACAACAACGAAAAAGTTTTATAAAAATATACTCGACCAAACGAAGACCGTTGTGCATTAATTTTGTTTTGTAAACGAGGTAGCACCGAATCACAAAATGAATAAATAAAAAATGGAGTAACTCAGTGGACCTATACAAAAAGTCTTGAATGAAAGATACGCACTCTAAGAAATCGCCTTTTAATCATATTTAGGATGACTAAAATTACATGACATTTAGAATATCTGTTCCACACCCATTTAGCCTTTCCATTGCTTTTCTTTTTAGACATCTGGTTGGAATATGAAGTGAATTGATTAGTGCGATAGACATGTTTCTGCAAAGAAAGGAACAAAAGGAACTAGTCTGGATCTGCTGTCACCATAGAATGAATCTCGTGATAGAGCGTCGCCTTGTGAAAACTACTCATTAGGAATTTAAAATTTGATCTTAACCAAGCCAAGAATCCAAGGCAACAGTTGGAAACAATGAAAGAAAAATGGACATTTCAAAGAATTAACGAAGTGTTGAATCAAATGCGCTGTAAGATAGTAAATTGATGTAGATGAGTTCAACATGTATATTCAAGAAGTAGCCTAGTAGACGTTTTGAGTAAAATTATTACCTGAAATTACCTTATTCGTTACCAAGACTTGCACAGCCAGATAGGTTGTGTCAAAAGAAAAATTCGTAGCCTAATAGAAGTTTTGGGTACAATTATTCAAGATGTTAAAATAGTGATCACTCAGAGGGAGATATCAGCTATAACCTTCATACTTACAGTGTCTAGGCTTCATGTCATGTATAAATAGCGAAGTGAAAGAGTAAGTCGTCCTTCCTGTGGTCAAAGATCTAAGTCCTGTTCTTACGAGTCAACGTGAGTGTTCATTTTAAAAATGATTTTTCGTTTGAGGAATTTTAAATTAAATCCTTCAAATCAAAGATAGTATTTATACCGGGTGTCCCAGACCAACCGTACACCCCTTTTAAAATCTACAAAATTAATTAATCACAAAAACAAATTGTGCCATTATTGGTAAACCGGTTGCGCTCTATCCATTGATGATAATTTCAATGTAGGCTACAGGGTAGGCCTATACCAGAAGGAACCTACCCAGACCGGAAGTCATTAATTTTAAATACGAACCCCCACTTTTTATGATATTTTTGGATTCTAGGCATAATTTTAAGACAACTTTACAATTTTATGTATCCCTAATCCTAACGGTTTGGAGATAATTGAGGTCGAAGTTTGATTTTTCCCCATAAGAATAACATGGGGCTAAATTGCACATCCATTATCTCTGTAAATTTTCCCGTTAAACTAAAAAGGCCTAGCATAAAAATTCCTTAGCGTCTTCTTTTAAACACTTTAGCATCATAAATTATTAGTTTTGTCATAAATTATTGTTTTTTTCCATAAATTTGTCAATATGGTGTAAATTATTTAAAATGTGTAAAAAACTAAAACTAATTACGTGTAAATTGGTATTTTTTAGTGAAATATTATCTAAAATGAGGTTATAAGATATTTTTATGCTTGGACTTGGACAGTTATGTTAAAGGTAAAATTTTCAGTGTTAAAGGGTATGACGGTTTGCTCCATGTTATTCTTATGGGAATAAATCAAACTTCTACCTGCATTATCTCGCAACCCGTTATGATTAGGGATACACATTAAGTTGCAAAGTAGTCTTAAAATTATGTTTAGAATCCAAAAATGCCATAAAAAGTAGTTGTTCGTATTTAAAATTAATGACTTCCGGTCTGAGTAGGTTACTTCTGGTACACCCTGTACATTGAAATTATCATCAATGGATAGAGCTCAGCCGGTTTACCTATAATGGCACAATTTGTTTTTGTGAAAAATTAATTTTGTAGATTTTAAAAGGGGTGTACGGGTGGTCTGGGACACCCGGTATACTCTGAGGATGTACAGCAAAGTTTGAACTCTCAAGTTTTCCATAACTACCAAAAAACTTAATGAAAAATCTACCAAGATTTGAAAAAATGCGAATAGTTTAAGCTAGCTTTATTTAGGGATAACTTAATATAACTATGGTTGGTCACATTTCTTTAAGGTGGTGAAATTTCTACCTATATGAATTCTGTCCATGGTTGAATTATGAAATGTGGATTTCTATCTTTTATTGTTCCTTCAAATTAAATATGGTAACAAATATAATAAACTCAAACCCTCTTTACGATTATAATTTACACTCTCTGTCTTTATATGACTCCGTAGTCGCTAGACTGCGGATCAAATATTCTATCAGAACAATATTAAACCTAATAGTGACAACTAATTTTTTTGTATAAATTTAAAATGTATATCTTAATTATTAATAGTCATTAATTTATTTACAATGTGTGAGTCAATCGATTAAAGAAATAAAATAATAAAATAGGGTTCCTTTACCTCTCAACGAACTCATTAAGAAAAACCATCTGTTTAATAAAAATGGTCCAAAGACTAGTGTGAACCGAATTGTGTCCGGGTTTGTGAGAGTTCCGGATTATCGGAAAAAGACAAAACATAAGAAAAGGAATGAGCATATAGTTTAGGTTATTCCTAAAAACATTTATTTAGAGCCTAATTGCATATTATATACACAATACAAAAACTAAAATTGTAAACCTCATCTGTTAAAACAAACCTAAAAGCACTACATTGTCATCGGGCCGATGCCATGTTGCTTAGCACTTTGATATCCAGTGCACTTTACTGCTCTGAAAGGCTTTCCGAGTTATCCAGAATTCCAGGTTATCGGAGCCTGGGTTTGCCGGACTATACAATATTAACATAGTTAGTGAAATCATAATTCTCACAATTATAAAAGGACATGACAATATTACCAATTATTACAGAAAGCAAAATTTAATAATAGTAGCAGGAGGACCGAGCTTATGCCCAGTAAAAAGTTTAAGCGTTATTTAAATTTCTCAGATAAAGTTTCGCTCACTCGTTTTTTCCTTTTTAAAACGAATTCGTTTTCTTCGTTCACTCGCCAGGCCAAAGAAAGCAGCATTTTATGGTGTAAATTTGTTGAACCATATAGGTTAAAGATGTGACATATTTTATTTATATCTACAATAAATCAGCTGATTTTTGTTCAATTTAGTGTAATAGGTACAAAAAATCTCTATAAGGATAACATTTGAACTTTGATGGTGACCAAGTGGATTAAACAAATTACTTCTTTGGCGTCGGTCTCCTGCGTGTTCCGAGCTTTCCGGGGATCCGACGCTGCGCCAGCCGCTATAATAATAAATACCAGGAAAAAGAGTGTTTTACAGGAAGTTTAGACTAAAATTGTCTATTGACATTCTTCAATAGGCATTTGTGTATTAAGAGCGCAAAGTATGTCATTGCCGCTCGAGGATAGTCGCACAAAACGTCAGCTGAAGGCAGCCAAACATTTCGAGAAAGGCAATGATTTTATTTGGGCTCTCAATACACACAAGATTTTTACTACCTCCATAACCTTAAAATATGTATAAGAAAACATATTTTTAAGGATAAGTATTCAAAATCACCGTCCGAAAAAGGGGAATGAGGAGTCATCTTACAGTGTTTTAGGCCTACAGGGGTAAAAATAACACTTAAGAACTAAAAATAAACTAAATAATTACATGCGCCACATACACCCCTTAACACTATTTCAATTTGAATAACATAATATTATTATAAATTATTTAATAGCAACGAAATAACGATACAATGAAAAGATTAAATAAAACTGCAATACAAAAACAATAGACGACAAAAACAGAAAAACGAAGATGTTAATATTGAATAAAAAACCAAAACAAAAAAAGTAATAAAACAGCAATGTTATTTTGTACTGAAACTTAGTATAAAATATATTTATTAGAGGAAAAATTCTTTGTTACAAGAAGCCAAACGAAGTCCACGCGATATCAAGCAACACTTTATTTGTGAATAGGTTATAGTTAAAAATAACTATAATTGGACCTAAAAAAATATAATCACTAATTGATAGAAATAAAAAAAATAAACAACGGGGTTAGTAGATTTTGCATGAAATCTGCTAGGTTGATGTTGGTCCGATTTTAGACCATTTTACTGTAACTAATCTACGTTGAGATACCAGGAATCCACATAAACTTATATGTAACCCTCAAGTATTATTTTTAAAGCTAACGCTTCAGCCTAACACTTATATAGGCAAAATAAATTAACACGACGTATGATTGTTAGCCAAACTTTTATTCTTCAGCATTTATCGTGACCATAAACTGAAGGTTATAACATTTCCCAATATTGCTACTGTGAAAAATACAACAAACATTCTAATTTAGGCCTTGATTACTTGGTAAACCCTAGACTATCAAAATAATTAGTGTGCATTTACATCTATCACTTAAATATATGGTTTATGTATCCCAAATACTGTTAAAATATGATATTTTAATTTATTATTTCTTTTACAATTTATATTTTCTACTCTTCTTGATCCCATTTATGAAACTATTCCTGCTAAGTTACGGAAGTTTTGGCTACAAAGAAAAAATAAACAAAATAACAACCTTAACAACAATCAAACTTGGTTAAATGTCGTAGTCGATTGCCATAGTGCCTAACGATGTCCAGAGATTATTATGACACTTCTATTCACACCATTTCATTTACGCCGAGCTTCAAATCAGATCAGATTCCAGTAGGACCCCGCTCTATCTGTCGGGCAAAGTGTGAACTACTAGCAGAGACGTCACTGTGCAGGATATTGTATACCTAGATCCTTTAACAAAAACAATAATACCATAGATTATGCATACTCCTCCTTGGTGTGTTTAATTGATTATAATACTGCTGTTCTTTAGTACCAAGTGAAATAAAAACCCCATTTATTTATAGGTACAAAACAAAATTACATTTTTTACGCATGGGGCTTGGAAATTGGACCTGTACGAATGGTCGAGTTCTTAACTTAAATGTATATTTATTGAATGTACAATATAAATAAATGATAAATAGAATTTAGGACTTTACCTTTAAATAATAATATTTAAAATCTACTGATTTTATATACAATGCGTTTCAAAATGGAAAAGCATATTCCATGTTATTTTACAGACATACGGTATAATTTATTTAAAGTTAAAAAAATGAGTAATGGATGAGTAATGGGTCCTTGTGGCGCAGTATAAATATATGTAGTCGGGTGCACGGTGGAACTATGAGACTACCGTACCATCTCCGCTCTGTCCAAAGATATGTAAGTTAGACTTTGTTGATTGGTAAAATATAATAATTTCATATAGGGCCTAATAGTCTTTGAAATCTGGTCTTTCCGTTGAAACGCACTGTATAACACCTTCAATTAAACTAAAATACACGAAAAAAACACAAGCGAAAAAACAAAGGGGGAAACTAAGGGAAGGATAAACCTTTAATCAAACGTTTAGTATTGTAAAATTGTCTTAGTAATATAGGACTATGTCACTTGCCACTAAGAACAACAAAATATTATGAATTTCGACTGAGTCAATTTGGGATTATATATGAATAATTGTAAATTGTACTCATAAAAACAATAAATTTACTTTTGTGCGTTTATAAAGTAATAAACACTGAATGACAATGAAATATTAAATGACAGCATTATTAATGTTAAATTTTATTCTTAACCTGATAACTTCACTTATGTTAAACCTGATAAGTATATTATAAACAACATTTCTGTCGTAGCATTAATAAAAACGCCTAAATAAAATATTTGTTGATGGAAACAACAGTTTTCTGATTATAACTTTAGATGTCCATTGCGCATGCTATCACAGAATAATGGAACGTTAATTGTAGGCCTACGTTATAAATTGTAGCTTGTCTGTGATGCTACCCTTGTGCAAATCTTTGTTAAGAAGAATCACATTTTGTCTCCTGTTTCCTGTGGCAGTTGTACCGTACCATTATAAGGACAGTGCAGAGAACTTCTTAAAGTTTATAGAGGTTTTTCATGCTTCAGATAACAAAGACATGTGTTTACAGTGCGACATACTTATGAGGAACCGGAAATATGGTACCAACGTCTAGAATTCGAATACCCGTCCAGTCATGTAAATTTTATCAGACCTATTCACTAAGTATTGTAGTAGCTCACCACTTTGTCTAATAATTTCCACGCACCGAGCATTTAGATAAACTGTGTACTAAAGCAAGTCTGTGTAGTTGTAGGCTGTATGGAATAAAGTAAGGCGGGGAGGGTTTCATTAGAAAGGAAGCTTATCAGAGATATATTTTTTAATACATCAATAATACTCTGGTCATATAGTAATGGTTCTCAGAAATAGACTTATGACAGTCGCGTTTACTAGACAATCACAAAAATTAAGGGAAATCTAAATCGCCCAAAAATAGGCTATTCTTCGCAAACTCATTACAATGTTAACTATGATTTAAAAATTAGTAAAGACGGGAGCGAAAATACGGGGAGTACATTTGTTTAAAGGTTATCGTGAATAAAAACTAGCTTGTGGAAAAACTTGGGTTTTGACAACACTCGAGGGCTAAGCGCGTTATAACAGAATCAGCGGTTTAGATGGTCCGATAATAAACAGGTGTTTTGTGCGGTTGCCGCGGTGCGGTGCGGTTTGCCGCAGCGGCGGTGCGGTGCTTGGCCGCTTTCGCCCGCATGCCGCTCCTCGGACCGTGTTTAATGTGTCTATTTCTGGCTAGCCGCCATCTTGGCCAAGCGACGACCTATGATTACCTGGGATCTAACGATACTATCACGAAGAAGCGGTAAGTTATCACTCCAAATAACAGAGCTCGCCACCCCGCCCGCGCCTCGCCGCCGCCGCGCCGCGCGCCCTCTGATAAATTAAGAAATTTACTCAGACAGTCGGAGCGATTACGCGTTTATCAGTGCGGTCGCGGTAACAGCAGAACGTGTTGGAAATAGCCCAAACATTAAAAAAATAACAATAAAAAGCAATATTTTGTTGAAAAATGTACTTCGAAATATGTAGTAAATTTAGGCAAACGCACCAGCGTCAAAATGTTGTTTTATGATAACATTTAATATTCTCTTAGGGCTTATACAGTAGCAATGCAACGAGAAGTAAAAATTCAAAGTGATAGTTTCATTAGGAGATTTTATATGTCGGTTTATCCATGGGTTGCTGATTAATGTTCTAGAGAGTATTTATTTTCCGAACTGATTATTTAAGGAAACCCACGACTTTCTTAACCCCTGTAAAAAGACACTAAACATGAATCAGCAATGGATTTCCTGATTCGGAAGGGATTTTTATTAGTTTTTGTTATTTTAAAAATGTTTTACTGTAGTAAACATTCTCGGATAAATGTAGCAAAAATATTGTTTCGTTATAATCTTGATTTAAAATCCTCATCCCACATATTCAATGAAAATAAATTTTCCTTGATTTATAGATATATAGACTGTTGAGTTATTAGTTAATTTAATTTAGTTCACCAAGATTGAATGCCAGCAATTCTTAGCCTCTTCTAACATAAAAACCACCATATGCTTCAAATCGTCAACATCTATACAGGGTGTTCAGAAAAAAAGTTTCTCTAACTCAGGGGGTTATTGCCCACATCAAAATAAGCAAAAAGTTCCTATAAACACACATCCTAAAATGCTTCGTTAACCCGCTAGCCGCCATTTTGTTTTTTACACTAAATAACTTTTATTTTTTTAACGGATTATTGCATTGAGTTCATATTTTCCATAAACCTTTATCACACTAATGTTCAATTTTCAGTAAACAAATTATTTTTCCGATGTGTATATTCAAAATGGCGGACATTTAAAATTTTTAAACTTTAATATCACAAAACCAGTAATTTTTATCAAATCAGTTCTATTTACGCAAATCACCAGACAACTTCTAAAAAAAAAAAAAAAAAAATTGTTTAAGTATAATACTTTAATTTTAACATGTTGCTGCAGAGGAATATTAAAATATGTTGAAAGACACAATATGTTTTATCATGTTGCATAGATTGTATCTGATGTTGGCGGGGATTTTATACTAAGGTTTGATAGTAGATGATGTAATCATAAGTTATGCTGATTTAATTATAAATTTATTTTGACTTTTATATTACAGATTTAAACATGTAAATCTTACCACGGTAAAATTCATCATTTTCTAAACAAAGACAACTAATTTCCGAATCTAAAATGTTTTTACCTAAAAACTCCGAAATGGTAGACCTTATGCGTTATGTTATAGGCCTACATTTTGAGGAAGCGGTAAAAGTTAGTTAAACAAGAATTGCATTTTTATTTTTGAGTATACCTCATTAATGTATTCAAATTATAATGATAGCTAAACATTAAAAATAAGTAGTTGTTCGGTGATCCAAACATAGATAAAAAATAGTGTAAAGACAACAGAAGCAATTTAATGTAGACTAACTTAAATTACTTTACTTAACAATTTTAGCAAACATTTTAATGCTATTTTTGATGCATAGTTTATGTTTTAATTCATAAGTCATACCATATAAACAGTCACCTTTTAAAACATACAAAGATAAAAACTTATGTTAAAAAAATTGTTTTTCTTAACAATTCCTACAAAATTGTATATTATATTTCAGTAACAATCCTGAGATGTAGATGTCACCCCAGTTTTCGGGACCCTCTATACAATGATATTGGTTAAATTGTTTTAAGACATTATTTTAATAGATGAGACATAGGCAATCATGTGAATAATAATTTGAACTACAGTAAGTGTTATAAAGCAAACCGGTCTAAAAAATACAAAGCTCATAAATTACTAGTGTATGAAAATATACACCTGCAGTACATTAATATAAATGAATGCCTTTTAGTGTAGCGTTCACTATGTGGTTTAAAAGGGTTTTTTGTGACAATAGTTAATTTATGTCGGACATCTTTTGTATCAAATTAAATTTGCAACAACTTTGGTAATTTGTAAATTGCTGATTTCCAGCTGAAATAGCTGGTTACTGTATTTAAACATAACAATAGATAAAATTAAATTTAAAAAATAAATTTGTTGGGTATTGTAAAAATCTATGATGTATACAAGGAAAGTGTAAATACAAAAATAAGTTTTAAACAAAAAAATATATTTATTCAAATTTGATTAATAGTATAAAAAATATATAAAATTAAAAGATATCACTTCTTGCTATCTTGGTGATGTAATAGATATAAAACCAATCCTACCACATGTGAAAATTACACCTAAGTGCAAAACACTTCCTAAGATATCCATATTCAACTACAAAAGTCAAATTTAAAATAATTTTGATATAATTTTTATGGACTTAAATTAGAATAATTTTAAAATTATTTTAAAACAATTTTGTAATAATTTTAAAACTATTTTAATGTAAGTTGACTTTTGCTTTAAAATTACTATAAAATTATATTAAAATAATTTTGATCGACTTTATCAATTATTACAAAATTATTATGAACTTCTTTTAAACTCATTTTTATTGTACTATTTGGGTTGCTAAGTTGGTGCAAAATTCCTTTAGCTAGGGCAAAGGCTGGTAGGGCTCCAACTCTCGTACAGTAGACTCCCTCTTAACCGGTCACCTCGGGACCAAGCCGCGGCCGGATAATGAATTGGCCGGTTAAACTAATGTTCATTTAAGAACGTCAACCTACAATTTAATTTGGCCAAAATATAATTATTACTTGAAAAAACAACCTTAAATACATTACTGTATATGATTTATAGCTAACATCCACCACCCATGAAATCCACAACAAAGCTACACTAATAATAATTTGTTTCTTTTTTGTGGTCAACTGGATAGTAGGTCCAAATGCATTTTGACTTCCGGTGGCATTCACTTCCGTCCAGGACGTTACATTTTAATTGGTTTGAGGATGTCAATATGAAATAAAGTTGAATTGAATGATACAGTACATAAGAAAACTACGTTTCCGGCGAAACGCGGCCGGTTAAAGCGATGTTGAGATAAAAAATGGCCGGTTAAAAAGATGTTATTTTGTGTCAGGGTAGGCCGGTTAAAGCGGAGACCGGTTAAAAGGTGTCCGGTTAAGAGGGAGTCTACTGTATATATTTGGTATCTCAAACTAAGTGAAAATGCATTGTATAACAGAACTGAACAGATCAAAACAGCTATTTGCATCACATAGATCAGAAACGCTTTATTTAAATTTTTGTTTATTTAATTTTTTTTATTTCTTCCTTTATCATCTCTTGTGTACTACCAGCAAATATATTAACCCAGGTGCTATGCACTGCAGAAAATGTCTTTTATTATTTTTAGAAGTTGGTGGTTGGTGGCTGGCTATACAATATTACAGTATAATATTTATACCAGTGGTACGTATACGGCTGTACCACCGGTTGAGAAACACTGTAAGCAATCAAAATATTCATAAATACAACACGATACAAAACAACATTATAGCACAATACGATATACCTAATCCTTTGAACAAAACCCACTTTCCAACATTCTCTTTGTATAGGACAGCCGATGAACTGGCAAAAAATATTAAAGTTTAATGAACAATTTTATTTGTGCAAGATGAAATGCTATATTTGCAGCGCTACCAAGAAGTGACACTAACTTTCACAGAACAGCGAATTGAGGCTAAACTTTAAACTCAGTCAGATCTCCTGATCTCCATGTTGCTGCAAGACCATTAATATAACAATATCGCTTGCACCAAATAAATTTCAATGTGGTTGTGTGTGATATTCAAAACAAGGTTCATGTCGAAATCTTAAACCACCTGGATAGAGTTATACGACAGGTGTGGTCCACATACCACGTGGAGGGATAAATTTATTGATAACTATAATTCTGAAGATTGTTAAGACATTTTGTCTATAGTGGATAAACTAACCAGTAATTGACTGATCCAAATTATGATGTGACCAAGGCTCATAACATTTTATTTAAAACTTTCTCCAATGGAAGTGTCCCTAAAGAAGTCTTGGAGACTTTATTGATACCAAAAATGATTTTAATTTGAATGTCTAAATTCAGGGATATAGGTCACAAATAAGACCTCAAAAGGTCAAGTTTCTTGGGCGTTAATGCACTTTAAAGTTGTTTCTCAATGAGGATTTTGAGGGGCTGTCACTTTAATCTCGGTTAACCATTTTTGAGGTCCGGTTTACAGCATAGTTCTCTGGAAAGTAGAACCTTCATAATTTTATGTCCATATCATGCTTACATTTTAAATTTTCTAGCTCCTGAAGGGCTGTACTTTAATCATGAAAGAAAACTAACACTGCTTTCTAAAAAGCAAAAAGTAGATTCTAATGTGTAAAAAATATGTCAAGTTGAATTGCTTTATCTGTACGAGTTCATAAAATATAAGCCCGACCGGGACTTGCACACCCTGTAAAACCAAAATACTCACCCCTATGGGTTTTATAGGGAAAATTAAAAAATACTGAATTCTTTTGGAAATTTGCTGAGTAGGTAGATCTGCTGTGATGGGGGTATTTCATTTTATGGGATAAATTAATTGAACTGATATATCAATGTATTTTCTTGATACTGAAGACAGCCTACTCCAGAATATTCAACATGCAAGAAAATTTGCTCTATAAGAATAACAAGGCCAACTAATAGAGGACATATGCTAGACACTAGGACAAATAAGAATTTTTTCCAAAATTTGGAAAAAATTTTAATTCTACAAAAGAGAGCAATACAAATCATGCTAAATTTAGATAACAACACATCTGTTAAGAATCATTTTACAAAACTAAAAATTCTAACAGTTTTTGGATTATATATTTTTCAAACAATAATGACGGTAAAACTGACTGAGGATTCGTTGCAGAAACTGGGGGCTTATCATAACTATAATACCCGTTTTAAAAATTCCCCAGCCATCCAAAATCATAATTTACAGTTTTATAATAAAAAACCTACAGCAGCAGGAACAAAATTTGTATACTACCTCCCTAAAGATATAACTGATATAAAAAATATTAAGACCTTCAAGAAAAAGTTAAAAAGTTATTTGATTCAAAGATCAGTTTATTCATTTAAAGAATATTTTGGAGAGTAACTTCTTTTAAAAAATGTATAGAATTGTTTATATTTAGTTTAGTGTATAAGTTAGTTTACTATATCCTAGTAACAACTATACAAGAAATTGACGCCATTCTGTATTTATACATTGTATGAATCATGAATAAAGAAAATTTGATTGATTGATTGATTGAGGGGTAACTTTGAAGTGTAAATTGTTCCTATTTCACTGGTTACTGCAAATTAAATGTCTACTAAAGAACTTTTCTTATCATGGGAACATTTTAAGTACAGACTGAATAACATTTACACATATTTGATGTACAGGTTTGGACATTACAATAAACTGTATACATACTAGCCGTTCACCAGCTAAACATAATGCTATTGACAATCAATCAATTATTTTTAGAGCAAGGTAACTTTCTATACAAAGCTATTTCTGGACTGGACTGAAGTGTAATAGTTGAATCTAAATAAAAACGACATACCTCATCTGTAGAGTGACTATGATAAAGACCCGAGGTTTGTATGTGAGGCGCTATATCGGCCCGAGAAATATTTGTGCCCCCTCCCCCCCCACCCCACCCGATAAGAATCGCCAAATGAAAATACCCTAATTCCATAGGCATTTGACACATGCATTCACAACATAACAATGACAGAACTAATTTTATGGTGTTCTCTTTCGGTGATCATTTTTAAAGATTACCCGCCCTGTTGTAAGTTTTACTTACATTCAGATATTATTACCAAGGGCCATTTTTAAAGGTTAAAATTAGATTAGTTATAATTAATAATTAATAGTCTTGTACTTCAGTTCAAGAGGTCACGGGTTCGATCCCTGGGATGCCCACTGACTTTGAGGGGTTTGGACAGTCTTAACTAAACTCGTTTAATACTCTCCTACAAAATGCGACTGGTGTTGATAAAAAAAATATATAAAATAATGTGTGGGAAAAACAAACTGACAAAGAAAGACAACGTTGTCAACGATCAAGTGATCAACATCAATAGATCAAGACGCAGGACGCAGCCAATGGCAGTGATGAGCCATGAGTGCGACCGAGAATGGGGAGGATTCCATTGGAGCACGAGTTAAAATATTTTCTTTTGCTTGCGCCCCCAACAAACCCAAAAACTCTTGTGCCCCTGGGCCCATTTACAAAATCGGCCCTGCCAATGATAGTTGAACAATGTCGCAGTTGTTATCCACAGGTTATCTTCATTAGGTGTCAAGTTGTCAAGATTTAAATCTCCAAAACTCTTCAAGTCATAAAAAATTGGAGAAAGTAACACACACCAACATGGACACTAATAAAAATATATTAAAAAATAGTGAAGATTTTTTACATCGGTACTAGCTACTGAGTAGCCCACCCTCCGCTCGAATCACCCATTCTGTTGCCGGTACCATCTTTGTGTTAAAAGGTTATAACTAGGATTTGGCATATTTTCGTGTCCTATTGAGTGGCTGTTTTTGTGATTTTGCTACCTATATAATATGAATATGTATCGGTGTTGAAGAGTTTTATGAAGAACTGGTAGAAAGTATATTACTTTTCCGGAATTAAGATGGTTTTATCAGTCGAAAATAACATACACAAAAATGACACACATTTGTTGTGTATAAAAGTGTCAATTAAAATGTTGTTTAAACCACTCCGTGCTGTTTAGGCTACATGTTGGAGCAAGTTATTTGATTATTGGAAGCTCCCAACAATGGCAAACTCAGCAGCAGCAGTTGTATTTTCGTAATTGCTTTGTTAAAAGTGTTAAAGGTTTTGGGTACTATAGTATTTTATTTCCGTTTTATGGGAGGTCTATCAAGTTGTCTGTCTAATTTAAACACAGATAGTCACTTTTGTGTATGCAGATGATATTAATTTAACGGTTTTTGGTGAAAATAGAAATGAAATCTAGGCAGATTCTCAAAAAGCAATAAAATTAATTGTTGACCTAAACAACATTAATTTACTTCTCAACTAAGATAAACAGTTCTGCTTTGCATGTAAAAATATTTCAAATCAAGCTGGGGTTAACTTACCTTTTGAGTTTCAGATAGCACGGACATTTTAGGTCTTTAAGTAGATACTAACACACTTAATAGAGAAATCATGTGGAAAAAATGGTCAGGAAAATTAATTAGTCTTTTGGGAATAAAAATCCAAGATGGCGGCTACTACAAACTCTCTAAGTTTGGCTATTCTGGGTAAAACTTATAGAAATTTCAAATTTAAATGATTTTGAGTTTGAAGAATAATGCCTAAAATATAAAAACCAGCCAATCAATACATTCAATCATAAGGAAAACTAATTTAATTGGACCATTTTATGTTTTTTTTCCTTATCTCTCTCATGTTAAACAGCAACTTTGAATATTTAATCTTTTTGTACACATTGTTGCCAGTTCTCAAGGCCTTTAACTGAAGGCGCCACGCCACGATCCATCGGAGCGTATGAAATTGGCTATAAATGACCTACAATGTAAAATCAGTAGTGATAATTACCAAACTTTTTAATATTTGATGTAAGACAAACATCACACAGCCTTCCACTTAGCTGATCAGACCATGTAGCAGCTGAAAATGTTTGGCCGTTGTGGAATTGGTTGTAAATTACAATTTACGAGTAGTATTCACAATTCAATCTACGCTTTTATGTTCTTTTGGTTTTAAGCTTATTTACTTTATTGTTATTCAATTCTAAACCAAGCTTTAAGAACATGTTAAGCAATCTCTAATTTAAAATGTACTTTATCTAATATGTTGTAAAATGATGATTACTGGTTGGATAAATAAATAATATTTATGGAACGTGCTTCACAACTATTGAGAGATTTGCTAATTTAATGCAACACTAAAGGACAATTTGTTATTAAGAATCCTTCTTGTCAAGTTATTGTCCTTGAACTCGTATAACTATTTGTATACTTTGATTTTGAAAAAAAAAAAAAATTATATTGATACATTTATATTTCAAACATAGATATAAGGTTTTTTAGTAGGCCTATTGCATGAATGGAGATAGAATTGACTTTAAGTAAAATAGTAAATAGATCATAGTAAATAGATCGTAGTAAATAGATCATAGGGTCATACGGGGAAAAAACCTACTTTACAGCTAGATATTCCATAAAAACAATTCTATTTATTGCACACACAAAATGATAAGTGCTTCTAAATAAAATATCATTTATGACCCAAATCAAAACTTATTTCAGAAAAAGAATTAATTAGGTCCAAATAAAAGTAATGCTGGAACAAAACTAAATAAATTCCAATAAAGTAATCTTGTAAATATTAACGATATTCAACGTTATTACGCATACATTTATTTCAGTAAATTGGTACAATATTACGTGTTATGATGAAATGTTGAATTAAAGATATAACATAACTGTACAAAACAAAAGATACAATTACGACGATGAGAGGTCGCAATACAATCTTCTCTGGCGTCTCCATGTGTTACTTTATTGTTAAATCTTTGGATAACATCAGGTTACAGACTTGTTACACGGTCTGAACATCAAAGATGTCTATGAGCACAACTACATAACAAAATTGTTCACCAATGTCATCAGACAAAATTATACTAAGTACCCTCAAAATTTATGGAGGGGTGAGGATTTACGTTCACTAGAAATGTTACTTGTTTTGGATTGTGGCAAAAACACTGATTAGAAAAAGTAGGAAACACATAAAAATGATTAACTATTTAGATAATTTTACTGTGTGATAAAGCTCGTGATTAGATTGCATCAACTTTTATTTTTGGGCAACTTACAAAGGCTACAGCACATTGCTGTGAGCTAATGTAAAAATACATTTGATTCAACTTTGTGTATAACCTATCAAAATTTTTGTTTTGGACTTCAATAACACTATAATGTTTTGATGCTCTTTAATAATCTCTGGTTACAAAACACAACCGCACATTTTGAAGTATGCATTTATTTTACAGGGCTGTAAACTTGTATTAGGTTTTTGGGATACAAATTTGCAAAAAGTACATTACAACCAGATAATACAATAGTATAGTTAAACAGTCTACAAATTTTTACTCCTTTAAGACAGTATATTTACTTTTCAATTGATTTACTCAGTTTACAATATAATCTCTAATTTTTTAGCAACTCTGCATTACAATAACTGTGGAAGAAAAAAGCAAAAGCTCGAAATGATTTTTTAATATATGTACGAATAATACCAAAAAATTCAGTATTCACAAAGTCACTCTTGCTGATTATATTGAACTTTTTAGAAACTCAATGTGTACTAACTTAAAGATCCAACAAAAATGCTTGGTATTTATTTTAATTGGTAAGTATTAACTTTCATAATTAAATAAAATAAATCAATTGAATGAAATGAGACCTATGCCTGCAAGGACATAAGATGTTCAAAGAAACCAGCAGGTGAGTGATCAACTAAAATACCAGTTAATTCATGAACTTTTAAACTAAAATAGAAGTGTTCATGTTTTACTTGATTACTATAGATTGTCATCACTTTGTTTGATATAAATATCACTTTCTACAAAACATAAGTAACTAACACCTCCCCCTCCTTTTATGAGAGTAGTTAGATATTTTTTAATTTATTGTATATTATACTATGAAACAAAAATATTTAGAAAATTGAGGACAAAAATTTGGAACAATAATTAAAAATTACAAAGAGCATGTATTCCTATACTGTAAAACATTTTATTTAATTTTGTTCATAGTTAATAAACAACTCAACTTTTGTAAGGTTTAATCTGGATGATGCTACTCGCTCTTTAAATAAAATAAGATTATATTTAATATTTATTTTTCTACAGTGTATTTATATTTATTTACATTTGAGTTTAACAAAGTGAATTAAACTCGATAGATATAATAGAGAATTTTTCATACAGTTCAATGTTTTTGTACTTCAGCTTTTATTTTTGAAAATTAACTAATATAAACATATATGATGAAATGTTAAAATACATCAAACATAATCTGAATGTCTCTAATAACAATATATACATCAAGCAGGGTTGATCAAACAGTTATGGTATGTGATAACGGACTTGATACAATCACCTAATGGCAGTGAGAGGAGTCTTCCTATCCACCTGCCCTCTGTTGCACAGTTTATGGTACAAAGACTGACAACCCTCAAAGATTAATTAAATAATACTAATCTCCATTTTTTAATCTCTACATCAGTAAATTAAAATGTCAAAATTCTTCCTCTAAGATACTCGTTTACATAAGTAGATTCAGGTTAACGGTGAGTTCTTTATGACCTATTCACTGAATTTACACACATTAAAGAGTTACATATTAACCATACCATTTAACACAAATGAACCAAAAATCTGATGCTAGAGTGTTAGTCTTCAAGCTACAAATCAAAGCAGCAAATTTTCTACATCAAATAGCAAAGGATCTTTGGTGGAATTCATAATTAAAACAAAACCATCCGATTATATACATCATTGTAAATATTTTACATATCAAAACTAACAACAGGGAACAAGATGTTTTAAATAATAGTAAGCGACTAATTTTGTTTGTAATGTTATAAAATTGATAAAAAATAAAAGTGCCTGCCGTTACACTATTGAGGGTTATTTACAAAGGACTGGTTATTTGAACAACAATAATATTTTTACTACAATCCGGATGCATTATAAAATCGGTTCATATAATGTATATATATACAAAGAAATCATGACAAATGAGTTTGACTCTACAAGCACAAAAAAATGGCAGAAAATAATATAAATTGTCTCTTAAAGCTAAATCAGTTTAATTTTCATTAATTTATCTTCCTCCACATTTCCTCTTCTACTGTAGACTAATGATACGATAATACAATATGACGTTCTCTCCATGAATACAAGTAATACTCCAATATATATTTAGTAAAATAAACAAAGCGATATAAAAACTGTGTACATTCGATTACTAACATGCTAAATGTATATAAAATAAGATGAAGAGTAGAAAAACTATAGGATACAGATTTTCCCTGGAAATTTAGAAATATTATCCTACTAAAATTTTCTAAAATGATCGAGTGTGGCTAAAAATGAACTATATACAACAGGTTCAAGGAATGGAAAATATTTTAAAATACCGATATCAGTTCTTCTCGAGATATCACAGAGAATGAGAACTGCATTAGTTTAAAAGTTCCGTAATACAAAATTAATCGAAACCTCAAAACAATTTTTTGTGCGATGAATACTATTACGAACAGAGGGAAAACAACGCCTCGCCGGTACACAATCCAAAACAAGTCTCTTTAACTTATTATATTAAATTCCTAATTAAATATATTAATAATAACAGTGTAAAGACTTATTATCGAGGGTGTACAGAAATATATACTTTTTTATTAAAAATATAAGGATTTAGCGCAGAAAATAGAGCAGTTGAAGGTAGAAATATAGATATGATGTGCTATGTCGAACCACTGCCTGGCAGTGAAGAGGAAGGACTACACTTCCTGCTTACACACGGAAAAAAATATCAATAAACAACAATCGGTGACAAGTGAATCCATGGTTCGAGTCCGGCAACTCACGTATTTATATTTACAAGGCCTATTAGTGTTTATAAGATTAAACAAATGGATTTTTTCTTTTTGTTTTGCTTCTTCTCTGGAGACTTCTTATTGATTTGTCGTACTAGATCGTAAAATATCTGTAACAGAGACAAAGACAAGTTAGATACTACTTTTGCTACACGAAATGCTTCGATCAGACATCATAATCATAGATAAGATCATTAGGATTATGTTAGTCTAGTAAAACTAAGAGATACAGATATGAACCCAGTCCATTCATAAATTCGAATGATAACGGCCTTTTAGAGGTTACGAGAGGGAAACTCTGATGTAACACCAAGGTTGGGTTAGGATCTTACACCTGTAATGAAAGCCACTAACCTAGGAGACGGTGACTCAGTAAACAAACCCCTCGTCCTCCAGGTTAGGGTTGGGTGCAGGGTTGACATCTTGCCCAGTGAAACAATAAATTGTTACGTATCACAAAAAAAATCTCGGACATTTGACGGATAAAAAGGACCCGGAAAAGCCCAAGGACATTACGATTTGGTTCATGTAATAATAAGCTAGTGACACCTATAGTCTTGGTTATACCTAGTAAGAAGCCTAGTGATACCTGGAGCTAGTGACATTCTAGCTCAGAAGTAAAGATACAACATGGATATTGTAGCTTAACATAAACAAGGTTCAAAGATTTATTTGCTTCATTATGGATTAGCGACAGGATCATGTAACTTATAGCAAAAGAATGGTTTACGATACCTGCTCTGTCTAGTGAGCCTGAGGGTTATTATATAACCCCTCCGTTCTTTCTTTTCGTTATTCTTTTGGTATGATTTATTTGCATTAAGTACCAGGTACGATCAGCATTATCAAATTAAAAGGTTTAGAAGTTATTTCCATTTGGAAGTAAAACTAAGTTGCCTTTTTCAGGAGGTATCTTTATTATTATAGGGGCTGTGAAGATAATAGATATTATGGTGGAGTTTGCTGTGAATAAGAAAATTGGCGAATCTGTGATACATTTTGAAGACAAAGATAATAGAATGTTCAATATTAGAATTAGATTAAAGGGAAAGTTTCAAAATATATCTCTAGTCTGCTTTTAAGCACTCACAGAAGAAACGGAAGATGATGAAAAGGACAATACCTACAACCGTCTTGAAGAGCAGGTGGAAAAGTTACCAAGTTATGATATGAAGATAGTTTTAGGGGACACTAATGCTGAAGTAGGTAGAGAGGACATTGTTAGATAATGTAAATTTTAGAAACCAGCCAGAGTAAAGAAAAGCCTACACCAGGAATCAACTTAGTAGGCCTGGTGTAGATTACAAGATTGCAATTGCAAGCTTTACAATTGCAAACAACTTCAAAATATCCAGCAAAAAGTTCCTGAGAAAAGACATATACAGTAGCAAACTGCTACAAAAATTGCTCCAAAAGTTAAGCTTTTGAAAAATATCATCAGGCATTTCATTTGTTTCCTTTTAAGAAAAGATATGCCAGTTAAAATTAAGGAAAACAAGGTTTAACTGAAATGTTATTAAATAGAAACAACAGGTTTTCGAAATTGAACCTAGAACATATTACGGCACTAATTTATCTAGCAGTGAGATAAACAATTCAATAAGATTATCTTCCAATAAATGCTTGGGGTCAAAGAAAACTGTGTTTAAATTGTCATGCTAAGATATCTGAAAGGGATTTTCCCGTATCCTCTACCTCATCATAAGATGAGAAACAATTGACAGAACCAGTTGATAAAATATTTTTAGTGGATTTTGGTCATTTACTCTTTGTTAGTGGCCTGAAGATGTCGTTTTCAAATCAGGAATAAGCGGAAATGAATTTTTTGTATTGTTTCTGCAATGCGAATGCTAGTGCAGCTCAAAGGGAGTACGCCGTTTGCTATCCTGGTAGGCACGTTCCCAGTAAGTGTTTACATGGTTGCTTGGTTGGCTTTGGACGTGTATGTTGAAGAACAAATCCTGGAACGAGTAAGAGAAAACCTGGAGACAAGTAGCAGAAATTTCGCTGGTGAAATCGGTGTGAGTAAAACTAAAGTTTTGTATGTTTTTTACAAAAATCAACTCCATCCTTACCATTTTACAAAAGTTCAAGGCCTTGAACCCAATAAACATACTGCTCGATTTGATTTTTGCCGCTATTTACTAAACTCTGATATTGAACAATACCACTTTTTCAAAAAATCTTGTGCTCTTTTTACAAGACAAGGTGTATTCAATTTTCATAATATGCATATGTGGAATGTTTAAAATCCACAGGAAGCAAGGGAAATGTCCTTTCAGAAAAGATTTTGCATTAACGTTTGGACAGGTGTCATTGGCGACCGCTTCTTGGGTCCACACATTTTTCAGGGAAGTTTGAGTAGAGAGAAATGTATCTAGACTTTTTGCAACACGATTTGCCTCAAATCTCGGAAGTAATTGATTCTGTGCTCCCTCAAGTCATCATTTATCAACAAGATGGAGCACCTCCTCATTTCACGAATGACGTCAGTGATTGGCTGAGTGCTAACTACCCAACATGGATAGGCCGAGGAGGACTAAAAAGGAAGGGAATAAAATGCCTATTGATATTTTTCAAAAGCTCAACTTTCAGAGCAGTTTTTTTTTTAGCAGTTTGCTACTCTCTAATAATTTTCTTATAAAAATTTCTTTAGGCTTATTTTTTCATTTTTATCAGAAAATAAAAACTTCTAAGTTATAATCGAGTTGATTAATCTTTCTGGAACTTCCGGCTCACCAAAAGCTATCCATTCTTACTTAAAATTTAATAGAGGATACAATGGTATGTCAAAGTTTAAAAAATGTAGGCTATAAAAAAAACTAGAGTAAATTAATGTTTTTGAGAAAGTGAACAGGTTTTTCTAAAAAAATTATTCTCTCGTCGATTGTATATAATAGAATTTTTTTAAATTAATTGTGGATTTGAGTCACATTTGTGTTGCTCTTTCACCTAAAAAAAGTTTAAGTTTAGGTCCGGACCACCCTGTATAAATACACAATGGACAGCTCCAAATGTAACTACAAGAAATCAAATAGGTCATATCACATTATAAGGTTTGGTGCTGCAATGTATATTTGTAGATCACCGGCACAGAAGCAGTGTAACAGATGTAAGAAGTGTTATGGGATTAGACTGCTGGATTGACTAGGCCTAGTCACTTCTAGTCAAAATAGCCCAAAGGGCATTATGAAAAAAAGCCATGAAGGTAAAAAGTAAGAAAGATGTACTAATGCAGTTATAGATGTTGGAAATACTAATATTAACCAATTCCCTTCCTCAGGGCCAGCCCTAGGTCTTCTGGCGCCCTGGGCTAAAGTTTCGATAGGTGCACCCCCCCCCCCTTCCCGAAACCACAGCTAAGTTTATTTTAGAGGTTATTATATATTACAAAGATATTCCAATATTTGTTTAAAAAATTATAACTAACCATCGGGCATCGTTGGTAGCTAGCAAAACTATTCAAGCAGTTCGAAATATTCCATTCAATGTTATAATATTTTCTGTAATTTTGAATTTAACCGATTTGCCATATTGGATTCAAAATTATTCTAAGTTTGAATACTAGCACACCCCTAAAAATCCTTGTTTTCGCACTTACATCATTAACATTAATTTTGGCTTTAGCGGAGGTCTCCATGAATGCACAATTGAATGTACGTGCTAGATTGATGCCTTGCTCTTTCCCCACGACTCGTTCCTCCTCCAAATCACACTTGTTGCCTACCAAGACCATCGGAACATCGTCTGTATCCTGGAATGGCATTAGACATGATTAGAAACCAACAGTAAAAAATTAAACAGAAAGAGACAGACAGACTCACATAACCACAACCAGACAGATAATTTGATGGGGAGGACATAAGAACAATAATCTGAGACAGCTCGAGAAAAGTGAAAACAAATTTAAATGTCCTCAATTTTTTTAAAGAAATGCCTACTAATATGGTTAGCATAAACATTACTAAGACATTTATATAATAAGTTAACTATTTGATTTACAATCGCAAAGAGAATACCTCTTAGGTAATACATTACCTATGCCAGGGGGGATGCCCTAAATTTTCTAAAAACAATAAAATACGTAATCTATAATTTTATTAGACTCTCAATGTGTGAATGAAGTACAAGGCAATCTGAGTTTGTCAGCTCTATTTATGATTCTTTGGGTAATGAACAATACTTCCGATAAAAGATATAAGGGAAGGACCTTCAATGACTCATTGTGCAGATGTTTGATGTTATAAAAATGTGACTTACTACCTCATCCTATATTTTCACTTCTCGCTTAGTTTATATACATAACTAATTGCACTGAATATACCATTGTGTTCTTTTTAAAATTATTTTGTCTTTTTACCTGAAAGGCTGAACACTTGACATATAGTAACTTTCAAGCCAGGGTGACAGACAGTTGGTAAAAAGGAAGACATTTCTTCCTAAGGCCAAATTGTTAGCCAAACAAAATCTCAAAAAACAAATTTTTTATCTTCCACCCAAAACATAAGGGTATAAGAGAGAAGATCTAGTCTGAGTATAAACATTTGTGTGAAGATCTTCAAATCTTTTCACAACATTAAAAAGGCTTCTTTAGTTAAAATTCGTGAAAGTAGGTATAGCCTATTAGTAAAATACATGTATGCAGAACATCTGCTTAAGTTTGACAGTATATTTCCATAACAATTTTAGGAATCAGATCAGGGTGTTTACTTCCAAATAGATAGGAGACTTTACAGTGACTATTAAGAGGTGAAAAAGGTTAAAAAACCAGTGACTTTAGTGTGGTTTGTTACAAAGTTTTGGTGGGAAATTGTTAGTCACAAAATTTTTGCTCAAAATCATATGGGTTTCTAAATTTTTACAAAAAATCCATGACTTTGCTTGCATTTTAAGTAAATAAGTGATTTTTTTGTGACTTCTGTGACCACTAATTAAAATCTGTGACTTTCAGAGACTTTCGGTGACTTCAGTGACAAGTAGACACCTTGCAGATGTATTTTACAAGACAAACTAAACCACTACACAATCAAATTTGTGCAAGAATTATGTGACATTGTCTACATAAGTTTTAGCCCCTCTGTGGGATGAATTCATTTTAAAATTAATAAATTTCCTAAACCTGAGACCAAAAATTAATGAGACATAAGGTCAAAACTAGAAGTGAATTAAGGAGTTCTTGTTTATTGGCAAGGCAATTGAGGGAGGATTAGCTTCCCCAAACACCCTACTATTATTTTTTATCTCTATTAAGGAGGAAACTCTAATATATACTTGACGGAGGAATATGATGAGCATATTTAAAAAGTGTAAACACCTAAATATCTCTTTGAGAGTTTATCACTTTCATTTTCAGTGGCTAAAAATCAGTGGTAATCCTATCTTACTATCTGCTCGGATGTAAAGGCAAGAAAGGTAAAGGCATGTACTACAAGAAAAACTGATTGTATGACGGACTTTACTCCTTTACCTTTACTCGTAATATTTGTTCTCGCAGATCTTGTAGGTCATTGAATGTTGACTGAGCAGTTATAGAGTAGACAAGAACAAAACCTTGGCCGTTTTTCATATACAGATCTCTCATTGCAGTGAATTGCTCCTGTAAAATTAAGGTGAATGTGAATATTGCTGCAAAATGTGGAAAAACTCTGGTTCAAGAGCGAGACAAGCACAATTGTAGTTATGGAATTGTTTGGTAAAACTAGTGAAACACAAAAGAACATAATGAACTTTGAAATGTAAAATACATTAAATCTTAGCTGAATAATTAACCCATTAATTTACTCAAACATGTGGTTATAATAATAGTATAAATATAAACCTTCTTAACTGATCTTAAACATTGATTAAATAACTGCTGAGCACAAGATAAAATTAATTATCATTATCAATGCCCAATATCTGCAACATAGTAGCGTACAATTAACAATTAAATAAATTACTGAAATAAACAATCCCTTAGATCGTGTGTAATATGTAGGCCTATAACAGTAGAGATGAACAGTTTGAATAAGCTTTAACCTTTGTCATTATAAGTTTGAACAAACAAATTTTGCCTTTGTAAAAGGCTATACATTTTTAATCTTTTAGGACCTATTTTGTATTTTTACAAAAATTGTGGTTTTTATTTGTGGCCACAATGTATCCAAGATCGTGGGTGAATCCTATGTTTTTATTGAACCATGGACCATATATGAATGTTTAAGTTAAAATTTCCTATCTTCAGGCAAACGCATGACATAATGGCAATTTTCCACAGTCTAATTCATTTGAACTTCTTGTCTACCTTGAATTGTTTTGAAAAGTAAACGAGTGTTTGTGCAACTTAAGGTATATAAAAATACAACACATATGAAGTCGATTGAAACAAAAATTACCATTTTAAACAAAGGTTTTGAGCAATCCAATCTTTTTTCACCAAATATAATTCTTTATACCTACCATATTTTGAGCTACGATAACATTTCAAATAATATATGATATATTCCACCCCGTAACGTAATGCTGCCTATAACGATAAATGTTCAACTATTTTGAAATGTTTGTGTTTGTGATGTACATTTTTTCAACTTTCAAAACATCTATTAAAAGTAGATAAGAAAAGTTCTTTTAGGATCTAAAAATGGTTCAAACTGCTGGCAGCGGCTATTGGATTGTTGGTGGACTATAAAGGTACTTTAACCTTTTCTGAGCGTGTTACAATCATCATGAAACCATAATGAAGTTTAAAGTACAATGTAATGTAACAAATAAGTACCGTACACCATGAAAAAAAACTTAATGTTTCTCTGGTTTAACCCTTTCACAAGTATGGACGTTCCCAAACATCCAAATCTCCTGTACATAGAGGAGTGTCCAATTATGAATTTCAAGTGGCCAAAAGGAGTACAAATAAATTGTTTTGTTTTTTTTACCAAAGCACGTAAGTTTATAACTAAAAACAGTAAAAAAGCAGTATTGAAGAATAAATTTAGTGAAATACCTTTGTCCCTGATTTCATTATTTCTTAGTAGTTAATGTTTTTGTTCATTTTACTCATTAGAAATGTGAAATACTAATAAAAAAGAGTACAAAAGCACGGTGTGACTAAGCTTGTAAATGTAATGACTATTGATAATGTCAAGTTACAACGCTAGCGCAGCAGGTGGCGTTTCACAGCACTAAAAGGTCACGACCTAACCTCTATTTGTGGATGCGTCCCCAACTCTTCTCATGACAATTCAATGAATTAAAACCTATCCATAGGTTAAATATCGAGTTATTTTTTTAAACCTAAGGAGTAGTTCTTATCTCATTTGTATTAAATAATTGTTAAAACAATTGAATACCCAAGAACGTTCCAAAACGTCTTCACTATCTTTTGACAGTTTGATTCTGGACGTTTCAGAACACCCATATAAAATGAGTATACGTGAAAACACCTTACTCGTCAAGGGGTTAAAATGAGCTGATGTGACAATGCTTGTTAACCTATGTGATCAGCCCGCTGTAAAATATTCAGCACCCACTAAAGTTGGATTATTTTTTATGATAAGTAAATTAAGAAAAGATGTAAAATATTTTCATAGTAAAAGGTAGTACATTTGTTACCAATTTATGACTATTCTACTATTTGAAATTAATTATTTAGTACTAATTCTACAATTTATTATGTTATTGTTGATTATCATAACAATAACAATATAAAGAGTAAAAGAAAATTAGTTCAAATAACAATATCCTCGCCTACATAGGCTAGGTACCATGTGTGTCAGAGTTTTGACTTCTTCTGTGGCAACATCTCTGAGATCAAGAGGATTTTTCTTGGTTGATTCACGTTGCATGTTAATAATTGAGTTTTTTGTGTTAAGTATCAGTGCGTCACTGGCAGTTGTTCTAGTCATGGTCAGACTCTAGTCTTCAACTAAGTTATAGGCCTAACTTTCGCAAATGACCCCTTTGTCCAAACATTTATCAAAGAGGGTCATATGTAATTTGCTTGCACTCGTACTTTCATACTTATTAAAATATTATATTCTCAAAACAAGCAACCTGTAAGGTTTTTAATGCCAACTTATGTCTTCACAATGAAGACAATTTAGACAGCTGAGTTTGATCTAAGCATTGTACAGTAAATTAACCAAAATGATAGTAAGATTGGGTACATTCGTCATCTAAACAGCATATTATACTTCCTCTCAAACTTTCAAGTACTAACAAGAAATATGTTATGCATTTAGTGTGCCTTTCACCATTAAAAATATTTAAAGACACACAATGATTTACACTTTAGTAGCTACTTCTGGCATCCTATTAAACTAAAAAGTCGACAACTAATCTTAACCCTCTGCGAGTTTCATAGGTCTTAGAAGCACCACCAAAAGTTGGGTACAAAAAGTTTGGTTGAAAAAAATCCCACTAAGTGATAAAGCGTGATTGCAAAAAGCCATTAAAATGGGGATTTTAAAATTAAATTTAGTATAGCATTTGGTATCTGTTCGCTTTTTACAAAAAATAAAGACTTGATATAAATATAGTTTATTAATAGTAACGGATGACTTAGTCAGCTAAAGCAGGAAATTATTCACTTTTGGTATTTATCCACAATATTTATTTAATAGGCCTACTTGTAGTTCTGACTGGTTCATTTATGTTCACTCATTTTGTTAATCTATACCACTTAATGGCTTTTTACTTTAATAGTAAAATTAATTTTAATAAATGATTTAAGCAAAGTTTGTTGTAGGTAGGTGCAGTGTTATATAACAACTAAACATTAAAGCACTTAACAATGAATTAAGCGCTGAGATCAACAAAGAAAAGTTAGTAGCCTACAATGGAAAACCAATTGTAATTGGGACCTGGAGTGGTTCGGATAATCAAACACAAAAATTATTTGTAATTTATAATCAGTAAACAGTTCACTGACTGTTTTTTCAACATTAAAAATAGGTACACCCACTTCAATTTATGAGTTTCAATAAAAAAAGAGATCAAAACCAAAAATAGTACCCATTTCTTTGTAGAGTCTCGCTAATCCGAACTAACTGGGACCGGAACCTTCGGATTAGACGGATATTATGTCTAGTTCACAACATACACATTGAGTAATGTGTAAACTACAGACATTTTTTAACTTAACGAATTGTACCACTTAGTTTAATGAATATTTTATTGACTTTATTGTACTGGTATAAAAATCCTGAGATGTACAAACATCTTAAAATATTTCGGCATTAAAGCAATGATAATAACTGAAATTTATCTTAATGACATCCCCTAATGCCAGCTCTACAGTATTGTTTGACTTGCAAACAGGTGCAGTGAGGACCGGAAAGGGGAGACTGACCTTCAATTAGAACTCAGATCACACTGTCATAAAAATAGACCTCTTATCATATCTATCATCCCTCCCTTACTCTCCCCACACTCCAAATATGAATCACTGGATCATTGCATTTTGCATTCATTCCAGATTGGATTATTCTAATTTTTTCTTGACATTTGATTTTGTTCTTGATGTTTAGGCTTCCTCTTTTGTTTTCAATTCAAGTTTATTATTACAGTATATTTAAATTCTCTAAATTTTAAAATGCAACTCAGTTAACTTCTCTGTGTAAATAGAAATGTTTTTTTTTCCACAAAATAATTTTTTCCCTGAATTTTCCTGTACACAAGAAAAAAATCAGTATTTTACCAACGGAACGTATTTGGGATAAACAGATTTTCAGATTAGCAGGGTTCGAACAAACGAGACTAAGGGGGTGTTTGTAGACTTGTCTATATTTTCATTTCGCAATAGGTTTTTTTTTTTTTTAATTCTGAATTAGTAAGCTGGTCAGGGGTTTGAATAATTGACTGCTCGGTATAGAAAGCAACTCTTTGTAATATAGAGTATGAGAGATATTCAAATATAATTTACAGTACTTATTAGCTGATTTAATAACTGAATATTTAAGGAGGAAATAATAATAACTTAACTTTTACCTCGTGGAACATAATAAAATTATATTTTATAAAGTTAATTTGATTTTTGCATGATTTCCTTAGCTGCAATAGACAATCAGACTCCAAAGCTATTGCTTGCATACTGAATACACAGTTTAAATACACGGTCACAGCACCTATATTGAAGGTATGTTACAATGAGAAGAGTCCGACATGAGGGGTGTACAAAACAAATCCAGCCAAACTAGTAATCCACAGCCAGATGGAGCTAAAAACAGTTAGGGTCCAGTGGGTTACTGATTGGATGGCAACCATGAAAGTCCGCACCAAAACCTGTTTATCGGCAAAAACCATCGAAGCGTTATTAATACCACAATGAAAGTCCGCACCAGGAAGGTTTTGCAGTGGCTTCAGGTAGTCTCCCCTCCACAGCGCCGTCTTACCCCTATTTCTCTTGTCTTTTGTCTCCTAGCTAACTCTCTCTCCACTTTCCTTAGTTCAGTGCATTGTTCAGCTCCATTGATGATTTTAACATTCCTCTATGGATTACCGTCGACCCTTGGAAGGGCTGTATTTAGGTGCACCGATAGTCAGTCGGGTGCTCTGTTACCCATTTTTAAATCGCACCCGGTCTTTCGTTCCTCAAGACAGAGTAAAATACAGATAACTTGCTGAGACAATACTTAGTTACTTACAAATAAATGCCTGGTAAGTATTTTTTTATTTTTTAGGTAATATGTGAAATAATACAAATTTTTGTGAGCGGTGTTGATGTATTGTTTGTGTTGATGTAATAAACTGTAAAAAAATATGGACCTAATTTCATTACATTTTTTCCTGCATCTGGAAATATATAAAGTAACTGATAAACACCTAGACCTACTTCAGCCTTCTATGAAGAAACAATGCAACTGATTAATAGTAGAACATATTAAGTTCAACAACCCATTAACATAATTTTGTGACGATTAATTTTGGCTTTTATGAACCGGAATCTATTGAATAAATTTGTCTAAAATAAAATAAGATTTGTCATTCATATTATCGGGTAACATATGTTGTGGTGTAAGTTATATTAACTAATAACACAAAAATCAAGTATGGAGAATAACAATGTATATTTAATTAACCCATTAATTTATATAAAACCATTAATTTAAGGATGATTCCTAAATCAAGTGGGTAGTTGGCAATATATTTTAGACTCATATAGTTTATACAGCTTGTCTTTTTATGCAAATAAGCCCTGTCATAAGTTGCTAATGACATTAGGGGTTTCAAGTTATCACATGGGGTTAGGTTTAGAGAGCGATTAGTGGCGGAGGGGTGAGAGAGGGAGGGTAGGTAAAAGTGGAAGGAGGAACCGGCGTGGCAGGTGCCGACTTTCATGGTGTCATGGCGGTGTAAGTGGTAAAAGCCGGGCTCCTGGGACTGGTGCGGACTTTCATTTTTTTTAAAAGCGATTTAGAACTGGTGCGGAATTCCGTGGTCCCGGATTGGATGTGTATTATTAACTCAGCTGTATCAAACAAAAATTAATAACTTTTTCAAGTCTGAAGTAAGCTTTTTTAGGATTGTTTTAAGATGACACTGGAAGCGTCACAACTGCCTGCGTCCACTGTGCTAAACATTTTGAGAAGTATATTTTTAACCCTCTTCAATACAAGCCAATGGCACTTCTGAGATAAGCCATGATAACTATGTTTAGGCATCACTTATAAAAGTATTTGTTATTTAAATGATTAATTTATTTATATTTTAATCTAGTCTAAGTAAAAATAATGTTTCTTTTCTTTGCACAAAATATTTTATAGAAACTCGAAGAACTTAACCCAAGACCTACCTGTGCTTATGCCTTACTAATAAAAGTAGTTATGTTATTCAAATAATTAATTTATTTATTTTTAATTTTTAATTTTTTTATTATCTAGTCTCAATAAAAGAAATAAGTTTCACCTAGGCCTACAAATTTCTTTGCACAAAATATTTTAAACACATTCAAAAAATTTTAACCTGGCATAATCCAAAGTCAAAGATAACTGGGGTTAAATAAATGGGAGAGTACTATACTCTGATGTGTAAATTGTTACTACTAAATGACGCTGGCTTTTCTGATGCAATCTTGTCATCTGTACGCAACCAATCATTTCACTTCCTGCAGACAACACATTTTCAACCACCATTCACAGACGCCTGGTGACCAATAAACTGTATATTTGGACTATTAAAAAATAAGTCACTAGGGTAGTGAGGCAACGAAACAGAAGTTATCGTAGCAGCCAAGTAACCAATGGGCACTCCGGGCTCTGATAACTTACCACAAGCCAAATTTTCCAAAGTACAACCACTATACATTTTTTTTAACAATAAAAAAGCCTACACAGAAAAATAATAAGTGTAGATCTAAGAAAACAACCACTATGAAAACATAAAGGAAATAATAATGGTGCAATAAGTTAAGTGTAGGACTCTTATTTTGGCTTCGAAATTTAACTCACCGTCCCAGCAGTGTCCAATATCTCCAACATACACTGTTGGCCATCAACCTCAACCTGTTTGCGGTAACTGTCTTCGATGGTGGGGTCATACTTCTCCACGAAGATGCCTTGGACGAACTGCACAGTCAGGGCTGATTTGCCCACACCTCCACTGCCAAGAACCACGATCTTGTACTCACGCATCTCCCCGAACCTGAAATATGGACATTTTAAACAGTGCAATAAACAAAATACATCTAACACTAGAAATGTGTTGAGACTACGACATTTGGTAACCTTTTAAATTGTGAAAGGTGATCACCACTAATTTCTTCCTGGTATAGTAGGGCTGCACTATTGTAGCAAACTTAGCTACTAAAGATGTAAGATACTTAGGCCTACACTTTTCCCCACTAGGAGAGTGCATTGTTCATAAACCTAACTCACCCAATCTAGGCTGCTCGTTGTGATAGCCAAGATGGTTATATCGTAGCCATTTTTGTCCAAGAAGGTAAGTTCAATTCCCTGCTCATGACCAAAGTTGGTGGGAGGACCCCAGTAATATAAGCGGTGGCAGGCTTGCTTGAAAGTTGACAAGTTAGTTGGTTAAATGAGAGTTGCACCTTGATCAACACTCACTTTGCAACTTTATATTAGTGTTTAATGCAGCGAGTCCATAGGGACTCCCGGACGCCGCCCCCTCCCAAATGAATCGATTAAACAATTAAAATAAATATCTCTATTATTGGACCCTTCTTCTTGGTTTGAAACTAAAAGAGGGGTCCAACAGGGTAGTGCACTCTCTTCATTTTTATTTATCTTACAAATAAAAGCAGAAATAACAACTGAAGTCAATGCCTTCGTTTTTGCGGATGACGTGGTGATCTGGGGCCACACAGATTAAGAGATCCAAGAAAAGATCAATATCTGGAACAACAAATTTAAAGAATTCAAACTAACAGTAAGTAAAGAGAAAAATAGTAGTTTTAACAATTGGCACCGATTAAAATTCACCAACCCTCAAACTAAAAACAAATCGCATAAAAATTTAGAACACTAGTTACTTAGGCAGCACTATAAATAAAATTGGCACAGATACACTTGAAGTTACCAATAGATTAAATAAAGCAGCCATATTAAACCATCAAGTAAGAAGTCTTTTGTGGGATGATAAAGTTCCTTGGAAAGCCAAAGTAACAATGTACAACACTTATTTCTTACCAGTCTTAACCTACAGCTTAGAAACTTGTACATTGAATTAAAAAGATCATAGCAGAATCCAACTGCAGATATGATATTCCTAAGAACATGCTTACAAAAAACCACACGAGATTGAATCAGGAATATGAACATAAGGGAACAGTTTGGTTGTAACAAGAAGGTTCAAGAGAAGATCAGAATGATAAGACTTGCATGGTTTGGACATGTAAAAAGTATGAGGAAAGAAGAGTGGCAAAAGTATGGCTGGAAAGAGAAATCATTGGCAAAAGAAAAGTTGGTAAACCAAGAAAGAAGTGGATTGACATTATAGAAGAAGACCTCAGCCTAAAGGAAAAATTGTTGCAGCAGATAGAGGATGAGGAGCTGTACAGAGATAGAAGTACATAGAAGAGGCTTATCAGCGCACCTGGGAGGCTGGAGCTGATAAAACAATGATGATGATGATCTCTATTATTATTATTATTATTATTATTATGTGTATAGTTAACATAATTACAATTGTATGTAGGTCATAAGTTGCAGGTAGAAACTGATCGTATTGAAATAAATAAAAAATCTTTGATGATCTTGTTTCTAATTCTATCGCGACCGGCCCACGCCAGAACAGGGGTTGCAATCTAGGGCGACCCAGCGCTCTAGAATGGTCATAAGGAGAATGGTCATAGGTGAGGTGCATGGTACTCACACAAGCACTCACAACACCTCCTTATGCGACGTTCAGAAAACCAACCTTGCCGAGTTAGCCTTGGCTGCGTGTGCAGCCCCAATCAGTGACACCACACTTTCTAACACTTTCCGCATCAGTAAACAAACTTGTTGTTCAGTGTTTACGTTAGTACACAGTGTGAAATGTATTCATTAATTCCTTCGGTCATTTTATGTGTATTATCGTTTTGTGTATGTTCTTTAATCAACAAGTTTCATAAAAATAGTTTTCAACATAGTTTAGGTTAAGCACGTTCCTGGCCCTCTAGCAATTTAATTTAATTTGGGAGGCCAAATGTATTTATAATTGTGTGTTCACTAGTTTTAGTGACTGTGTATACGGTGGAATACTTTGTTATTGAGAAACTTTTAATAACTTGTTTAGGATCCGGGTCTTTGAGTGAGTTTGAAGACAAAAATTAAAAATAGATAGGTTATGTAGCATAACAGAAATCATTGTCTGAAAGGAAGATAAATGAAAATATAGAGAAATGAATGGACTCTTTAATGGTCTTTGAGAACAGCTCTGATTCTACTTACAATCAGATGATAAAGGTAGGCCTGTAGTTCATAGTAAATTCGGACACCAATACAATCATTATAATTTGTTGATAAAATGTTTAGAGGTGAACCAATATTATAAATTAGAATAATTTTGAATTGAATGTCATGATATTTGCTTTGATACAAAATTCCAGAATAAACCGAATATTTTTGCCATTTGAATAGTTCAACAATTAGACCTACCCAAAATCGCTACATAAACGATGTCTTGATATAATTTTCAAAACAAATGTTGGAATGAACAAATTAGCGTAGTGCAAAGCGGAAATATTAAATGCAACAAATGGATTTAGGCCTACAAGTAATAACAGCTATATATTGACAAATGGATAGAATGCTTGTTCGGAGTTTACAGCGTTGTCATCGTCACAGCAAGTCAGTCAGTAATGCAATACTTCAAATAAAAAATTATTGTACTTTTTGTCCTATTTTGTTAGACAAATGTATATAGCCTAAAAAAAACTTGAATTAAATCAAGCCAGTAGAAAATCTATATGTACACATTTAGTTTTGGTCACTCTGAATTTGTAATGATTAAAAGCCTGTATTTTGTACCCTGTGCATCCACGAAATTAGTTTTGTGCAATTAAGTTTCTTGATTATTATAACAAATTTAAATTATTATTATATCGAAAATAAGCAAGTTAGTGGGTTTTATATACTGTTTTTTGAAAGGATATTATTCGTGACTAAGTACTGTACCTAGATATGAATGACAGTCATAAACCACATATAACATAACATAATATAAGCCACAGGACATAAGCCACGGCTGGTACCTATCTCCACTAAAATAATTTGTTGGGCCTACTCTACAACATTGTCCACTGATTTTAATCTGACCTTGCTCTCAGATGAATCAACCAGAGCAATAAGGCAACTTTTAAGGAATTTCTTCTTTTATAGTCACCAATTTAGTAACTAGCAGTGATTCATAACTTCACTCATTGACTGACTCAGTAAATGACTCACTCTCCTAATTTTGTCATCAACAGTTCTGTAATACTAATTGACCGAGTCTAGAGGACTATAACAGATATCACAGCCACAGACTCACTCATTCATCAAAGGAAATCTGCCAATAACAAAATTATTTACAATTGTTGAGGTTTACCCTGGGGCAAAAGTTTTGATTTGAGAACAAACAAAATTCTCATAAACTGAATACACCAAAGCAATACCTACTGGTACTTTTCCTTGTGACTAGGCTATACACTTTATAATAGAATGTTATCATCCGCATTACCAATAAATATAATTATGGATGATTAAATACCTGATTTACGGTAATCACAATTCAAAAATTAATTGGATTAGCATAAATTAGGTATTTAAATCATTAATTGTACAGTATACACTTTAACTTTCTCCAATCAGTCAAGCCTGGGGCAAAGTCCTTTCAACTATGCAACAAAAATTTTGCAGTGGACCAATTAATAAGTTACATTTGGCCTGTCAAACTAACTTAGGCCTTTCAAACTAATCGAAGAATGGTCATTGTGTTTGTTAAACTTTGACCTATAACTTACATAAGTTAGCCTATTTTTTAATGGTCTGTAAATATAATAGGCCTATCCGAGCTGTTCCCCTCAAAACAAGATGTTTAACATGTTTAATGAACGAGGTTTTTTTAACGCTATTCTGCATTTTATCATTATTGTGTGTGCTTATTATTGTTTTTATGTATAAATAGGCACACAAAGGAGTTACGGTATAGAGATATTTTATAACATTATATAAAAATTATATTTATTTATCCAAAGTTAGATGACAGAATTATAAAATTAGAAAACATAGTCCGGACCGGCATCTGAAACATCACCCTCTCTGAAGTCACTCTAATTTTCACTGTCATCTGCCATGTATCTTTGTATCTAGTCACTAATCTTTGGTAGGCCTTTACCAGGCCTTGCAACCCTTCTAAGACTAACTTAAGTTACCTCTAGCCATTTTGTATCCCTAAGTGTTTAGGTACTTACAAAACAGCAATACACAATACATTTCACCACAAACCGGTAAGCAAAACACGTGGTAAATCTCACTGACAGTATTAATAAAAACGCCTACTCCGCTGTCGGGCAAACTGAATGAATATGACCTTGAAGGGAAGAGTATTGTGGGGGAGGAAGGTATCAGAGTGGCAGCTCTAAAGGTCAAGCAGTTTAGCCACTATTTCAAGGCAAAATTACGCATCGGTTATTTTGACCGATGTTTCGATATAGGTGTTAACCCTTTTCTCGGTTTTGTGTCCACTTGGATACATACACCTAATATTATTGTTATAGCCTACATGATAATATATGATAATTGAATATTGGCGTTTTGGTTTTAAAATACGGTTATCTTCCGTATTCCACAGTGGCACACACACAGTAAACATAAGTAAAAAGTAGCAAAATCAGTGTTGACCAAGGTGCAACACTCAAAGAATCAACCGATCCCGTCAACTTCCACGCAAGCCTGCCACCGTTTATTTTACGTGGGCCCTCCCACCAACGTTGAGACAGATCGGCTAACCCTTTAAGAGTTGCACCACCAGTTCAGGTTTGGTCGTGTGCGGATTCGAACCCGCGCCGACGTAGACATCCTGGCCAGGGATGCCTACGCCTTAGCCATCTTGGGAGCTAACACGACCAGCAGCCTAGACACGAAAATTAGGGTTTTGAACAGTGTGCACTCCTAGCGGGGAAAGTTGTAGGCCGTTAGTGAGTGAGTTCGCTACCAGAGCTCAGCACATAACAGCTGCTCTTAATTATAGAAAATTGTTTACCAATTAAAGGGTTAACCAGGTAACTACAGCTAGCTATAATAGGCCTCCTTATCATACTGATTCCAGGTAGGCCAACGGTTTAACCAGTCTTTTGCATAGCTACATAAAGGTTCCGTTAAGAGAGCTCCTACTATGTAAGCCTAATTAGATGGTTTCGTACACTAATTTTAAACCACCACACTGTGCTAAATAAACTTATACCTAGGCTATTTTAAGTACCGTAACGGTATGTAGGACACCTTAAATTTAAAGACACCACATTAGTATAGGCCTAGGCCCTATGCCAATTACAAAAGGTATGTCAGTAAAAGAGCCTAGATCTATCAAAAGATTTTTTAAAGGCTGTGGCTCTTCCTCGTTGTATGACCTGCACTTAAACCCAACACACCTTTAATTGGGGCCTGTAAATTATAGCTATATGAACCCTAGGGATGCTATTTTACATACACCGGTTGTCTAAGTCTATTGCCAGCATTGGTAAGAAAGAGAACATGGTAGGCAATTGACTTTTAAAATGGAGTGGAATATTTCTGGGGATATTTTTAGGGATTTTTTCCCAGAATCGGGTGATACTAACCGTTAGGTATCAAAAAAATTATATGATAGGCCGAAAATTCTAAAATATAAAAACATCTATAGGCTAAAACAAGACAGAATTAATGTGGCCATCTAGGTCATCCACGGTAGGCTAAAATATGCCTGGTCTCACTGATATGAAGGGCTTACAACCTAATTTTTTAAATTAAATGTTTACTTAAACAAAATTAAACAACTTTGATGGGCTTATGACCAATATTAAAAGTTTATTAAGATAATAATTTAGGTAGGTAGGCCTACGGCCTATCACTTAGAGAGAGCAATTATGGCTTGGTACATAGGTTTTTTGTTTGAAAAGCCTACGAACCTGTGTGGGTAAAGTTATAGGCCTAATGATCTTCAGTTATTTCATATCATTTCTGACAGGTAAAATGAAATATAAATATAGAGAGCAAGTGAAGTCTATGAAAGCCTAGATCTAAAGTAGCTAAATGCCTAGAGAAATTCAGTGAAGGTTACCACATAAATGTTTAATCCCAACCTATTTTTACAAATTTTGTAAAAGATTCTACCAAGAAATAATTCACTTGTTTGTGCAACATTTTGCAGATAGTAAGTTATGTTCAAAACTCAATGCCTGTTGGGTAAAATTAAGTCAAAATTTGTCAGAGCACTAGACATCAGAGAGAAACAGGGTTAGTCATCAGAAGACACGATTATATGACAATGAGATGACAAATATTTATGTATCTAAGATGGTGTTTACATACCTGTATTTTATTGATGCAAGACTATCTTCTATTGTTTATTCACAATAATATTTAGGCTAAAACTAATTGGCTAGACAAGTTTTTATGAGCTCATTCCGCCATAATCTTGCCACAGTACACCGTGTTTGGCAATGAAAAGTAAAAACAATAAATTTAATTTGTAAAATTTATATAATGCACAAAGACATTTTAAACAGTCCTACATGTGATATAAAATAACTAATTACAAAATTAACAATATAAAACTTTCCTATTCGCCCAAATTACTGTCGTAAATGTAACCGTTATCTTGGGCGATGGCTTCACAACTTCCGCTGACGCAACGCTTGCGCATAAAGTAATGTATATTATATATTGTATAAATATATCTCATCATCTGCAAAAACTCACATGAGTCCCTGCTATATAATGTTGAACTTAAGTTTGCGCACTATATTGTTAGCAATTAAAATTTATTAAAATGAACTAAATAAAAAGCTAGATATTATAACAAGTATACATTCAATATATATATATATATATATATATATATATATAAAATCTTAGTATTTTTTAGTTCATATAAAAGTTTAAATGAAACATATTTAAATAATCTTTGATATAAAAAAACAGTTACAATGATTATAACAAATAATAATAAAGATATGAGGTCCCTTTACTGACCCCAGCACCTTAAGGTTTGTGTAAGGGAAGAAGTTCTTTTTAGACTTTTTTATTAAATAAAATTATGCTGTTGCATTATACTGCAAAGTTATTACCAGGGTATCAAGATTTCCTCCGGGGGAGGGGAAGCGGGAATTAACTCACTGGGTCCGAACAAGGAAGGATTTAGGAGAAGTCTCGAATTACCCATGTATAGTAAGGTTTTATTTAATATTCATTCTATCTTAAAATATAAAATGCAAATTACATGAAATTTTTTACTTTAAACAATATTTTAACACGCCCGAAAATTATCAATTTGTACTGAAGTAATTTCGAATTTGGGTCAACGTTTTTATTTTAACTTGCAAAACTTTCAGTAGCAGTGAAAGACAACTGGAAGAGTTTTAAATGTATGAATAGTAAAATTATATCCAAGATGAATGCAGTACCAAGGTCTGTAAAGGAAGAAGCATAACTTCTTCCAAGGTCAGCCGTAGAGCTTTTTTTTGTGTTCCGGATATGAAGCGTCTAAACTAAAACGGAAGTCAAGTTACGTTATAATATTTACCATTACACAGCTGATTAAGAAAGAGAATGAAGTAGTCTTGCCACGGGTACGATATTTATCGTAACGACGCCATATTACTCTACTTTAAATTTGGATTATTAGTTGATAACAAACCATTAGGTAATGCCCAAATTACAAATTAATCAAGGTAAATCTAAAACCATAAATTCTACCCTATTTCGCTTTGAAATTCCTTATTTTAGTAATTGTTGAGACAAAAAATTCCCAATGCAAACGAGAACGACTTTTGTTTGCTGTTTTGTTGGCAACACTTGCCGGTAGGCGACATCCATGGATGTCGCAGAAAGTGACACCATTGCTCTTATGGGATGCGGCTCTCCTGGCCCTGGCCTATAGTCTCCTTGATGCAGTACCACAGGAGAACTACATCCCCTAAGAGCAATGGTATCACTTTCTACGACATCCGTGGAAAAATGTTATATATACATGTGTTCCGTATGTTCGGATGGTTGTCAGCCTGGCTTTTTTTACCTTCATTAGATTATTAATGTTTAAATTGTTATTGGAATTGTATGAATGTAAAATTGTAAAAAGAACACTGTATTATTATGTATTGTAAAATCCTATGTATATTTGTTTTAGAAAATAAAGATTATTATTATTATTTTTTTTTTTTATAGAATTGAATAGAATAGGATAGAATTAATTTAGGATAGAATTTAAATAATAATTTAATATTAAAATAAAATAATATTAATTTAAATAATAATTTAATAGGATAGAATTGATGGTTTTAGATTTACCTTGATTGATAATTGTTAATTTGGTCTTTACCTAATGGTTTGTTACTCACTAATAATCCAAATGTAAAATAGAGTACAGTAATATGGTGTCGTTACGATGGATATCGTACCCGTGGCAAGATTATTTAATTCCTTTTTCAATCAATTGTGTAATGGTAAATATCATAACTTAACTTGACTTCCGGTTTAGTTTTGACACTTCATATCCGGAACACAAAATAATAGCTATTCAGCAGACCTTGGAAGCAGTTTGAAATATTTCTACTTCCAGTACTGTTCAAGTGGCTCAAGAGGTGAATGCGCTAGGACATTGGGCGAAAGGTTAACAGTTTAAATCCTCACATAGGTCAAATATTTTTGTTCAATTCAATTTACATTTTTTAATCTACTGCAGTGGTAGATCTAATGGGGGCACGGACCCTCCACAGACAAAACATTTTGCACTATATATAAAGGAATAAAACAAAGTTTAATGTTCGGAAAAACTTAAATGCAGTGTATTTAATTATAACTCACTTCATTCCACTAATATCATTGATTGTTTTACATTTGGGCACAGACAAAATATCGAACAAGCTGGATTTAGGCATAGTTGCAACTGTTGTGACCAGGTTCTAGCTCTGACTTCTTTCATTGAGGATGGGTTTGAGCGAAGACTGAAAACCTCTGTGGCCTTTTTTTAGACCTGACTGCACCATATTATGACACTGTCTGGAAAAAAGGCCTCCAAGTTAAATTTTAAGACCTGATTCCTTACCCTTCCTTGTTGCGTCACCATCTCCTCAACTCGATGCTCTCCAATAGGTTGATAAAAGTATATTTGGGACGCAGAGAAAGTACTTTTAGGCAATTAAAGGATGGCCTGTCACAGGGGTCAGTGCTCGCCCCACTGCTCTTTAATGTGTATACTGCCGACATTCCTGTGTCACTCGGTCTTTAAAGTTTATCTGTGCGGATGATATTGTATTGGCTTATCAACACGAGTATTTTCGACAGGCTGAGGAAACAATAACAAATTACCTCATGACCCTCGGTGAATACTTTGAAGCCTGGAAGATAAATCCAAACCCAACAAAAACTGATGTTGCTTGCTTCCACTTGAATAATATAGACTGGCCAACAAAAAACTTAAAATCATATTCAACGGTGTTGAGCGAAATCATAATGACAACCCACAGTATCTGGGAGTAATTTTAGATAGGTCCCTCACGTTTAAAAAGCCACTTACAAAAAACGGCAGCAAAGGCGAGAACCAGAGGACTAACATTTCCCATCACCTTTCTGGCTCCACATGGGGAGCTGACGCAAAAGTTTTGCGAACCACTGCTCTGTCATAGGTATATTCAACTGCTGAGTACTGCGCTCACGTGTGGTTGAATAGTGTGCACGTTAGAGAGATCGACGTCCAGCTAAACAGGAATGGGTTCATTCTAAATTTATTTACCCTTTTTTTAATTCGGTTTAGTAAAATAATAGAAATAACAAAATTATTGTTCCTTATACTGTATATTAAATTTGGAATTTTATATAAAAAATTCACGTGGCGTACATAACACCGAGTACCGTCCTCGTTCATCGGCCGTATCTGCATTGCACGTGCAGCATTAAGTCTGATATAAGTCTTGAAATATGGAAACACTGCTTTTATCGAGTTATGGCTGCTAATCATAGTACGTTCAAACAGATCTAACGACTAAGTTTTTGGCTCTTCCTTTTACTTTACCATAGAGGCTAATGCTACACTTTTCAATTAAACATTACAATATAAACGATTAAGGTTTACGGCGTGCTACTTCCTCCATTAAATGCAATATGCTACCAAGGTCACAAGTCAAGTTTAGTCAAGTAAGTCATGGTCTGTAGAGGAAGAAGCATAACTTCTTCCTGAGGTCAGCTGAATAGCTATTTTTGTGTTCCGGATATGAATAGTCAAAACTAAAACGGAAGTCAAGTTACGTTATAATATTTACCATTACACAGCTGATTGAAAAAGAGAATCAAGCAGTCTTGCCACGGGTACGATATTTATCGTAACGACGCCGTGTTACTCTATTTTACATTCGGATTGTTAGTTAATAACAAACCATTAGGTAATGACCAAATTAACATTTGCAATCAAGGTAAATATAAAACCATAAATTCTACCCTAGTTTTTTTTGAAATTCCTTACTTAGTCAAATCAAATCAAATCAAATCAAATATCCTTCATTGCCATAAAAACATATTTACATGCATAGGTTGCGTCAGAACAAATAAAAAAATAAAATAAAAAATTTGTGAGAAACTTAAATTTAAACTAAATTAGTCTATTCTCAATAAAATCTTTAACAGAATAAAAAGACTTGTCAATAAGGAAGGCCTTGAGCTCTCTTTTAATACAATTAAAATCAGTTTCACACTGTATAATCTCAGGCAGGGCTTTAACAATGTAATGGCGGTATAAAAGGTATGGCGTTTGAAAAAGGAAGTATGATGGAGAGGAATATTTAGTTTGGTGGTATTTCTAAGGTTGTATTTGGACTGTGGAACAAGAGGCTGGAAAATCCTATGGTTCTGTTGAAAAAATATTATAGTTTGAAAGATGAAAATACTGGGAAATGTAAGAATGTTAAGATTTTGGAAATGAGGCCTACATGACTCCCCTTGACCAACGCCAGCAATGATTCTAACAGCCTTTTTTTGAAGGACGAAAACTTGTTTTGTTTTTGAAGTTTCAGAGCCCCAGATTGAAACAGCATAAGAAAGATAAGGGAAAACCAAGGCGTAGTATGCAGATAGAAGCACAGATGAGTCCATGAAGGTTGCAAGCCTACGGAGCACAAAAATCCCAGAACAAATCTTCCTTGCAACATTTTGAATATGGGTGAAAAAATTTAAATTTCGGTCAACAAATAGACCCAGAAATTTTACTTCTTGTTCGGAACGGACTTCAACACCATCAATGAAAATGCTGAGGTCATCACAGATCCTTGTTGCGATTGAGAAGTTTATCAACGTAGTTTTTCTGCATTGACAAAAAGACCATTTTCTTGGAACCACTGGACTATTGAGTTTGACTCCAAAAAAGTTCTTATTTCCATGTCTTCTCGACAGAGATCATCGATAACAATTGAGGTGTCATCAGAAAATAAACACAAATGAGCATTACCAAAACAACTCTTCAAATCATGAACAAACAAAATGAACAACAACGGCCCAAGAATGGAACCCTGTGTGGCACCCCAGCACTGACATTCTGCACATCGGAAGAGCATCGTTTGAGTGTATTTCCATCGTTGAACGGTATTTCAACAACCTGCCTACGTTTTAATAGTAAGAAGAAAACCGTAACGCTTCTAACGCTTCACCTCGAACACCAATATTTTTCGAGTTTTTCTAACAATAGACAATGCGAAACCATGTCAAACGCTTTGCGAAGATCAAATAAAACACCAGAGGCTGATCTCCCCTTATCTAAAGCATTCACGACCCTATCTAAGAGCATGAAAATCGCATTGAATGAGAGCCTCCCCTCACAACCCCAAACTGGTTTTCAAACAAAATGCTATGATCTATAAAAGACCAAAGTCTGATTAAAACGGCCTTCTCAAAGATTTTGGAGAAAGTAGATGCAATTGAAATTGGTCTGAAGTTATCCAGAATGTCAGCTCTCCCCTTTTTGTGCAGGGGCTTTACTAATAGTTGAGACAAAAAAATCCCAAACGCAAACGAGAACGATATTTTTTTCCTGCAGCGATGGCAACACTTGCAGGTAATAAAGAGTAAAATGCCGTTTTTTAAACACTTTTTTAACCAACAAAACCTCTGTGGCGACATCCACGGATGTCTCAAAAAGTGACACCATTGCTCTAAGGGATGTAGCTCACCTGGCCCTGGCCTACAGTCACCTTGATATGCTACTGCCAGCGTGCCAAATTCCGCAAGTGCGACGTTGCCATTTCTCACTCGCCATGATCTTGTATTAGAGATGGCCGTGCTAACACTCATTGATGTCACTAAACAAAACCCAAGACAACTATAAAACTATGTCGTGTAGTTGACATTGGGTAGCAAATGAAGTTTGTAAGACACGTGGTATATTTGCTCTACATTATGACAAAATTGACGAATATCTCAGACATTCAAATTAGCCTTTTCTTTTGGCCTCAAATTGCCCGTTTTGCCAGTTTACGATATAATATGGTTTATTTCTGAAAACGCATTTGTAGAGATTGTGGCACTACTGATACTGATATTTTGATGTAGTCTTTTTCTTCCTTGCGATCATCCAGTGTTGCCACTTTAGGGTAGTTACCCTTTATTAGGGTAATTTACTGGCCTTGGAGTAATTTTTAGGGTCATCGAATATTCAGGGTAATGTTAGGGTAAAATTACAAACGTTGCAAATAGTCAAAATTTTACTGAAAAACATGAAAACTATTGAGAAACATAAAACATAAACAGTAAAAATCCAACAAAATAATTAGTTTTTTATTTAAATACCAAAATTGTTAGTACAGCCCACCAGTATACTATACTAAGCCTATTAGGTTTTTACAGTTAACCTTTAAAAAAAATAAATGGTATCAGTTAACTGACACATACTTTCTCCCAACAATATAAAAAAGGTGTTAAAAGCTCCAAACATTAATGTCTTGATGACTCAGTCGGATAGCTACCAGCTGAGCAGCGCTCGTTTGACCCCACGCGCGTCTGTGACTTTTAACAACGTACTGCGTTTACCGCTAAACGAAAAATTTAATTTTCTCCGCAACCACTTGACGTAGAGCAATAATTCAAAATACTGGATTATTTAGTTTTTTGAGCTTGATTTAATGGTGATAAGTAAAATTTATTTCGAGGCAACAGCTATTTTGAAAATTCAAAAAAATTGATTTTTGAAACACTTTTTACTCCATAACTTATGAACGCGCATTTTCTCGGAGATGCAGGTGGTGTCATTTTATTAACCATTTTAAGCTTAATAAACCACAAAATTTTAATCAAAATCGTTAGAGCCGTTTTTGAGAAATTTTGATTTTTGACGATTTTTGAGGGTTTTTGGGGGTAAACTGCCCTTAAAAATCAAAAATTCAAAAAAATGAAAAAAACGCCTGGAATTATCGTGGGTTTGGACCTACGTACCAAATTTCACCAAAATCGGACCATTGGGGCATTCTCTAGCTCTGTATACATCCTGACACACACACACACACACACACACACACACACACACACACACACACACAGACATCACTCCAAAAACCACTTTTTTGGACTCAGGGGGAACCAAAATGGATAAATCCACCAACAACTCAAATTTGAAAATTTTGACGAAAACAATACTTTCTCCATATACTATGGTATAGGGGGAGAAAGTAAAATAAAAATAATAATCAGTATAATTTGTAAGTGACTGGAGAGTTATAACCAGGCAATTTTAACTAAGCTTAGAATAAATAAAATGACAACACTTATATAAGTTATAATAACATAAGTGGATAATTGTACAAATTGTGTAAGATAATAACAGATATTAACCTTTAGGAATACACAGTAACGGCATTAAACTTAGGTGAAAATTGTTAGTTATTGTAAAGGCATATAAGAATGGTAAATAGGCCAAAACATAATGATAATAAAACTGGGTGATATGTAAAAAAATTATTATATAGCCTTAGTTATATTAAAGATAAAAAATATTAGATTAGCCTAGGCATTTATAAGTTGAACAGGCCAGAAAGATAAAAATTTAAATAAATAATACAAATTTGGAAAGGTATGTATTTTAGCTGGCCTACACACAAAAATTCATTTATATTTGGCCAACATTCTTAAATTAATTTTATTATATTTGTTTTGATTTATTTAAGCATTATTTAATTTATTTCAGTGCCTTTTTCTTGTTTGAGGTATTTTATAACAGTATTGTGGTACTTAAAAGTAATGCTTAAAAGCACCAATTTAGCTTTGGGGTAATTTTTAGGGTAATTTAAAAAGATTTAGGGTAATTTAGGGTGATTTTTCCTCTTGCTTAGGGTAAAACTATACTTACTAGGTGGCAACACTGATCATCACCCATCACCGTCCAACAAAAAAAGCTAATGCAATATTATTAAAATGGAAGTATTTATTTACAGGATTTGTTAGGTTTGTGTCTTAGTACCTTGTTATCTTGCTTTTGGACTTGTCAGTTTCATGTTTATCATTGCAAAATTCATATTCAAATAATAGAAGTCAAGTGATTTTGTATTGAAAATTGTGGTAAAATTAATGCCTGAATTCATACTTTGAAGATTGACATCCAGTGTTCCTAAGGTGAAACATAGACCAATTGGTTTAATATAATTAACAATACTATAGTTAAATCCTCTCAAGTAAACCTTAAAATCAGTAAAGCCCTGATTGGCAAATAATAACTAAGTTGAATTGGTTAATTATCAACTAGGTAATATGGTTGATCCCACAACTGGAATGAAATTATTTAGACCTAGGCCTAGCCTAAGTTTCACAGATACAGATAAAAGTTTTTACAGATACAGTAATAACCTAAACCTGTTGAAAACTTTCTTGTGGAGTACCTCATTGGCGATCACTTACAAGGTTCTGCTACTTAGGAATAGGCTATATTAATGTTTAATGATTGCATACTAAGGCCCACATATGGCAGAATGCAACCTCGCTGTCTCCCAGCTACAAGGCGGAACTTGACGCTAATTCTTACTAACCAACCAGGCCTACTGGTTGAGAAGTAACTAAACTTATTAGATTTCTCTCAATTGAGTAAATGGGAGTGGAAGGGTTAATGTAGCCTCTGATTGAAACTTAAGGTGTATTAATTAATTAATTCAGCTGGAGTGTCAACTTTTTGCCCTTAGATAACAGTGTTTGTAATTCACAACTGATACCATGCCTCCATAATATCTTTTAACTGGCTGGGTAGCTGAATTTAATTTTAGTACTCGCCCATGAATCTAAAGGTTGCCGGTTCGATTCTTAAAAAAGTCAGTAGCTTTTAAAGGTTTCATTCCGGACCCAGTTGCCATGTGTCATTGGGCTATTAATTAATGATGCTGTCTAACAACTGGTCGATGTTAGGCCTAGATAGTAAACATAGTTGACATTGGGTAGCAAAAGTACTTAGTTATTTCACTAGTCGGATTCCGTCACTACTACGGTTACCATTTATAAATTAGGGCCTACATTGACAGAGGACCAGTAGTATTGTCCTTTAAATGCAGTTTCATCGCTACGGTAGCGACCAATTGTTCGTTGTCCGATCGTCATTTCGGTGTTGCTGTAACATCTGAGCGAGCTAAACATTATTGTTACAAAGTCGATACCCAGCATTGATTGGGCAAGTATGAGACCCTATATTGATAAATACACCCTTACAGTTCATTGTCGGAACACATATATAGGTCTCTATCCTGTAGTTAACCTGTTTAGTAAATCCGGTTAATCTGGCCATTTCCAAATCCGGCCAGCGGTCCAGTCCCGAGGTGGCTCAGGGTGTCTACTGATACTGGAATTATACTGGAATTTTATTTCCATACTGGAATTTCAGAATTGATACTGGAATAGGCCTAATTTAATTTTATTAAAATCCGGAAATTGTTTTTTTTTTAATGCATACAATACAGATTTGGTCATTTGATCCGTACATTCCGATGTAAAAGGTTTCACATGTGATTATTGTTGTTCAAGTATCTTATGTTTGCAAACCAAATTCAGAAAACTTAAATAGTTCTGCTCAAATAATTAATTTAGCAAGAAAGAAATTTTAACATTTGTGTAAAGACTGAGCTTAGAAAATGTTGGATTTTGTTAAGAAAGAAAACTAAAAATTTATTTTTCTTTCTTAAATTCTATTCATGATGTGAGTATTTACTTCACGTATAATTCTATTTCATTAATCTTTTGTAGTTACCTGTATTTTTTATTATTTTTTTTATAAAAAATACAAAATAAAAGTGGGCGGTATGGAGAGCTATAAGGGGAGTTTAAACAGGGTGTCTACTAGTCACTGAAGTCACCAAAAGTCACCGAAAGTCACTGATTTTAGTTAATGGTCACCAAAGTCACCAAAAAGTCACTGATTTTTCTTTAAAATGCATGAAAAGTCACACATTTTTAGTATAAATTGTGAAAATAATGCGATTGCGAGCAAAAGTTTTGCGACTTTTACAATTTTCCCCCAACGATTGCTATTTTAGAGACGGTAAAAGTCACTGATTTTTAACAATTTTCACCCCCAAAAGTCACCAAAAAGTCACTGATTTTTATACTTCTTTGGCAGTAGACACCCTGTTAAATGGCCTAGTAAAAATTAACATTAAAAAGTGTTATCATTGGAAAGTACTTATTAATCACAATCATAAGTATCTATATATTAATAATAGGCAAGCATGTTTATTTTGCCCTTTTTTTCTCAGCTTGTGTGTATCATTAGAGAAATCCGCGCATATTGTTAGAAATGTTCGCCCGTGGATGAAAGGAATGACATTAGCCTATAATTAACACCAGTCTCCAGGGGTACGCCCTACAGGGGTTAATATTATGAAAGAAGTGTAATATATTAAATAAATTAGAGTCCAAATCTCTTGAATTTTTGGTAGAATTTCGACCATTGGCATTATACCAATCTCTTAATCCAAAAATCCATTTTAATTTGCTTATATGTATAAAATTTTGTTATTGTTACTCCATATTAAGAATAATAATTAGCAAGTGATACTGGAAATTTTTGAAAAATATACTGGAAATACTGGAAATATACTGGAATTCCAAAATCAGATATCAGTAGACACCCTGTGGCTAAATTTCAAGGCTTCTACTGTATTCAAATTAGTCAAATAGGCAAGCCAGGTGTGACGGCTCATGTTTTTTCTTTAACGCAAAGTTGATCAGTTTTTTCCCAAACTGTTATTGTAGTGTTCTCATAATTTTGTGTAGGCAACTTTTCTATAAACAGATTGAAAGAAAGTACAACCTTGGTATACCTATTTTAAAATTAACAAGCTAATATGTGGCCTAAGTTAAACTGCATTACTGTAGGGCTGTTCATTTGAACTATGTAGGCTAAGGATTATTACATTTTAGTAAAATAAAGGAATGAGACCAAATGTAGCTACTATTAGAATAGTGTAACATTTTGTATCACTTGTCACCAGGCGCTTTTCATTACTCGCATTTCTCAACGTGATTGCCGGGGCCGTGTAAGTATCCGCACGGAAATAGGAAAAGGGGGGGAGGGGACAGGAAGTAAACATTTGCTTCGTAAACTGTCTGTCTGTCTATCTCATGAGTGTAGGTACCAGTGTTATGTGGAATGTCAATTGACTGTTGAAATATGAGTGAAAAGCGGACAGAGGTTTGTGTGTCTATTGAGGATAAACTTAAAGCTAATAAAAGGATCAATGCTAGTGAGTAGGCAAAGAAGATTGTTGTGGAATTTGAAGTAGGGACTGTATGGACATTGTTATTTACTGCGTTGTTTTTCATATAAGTTCATTGTTACCATGTTCGAAGTTTCAGTACCTTATTTTCAGGAAATTTCTTGTTATCTCACTAACAATAGTGAATACAACTATAATTGGTCACCATAAAGGTGAAAACGAAGACTCACTATGGATTCCGCTTCATTAGAATTTTCGACATCCGAACGGGCTGTCCGCCACATTAGTTCTGATGAACGAGAGTGCAATGTATCAGCTTACAAAATTTAATCTTGGCCTACGATATGTAATTTGTATTTCACAGACAGCCGAATTTAACAGTTATGTGTTTTCGCTGAAAACCAAATATAAAAGAGTAACGGCTATTTAAATTCAAAATAAAAAAATTTAGGGCTAGGCCTACTTAATTTTTTCAATCTATAAGTCTATAATTATTTTCAAACATTGTTTGGATTGAATAATTATGATTTGTGCCAGTACTAAAGTAATGGAATATATTTTTAAATATAAAATTAACCATAAAATTGAATCAAGTCTTATGAATAATTTTTTAAAAGTTACTTTGATTAAAACTATAGTAGAAGCAATTAATTGATATAGTATAGCCTACTTCTGTTGTTGCGTCATTAATATAAATCGGAACATGTTTCTGAATTTTGTGACATGTTAAAAACTAACCGCAGTATTGGGAAGCTACTTTTTAAAAGGAGCTAGCTACATGCTACAGCTACTTTTTGAAAATAGTAGCTTAGCTACAGTTACATTTTTAGAAAATGAGCTAGCTAACAGCTACAGCTAAAAATTTAGTTACTTTCACTAACTGGTCCTTATTTTCCCTAATCATGTGTAATCACCCCATTTCGCCCACTTCCAAAAACAAGTAGCCTAATTAGGTTTTTCTTTTTTATATAGGTACCTTATTTTGTGTTGATTTTAGACTTGGTTCTATTTTAACATTAATTATTTGTAACGCTGGAGCCTAGATAATGTAAACATAACAGTAGTATGAAAACATAATGTGTTGCATGAAGCGACTTACATCATGGATGTTAGCAACTTTAATCATTTATCTTCACAAATTTATAACATTTTCGTAGGCTGGTTACGGTAGGGTTTTTAAAAGATTATATGGTTTTTAAAAGCAGCATATGGCCATGTTGCTGGCGTATGCACTTAGAATAAGAAGGACCAGCCACTTTAGTTTTGTCACCAATATCGCTCATATACTACTTCATGTCCTATGCTATGCTGTCGATTGTTTTACAGAAACAAAATAAAAGTATGAAGCACTCTGTAAAAAGAAGTAACAAGAAATAAGGGTGATTTTGCAATCAAAATACATAAAACAAAGATAAGTTTAAACAATGTCCAACATATAGTGGGGTGAAATTCACAAACTTCCTCCCAAGTGGCATAAAGGAAGAAGTGGATTTTTCCAGATTTAAGAATAAACTCAGAGATTTCCTAATTAATTTGCTATGTTACAATCTAGAAGATTTTTATAAGAATAATACTCCTTAAGTTGTATAATGTTTGGTTTGACTGGAAAGTAAAGGTGGATTGAGAGCAGGCTAAAAAATTTGTAAATACTTGACGCATTCTTGTACATTTTTATTTATGCTTGAATAAAGATATTTGTCTATTGTCTATTGTCTAAAGTGTTTAAGTACGAATTAACCTAGTTCAGGAAGTAAACGTTTACATCAACATGGTTGAGGTACCGGTAATGCTGTTTGTGAGTTACGGTTACAATTACGATTAGGCTACGGAATTCGTTGACACAAGTTCTTTCTGTTTTTAGTAGAGTTTTGACATGAGTGATCAAGAAAACGAGGACTGCTGCTCGGAAGCCAGTTCTGTGCTCAATAATGGATCCGTTGTTTCTACAGTGCCTGACCGCCATGGCTTTCTTGGGGGATCCCAGTACAGCCCTGAACCGTAAGTCCTGCCCGTGATAAACTCTTTTCAGTGTTCCATAAGAAAATCCTCAAATGGTTTAACAGTTTTGGTTTAACATTTGATAGGGGTTTAACATTTGGTTTTTGCGGGGTTATGGGAAAAAACGCTGTAAGCCCTCAAAATTAAAATTTAACATAGTAGGCCTATGCATTTTCTCAGATGACCATAGGGCAATAGGCTAAAGGTTTAGTTTCAAATTCAAATATTTAGATTGAGGCGTTGAAGTTGTTAAATTTTAGGAAGTAAAAAACATTGGCTTTAAAATTTAATATTATGAGCTAAGCTATTTGAAATATAAAACAGGTAGGCCTACCGTCAACCGGGGCAACTTTGACTCACAGGGCTACAATGATAAAATTTTCTTAAAATATTTTTTAAATTTTAGTTTTATTAATAACAATGGTTATGGATACTTTAATATCTTACTTATAGCATAGGTTATCTTATTTTCATACTCACTTAAAAATATATGGTCTTCTTTATCATAATAAAAATTAATAAATAAACAACTTTTTTTGCGAAGTAAAAAAAGGCCCTGAACTTTCATATGGACAACCTAACCACATTTTCCCCATTATTTTTGGCATATTTTAATGATTAGTCTATGTATCTGGGATAACAAAAATACATATCAATATAAATTTTCAACTACCGTAAGGAAAAAAAAAAATTTTTCAAAAAATTGTCCGAGGTTTGTACTACCAGAGGCTACTTTGACACTCTTTATTTTATTTGTTTTTTGTTCACTAGCATGCTTTTGCTTGCACTTACATTTAGAATTGTAAATTTGTAATCGTAAGTGATCTTCATTAGACAGAAGAGGACATTAACAGTCCTGTCTAAGGAGAATGTTGGCCATGGTCAGTAACAAGACTACAAGATCGCACCACAATCATCCTACATACTCTTCTCTCATTCTTCTTGGATTTTAAAAGTACCTACTTAGTTAGGTCGAGGTCGCTATTTCAATAAAGGTATTAAAGGTATTTATTATTTAAACACAAGTTCCAGGGTAATAACATCAAATAAAACCTCTAACATTATTGATCATGGATAGAAGTACTTATCTACTATTACTAATTTTTTCCTTAATTTATAGTCCTTTTAAAACTAAAAACTAGTGTTATTAGTACATCAATGCTTTGTTTTAGGTTATATATGATTTTTTTAACCTCTGAAAGTTTGAAAATCTAGGAATGGCATTTTAAAAAACCTATCGTAGATAAAAAAACTATGAAAGTTAGAACAACCAAAGTCATACTAAAATAATCATAATAACCCCAGCTTTCAAAAGAAGTACCAAAGTAACCCCCTTAACTAGTGGTTATACTGTGACAAGGCATCAAAGTTCATTTTACAAAGTAGCCCCAGGCTGGGGCTACTTTGATAGCAGCTATTTTTATTTTTTACTGTCCAAAGTATTTAATATACAGGGTGTTTCAGAACTCCCTACCTATATTTTAGGGCATTGTTCCTGGGTTAAAAACATATCTAAATATCATATTTAAATTGTCCGGAAGTCTTAAGTTACTCACACAGCCGCCATTTTGTTTTTTACACATAATAATTTTTATTTCCATAACGGATGGTTGTATTCAGATCATATTTAGTATAAATCTTTATCATACCAATGTACATTTCCAAGAAAAAAGTTAATTTTTTCCATTGCATATTTTCAAAATGGCGGCCATTTTAAATTTTAAAACTCAAATATCTCAAAATCGGTAAATTTTAAAAGATATTTACAAGACACAAAAAAGTTGCCAAATTAAATTACCTAACCAATGGTGCCAAGTTTAAAAGGCTCGGACAACAAATAACGGAGTTATTGTGATTTTTCTTCATTAAAACATGGATTTTTCATTGAATTTAATGCAAATAAGGAAATTTAACAGCAAAATCAATGTTTTTATGAAGATAAATTGCAATAACTCCGTTATTTCTTGTTTGATCCTTACAAACTTGGCACCATTAATTAGGTAATTGCAACTTTTTTGTGTCTTGTAAAATTTTTATAAAATTTACCGATTTTGAGATATTTGAGTTTGAAAATTTAAAATGGCCGCCATTTTGAAAATATACAATGGAAAAAATTAATTTTTTTCTTGGAAATGTACATTGGTATGATAAAGATTTAAAGACCAATAATTAAAGACCAAATATGATCTGAATACAACCATCCGTTACGGAAATAAAAATTATTATGTGTAAAAAACAAAATGGCGGCTGTGTGAGTAACTTAAGACTTCCGGACAATTTAAATATAATATTTAGGTATGTTTTTAACACAGGAACAATGCCCTAAAATATTGGTAGGGAGTTCTGAAACACCCTGTATATGTTTTTCCTATCTAGCACTCAAAAGAACTAATTAAATTGCACAATTTGATATTTTGCATTGGTCTACCCCTTTAAATAAAAAAGTTACAGCCAAAAATCGAAAAATAATTTTTCAAAGTAGCCCCGGTTGACGTTAGGGGATTCTTTCAGAAAAAGAACAATTAAAATTAAAATATCAACAAATTGTGAGATTGTACTGTACTGTTGTTCAGTTTTCAATACTTGTTTATTTATTTTTAATTTGCATCAACAATTTTTAATTGAAATGTTATGAATTTGAAATTTGTTGTTGAATTTATGGAGTTTCAAGTTAAAAAATTATGAGTGAGGTATTGAATAATTGATCAGTAGTAAATGACTAATATTTTTTATTATGGAACCAATGCTTTCAGGTTGCTTTTGCTTATACAAAGGGGGAAACGTTCAATTTCTGTATCTTCCTGTCTGTTGATTACTGCGGCAGTCAGGCATAATTGGTTGTAATAGGATTGAGCCAACCTCAATTTACCATTCCAGACCAAATATCAAACTAACCAATGAATTGGCATACTGTCTCAAAAACTGGCCATTTTTGTCACTCATTGCTTGATCTCACGATTTGTACTTTAATATACTACAATAAGATGGTGTTTGTAAACACAAAGCGTTTTACAATACCTTAATTTTTACAAACCTTACCCAAACTCCAATAGAGATTTTACTACACTACGGTTCTGTGAGCCTTGGTACAGGTTTGTTTTATGCAAATTTGGTTTATAACTTAATTAAAACCAGTCAATATGTTTAGGAAAAGACTGAGCTCGCCTGCTGTTATCCTCAAACGAGAGAGAAAATGGCTACAAATGTTGCAAAATTGGGAGAAGTTTATGACACAAAACTACAAAAAGGTATTTATTTTAATATTTTACAGACCCTTAAAAAGGTTTATTAATTTTACTGCAGTATAATATTTTATTTATAACTAATTACTGAAGCTTTGAGCACATGAGGAACATACTAAGGTAGTTCCAAACTTTATTTTGTGATCTATTTTTACCAATAACTCTATAAATTATTAATTTAATTATACTTATGGTCCATTTAAACAGTTGATCTTCTAGTAATATTGGTAAAAACAATTAATTTTGAAACTATTTTCAGAGGAACTGTCCTGCTTTTACCCGAAAAACAAAAAAGGGAGGAACTGTTTGAGTCAAATTTAGTCTGTGTTTGTTCTGTAGGTTCAAGGCCGTAGCCAGCGGGTGGGGGGGTCAGGGGGTCGAAACCCCCCCCGAAATTTTGACACAATACAACCCGAAAAAATGTATAAAATGTTTCCATAACAGATAATTTGAAAATTAAACGATGGTAAGAAATAAACTTAAAAACAAAGAAAATACCAATCTACTTATTTGCTTAGTTAAAATGTTCAAGTCATGACACTTGAATGAAGTAATTAACTGTTCGGAAGCCATATCATAGGGATCGCGGGAGAGTGTGAACCACAATGAATGAGCTGGAATTTGACATTACCTTAGCCTTAAGCCTGTCAATCCACTCATCAGAGAACTTATTCGCGTTAATCGTGTGTGTTTTGGACTGTTTACAGTTTTTCATATTGACATAGTCTCATAAAGCTTTGTCTCATCAGTTTAATTGACTTATACGACGACATTAAAAGCTCAGTAAGGTAGGTCAAACAAAACAAGAAAACAGTATTTTAATTATACCTTCTCCTGTCTCAACAGTTCTAGCACTAACTTTTATTTGACTTGGCGAGACCAAGGAGGTTATCCTACGGGTGGGATCACCATTTTGTTGTTGATGGCAAAAAAGCTTGCTGTTAATTTTTTTTGGGTTGGTGACATATTGAAGAAACATTTTGTTGTTCTTTGAACAGTACTAAAAAGCTGTTTGAATCTTCTTTGGAAATGATGAATAGGCCTAAGTACATCATTCATTATTTAGCTCGTTATCTCACACAGTAAAGGAATGTGTTTTGATGACTCCTTGTTTCGTTTAGGTTAAACAATTATTTCGTTGCAGTGTACCGTACTAAAAGAGTAATTTTAGAGTTGTTGGAATTGGTTGTTTTAAATTAGCTTTAGAATTAAGTAAATTTCCCAGAATTGAAATAACTTATTTACGGCGTGGGATTTTACATTCTGACATTTTATTTGTTGCAACTTGTATGAAATCTATGACAATTATTTAACGAACAATTCTACAGTAATATGTGGACCCAAATTAATTGTTCCGTTATTATCTGCAACTAACTTGAGCTGCTCTTAATGTAAATTGATGTAAAAGTTAATTTGTGACTGATATGTAAAATAAAAGACTTGATTCTCAATTCGTTTGACTCCCTTGGCTGACTCGTTCATTCCGGCAAGTAATTCAAATTGGTACTTCAGTGCAACCAACCTAAGCAAATCATCGGCACACTAGGCTAGCATTGTTGTGTGCTGTCTCCAGAATAGAATATAACCGTTGACTATTGATACTACTCCGGAGTGGGTAATTTTCAGAAAAATTACCCAGAAAACTTTAGAATTCCCCCGATACAACGCTATCTAGCGAGGGGGCACCGAACTACTTCAGCTGTCTGCTACGCGGGCCCCGTAAGCTTGAGAGGTCTATATAGGATCCTTAGTCAATGATATAACCTCCTCAGACAAGACAAGCCAACATTTTTATTGTGAATATATTCTTGTGGTCAAAGCTTTCTGAGCGTGTGAGCGGCACAGCACTGATGTCCATTCACAAGAGAGACAGAAACTCTGATGAAAGATATGTCTTAGCAGTTTTTCATGTTGTTATGAACCAACTGATTATTATAGACTGAGGATTGAGTGAAAATATGCTTATAACAAGTGATTTTAAAGTGGTATAATTATTGTGTTGAAAATTAATCCATTTTAGATATGTTATTGTTATATCTCACAGTGATGTTTAAGTCAGCAAAAGCTTGAAGTAAAAATAAGAAGAAAATTTTAGTTCGTATCGGTAACAAAACAATTCTAACAACTCTAGGTATTTATGCTGTGTTTTCTAAGTTATTTAATAATAAATCATTATTATTTTTTTAATTATATAAATACTGTTTAAATATCTAAATTCTTACTTACTTTGACATTATGCCTAAATTATAAGAAATTTTTCTAAAATGAATATTTGGAAGTTAAGTTACTTCCTATAACCACGGAAGTCAAACCCCCCCCAAAATTTTTTCCTGGCTACGGCTTTGTGTAGGTTAAAACTACATTTATGATTAATAACTTAATAATGATTAAAGCTTATTATTGTTTTGTATTGTACACACGTTTTTAAATAATTTATTAATATTATCAAAGCTGGAACAATTCAAAAGTATGGTTTCATTCATACTTATCAGGGAGACTTCGTAAATGAGATTCGTAATGTAAAGTCAGATTAAAAATTAATAAAACATTGTGTCTTCCAGGGATCAGTTTGGGGTCCCCTTCTATTTATTTGTTACTTTGACAATATTGCCCAATCATTTTCAAAAATACCACAAAATAATTTAGTTCTGTATGCAGATAATTCAAACCTTAAAAAATCTGGCGACACAGTCAAAGAAGTAGAAATGTTACCTTTCATAGAATTGGCAAGTATTAAAGAATTTTTTGACTATCATGAATGAACATTAAATGCATCAAAAACAAATATCCTTTCATTTAAGACTTCCCAATACCGAAGAAAATTTGAACCGACCATCTCAATTGACTGTGATGAAATAGAAATTGAAAAACTAATGGCTCTTTAGGATTAGAAATTGAAAATAATTTAACTTGGAATAATCATGTTCACAAAGTTCATTCAAAAATTAACTCTGGAATTTATGCTTTGCACAGATTTTTTTTATTTTATTTTTTTATTTTTATTTTTATTTTTATTTTTTTTGCAATGACATTGACATTTTAATATCTATATACTATGCCCATATTCATTCTCATTTTTCCTTTGGCCTGGCATTGTATGGGACAATAAAAAACAAAAACAAAACAAAACCAAAAATTGACTAAATAAAAAAGCAAGCTATTGGAGTAATATTAAAGTTAAAACCTGATCAATCAGCAAGAGATTATTTTAAGTCTTTAATAATACTTACTATATATGGGCAATATGTTCATGGCATATTATTAAATCAAACCAATCACAACAAGAAAGTACTAAGCTCCACCCATATAATACCCGAAACCGGGATCATCACCGCTCATCATCACATATTAGAATTTTATAATAAGTTGGTGTAAAACTTTTCTAGGAATTTACCAGCCTCTTAGCGGAAAGAACACAATGTAAATAAATAAAAAAAATATTTATTAGACAAACCATTTCATTCTTTCAAAAAATTTTATGAAGGGTAGGGGTTATTCAAGCTATTGTATATTTTTAATGTTAAGCTCATTGGCGCTATTTTTCATGTATCATGTATATACATATTGTAAATAAAGAGATTTTGAGTTTTGAAAACTCAAGGGGCAGTTGAAAATTTTCTAACCATGCATTCTGATATGTTTAATGTGCTAGAGAAAGAAATATTCCAGTTTAAGACAACTTGGATGAGAGAAGTGATCCAGGTTTCTTTGTGATAGCATAATGAATGTTTTTATGAAAGAATAACTAAAGTTATATCAATGAAGGTTGCTCAGTAGTAAACAAATTAGGCTACATAACAAGCCTACTTGTTTATTATACAAATGCCACCAGTTTACAATGTAATGTGTTAACTGTTGTTATAGTTACTTGTTTTCATATTTTACTTATTGGTGTAGTGGAATTTCTATTAACTGTCACCCTTGGGTCCGGTACTGTGGCGTTTAAGGGAATAGACGGATACCAGAAGTGTTCTTATAAACCTGCTCATTAAACAGTTTTAAAAGGCTTTGGAAGGAATTTACCCTATATAAGCAAATAATAATACCTAATTAAATTGAGGTGAAGTTTAGGCCAGACACGACTGCTGACACCCATTATGAACGTCTATTTTAACAAAAGCTACACGTACGGAGAAAAACTCTGCATGCGCCCGCTCGAGGGTTAGATATCAATCAATGTGTTTTTAATTTCTCATTTTAAAAACCTTGAAAAACTATTGGCATCATTGCTATTTTTATTACAGGCACCCTACCCAGAGTTATTTATTTATATAGTTCGAAAAATATCTATCTATTACATAGTTATATTTTTAGGATAAAGTAAAATAATGTGCGTTGCAGGTACGAGAACGATGTAGGAAAGGAATTCCACCGTCAGTACGACAGCGAGCTTGGCTTTACTTGTGTGGTGCCAAGCTCCTGATGGACGAACACCCGAGATTGTATCAGGACCTCTGCAACCAGGAGGGTGACCCGCGATGGGTCGACGACATCCGCAAAGACCTCCACAGACAGTTCCCCTACCATGAAATGTTTGTTGACCAAGACGGCCATGGGTATGTGTTACTCTGTTACTGTTGAGCTTGCAAGGTTAGGTTAGGTTAACAAATCAGTTCTAATTTACTCGCTACTTGCGATATGGTTCCAAAGTTTGTTGTTCAAATTTAAACTGTTTAAAAGTCGGGGGGAAAATGTTGGTCAAGGGATGTCTGGGAAATGAGCTAAAAGCTTACACATTTTAATGAAGTTTAGAAAGAAATCTACTCAAGTGATGGATACAAGGGGAGCTTTTAATGGTCTGGTCGGCTGTAACCCCCAACTATTTTTCTACAGGGTTTTTCTCCTAATTGCGTCAATAAAATTCTTCTGTACATTTGTGCTTTGAATATTTTTTTAATGTTGTTAGCTTTCCGTCTCGTACTTTCAAAAATACTAAACCCGCAGTACATTACTGTCACATTATTTATCGCTCCATTTGCTCAGGATACACAATTTCTATCTTAATATACTGTACCAAACTTTGTTGGCTGACAGCTGACAGCTAGTGTGCTCACTGATGGTGAGCACACTACCTTGCTCAGTCGGCGGTGCAGCGCACTAGACTATGTGTATAGACATCGTAAATAGACACAGGACTAGGCGACTTTGTAGAAAGGCAGGTTGCAACACAAAATAAATTGGATGAGTTCAGTGGTTCAATTAGTTCTTATTTAAATGTTGATATGTTTAGGTTTTTAAATCAAAACTTTGATATGTAGAGGTCCTAGGCTGTGCCTCAATATATCGGCACTAAAAAAGTTTGATATATTGAGGTTAACTTTTCTAATCCTTCGATATACTGAAATAAAAATAACATTAAATTTATAGGCAGGTTCAAGGGGAATAAGAAAATTTTTTTACATCGAGAACTTTGATATATTGAGGTTTGATATTGTAAAATTACTTAAATTTTAATAGGTAATATTTACTCTCTACTCTTTAAAGTAACTGTATTTTTAAGACTTATTCTAAAGCTAATTATGTATTTTCACTCAATTTTGTTCCAACCATAAATTATGTGACATAATTTTAACAGAGCATTTATCGTTATCATAGTTCATGTTTATATTTATAGTTTTTCATTCAACGTTATCATGTTTTTATGTTACAGTCAACGGGATCTATACAACGTACTCAAAGCATACTCGATTCTGAACGCAAACGTGGGGTACTGTCAAGCTCAAGCTCCCCTGGCTGCCTTTCTACTCACACGAATGCCTGCGCAAGAAGCCTTCTGGTGCCTTGTCTCTGTCTGTGATAACTATCTGGCTGGATACTACAGCCAGGGAATGGTAATATATACACTTATTAGGTAGCACAAAATTCAGAGCAAAATTAATTTAAAGGTTATGCAGCAAAAATATTTTTTTGAAGGGCAGGCCATTCCCACCTCACCTGATACAAAGCAAATGAAAAACACGACACCAGCGGCGCATAGTGGCGTCCGGGGAACTACTGCCCCCGCCGCCAGAGTAACTTGTGGCTGCACAGCCTTAAACATCTGGCAGCTGATTTCTATTATTCTTACCCATTGATGTTACCAATTTTGTTTTGATTTTTCTTTTCACTCACGTTTGCAATGGTAGATAACATGCCAGAACAAGCTGGATGAGTCGCACAAATCGGCAACACTGCTGTAAAGTCAGTCTCGCACTTTCGTGACACCTACTATATACATCTTATCACCTTTCAATAACCAGAAACCGGTATCATCATTAAACTTTGAATAAAATAGTAACAGCAAGTGCCGTTGTTTAATCTTAACTAAAAACTTTTACACCTGGGAATAAAAGTATAAGAATATTCCATTCTTAACTTCGTCAACTCCTGACTATCCAAGGTTGTGGATTAAGGTTAGCCACATACTAATAGTAATGAATCACAAACAATGAATCATGGCCCACTCTACTTCATTCAAATTTTTTCTGGGTGTCCGCCATAAGTTGATGAACGATATTGTAAAATAAATGTCCAATACAGTGCTTAATCCCATTGGAAGATATTGTAGTACTACGAATTGTCCTCTTTCAGGAAACCCTCCAAATCGATGGTGATATCCTGTTTGGGCTGTTGAAGAAAGTGGCGCCACACGTCCATAAACACTTGGTAATATATATTACAACTAACAAAAATAAATTAATATTTTCATTATTTTGGGTTGGTTGAATGTAGCCTAATTGAAATTATTGTGATGCTGCCGATTGACTTGTAATATGAACTAAAATCATTCTCATCTATTGAATAAATCAAATGTCAGGGAAGATAGGATTCATTACCTATAAAACTAGTCTAAAACTGACTTGAAAATAAAAATTACTTATCTCTTAGCTAAGTATATGTTTTGAGGTACTCATGTTAAACCATTATACTGTTTTTTTTTTCAGAAGAAACAAAAGATTGAACCTATTCTCTACATGACTGAATGGTTCTTGTGTGTCTTCACAAGAACTTTACCGTGGTCGACAATTCTACGTGTTTGGGATATGTTTTTGTGTGAAGGTAAGATACAGCCTTTGTATTAATCAACGTTTTCAAGGAAAAGCCCTAGGGCTGATTAGGTTAAGTTTTCACTTTCTCCTCTTCTCTGAAGAATAAAAATTATTACGATTCCCACATAGAGGGGGAAGAAAAGTTTTCCCCATAGGGACAAAATTTAATTTAAAATGTGTATATCTTTTATTTGTCTATAAGCTGCTTGAATATAATTTCCTTTTGTAAACTATATGAATCCTTTTTAACTTTTTTTGATAACCTCATTGGACTGCCAGAATATATATTTTTTTCATTTTAGGTAACAAACATAATTTGATATATATAGTGTAGTGCTGAATGTCCACTGAATGAATCTTTCTCTTTGAACATTCTGCCATTTGCAATCTCTTAAGGCATCCTCTATAGCACATAAAAAACCCTAAAATGCTTTGGAAAGTAGTATATAAAATTGAAAGAAAGAACTTAATTGATACCTACATGTCAAACGCTCACTCAGTGCAGGTTTCAGATTAAATGGAAAGTGGTCCTTCATTTTCAGTCAAGGCAACTTCACAAAATGAGCACTCCGGGCCAGTATCCACACTACCATTGTGCTCTTCTATTACAAAGTCTTAGACAAAATGCAATTAAGTTAACAACCATTCTCATACAACAGCTCTTCCACAAATATCCATGTCAAAAATAGTTTTCCTTTCCTATCAGTTTCTGATTTGTTATTTCAGAATCCTGGTGTGATAAGACCTCTGTTATTCGACCACTTAACCATTGATTGGATTAACCAACCCTTGTCTATCATAACATTTTGGTAAATTATAAAGTTGAAAATATTTACTTTAGCTTGGCCCAACCATTTGCACAAATTATGATAGTTTCATTACCGTCCTGGGTGATTTTCTGACAAAGAACATTTATGCCGATTGGTTTTTTTTAATTAGACAAACTATTTTGAAAAATTCCTACTACTCTTTATCCATGTTTCATCACTGTCCTTCATAAAATGTATTAGTTTATAATTAGTATAGGTATTGCATGCTTTATTATTTATTTTTATTTGCCTAGTTAATATTTTCCCCTTCCAAATTTTTAAGTGTTTGTGAATCTCTTTCTGTTGTGACTTCCTCTACATTACTGCAAAGGAAATTCCCTCCACAGTGACAAATTTCTTGGAACCTAATAATTTTAATTTTTAATTTTAGGAGTTAAAATTCTTTTCAAAGTCGCTTTGGTGCTTCTGAAACTAAGTCTGAGTGCAAAATCTCTACCTTCCCTGAAGAAGAAGTGTCCTACCATGTACGAAACCTTGGAGGCTCTCAGAAACCCTCCTCTTCACATCCTAGAGGAAGACTTCATGGTCCGTGAGGTAAGTTTTTACTCAATTTGATTGAAAAGGAATGTTTACCTTATAGTAAGTGAACTTTTCTGGTCAAGGTCTTGTGTTTAGAGTTTTCAGGTGGCACAAAATCCTCTAACATGACCTTACATGTTTGTTGGCGGAACACCATTTCAGACAAGAGTTTTCAGGTCGCACTAGTGCCTCTAATGTGACCTTATGATTAATTTTGTAGATGGGACATTGTTTTTTCACCTTGGGAGTCTGAGAATCAAGTTTTAAATGGTATTCCTTAGGAATTGAACCCAAGACTTCTGAGTGGTTGGCCAGTCCTGACTGGGACGATGAATACTACTTACATGAACTGATGTTAATTAGTAAAAATCTGACCGAAACTGACTTTTTGTGTGAGGAAAATTCTTCCCCCACTTCTTTTGCCTTTCCTCATTATCATTAGTAAGAAGTATCATTAATGAATTATGTTACCTTTAACAAATTAGTCTCCCTTTGAAATGCTTTATTTCCATTATCTTCTATTAACTGAATTCACAAATCTTGTCTCATATTTAATAACCGGCCTTATTTTCTTAAACATGTTTAAAACACCGTTCCTTAATCTTTCATCGAGGGCAATGTTATAAAACATAAAAATGCACGTATAAAATCTTAGCGGTTCACAGTATATTAGAGTTTTTTGTGACTTCCAGATGTTTCGACTGAAACTGACTGATGAAGACTTTGAAAATGAGCACCACAGACAAATGAGTCGGCATCGTGCGAACAAGCAAACCCCAGCTTCCAGGTAGTTCAACAACTCTTGAGACCTACAAACCCATGGTGCTTTATATACGTCCTGCCCCGTCAGCCAAAAACATTCAATCTGATGTACATAATATGTTTTTACTAATAACTCAACAAGTTGTTAAGCATATCATATATTTATTCTTGTTATTTGAATAGAATAATGCAGCTACATAAAAGAAGACATTGAATATTAATTATAGGTATAGTTTTGTTATTTGCTTTAAAATATTCTAATTAGTCAGTTTATTAAGTTATTGTTACTCTCCAGTTTGATTTTGTTTGAAATATTTATGTAGCGTTATGCGAATTCTTTGATAGGAATTGCTCTATGAAAAGATTCACTGTTCAATTAATTATTTTGTACCTTTCCATTATCTTAATTTTAAATGGTTATCGTGTTTAGTATGTTTTCATGTGTTTAAAGTTTGTGTATTATTTGTTCTCTCTTAGTGAAGTGTCAGGACCATCATATTTACTTTTGTTATACTAGTCCAGTATGTATGAAGTAGAAATGTAACGTCTCTTAAAAAATTAGCTAATTTTGAAATCTAAGTTGTCCATTTAATTTGTATAGAATTGTTAGGCAGTCGTTACCGAATATACGCATAAGAATAGCACATGTTTGAAGTTTGCACATTGTTAATTAATGGACAACTTAATAATCCCACAGATTTATCTTATTTTGTGTATGGAAGAGATTTAGTTACTTGTGGGAAAGCTTTTGTTGCCTAATTAAGAAAATCTTTGCTTTTAAAACGTCCAATTTTTTATCCTTGTTATCAGAATATTTAAGTACACTTTAGAAATAAGTTGCTTCGGACGTGTAGGGTCTAGCTTGTGTGGTTATTTAAGTAAATTATTTTTTTGTTATTATAACTATCCAAACTGATGTAGTTTTAAGGATTCCACTTATTTTAAACAATTTAGTATTTTTGTTAAGTATAACTAGTCTAATTATGTATATATGTTTTGCATTTTGCATTGCGACTACTGATCTTACTCTAGTTGAATACTTAATCTGACCTCGTTGATTTACCTCATTGATTTGAAATCCATCCACAAACTAGTAGACATTGATCACCTCGGCGAAACCTACAGCTGTGGTGGATTTTTTAACAGAATTTGAAATTTGTATTGAACTGATGTCCTTTAGTACATGTTTTCAAGATCATTGTCATGTCCGTATCAAAAAGGAAAATAATTTTGCCATCCAGCCTACAGTTATTCTAAAAAGTACAATTTTTCAGGTAAAGATAAGTCCCCTTTGAAAATGTTTTCTGAATTAATTGGTCTTGGTATATTAGGACCAGGCTATTACATAATAATTAAACTTAACAATATAGTACATTTGTAATGTACATTGTACCGAGTTATAAAAAATATATTTGTCCTATACACATTAAGCTCATCAAAAGTTATCTGAGTGTTTCATTTGTGTGGTGAAATGACAATATATGTTGATGTAACTTTGACGTGAATTGTCATTTTCTCATTTACTGTCCAAGAAAAGATTTTTATTTTTTTGCAAACCTGAAATTCGAAATAACTTCAAATAAGCTTTCAAAATAACTTTCCAGTTATGTTACGATTATATGGCAGAATATAATAATTTTTCTGTTGGTAATAGTAAAAAAATGTTACAGTCAAATAAGTATACTATTTTTTGGTTATTTTGAACTATTAGTAAACCGAATTGACTATTCAGTTTAGCACATAGTTAATACATAATCTAAAAAATAAAGCCAGAAGATTCGGTCTTACTCGGTAAGTTTTAAGTGATGTTGAACCCAAGATTTTAGAGTGATGTGATGCCTCAATTTGTTGTCTGGCAGACTGTATATCCAGGTATTAAAGAGTTGTTGCTACAAATAAAATACAACAATACAATAATTCTAACAATGCTTTGTTACACTGTTCTTCAATGAATAAATTTTAAAAAGATTCATAAAGGTCCTTTTTCTTCTGTAATAGAATATTTGTGAATGAATTCTTGACATTTTATCTCTCTTAACATTCCTTAAATGACTTGTAAACCTGTGATTTAAGATTTATTAAGTAATCATTGAAAGTATTTCTATACCTATGACATGTAACTAATTTTTTTAAACTTAAATACACAAATTAAAATTTATATATTGTTTTATTATAACAAAACTCCTTTCCTGATTCTATTGTCTGAAATACAGTCGACTCCCTCTAATCCGGACACCTCGGGACCAGGCCCTTGTCTAGATAAAAAAACTTCTGGACCATCCGGCATTGTTTTATTTATGTCTACAACCTTTTAATAGCTTATATATATAATTATGAATCATATTTTAAGACAATTTTAAAGTGTATGCCTAATCCAAACATTACGTTGTTTTGCTATCAACTTGTATTCTCATTTTTATGACATTGATAAAAACAAACTTGAAACGAGACAGTAGCAAAGAACACAAAAGTATAAAATACCACAAAAAAACTTCATAGATTTATTTTTTTGAAATAAAATGGATTAACTGTATAAATTAAAACTCACCAAATTAATGAAGGCCTGTAGACGTAAAATATTTTCTCTCTAGAGACCGGTTTCGAATCAACTACGATTCATCATCGATGATGATAGTTAATACATACTCTGACAAATAAAGCCACAAGTTTCGGTCTTAATACAGTAGAACTTCGATAGTTCGACACTTTGTGGACTTAGAGAGTGTCGAACTATCGAAATGTCAAACTGTAGGGAGTATATGGGAAATTTTAACACTGGGAGTATAAAAATCATAATTTGAATTTATGAAACACTAAATTTTAGCGAAACCATAACCTAATTGAACTTTAACATAAAAAACATTCAAATCATTCGCCAATTTGTTTAGATTTTCACCTTGTCAGGCTCCAACATGGACACTATCGGTCATTATTAACATGTTAAGTTGTCATGGACCATGTCGAACTATCAGGAGTGTCGAACTATCGAGAGTCAAACTATCGAGGTTCTACTGTACCTAAGTTTAAAGTTTTATCAAGCCCTGAACCCAAGATTTTGGAGTGATGTGGCGATGATGATGAGTCGTAGTTGATTCGAAATCGGTCGCTAGAAAAAAATATTTTATATCTACAGGCCTTCATAAATTTGGTGGGTTAAAATTTATAAGCACAGGTGTCAAGGCTCAGCTGTACTGTTGGGTTAACTGTAATTTGCCTAACAAATATAACTATTCAAAATTATTAAGACACACAAATATTTACAGTATTGTAATTATTAGTAAAATCAGCTATATAATACAGTACACTCTCGTTCATCGGACTCGGCGACATCGGACTCCGCTTCATCGGAACTGAAAATCTGGACATTATTAATTTTTTTTCTTACGAAATAAATTATTTTTCCGTTTTAGCGCCTTTAATTTCCATTCGTTCTATCCGCACAACATTGAAGTATCACATTTTGCATCAAAAGTCATCATGCGTTTTCCATAATCTGTACACATCGATGTGATTTACGAGGCCGTGGAGTATTCGCACAATAATAGAAAGAGGGGCAGGAAGTGAACAATACATCCGCTTCGACCGCTTCCTAAACTGTCATTCAGTCTGTCTCGCGTCGCGACTGCACCTGTACGTGGAAGTTAGTTGACTGCTCGAATATGAATATGGAATATGAGAATAAAGATTTTGGATCTTTATTTTCGTGTTGTTTTTATTCCTATAGGTTCATTGTAACCATGTTCAAAGTTTGAGTGCCTCATTTCCATAAAGTCTCTTGTGTTATCTTAAAAAAAAGAGTGAATACAATCACGATAGGTCACCGTACGGGCGGAAATGATGACTCACGACGGACTCCGCTTCATCGGAATTTTTTGACATCCGAACCGGCCGTCCGCCACATTAGTTCCGATGAACGAGAGTGTACTGTAGTATCACAATCTGGAACGAACGCAATCGTAAGCCGACCTGAGGTCCTTTGTTTACTTATAAGACAGAAATGAACAGACATGTTGAATCCTGTGAATTTCAGCCTTAAGAAATCCAGCGCACGCTGATTTCCATGAAGTCTTCCGTACTATCCGGCGTCCTAACCATCAGAGTCCCAACGAGAGGGAGTCAACTGTAGATGCATATAATTATATTAAAGTGTCTATGGAATACACAATAATAACAATCAAAATCACATGATTGATGATTGCTGTTGAAGGCTAACACAGCTAAAGCTATACAGTGGCAGCTCTCCTATAATTGTTCTAGGATGCATACGCCCCCCCCCCCTTCAAATGAATTGATTAAATAATTTTAATAAAAAAACTTTACATTATTATATGTAAAGTTTACAGAATTACATGTGTACAGTATAAGTCATAGGATGAAGATAGAAACAGATCACGTTTAAATAAATCCAAAACCATCGACGATTGTGATTCTAATTCTTTCATGGCTGGCGCTCACAATTTAAAATTTATTGTATTAGCCCCTGAACTGCTGCTATTAAAGACTAAGGCGGTGTCCTAGCTGGGCGGCGAAATTCGGACGGCGTTGCGTGCGTGCGAATTTGCCGGCCGGTGGAAATTACAAACGCACTGAGAGGCATGGGAGTGTCCTAGCTGGACGTGCGTTGCGTTGCCGCCGGTGCGTTGACGCTGGTCGTTGCGGCGAAAAGACAAGCATGTTTGTGTTTGGACGTCCATGCGGCAACTGCGTTACTGCGTCTAGTGCGTCAGTGCGTGTTTGGCTGTCACGGGAGACGGGTCTGATAGGCAAAATTATAGCCAAATTTTATTAAACTATCATGTACTGAAGTTTTAAGACTTTTTTTATTCTTTGGTATTTTTATCTACATATAACGGTTAGGGAACTAGAGGCAATTAAAGTTCATTTTGGTTTAGTTTTAGTAAGAATAACATGGGACGAACTTTATCTGCCATATCTCCGAAACCATTCAGTAAAATAAAAAATACTTAAGTATAAAAATGTCTTAGAATTATGTTTCGAGAATATTTTACTCATAAAAATTATCATTTACGAATAATTAACTTCTTTCCAATATAGGGGAAAATTTAAAATGTCAAAAATAAGTGTTACGCCTATTATAAAAAAACTAGGGGACCTGTGCAGCGCAATGCGCTGCATTTATTAGGGTACCTGGTTACCAAACTTTGCTCCATGGTAATACTTTGAAAAAAATTTCACTATAGTGAAAATCAGATCGATCTTCATTGCCAATTCTCCAACTTCCCAATGTAATAGTGCTGATGAGATGTGGTGCTCGTTCTTTTTTAGGTCTAAATTAACTAAGGTTACGTAGTTGTTCTTTTGCCGATATGTCTTAGGGCCTTTGTGTAAACCCTCCTATAAAATTTAGAATAAATTCACAGATGTTGGATCCACATAGTTCATAAAACATAAAACGTAAATGACAACAGAATAAAAATCAACATTTCATTGCTTCCCGGTCCTGTATGAGTTATGCAACACTCACTGCGGCTGTTTTTGTAGTACTACTGTATGAGGTAGTCAATGACAAAGTGTATGAGTTCACATTACTATTTATGCCTAAATCCTTTTAACTTAACTTTCCATGACATTACAAAATTTAAATAAAGAAATCACATAAATTAAGAGAATCTACATCTTTGTTGGTGTGGATCATTTTGTTTTTAGTGGCATTTTTATTTTGGTTAAGATTTTTTTATAAAAACCATTTTTGTAATAAGTTTGTTTTCTATACTGGAGGTAAAAAACTTTTAAGTGTTGCCTTTTAGACAGGTTTTTTAAAATATGTGTAGCATTTTGTATAAAACATGTTTATACTATAATAGTAAATAAAAAGGTTATTACACTTACAAACAACCAACTATCACTTTTCCTTATAGTTTACAGCAGTTTGAAAACCCATGCACACAAACTTAGTGTTCTATTTTTGTATTTGTTACCTTTCATTATTGTTTCAATACCAGTCGAACAACCAATAAGACCCATGTCAAAAATTTCAATTTCCAAATTGTTTTCGGAAACAAAAATTATTTTTTCCCGGTTTAAGTTATAAAAATTATTTTTGTGCCCAAATACGCGTGAATAAAACTTTCAAGCTAAATATACCTGCTACATTTTGAGAAAATTTTAAAACCTCAGATTATACACTCGTATTAAAGTATGAAATTGTGTTGATATTTCAGTCCCAGTTCAATTTGCTTCTATTCAAGGAATCTAAAATAAATAAAGAGTTTATTTGTCTTTACTTGTGTTAGATTCCTTGCTTCTATTCAGCTTTTAACATATGTGTTTGTTTAACTATCAACAGCTGTTTTATTTAGCAATTCAAAATAAATTGTTCCCCATGTTAATCTTATGGACAAAAAATGAACTTTGAGGGCTTCCCGTGAGCTCCAGAATCAAAATATCAAAAATCTAAAACCTTATTGCAAAACTACGAACTGAGACCATTCTTTTGACACCTCAAACTTTAAAATTGGTCCAGAAATAAGGGAGGAGTAGTGTTAACAAAAAAAAAGCATCACGTATTATATATATAGATGTTCTTAAAACATCAATGTGCTTGTGAACTTAGTTACTTATTGCGACTTACGGTAGCAGTAAATAATTAATTATTTATATTCAAATACAACTTTTAGTGCAGATTTTGAAGGTCTACTTACCTAAACGTCAAGAATGAGCCTTTCCTCAATAGAAATATGCCGCATAATATTTAGTAACCTAAAGGAATTCCTTCTTCTTCAAGTCACTCACAACAAAGTCAAAAGTGTCAATTAATTGACATCCTAGTATAATTTTTAAACAACTCAGGATGCTCCCTTAACTTATGATAGAGATGGTGAAAATCACCTAATTCCTCTCTTTCTCTAAAAATATCATTAATTGGAAATCTAGTATCTCTAGATTTTAGCTTCAAATAAGCGTAACTGTCAAGTAAATAAAGTTTTCGCTAACTTGCGGACTGCATGTTTTCAATTACCCATTACTACGCAGCTTAATGAGGGCTCTCGACTGCCACCGCCGCACGAACGCATTGCCGCAGACGCAGTCCCACTGCGGACACCCTTTTGGTCGGTCGTCCGTGCGTCAAACGCACGCAACGCCGGTGCGAATTTTCGCCGCTCAGCTAGGACGCCGCCTAAAATAGTATACACACACCTTCTGGTCAAGCAGCTCAAATTTTGTTGTTGGATATAATCACTACATGTTTCACTGTGAATATATTATGTGGGCATTGTGAAGTGTAACAAGAAAATACTACCCATCAAAGGATTGGTCAGAGATTAAAATAGACAAAATACGGCACAAACACAGTTCACACATGATTCGGTAGGCCTACCTTGCACAAATTAACCTCAGACCGTGACACAACCCGAGACAATCCCTCCAGATTACTCCTCCTTCCCCCCCCTCCTTCATCATGAGGAGGACAAAGGTTGTTACCCTGTGGCCTGGTTCCATTGGCGGTTATTGTTTTAAATATTGAGTGGGATTTGAAGTTCAGTTTTTCATTCAAAATAAATTCTCTTTTGTTATTACTATGAAAGCTTTGTTAAATTTCAAATTGCTCTTGGGAATTAAATTGATTTCTTTTGTGGCAGACATGGACTACTTTCAAACCATTTTATAATTCAGCCATGGTGTGATTGTTGTCAAGTGTTGGGCGAACGTTGACTTTTGTTTGTCAGTTTGGGGTTCGGGGCGGTGTTCTTTATATCTCTGTGAGAAAGTACAACCCGTCTGCCCAAAATAAAAACTGGGACAGTCAGCACAAGCTATTTTATACACCCTAGATTTATTAATTTTATCGACTCTATTGTTGTTTGAAGATAACACATGTTTGGTTCTATTGATTGTCCTGAACGTAAGCTGTAATTTAGGTTTTCTGAGGGTTTTCTTTACGCTATTTTGGGTAAAATTACTGTTTTCTGCACATACGTATTTTGTTTCCTGTATATCATTATATGTGGCTGGGACATTGTTAACATTAATTTTGCTTCTGTATTTATGTAATAATTTATCAACCATGTTGCACTTTAGAACTATTGGAAACAGCACAGCAATTTACTTATTATATTCCATTCTCAGTGTAATTGGTGGGCGATAGTGGAACGTTATGCATTCTGTAAATAAAACTATTATATGCAGCAAGTTTCTGTGACATGGGGTGGTATGATGTGGCATTAATTGTTTGACTCGAAGTTGTAGGTTTTATGCAAATACTGAAATTTAACTTTTTATCTTTCTTTTCTATTTTTAGGTAAAAAAAATGATTTTTATGTCTTAATTGGTATCTAGAGTAAATTTAAGCTTAGGTGTTATGCTGTTCAGGTAACTTAATAACAGGTTGAGCTGTCGTGAGTTGCCATTGAATATTACCAAGGTGTCATCAAAATGTACCTATCAACTGTACATGGAAATCTTATTACTATGTTTATTTTTGTCTGAGAAGATAAATTCATTTTCAATATAGTTGAGAGAGATATCTGATGATATATATGCCACATAACAGAGACCCCATGGCTAATCCATCAGGTTTTGTATAACATTTTCCTTCAAAAGAAAAATAACCTTGCTTCAAGAGTTCAAATAATAAATTTATCAATTTGTCGATGGCTTCTGGTAATAGGAGTTTTCCAGTAAATTATTTTTACACAATTCCTAATGTTTGAAATATATGTACGTTAGTGAATAGATTTACAACATCAAAAGATGCAAGGGTTTGGTGCTTTTGAATGGATATATCTTAAGTTTTGTGGATGAAGTCAAAGGAGTTCATTACACTGTAGTTGTTATTTAATTTTATATGACTTCGAAGGGTCTTTTCTTGTATCTTTGCTATTTTGTATGTTTGAGCGGATCTAAAATCTAATAATGGCCTGATTGGTATTCCCCCCTTGTATACCTTTGGTGAGCTCCAAAATCTGGGTGCAGCAGGGTTCATCACTTTCAAAAACTTTGTTTCATCCTCAGTGAAAATTAAGTCTGACTTGTTAATAAGTTTTCCCATTTTTTTTCTTTGGCACAACTTGATCTTTGTTAAGTGGTTTTATATTATTGGCTCTCATGGAATCCTCTACTTAATTCACATAGTCTGTTTTGTTTAAAATTACAGTAGTGTTGCCTTTATTTATCTACTTTGCACGGAATGGTATTTTTATCCACCACTTATGGGTGAGTCGGTGGCGTAGTGGTTAGCGCGCCGGACTTCGGGACCATGGCAGCGATGTCGTGGGTTCGAATCCGCGTTCTGCCAGTGAACTTTTATCAGTACCTTTCACCTTGTACTGTAGCGGCTCACCCCCTTACTTTGTCTAATACGATCCACGCACAGATCAATAGTCTATGTGGACGGGGCAAAGTAAGGCAAAAAGAGGTCCGCCAACCTCTTAAAAAAAAAAAAAAATTTATTTGTTTGAGAATTTTTATTTTTTTTATATTAATTTCTATAAGTCTGTTACCCTGAAATGGAATATCTTTATTTAAACGAGATTTTTTGATATTTTGAATCAAGTGAAACATTGGTCTTGCTCATCTGGAATTGCCAGACTATAAATTCATTGTTTAATGAATTAATCAATGCAGAATGCGTAATAAGGGCAATTCCAGACGAAGAAGACCGATATTTCACTCAGTTAAAAATATCAATAAAACTAAAATCTCCATTTTGGGCCGTCTAGGGCAAGCATATGCCCAACCAGTGCTGCCACACTAAACACCGTTGATGTTCGATATTTATATTGATACACTCAACTGTTTCCTGTCAACATTTCTGCACCAGTAAACACCGTTGATGTTCGATATTTATATTGATACACTCAACTGTTTCCTGTCAACATTTCTGCACCAGTAAACACCGTTGATGTTCGATATTTATATTGATACACTCAACTGTTTCCTGTCAACATTTCTGCACCAGTAAACACCGTTGATGTTCGATATTTATATTGATACACTCAACTGTTTCCTGTCAACATTTCTGCACCAGTAAACACAGTTGATGTTCGATATTTATATTGATACAATCAACTGTTTCCTGTCAACATTTCTGCACCAGTAAACACCGTTGATGTTCGATATTTATATTGATACAATCAACTGTTTCCTGTCAACATTTCTGCACCAGTAAACACCGTTGATGTTCGATATTTATATTGATACAATCAACTGTTTCCTGTCAACTCTAGTTCGTTTAGTCAGTTGGTGCTGGTCTTAAGGTGTGATTTTTTTTTTGTTTGCGAGCAAACAAAGTGTTTGTGTGTGCGTGTGTGCCATGTGTGAGTGTGCAGTGTTTTGCGGGACCTAAGGAAACTCAGGATTTTACTATGTCTGATCTACTAACAAACCATCTAACATCCTCAAATATATTTTTTACACGTTTAGATTATTCACAGTCCCAACTGGTTTAATTTTATAATGTATTTGTGATTGTGTGTATGGTGTAGTAGTTTGTTGTTGAGGGACTTTAAAACTTAAATTTTGTGTGCTAAAGATCGTTTGTTGGCTTTTCATAGCAGTGTCATAATACTTGATTTAACGACAAAAACCTTTGTTTAACACAAGATGTACTTTACGTGGTTATAATATGTTTAATAATGTAAATATAATATAATCAATTTTGTTATGATCTAGTGATATGGATAGCCAGGGTGAACTCGCCACATGAACAGGTCCTCGTGACCCATGTGAGGTTTTTGTTCTTTGTCTTTGCAATGCTGCCAATTTTGTTTACAAAATATAGAATTGTTTGATTTGATTTGATTTTTAATAACTTGTTTTGGCCCCGGGTCGCTGGTGTTTGAAGATAAAAATTGATATTTAGCATAGCGGGAACATTGGCCAAAACGAAGCGAAATGAAAATATAGAGCAATGCGAATTGCTTTATAACACTCTGTAATTGTCTCTTAGAGGACTTTACTTAAAATCAGATGAAATAAAGGTAGTCTTAGTTCTAAATTTAGGTAATAAACTCATAAGCCTATATAACTATTGCAACTTGTTGATAAAATATTGTTTTAGTGCTAATCAATCAATCTATGTGCTAATATATGTTTTTTATACAACATAATATAAGTAACAAAGAGCTCTGCCATGATCCTACGGACCAACCACCACTGTCATTACATAATCACAGGCCAGAGGTGCTGCGGCACCACCTAATGAGACGAGGTTGGTATATGTTTAGTATGTTATGGCTTTGATAAAAATTTTTTATTACATACAAGTTCATGTATACCATTTCACGAGCTAGTAGTGCCCCGGTTTACCAAGGCCGCCGAGAGGGGGGGGCAGATTGCCCCGGGCCTCAAGAGACAGGGGGCCTCATCTTCAGGTTTTATTACGGTAGCAAATTTTTCCTGCTGCATATCGTATAAATGTATTTTTGAAGACCTATCAAACCGTAAAAAGAATTGCCTATGACCTAAGTAGTGATCAGCCTTTATGAGTCTCCGCGGTTTGAAGCTCTGTGTCGGTGAACAGACGCCTCGCCTCCTCATGCTGCCATTTGATTGCTACACTATCGCGCCCGCGCTCCACGCCAACAGTCCACCTGTAGACGCGATGTTGTGGTTCGCACTTATCAGTGCAGGAAGTATGGCAGTACAACCTAAAGCAAGTTTACAGTTCCTGAATATTTCGTAGTTTGATTGAAATAAGCGTAGTTTCTTCAAATTATTTCATTAGACGTTTAATACTGTTGTAAACAAAATAAGGTAATTAAACTATTTTTAAATGAATTGTATTTAAAATGTTCGCTGTAAGCTTGGTCATTTCAAAATATGACCACCAAAATAGGCCTAAAACCACGAGGTAGCTCTCCAATAAGGACTCTCGGAACCAGCCAAAATGCAGGTTTGATACACTATTTCATACACTGTATAGCCTACCTAAATACAGTACATTATCTGTACCTTACAATAATAATGATAAAATATTTATGAATCACTAAAGAAAACAAAGCAGATTGTGTGCATTTATACTAAATAAATATCCAAAGAAATGAAAATAGAAAAATTTGTATATTGTATCTGGTTTGACTACAAAAGGCTGACAGATATGGACGGAGCGGCGGGGGGCCTCAAACCGGAACTCTGCCCCAGGCCCCAAAAATTCTCTCGGCGGCCCTGCGGTTTACTATTTGTAATGTTTGATATGCGTTTGTTTCTCATTCCATGTCTTACCAATACTCTCACAGTAACCACAATGAAAATTGTATAATGTTTGACAACCACTTAGTCTTGAATTATACCTGACCTATTCTATTAAATTTTTATTTTTTAAATGATATTTAGTATTTAACACATAGTTTTAAGGTGTTAAAAAGCGTATTTTAAATAAGATTTCTATATGTTCAATTTATTCTCAAAGGTTCCATTTCTGTAAAAAATTATTCTATGTTAGTCGGTAAGGCCTGATTTAGAAAGTTTTCTTTCAAAATGTATAGACAAGCCAGACAGAGCGAGAGAGATAGTGAATTTTATTGCTAGGCAACGAGTCATACGATATGACAAGTCAATCATCCTAGGTAGGACTGAACTCTGATTTGCCCAAATTGGACTCTTCCAGTGGCGCTTTGCCGGCAAGACGCTGGTGAAACAGTCAGTAGTAGAAAAACTATCCGTGCTGCAGTCTGCTTATCTAGCAGTCCTCGTATCTCTACCAGGGCAATTTTACTGCCATTGTTGAGGTCCTCTTCCTCATATCGCTCCCGTGGCGATCCTCAACTTACATGTGATTCATTCTTGCATTTTATCTCAATTTTGAAGCAGATTCCTAGTGTAATTTGTTCACGCATTAACAGTGTTTTATTTAGTTTTCCCCTTAACTTCAGTGCTTCTGGGATTGTGTAGAACTTCCTTGTGCAGGCAACCGTGGCTGTGAACTTTTTGCTTTTGGTTCTGCTGTGACTTGCATCAAGAAAGAGACTTAATTATGTTGCATTCCGGCACCTCAAGCCACGACAACACCCCAGATCCAGTGCTCCACGGCTTGACATGGTGCGGCGTCCGTGGGCGACAACAAACTCATACATTCATAGTGCGATAAACAAAAGGTACTGTGCCGCTCATATTTCTGTGTGACTATTTTCTAATGATTTTCATGTTCCCATGTGTCAAACTAATTAATTAGTTAATCATAATTGCCATGCTTATTTTTACTGAAAAGGAATTCAAGATTGTTAGTCGCGGATGATGCACACGCTTTAAACTTAAACTTTGAGATCATAATATACTTTAGCTGAGAACAACGACAGGGATAAAAATAATCAATATTTAAATTCTTCAAATTTTTATGCTATGTCCAAGGAGTAACAAGTAGTCAAATTTATTCAAACAATCCTCCAAGGTATCATTGGTGCTTTTTATAAAATAAAATTGTGAAAAATAAAGTACAAAAATTCTAAAGAAAAATGTTGTGTCTACAAAAAAAGTTAAAGTCAAGATAAATATTTCAATTAACTTACTCTATTAAAAGCTGGTTATGATTTTGAATTCATTGGTAACTAGATTTTTCAGCTCTGCCAGTAACAATTACAAACAGGAGATCGTTAATTTGTCCCCAATGCTACAGGTTTCAACTTTCCCCAAATTTTTGTTTTACAACTAAACAATAATTGTTGGTTACATTTAGAATAAACTAGATATTTCAACAATGAAGTTAAACAAAACTTACATGATACTAGTGTAGAAATCCTATTTGTACTCTGATAGGTAGATGAAGAAGTTGTAGTCTTTAGTTTGTGTAATGTAGTATGTAATAAAAATATGTTTTCATAAAAAGTAAAATAACTTAGTGTAATTTAATCAAGTTTCCAAGGAAATTGATCAAGTTTTGGACAGGAAAGATACATAAACTAAAGATTCTACTGTACTATTAAAAAAATCAAAATACTATCTAATAAGGTAATGCCATGCTATTAATTTACACAAGGTAAGGAATCTACATTCTCATAATTTCTTAAGTTAATTATTTACAATAAGACTTATTTTGTGTTAAACTGGGAAAATTATAGATTGATTAATCAGAGCAGGAATATTTTACTTTTCAACTTCAGAAAGGATACTGTTTTTTATGGTCCAAGCAGTTTTAATTTAGTGTACTTCTAAATTTTCTTGTTAAAATAAAAGTATTACATTGAGCATAGGTACTGTGTTATGGTATAACAAATTGTTGGAATGTATTAAAAGGATAACTTTGAAAGAATTGAAACTCTTAAAGGAGGAAACACATACATAAAATTTGAATAAAAATAGACTAACATATTTGACACTTGGAGTGAAATTTTGTATGAAAAGTCAACTGTTAAATAATCATGGTGCAGCATATAAAAATTATTTTATTTCAACTCTCTCCTGACTTATTTAAAATATATACTTCATCTTAGTTTCTGAATTGCCACTCATACCTTAAATTTTTTTCATTAAAATCTCATAGTGAAGGAAATGAATTTAAATGACAGTAAAATTTGATCTTAAAATATGCAAGTTTTGGTTATAATTATAAAACCCCCCATTAGATGTATTAGACAAAAGTTAATATTTATTGTTTGTTACACTAGATCGTATGAGCACTCAAAGTGTCAAACCTAAAACTAAAAGGAGTAAGAGCCAGACAGTGCCAACAACATTTTGCGATGAGATTTATCAAACTTTTTTGAAAAGGGGTCCAAACCCCCTACAGTAGACCCTCTCTAACCCGACCCACCCGGAACCGGGCCTAGGCTGGATAACCTTAAAGCTCTGTTAAAGCTGGAAACTACATAAACATTATAAATATGTATAGTTAAATCTATTATATATTATGAAACAAAAATACCCTTTCAACTAAAAAATGTGCACTCAAGAGACATAAAAGCTGAAAAATAAGTGACATTCCACAATATTCAGAGTTTTCATGTGAATTATATCAAAGATTTATCTCATTGGCTATAGTTATTGTTTAGCTAAGTGATAAGCATGTGAACAGATGCCTTTCAATTTCTAGAAAAGGTTGGTTAAAGTGATCATTTGTAATATTCAGGGAAAATAAACTGACCACAATTTTCTATCGGGGTACAGAAGGTTGATCTGAACAGTGGGACTGGGACTGGTTAACAGAGGGTCTACTATGCATTGTGTAATTGTACTCAGTATGGTATTTGCTCTTAAGCCTAAACCAATTTGGAGAACCCAAAATAAAAACATAGTCCTTTGTACCAAGAATCAAAATTAATTCATAAAGAATGATATAACATACTAATGTGATAAAATTTAACAGGTTAGTTTAAATTTTGGAATTTGATGTGTAAGTGTTAGTCACATACATCTTGGTATTAACAATAATCAACAACAAATCATGTCTTTTGTGAGGGGTAGTCCCAAATATGCTCCTTACTCCAGTATTGTGTAGCATGTTTTTTATCTTTATACTTTTACAACCAAAAACCTTAAGAAGATTACACAGTAACAAAACTTAACGAAGAACCCTCAGTGAAAATACTTGAAGTACAATACTATAGTGTTATAAAATAGGTCATCTTTTACACAAAATTATCCTTTTGAGCACGATACCACAAGTCCGAACCTTATGGACGACTTCTTCTTGCATCAAGTTGAAGCACATGGCTATCAAAGCCATTCCTAACATTAAGTACATCGAACAAAAAATGAAACTCAGTTCGACTCCTTTGAACGATGTACCTTCTTTGTCTTTGGGCACAATATCTCCGAACCCTATGGTACTTAGGGAGATGAAACAAAAATATGAGGCATCCAGGAAACCCCATTGTTCCGATTCTGCGAAGAGAAGGGCTCCACTGCATACGTAGCTGCAATGATAAAAAAATCCAGGTTAATGATGGTAGTGGATTCTGCTGCAGAGACAGAGAATATTGGAAAATTTGTATCTGGGAGTTTGAGTGACTAAATTGTTCCTTTTGAGAGGTAATTTTTCTCACCGCTATGGTTACCTTCAAGATGGACTTCGCAACCTGCTTGGCAGGTAACTTTCCTTGCCAATAACTGATCAGTACTATTATTACCATTGAGACTAGATCAAAGATTGTAAAATAACCTCTCAAAATGAAACACGCTAAATAGCCATAGTTCTCACACTTGGGTTATGGTGATAATCTTTTAAAAAAGTGAAGTCATGCTGAGTAATTATGGGGAGATGAGAGAATTTTCGCAAAGGTTGGTAAAAGGTCTCATTTACTGAACCGTCCTACTTGTACTTCTTGAAGTAAAAATTTAAGTAAATCAACCCTTTTATAAATTTTATTTCAAAGGTGAAACTATATTTTTATTTTAAAGAGTCAATTTAGCTGATGTTTGGACTGAAATTTGATTGTAACTATTAGTACACTTGTGCTCATCTAATCTCATTTGGCAATCTCTTGTAATTTTTTGGAGTAGTTTTGAACATATAAAAAAAAAAAATATGAAACAACTTTGTTTTTGCCAAAATGTTTTAAAATTCTAATACTGACAATATTCATTGTGAATAGCCACCGGAACTGTGTATTAATTAAAATATGGTTACATACCAATTTCTGTCACAGCAGTCCAAACTTGGTCCAAAGTGGATGACCCGGGTTTCAACCCTACTGGGTCATAATCATATCCAATCAGGGACTACATATTATGGGGATCATCTTATTACTAATAGCTCATCTCTCCTCACAAAAACTCGTCAATAACCTGCTCCTGTAAACGTGTGAGGTACTGAATGGCTGTGTCGGACACTCACCCCACCATGATGGCCAGGCACAGTGTTATCGGGACTGTGATGGTTTGAGGGTCGGTGTCAGGCTCGGAACTCCACTCGTCCTCATCGCTATACTCCAACCCCTCCACTCCACCCCCCTCGGCCCCCTCCTCCCCTTCTATCTGTAACAGGGATGTCAAACAGCTACACTAAAGAGTGCCTGTGTTCTCGACTAACACATTCTAGTTTCTTCTGCTTAAAGCGTCGGTTATCATGTTCAAGAGAAAGGAGCAGTTTTTTATCCATAGAAAATATCGTTCTTATAATAAAACGTCCTACCTTCTCAACCCTCTTTTATGAGGCTAAGGTCGCACAGCCATTTACTATCGATTTTATATAGTTACCTCCAATTTTAACTGCATAATGAAGCTCGACTAGACTAGTGGAATGGACCCAAAACTGGCAAACACACAATCATGGTGGTGAGGATCAGAGCAATACACAGAAAATTGGTTCTAACATTAATAAACTGTATCAGATAACTGACCAGTGGCGGCTCTCCCATAAGGACTCCCGGACGCCGCCCCTCCAAATGAATTAATTAAATTTAAAATAATTATCCCTTTATTATTATTATGTGCATTGACCAGAATTTCAACAGTATAATAAGTTTCAGATAAAAACAGATCTTACCGAAATAAATCTAAAAGGATCGTCGATTCGATCTCGGGCAGCGAGACGGACGCTGACTATGGCGACCCAGCGTCGTTGCATTGTCATATGGGGAAAACTTGCACATGCGCTCGCACGCACACAGCAGTGCTATACAGGTCGTGTAGGGCGCCGCCTGAGCAACGAGTGCTGCCACACTCAAATACAATGTCCCCGCCAGTAAACACCGTTGTTGTTCTGTATTTATGTTAGTACACTGAACCGTGTTGTTCATTGTGAGTTGATGATTGTCTTAAAATGTGATTTGAAATAGTTTTGTGTCCTTGTGTTAATTAAATGATTGTTATGTTTGTGCGCGCAAAAACCTGTAGGTTTAGTCTATATCTAATCTGTTAACAACCGATCTAACATCAACATCATCATACATACATTTTTCAAGCTTGGTTTAGGTTAGACCTAATCAAATTCCCGGCTCTATAAAGCCATTTAGTTTATTTAGTAATTTACATGATTGTTTGATTGTGATTGTGTGTTTACTAGTGGGGTCACAGATTTAATGACTATGTGGATGGATTATGTAATAGTTTGTTACTGATTTATTTCTAATATTCATTTATTGATCCCTATGTTGTAGTTAGTGTTTTAAGACAAAAATAGATATCTGTCTAGCATAGTGGGAAACATCGTCGGTAACGAAGCGATAAAATGAGAAAGAAGAACAAAGAATTGCTTTATAGGACTCTTCAATTGTCTTTAAAATCAGATGAAATAAAATTAGGTCAGTTTGAAATTTAGGTACCTAGTTAATTTTGTAGGCCTATACAACTGTTAAAATTTGTTGGTATTTTTTTCCATTGATCAATTTCTTGGCAAATAACATTTTCTTAATAACTCATAATAAAACAACAAAGAGCCCTCCCACCATCCCTACTCACCAGCCGCCACTGTAACTGACACACAACTTATTCTCCCATTAATAACAATGTAACTTTCTCCCAGCAATAGAAAAAGGTGCTAAAAGCCTCCAAGCAACAATACCTTGATGGTTTAGTTGGTAGTGTCGGATAACAGCTAGCTAAACCACATGAGTTCGACCCTATGAGCAATGTGTGACTTTTTTAAACGTACTGCGTTTACCACTAAACAGAAAATTTAATTTTCCCCAATTAATGAGTAATAATGAGTAATAATTTCAAATCCTGGATTATTTAGTTTTTAGAGCTTGTTTTTAAGGTGACAAATTTATTTCTTTTAATTTAACAGATTTATTATCCAAACACTTTGGGCTCTAAAAATTTTAAACACAATTTTCTCAGGGATGCGGATGGTGTCATTTGATTTGGTTTTTTAATATTAACAAACCACAAAATTTTAATCAAAATTGTTATAGCTGCTATTGAGAAATTTGAGGTTTTCACAGTATTAGGAGGTGAATGGCCCCCTAAAAAATTGAACAATTTTTTTATTTAATTTTTTTTTTAATGCAAAAAACATTTGGAATTATTGTGGATTAGGACCTACATACCAAAGATTATAAAAATCGTTACATTGGGACCTTCTCTAGCTCTGACCTAACACACACGCATACACACAGACAGACATCACTCCGAAAACCACTTTTTTGGACTAGGGGGCACAAAAATTGATAATTCCACCAACAGCACATATTTGAAAATTTTGTCAAAACAATACCTTTTCCATATACTATGGCATAGGGAGAGAAAGTAAAAATAGATGTAACCATTACTTTTGGCTGTTTTCATAAAAAAACCTCGGCTTAATAACAACTTAAACAAATTTTGTTGACTAAGAAATAGTTGATTTTTAATGTAATTTAAATTTACACTTTAGTTTCTCCTTCCTAAATTATTTTGCAGTCGTTCGTTTAATAAATGAATTGAGTTTGGACCATTATTGACAAAAACTCAACAACAAACAACTAGTTACATAAACAACGGTTATTCAAACTACTCACCTGGACCCCAGGTCCTTGTGGATGACCTGGTGGATATTTAGCTATGCACTTGGAACACCCTTGAAATCGATGGCATTTAGCATAGATCCATTTGAAGCTTTTTGCCAAAATATCACCAATGTTGGAAAGATAGAGAAGAAATAATGGCATTCCTGCGATTGCATAGACAATTGTCGCAAGCTTTCCCCACTCCGTGCGAGGAGCAACATTGCCGTAACCTGTAAACCACTTTAAGTTTAGCAGTAGATAATAGAAACTATTTCAAATTAAATTAAAAATATTAAGTAATATGTAAACTTTCAAGTGACCCCCAATATCCAGTTATTTTTACTAAAAATTGCCCACCGGTCAACATTAGACTGAAATTACAGTTGCTCTGGAACAAATTTTGTTTTAAAATTTTGAAACATCTGTTCTTAATGTTTTGCTACTATTTTTAATTACAACAGCTGTGTAATAATTTAATCAAATATCCTCCTTCCATAAGATTAACATTTCTTCCATAAGATTAACCGTACCTTGCTGTCTTTAGATTGGCCTATGGTGACGAGCAGTGAAGGTATTAAATTAAAAAAAAAATAAATAAAAAATAAAAAAAAATGGAACATAGGAAGCCTGTAACCCTGGGACCGATCTGAATTATAATAAGATTCTCCTCATCTACAGGACAATACCTTTCTAGTTGCACATAAGCTGAGAAAAAAGAAGGAAATAAAGTACTGTTGGTTGCACGAGACGTGAGATAGCCTGCCAGGATTTGTGCTACACATGGACAGTTTTTAACAGCCTGAATTTGAAATGAAGACCTTAGTAATATTTTTACTGCATACCATTATATGATTAATCCACGCCATGTTGCAAGAGATAGAGCCAACCTGCCTATGTAGCACAAATTCTGGCGGGTTGTCTCACGTCTCGTGCAACCAACGTAACATGCTTGCCTATTAATATATAGATTCCATGTGAGACAAGACCCCCACGAGGTTCTCAGTCAAGAATATTGGTCTGGGGTTCCACATTAAAAAAAGGCTGAAAGGCTATTAGCAAACAATATTTTCACCATCTGTAATGCTACCTAACCCTAAAATTGTTAAATTTTTTGCATATGACTTTTGCCAATGCAAATTCAACTTACTACTGTTATGTGAGCAGACACAACATGTTTTCAATATTTAGTATGATTATTAGTTTGTCAAATGTTTAATGTAATTTAACTTCAAATTAATTAATGTAATTCAAATACAATATGTTAATCCAAGACATAACTCACTTTTCTCTCTTACTCACCTATGGTTGTGATGACGCTAAGAGAATAAAGGAATGATCCTGAGAATGACCAGCGGTTAGTAGAAGCGGTTTCCCCCTCATAACTGTGATTCAGCACTTCTTCAACTATTTTGTGCTGAAACCTCAACAACTCTGTTTCGACAATGTTTCTCCACATCGGTTCCTCATACACGTCGCAACACGTCTTCTTCCACAGCTCTATTGCGGTGTCATTCCTGATCTTACTGACCTCAGTCAGGCGGTTCTTATAGGCATCTCGCTCGAGAGCCATGAACATCGCGGAGCCAGCCATCGTGTAACCGACCACAAGTCCGATGATGCCGATGTTGCTGAACATGAACGCGATGAACTGGCGTAGGAACTCCTTGCATCGGTACGACCACGTTCGGCGTCTGCGATCGGAAGAGCGACCCCGCCTCTCCATTGGCGTCTTCTAAATATCGATGACCATTTGCCAACATACTCCTGCACACATCCTTCGACCTCAGTGGTTATTATTATTCTTGACCAGTACAGGTGATGGGGATTCATTATATTGTAAGGAGAAAATGAATCACCGAGATTCATGTTTTATTATGGGAGTTGTAAAGTAAAAAGGCATCATTACAGTGTGCTTTGCTGTTACTGAGATGTGTTCATTTCAAACAATGATCTGGCAAACAATTTTTTAAGTATAAGCAATCTGTAAGAAAACTGCTGACATCACTTTGACACCGGTTTCTTTATGGGTCCTGTAACAAAGTGAATGACACAATCAGAAAACGGTACTTATAAGATTCCAAACTCCAGTTAAACACTAAATGAAGTTTCTGTTTTAATAACTTAATAAATTTAACCTCGATTCAAATTTTCTGCAAGAGACTCTTTTATTATTTTTAAAGTTTTATCTTTGGCAAAATGAAGAAGCAAAGTGTTCAATATTCTGTTTCCAAATCTTATATCTCTAATTAGTGCCAAACGTTGGTAGTTTTGAACCCAGCACTACACTGAGTAATGAGCCCTCATATCTTCTCAGGTTTCCTTTTAATGTGGTCATCAGAAATTTTCCCATCTTTTTGAGGGTGCCGAACGCTAAACTACAGTAATAACTTTTATAATATTAAACCAATTTTTTTTAAATTGTGCTTTTGTTTTAGAATAGATAAGGAGGATAGAATGTATTATCTGATATCCTGTTCAAAAAAGGGTTGAAATCTTGCTAACAACATACCAAAGTAGTCAATGGCAGAAATAATTTAAACTTTTTTTTAACAAAGTTATTTTATTTACACAATCTCATTGAACACGGCTCCACAGAATTGTTTCATTGACAATTTTTCTTTTCCCCCCATACCTTTCCTATATTTCAGAGAAAGTACAGTGTTGTTTTCGTCAACATTTTTTAGTTTGAGTTGTTGGTAGATTAGTCTGTTTTGATGCCCCCTGAGTCCAAAAAAGAGGTTTCCGGAGTGATGAAACTCAGTGAGGTGTCGGAGTGATTTGTGTATGGGTATTTGTATGTGTATGTGTGGGTTTCTGATGTTAACAAAGCTAGAGAAGGCTCTGATGTACCAATTTGTATGAAATTCGGTATGTAGGTGCCAATCCACGATAATTCCAGGTGTTTTTGATTTTTTTTTAATTTTTACTTTTAGTCCCCAAACATTGTGAAAAATCAAAATTTCTCATAAACTGCACTAATGATTTTAATTAAAATTTTGTGGCTTATTACAAATACCGGTAGTAAACCAAATAAAATGACACCACCCACATCTCCTAGAAAACTTGTGTTCAAAAGTTATAGGGCTTAGTGTTTAAAAAATCTATGTTTTGTGTTCAAAACAACTGTGCAATTGAAATGAATTATACTTATCACCTTATATTACTATATATCACTATTTTGAGACAATCCAGTATTTTAAGTTATTGCTCTAAGTCAAGTGGTTGCTGAGAAAATTCAATCTTTGGTTTAGCAGTAATAATACAGTACATGGCAAAACAATGGAGTTATTGTGATTTTTCTACTAAAATAACCTAAATTGTCATTAATTCTAGAGATTTTCTCACGGTAGAAATTCAACCAAAATGTTTGTTGATCTGGACCAAATTAGTTTAAAAAATATTTCATAACTGAAACATCTGATCTTCCTGATTTTCTAGCATTTGCTTTTACAACAGCTGTCTAATGATTGGATCTTCCATAAGATTAACATTGAAACCTTTAAAGCCTGTATTGCGTGTAAGCCTGAAACTTGACCTTGTAAGCTTGTTACCTTGAAGTTGTAAGCCTGTAGCCGTGGGCCAAGGTAAATTTAAGTGCAATAGAGAATTTCTCTATAGGGAATACGCTACTATGGTAGTAGAAGGTCAAAAATGGGTTTTTGGCATTTTTGGACATAAGTTTTTAAAATTCAACAATTTTAATTAAAACAATTTAAAAGAGCTTAAAAAACAAACAATACAGTATTTTGAATTTTGAACATGGCTTAACAGGTTACTGAGAAAATCCAAAAATATATTTTCTATGTTATTCTTATGGGGAATCAAAAAAAAACCCTGAATCTCACGTATTTATCGACATAACTTGATCAAATTTGGATTCACTAGGTAGGGTTTAACTTATATTTACTAACAGCACCTATATGGCGGCAAACCTACCACTCAACCCCAAGACCCCTATGGGGTTTATGGGGAAAATTTAAAATATCAGAATTTGATGCAATTTATTTGCATGCACTGGGAATGGATTTTGCTATATCTCTTGCAATACCCCTGAGTCAGCAAACCTACATCCTCGTTCCCATGGTGTTTATGGGGGAGGTTAAAAAAATGGAATCCTGCTTGAAATTCGCTGAGTACGCAGGTCTGTTGTGAAGGGGTATTTTTTATTTTTATTTAATTACAAAAAACTTTACAAAAACGGAAAAATGCTCTCTCATCACATTAATGATTTATAGTGTTTTACTGTTTAGGCCAACTAATTTTTAATTGGTATGTAATAGAGAATGGTCTTGCAATAAATCATTTAAATTGAATATTAGTAAATGAACATGTTACATTATTTTTTATAATTATTTTTTTTGCTGTTATCTAATTTTAACCATGTTTTAATGAGGTAAAAGTTTAAAAATATTTAAATATTTACTATTTTTTTCCAGTATGAATTTTTTTATAAGAGAAATATTTACATTTATATTTATATATATAAAAGAAATGTACCGGTATAAAAGGAAACCAGTTTGCAAAGGTATAATATTCATAAATAATCTTCCAAACAATATCTAAAAAGAAAAATCATTAACTATATTTAAAAGTAAATGGAAGAACCTTTTAATGAGCAAGGCCCTATACAACGTTGCGGATTATTTTAAATAACAATTTTGATCACCAGTTGATTTTATTGTTTTCTTTGGATATCCCATGAAAATTTATTAATAGTGTGGCATTTGTATATTTTAGAAATAGAGTGTTTCACTTATAAAATAGTACTATATCATTGTTGTAGTATTAGTGATACCATTCATTGTACATAATATGTGCTGTCCTGAATAAAGATATTTGAATAAGATGAATATGTATAAATCTTGCAAATTTGAGTTTATATTTTTTGTGGCTTTCCTTTGGGGGATGTGTAGATTCTTGACAAGCCAAATATATTCACTTGGGCTCTTAAGTTTGAGAACCCCTGAAATATAGTAGGTATTGTATGAACTTATTTAAACATAAATATGACGAATGGAAATAGGAATTTTTTTCTTGTACCGTAAACAAAATACCTCTGTCACCTAAATAATAATCGGAATAATACGGTTAATTTCAATATGTTGTTGCTTAGAGTGAATTGATAAAAATTTACATTAATAAGGTTCGTAGGTTTGAAAGATTCTTAATAATACTTAATCTGCAATAAACCATGTCATAATAATTTTATTTATTAAATAAAATGACCAAGGTCTTGAAGCATTATGCTTGGTGTATTCATAATAATATCCAACGTATTTTATTATAATGTTATAAATAAATAAATAATATTCTCGTCATCCTCATCATCTGTTTGAAAATGCCTCAACAAGACGAATGACCCGGTATCAACTTGGTTAAAAATATGTAAACCAATACAATATTGTTAAGCCTTCGACATTTAATCCATGAACTGATTTACTAGATGTGTCTACCTTAAGTTATTGCAAAATTTGAGATTAGCTAGCTTACATAAATTGATCTGATAAAAAAGTGTTAAATGGCACATTTACCTAATTACTAAAGTAGGTTAGCCACAATATGAAAATAGTAATTGGCATTGTAGTGTTATTACAGCCAACCTATACTGTTATTTTAAATTTGAAAACATGCAGAAAAATAAAACTCACCTCGAGTAACTGGTGTTAAAATCACATACTCTTACACTGGTAAAGCGTTGTGCGAACAGACGTGAAGACTTAGGTACGAGCGATGAATTACACTGAAACAACTGGAGTGAGGGAGCAGACAGCACCGTAGGCGGACTGAAATAGCGACTGTGACCTGCGACCGCGCGCGAGCCGCGCGCTGCTATTTATAACACTCTAAAGGAACACAATAATTAACAAATATAACTATATTTAATGACATTGAAAACTTGGCACTGATATTCCAAACAATAATACACTAAATAGTGCTCGATTTGGCATATCCTGTCTACTGATGAGTAGTCGAGTGATATATCCGTATTGAACAAAATATATTGGTTTTTGTCTGTTTTATATTATCATCCATCTACCCATCAGTACTATGTCATGATTTTTTTAATGGAGGAAAATATACCTTTATTTAGAAAATAGACTAATTTTTTATAAAAAATAAATATGACAATGTTTTGTAAAAATGTTTTCAAATTGGTTAAGAACTGTTTTCAGGTAGTGTAATATTTTACTCTTTATCTAACACATTACTATAAAACAAGTTCTATAATATAAAAAGGTTTTCTGTCGATTTCCATATTTTAAGAAGTTACAAAACCCTAATTTGTTCCACATTCACATATTTTTTTTTTATATGGTAAGTACTTTTTATTTACAATTTATAACATTGAAAACATGCAAGAGGATTCATAAGAAACTGTTAATTTAAAAAAGTATGTTTTTTCCAAGAAGCGTAATAAAAAACAATAAAAACTCTAAATATGGAAAATATAAACAAATTAATTAAAAAACTGCAATTCAAGTCCATTCTGGCATTTTAAATATGACACTTTGGATCAATTTTGATCTTAAAAATTAATAGTACAGTAGTTGATTTAAAAAATTCATGTTAGGTTTCCCAAAATTTAAAACACAGAAATCTAAACCATTATATACAAACTGAATAATATAATTTCAAATTGCCATAAAAATGAGGCCACTTGTAAATGACATTAAACGGCATTGATTTAGTACAACTGAAGAGCATTATATTACTTTTGTATTACATAATTTTAAGATCAATGTGGATCCACACATATAGGGTATAATTTCTTCCAAATCCTTTTTAAACTACTTACTGTACAGGTTTTTAACATTATTTCTGTTATCTGTCTATTCACTTAACCGTCATAGTCCAGATCCCATGGGTTAATAGAGGTTCTACTGTATTATTCAGTTTTGAATTTCCCTTGCCTATTTTATATTATTTTAGAATTGGTCTTCATTGAAGTAATTTAGAAAAAATAAATAAAATTGTTATAATTAATCTTTACGCAACCAAAATCCTTCTGCAGAGTATTTTTTCCTACTTTATTTAGGTATTGTCCATGATTTGTAAAAAGGTGTTTCTTAAAAAACGCAAAAATCAATCAAATTTAAGTTTCTTGAACTTTTCAAATCAAAGTTTATTCTATGGATTTCTTTGTTGATTAGATTTTCCAATGCCAGATCATACTCTAAAATCACTTGTAACAGCTGTCAACAATAGTTGAATTGCTGAAAAGTTACTGCAATCAAGATAAAAGTATGTTTAGCGAACATGAAATCTGTTTAATGTCAACAATCGGGGCCCAATAAAGATAGAAATTAGCGGATCATGTTGCTGACTGTAGCTGCCAACGGAGCTGTCGATTTATAGAGTGTACTCACCTACACTCTATAAATCAATAGATCAAGAAAGCAATAGCCAGGATTCCCTTACAGGCTCACTGTCAAGATTTTTTCAAGCAATTGAACATTTTAACTGCCCCGTGTCTTTTCATTTTTGAATGCATCATGTATATAAAGAAAGAATATAAACTTCCACAAGAAAAAAATCATCATTACAACACGAGATTCAAAACAAATTTTTCAACTTTTTCAAACCACTCCTCAGAAATTGTATTTTTCGGGGGGTAAGAAATTAAGTGGTCTTGAGAGATACCTCACTTTAAAGGGTGTAAAGAAAGACTGGTGTGTGGATTGAAAAGTTTGATAGACCAAAAGTCTTTTCTTTTAGTCATTAAGAATACCCAGAATAAAATCTTGTTATAGAGAAGAGACTTTTGGGGTACCCGGTCTGGTATTTAGGTGTTCCTCTCATATTCCACTGAATGTAAATATAACTGCAAATATTAAAATAGAAACACATAAATACCACAAAATAAAATGTTAGTCATAACAAATTTAATTTTTTGTTGATAATCTTTGAGCAGTGAACCCTTAGTGTATCAAGAGGCGGGTTTAAACATTTGCCGCCCCTGGGCTAACCATTAGCCCCCCCCCCCACAAAAAGTTGAGGAGCATTATATGCTGCTGTACCACGGTAAAACCTCGTTAACTCGACAATGCAGATAGCTCAAAACTTTAATATTACCACAATATTACACAGATTATAGATATACAGAATATTGAATACATAATTTAGGCCATTAAATGAAATTTTGGAACAATTGCGGCTGCTTTTCTGCTAAAAATGTTGTTTACAGCCGATATTAATATTCAATTGGTATTTCAACCATTTGATATTGCGGCTTTCGTCGCCAGCGACAGTTTTTCTGTTATCAAAGAATTGAGACCCTATGTTTAAAAAGTCACGGCAGGAGTAAAGGCCCATTTCGGCTCTGGGTATAACTCAACAGGCAAAATTGATATTTTGAAAATCACAAAACAACAAACAACAATTGATTGAAGAGGGTGATTAACTGATGATTATCACTCGCCTAAACTCTTTTTGTTTCGTTTAGTTTTATTTAGTAATTTACATGTTAATAAAAAAATTAAAATAAAGCCTTCAATCAACAACAAAAATAACAGTCATTAATTATTTTTAAATCAATCAAATAAAATACACTTTATTCATATTAGCGCATTTCCCTATAGGGAATACGCTATTACGGTAGTAGCCATGGTAAGGCCCAAGCTTGGGACCACTTTACTTTTTCATTTTGAGGTCCCCCAAAAACAAAAACCAAAAACCCAAGAACAAAAAAAAAAACTGAGAAGCCAAAAACACCATTCGTTTGACTCCAATGCTTTGACACACCAGAGTTTCACTCCCCGCTTGTAGCTGTAACTGCAAGTTGCATTGCATCACGAGAACCGACCAATCCCTCAAGTCGGTTCCCGCGCGGCACTGCATGCTACTACTTCGGCAAACACACTGCGCTTCTCTAGTCTGTCAAGTCCCTTTCTCATTGTTTAGTCTTTTTTCATATTTTACCCACCGAAGTAAATGTGAACGTGAAAAATAGGATAGAGAAATAATATTGTCTCATGCAAAACGATCTTCCGTGGAATGTAATTTTTTTAACGAGGGTTGGGTAGGTTTGGAATGTGGGAAAGGGGCTCGGGGGCGGCAAACGTAATCTTTGCCTAGGGCGGCAAAAGTGCTAGCGCCGACCCTGATTCACTGTATACTGTTTTAATTTCTTTTTAAAAGTGTTGTGTGGTTTTATTCATTCTTGATTGTGGTTGCTGGTAATTTGTTATTTCACATGAATGACGTTTTTTTTTTACATTTCTAGTCTATTGTGCTCTCTAATTATTTCAGCTTTCTTTCTAGTGTTATACCGATGAGGTTCATGTCTAGATCTATATTATTAGTATTTAACTTTACAGACATAATTGACAAAAAAATGTATAAGTCATATACTGTAAATACCTGTATATTGCTAAATTCATCTTTTACACTATTGTCACTTTTTTGATTCAGCATGATTTGTATAGCTTAAAACTAATGCCAGGGCAGTTATTTAAAATCTTTTTTTCTTTTAATAACAGTTAAAATGATTAATTTGCAATATACAGTGTGGTTTAAAAGTCCAAGAACAGTGAATATATTTGTTACCATTATAGATAAAGTTATGGGAATTATTATATCAATAATAGCCATAAATGTCTAGTATTTTAAGCTATTATCACTTTTTTTATTCCTTAAGCGATTTAGATTTTTAATCCCTCATCTACATTTTTTAGCAGAGTATAATGCCGCAAACTAGACTTCAAATGGATGACCAAGACGGAAATGGCAGGCAACAAAGTTTCCATTAAAATCATATGGGTAAAACTTAAAAATGCAATAACTTTCTTAATACTCAACCTTTTGACGTCGGGTTTGTTGCTTATTACTCCAAATACAAATATCTTTAATGTGATACCAAACTCGACATATGCTGCTATTTAAGAAGTTGGTCTGACTCCTCGTGGGCCGTCCCCCTTAAGGGATAAAAAAGTTATAAAAGCTTAAAAGAGTAGACATTTATGGCTTTTACTGACATACCAAGTCTTATTACTTTATTGATAATCGCAAAAAATGTAAAAAATGTATTTATAACCGTTCCGGGACTTTTCAACCACACTGTATGTATTTTATTAACAATATAACAACATTGTTACTTGTTAATAGTATTTTATATGGATTAAATAATAATGAAGGAATTTATTATGAAAATTAATTATTTAATATAATTTTAAAACTACAGATTATGTACTACACGGAAATACAGATCTTTAGTACCTTTTTCTTTGTCAACCTGTCGCTCAGAGTATAAGTTGCATATTAGACTTTTGTCATATCGAAATCTGAACTTGTTTTGGTTACACACTGCTATTTCTACCTGCGTAAATGACATTCCTATTTTATGTGCTTTGATTTGTTTTCAGGTGACTAATACACAACAAGATGGAAATAGTTTACTGCAAATACTGTACGTGCCAATATAAGTGCCAAGGTCCCCTCAGGAATGAAAACATTTTACATTTATGTGTGCACACGAAATATTTTTCACCTCTAGCTGGTAGTTCCCATTTAAAATTTATTCACTCTTGGGTGACTGCACCAGTAACTGACCATGAACCTGTTACCAATTGCCCTGATTAGATAATTTTTAGTAAGTAAATGTTTATTAAAATGTTATGTATTAGGTAAAACTATAAATGTGGTTGAATGATTATTCAATAATATGTACAGCACTCAAAGTCTTTTCAAGTAGGGGAAATTTAGTTTTATTCTCTAGTTATAATTTGATAGTCAAAGAATTTTAGTGAATTTCCCTATAGGAAAAAGCTATTATGGTGGTAGTCACTGTGAGACCTAAGCCCGGGACCATGTTACTTTTTTGTTTTGAGGTCCCCAGAGGCCAAAAACACAGTTCGTTCAAATTCATTTATTGTACATCTATGTATCCATGTACACGATAACTTTTGAAAGAATGCTTTGTTTTGGATGAAATTTGGTACAGAGGTGTAGATCAGCATTCAACAGGTTAAGTTGGAAAACCAGCATGATTATATGGGTTATATGGGAATGGGGTTTTATGGGGTTCCAAAAGGGTAAAATTAGACAATTTTAACTTAAACTATTTAAAAGAACTTTAAAAAACCAACAATTCTTTAGTATTTTGAATCATTAACATAGCTTAACTAGTTGCAATATTGCAATATTGCAATATTGCAGCTAACCTACATACTAAATCTCATGGTATTCTCATTCTCATGGAAAAGAAGGGTGAAGGGAGAGAGAGATCCTTCTCATAATTGGTGCCTGTTCTTTCTTAATCAACAGATCAGCTGCCTTCTGCTTTGTCAAATTTACAGAGGCGGTTTGAGATCTCGCGTTTAGCTTAATCCCAGGTGTAAATACTGGTTATAACCGGATTTTGCGCGTCAACTTAAATATCGGGTTCGGGAGCTCGAGTTTACGCCTCCCGCGACGTAAAGATAACTGCGAGCTAAATGCGGGAGGGATAAACTGCCGAACTATTCAGGTTCAAGAGACATGGTTCGGGTAACCCAGGCGTAAAGATAATCTTTGCGGGTTTGAGAGTCCAAGTTGTAGCGCAAAAAAGACAAACTCGAGCATGAATAGAGCGATTTTCGGCTTCAACTTAGACCTGCTAGGGTGCAGGTGTAACTGGAGCTTAACAATAATATTACGTATTTCATGCTTGTTATTTATCTGGGATTGATAGTAATAACATATTTAGGTTAAACATTACATTATGAAACATTAGCTGCCATAAATTAGTATTTTTACTTTTTATTTCATCTTTATTTTTTGTCCATGGCTTACATTTACTACTAGCTAATTATAACATTCCAAAATATATTAATGCCACTAAGCGCACCGAGCGGCGCACTTGGTGTGGACGGTGAACCGCGCAGCTTCGGGCACTTGCTAACATCAACGAACACGATCCGACAGATGGCGGTAATTTGACGAACATCCTTGAAGTTTGTTCACTCTTGGGCGGTCAGTGTGGACGGGCATTTGCTCAGTTGTTGCTGCGCGTCGTTTCGGCTCGAACTGTCACTACCTGTGTTTGATAAAAATGGCTTTTGATTCTAGTCGTGAGTGCATCGAGACTTTATACAATTAGGGTCAAAACCACATTACTCAACTGATGGATGTTTTGAAAAAAAAAAACCCTTGTCCCCAGTTAATTGCAAGCAAGCAATGCTATCACGTTTACAAAATTCATAAATATTTGCGTTTGGTTACAATCGTTAACAATTGAGTCAAAAGCTTTGACAATGAGCAATACATCTTTATTAACTTTTAAGAGTAACCACATTTACAAAGTCGACGTACCTTTCATTTTTATTATAATCTCTTAACAAAATTACATCTAAACAATTTCGACATGAAAATCTCGATTGCAATTTCCTGGCAATAAATCAAAATATTCAATATAAAACATGTTCTTTAAAATATATATTAAAAATATTACTATGTTGTTTAAAACTAAAATGATATAAGAGCTTATCTGAAAAATGACAGTCTTTGTTCTGTCCGTCAGCTCGGTTAGTGCAATTAAATGAACAAGATTTTACCATAGCTAAAAAACTAAAACTAAAAACTATATAACCATAACTAAAAACTGATCACAAACAGCAACTACATCCTCTCTTCACGGTATCCTAAACACTGACTGATTTTTTATATATTTTTAACAGACGACAGGATTTATTTATAGCACGGTATTGTGTCTGTTGTGGTTCGCGGTCTTGCGTCGAGCTCGCGGGTATCCAAGAATCAGCGCTCGCGGCGAATCCACTGAAATAAAATATTATCTGTAGCGGAAACGGTTAATGTTAGAAAAGATTACTTGAGATAAAAAAAATTATTTGGAATGTCGTCTACAACTTCATTGCGGACACTTTTTACCTGACCCAAAAATAAAAAACTTTCTCGCATACTACTTTTGTTATGTCACTAATTAAGATGAACTAAAAAGAGTTTTAGTTTAACTAATAATAAAAATTAATAGCAGATCATTTAAAGTTAAATACATACCATTAGATTCGCAATTTCATGATGAAAATTTTAATATAAATTTAACCTTTTTATTTTCATTCCAACTGGCTTAAATGTCAGGTTTCATGAAGTGCTGTTTGGATGTTCTTCGCTCGGGTCCTGCGACATCGGATCCTTTTGCCACCCGTCGGGCTCTATACTTCCACGTTTTTTAGTTCAGTTTTGCATAGCAGGGCTTGGTCCAGTTATACTTAGTCCGAGGTCGGACCACGGCTTTATCCGATTTGTTAGGTGAGTGAAAACGGGGGAGTTGGTGAGATTTTCTGTACATTTTACATTTTTATACATATATGCGACAATGGCGAATAAAACTATCCCTTGAAATACTGATGAAAAATATTAATTACTGGATGAGCAGCAAGTTTTAAAAGACCTTAAAAATTACATTAATTCTCATTTACCTATTAGGGCGGATGAAAATTGTTTGCTAATAATAAGCCAACTCACCAACTCACTACTCACTCAATTGTAAAATTGGGCCCATGGCGCTCTGTTCCGCGCAGTTTCACGCAGTTACATACAGCGCAATATGCTTTGCGCAGAACCACAGAAAAGAACGGCGCAGCACGGCGCGCTCGGTGTGGAAATACCTTTAGATTGTGGTCAAAATTAGTGATTTTCCTATATTTTGTAGGGTAATTTTAGCAAAGATTGAGGGCAATTTGATGAAAGGTGATTGGCAACGCTGTCATTCAGTGTTGGGCCCCGAGTAGTGATGGCAAAATTTCTTGAAAAATCGATTTTTCGATATATCGATGTATCGAAAGAGTAAAATCGATTTCGATAAAAAATCGTGAACAAAAAAATCGATGTATCGAATGGTAAAAATCGATTTTTCCGAAAAATCTATTTTATTTTGCCATCACTATGATGGCAAAATTTCTTGAAAAATCGATTTTTCGATATATCGATGAATCGAAAGAGTAAAATCGATTTCGATAAAAAATCGTGAACAAAAAATCGATGTCAAAAAGTCGATGTATCGAATGGTAAAAATCGATTTTTCCGAAAAATCGATTTTATTTTGCCATCACTAGCCCCGAGCGTTGCCAATTCGATGGCAATTACCCTTTTTGGGAGTATTTTGGACCTTCGAGGGTATTTTCAAGGGTAATTGTTTTTGAGCATTGAAGGATAATTTTACTGAAATTATATAAAGTTGACTCGAATGTGTGAATTTTCGGGAATGTGTCAAAATCCAAAGTAGATTAAATACAGGAGTGATTAATATTAATTGAAAAGCTAATACCAATAAAAATTTAATACACTTATAGGTCACCCCTGTATACTAACAACTTAGATTGTTCGTAGATTTAGCAATTTTCTTGGACTGTATTTTGGTATTTTCGATTCTATTTGAGGGCAATTTTGGCAAGGACCCAGGGTAATTTGATGAAAGGTGATTGACAATTTGGCAATAGGCAATGGCAACCCTGGTTGTGTTTTTGTGTGTTGTGTTGATCGGTTGTCGGTTGTGAAGACTGAAGGAGGGTTGGTTTTGTTTCCAGTTACTCGATTATATGGGGTGATAAGTTTCTCTATTTGTGATACTATTTTATTTTATTAAACTTGCGTGGTTAATTTATTTAACGTAATAATTTTACAATATTTAATCAATGAACTATTAGTCATATCGCCCCATCACATTAGTTAGATATTGGCCTATTAATGAACAAATCGGTTGAAGATTCTCAAGTGTTGATTATGTGTCACAGTGTTAAAAAAATTAAATGTTATAATGACACTGATTATAATTAGTGGACTTACCCCTGAGAGGCAACTAAAATTGCTTGTTTTTCAACAAAATTTCTGTCATAGGCTTTAGAAACAAGGCTCTGTCCAAAAAATCAAGAGTTTGGTATTTTGGCATCAAAAAAGTATTTCTTGCATATTTTACAAACAAATTATGATTGAAGAATCTTCTGAGACCTAACAGTTTAAAATAAGAGCGAATGGCGATAATGTCTGGGTAAGTAAGGCCTAAAGGGCTCTAGTGGTATATTGTTCAATTTACATGTCTGACTAGGCCTAAAGTATCAGAATGGTAGGCCTCACTTTCTTTGTGTTATGCCATTTACTGGCTAAATTAATACGGAATTCCCAAATTAAATGCTTAATGTTTGATAGGATGTCCTGATTACATATAAGCTCATTGTTTTTATCAACACATTCACTGCTAGAGAAAATGCACAGTCTTTTCCCCATCCCTAGGTCAGCACTGACCCATAAAGTAACTGGTGTGTGGCCCCATAGGTCAGTTTTGAATCACCTGCAAGAGCAGGAGTACAGGTAGAGCGGTGAATAGAGCAGGTCGTACGGTACTCGCTAATACAGTAGGTCCACATGATCAACCTACACTAGGCTGGTGTCTAGCAACGGAATGATGCACATAACATGGGTCAGTAGTGAGTGATGGGATTGGTATAGGTCAGTACCCACCTTCCTGCTTACAAATAACTTATGTGTGCAACATTATGCATCCCAGTTTTTTTGTGAATCATCATTTTCCCGAAGCTATCACCCACCTGCAGCGAAGGGGTTGAATTTTTCGAGCCATTACACCTTTTAAGGTATCTGTAAAACCTGGCTGAAATTCTTTAATCTTTAACTATTTTATGGATTCTATCACCTATCTAAACCTTATGCTTCCAACCATGATTATGAAATGAAATTGACTTACAGTATGTCATTTTGTGTCAGGCTAATTGGTTCTTCAGACAGTTCTGGTTCCTAAAGGAATTAGAATTTTGTTGATCCCAATCCCTAAATGGTTTTGTCGTGCTGCCAGTAGGCTAGTTAACGCTTTCAGTTGTCTTTGATGAAGTATATGGGCAGAGCTCTTGTAAAAGGTACTGTACTGTATGGTGTTTGCCTATTTAAGTTATCACATATAGAAGTGTTACAATATAAAGAAGGCAGGGAGGATTCACCTTGTGAGTTGCCCCATCAACCAATACTAAACCATACCATATAAATTTAATCTACTTTCCATTTAGGCTAGGTCTATTATGTCTCCCTTTCTAGACTATCATAAGTTGATTGTAAACATCATTTACGTGATTGTGATGTTTTTGCATTTTAGTAACTTCTTCTCCTAACTTATGTTTCTTCTTTATTTCACCTCGTCAACTGTTATAGGCTAGTTTGAATACAGGCGATGTCATTTTGAAATTCAGTATAGAGGGATCTGATCTTAGTTCTATCTAATTCTGAGATAGTGTGTAATCAAGAATAACTTAACCAACTTGTAATATTGAGCTATCCTCTACTTTATGTCATATTCATGACTTGGGTTGAACAAACATCTTCCAGATAAGTTTAGCTTTGAACTATTGCTATTCCAATTAGCTTTGAACTAGGCCTATTGAACTAGCTTTAATTATTGCTACTGATTATTCAGATGACTGAAACAGTTGTAGTGTTGATACTATTGGTAAGACTACTCGCTACTTTCTATCACATTTCTTAGAAGAATAAATGAGCTGAGTTCAAAAAATATCCCTAAATTTTTAAATATAATTTAATAGTCTAGTTGTTTATGTACTGGTACCGTTATCAAATTTTATCCCGAATATCAGAATCAGAATCACCTTATATCCAATCTTTAAGATTACAAATAGTGTCAAAATGAACTTAACCAAAAATGCATTTTGGTTTGGTTTGGTTTTTTTTTTAGTCTTGATGTCCCCTCCAGTGGAAGAATTCTGCTATGGTGTAGAATGGCCGGTCTTGAAGCCAAATTTTCAGTTGTTGGGCGAACTGTCGTTTGTTGGTTCTTTTCAATTCTTCAGGCAAGGTTTTCCACATTTTGGCCCCCATGTAGCTCAGACTTTTTTCTGTTGCGCTCATGCTGTGCACAGGAAGACAGTAGTTGGCTGCATGTTATAGTTACAGGGTGTCACAAAAAAGTGTACCTGGCTATACAGGACCTGATTCTACATGCAAAAATAACTTAAGTCAAAAATAAAGAATAACAATTTTTGGATTTCGGCTTAGTTTAGCCGTAATCCGCCATTTTGTTTTTTATTCATAATAATTTTTATTTCCGTGACTGTTCGTTGTATTAAGTTCATATTTGGCATGAACCTTTATGACAGCAATGTCCATTTTCAGGAAAAAAATTATTTTTGTCCGATGTGTATTTTCAAAATGGCGGCCATTTTTAATTTTTAAACTCAAATATCTCAAAACCGGTAAATTTTATCAAAATTTTACAAGAGACAAAAAAGTTGACAAATAAAATTACCTAACTAAGATTGGTACCAAGATTGTAAGGATCGAACTACAAATAACGGAGTGATTGCCATTTGTATGCATAAAATCATTGATTTTCCATTAAAATGCATGCAAATTTAGGTTATTTTAGAAGAAAAATCTCAATTACTCCATTATTTGTCGTCAGATCCTTACAAATTTGGTATTATTAGTTAGGTAATTTTATTTGTCAACTTTTTTGTCTCTTGTAAAATTTTGATAAAATTTACCGGTATTGAGATATTTGAGTTTAAAAATTAAAAATGGCCGCCATTTTGAAAATACACATCGGACAAAAATAATTTTTTTCCTGAAAATGGACATTGCTGTCATAAAGGTTCATGCCAAATATGAACTTAATACAACGAACAGTCACGGAAATAAAAATTATTATGTATAAAAAACAAAATGGCGGATTACGGCTAAGCCGAAATCCAAAAATTGTTATTCTTTATTTTTGACTTATTTTTGCATGTAGAATCAGGTCCTGTATAGCCAGGTACACTTTTTTGTGACACCCATATCCGTGTGATTAGTTATGTCTGTGTTATAGTTATGCAACTGTGCACTTGTCCTCATTTCTTCAGGTGCTTTGACATGAATATAAACGATGACCTCAAGAATGTACAGGTTTATTATGGTTAGAATTTTTAATTGTTTGTAAGTATCCCTGCATGATTGTCTGGGCTGGAGATTTCCAAGGAGTCTTATGTCTCTTTTTTTGGAGAACCAAAATTCTCTGTAGGTTTCCAGCAGTGGTGCCCCCCTCATACCACGATTCCATAACGAAGATGTGTCTCAAAAAGAGCATAATATGCGATTTTGGCTGTTGCCACATCATTTATGCTCTTCATTCTTCTTATTACATACAGTCCTGTGCTGAGCTGGCTGCATAAGGAGTTGATATGGGGTGTCCAGTTTAGGTCATCATCAACTGTTATGCTAAGGTATTTAGTTGAGTTTGTTTCTTCTATGTTGGGTAGTCTTCCGGTGGCTTTTCTATTTCTCCCAAGTACTAACTGTTTTGTCTTGTTTTCATTTACTACTAAGTCAGAGGCATGGCAGTATTGGATAGCCATATTTAGAGCTATGTAATAGATTCACAAATATGCTCTTTGGCCATTTCATGTCTTCTGGTCACTTGCAGTTTGTATTGGTCAAAAACTTTTCACATGGATGTGATCGAATCCACTAGAAGCTCTCTTAACCGACCTCAAATCAATCGCCGGTTGGATTAACCGACCATTTTCCAAGAATTTATAAACTTGGAAGCCAATGTCTTTGTAAAAATAAATTTTATGTTACAAGAGGTCGATCATACGTTACCATAGCAAATCAAATTTAGTGAATTGCTTTTAATTTTCGTGGTGGCATTGTTTACTGTTCTGGGTTTGTTAATTTTTTTTATTAAATTTTTATACCATAACTGTCTGTTTACTTTATTAATTGATTGATGTGTTAGGAACAATTGATTGTGTTGCAACTCTTTTTAAACATTTTTACTTGTTTTATTGATTTTATCTCCAACCGTTGCAACAATCATCAATAGGCCTAATGATAATGCAAGTAAAATTATAAAGAATTACCTTATTATATAAAATTTAGACATGTTTCTTAGTGAGGTCTTTAACATACAGGTTTCAAATTAAAATATACATGTTCTAGATTATTAAGTAGGCCTACCCAGTGTTTTTTATATACAGTAGCCTACTTTACCATTTGTCTATTTTTTTGTTTTAGTAAAGGATATAAAAAAGGATTTATCCTTTATTTCTTGCAATTTTTTTCAATTTTGTAAGTTTACTATTATGCATTACAGTACTAATTTTGATATCCTAAGAATGATATTATCTTAATTATCAGAGAATTTATGATATTCTTAATTACATGAAAATGCCTTGTGTATAAGCTCATCAATTAGTGAATACAACTATAACTGGTTGCCGCAACAAAGAAAATGATGACTCATGGCCAACTCCACTTCATCCGAATTTTTTTACATCTGAACTGGCTGTTTGCCACATTAGTTCATATGAACGAGAGGACTGTACCAGTAATGCTAGAGGTAATTTAAATTCCGGGAAACTTAGGGTTTTTATACGAATGTCACAAGTTTACAGCGTGTTGCGGCGGCTAGATTAGGCCTTTTATTACTCAAGCAAAGAATGAAAAATTCTGGATAACCAATGCTAAATGGTAGTTTAGCTTAAGCTACCTTGTCAGATTTTGCTTTCTTTTAACTAGGCTAGGCCTATTCAATATTATAATTGAAAATGAATAAAAATTCCAATATTTATTAATTTTTAGGAGGTCAAAACGACAAGCCAAGGTTTTAGAAGAAAACTATTGGGATTGCAGTGTTTGTACCTATAGGAACACCGCTGAAGCATTTAAATGCCTGATGTGTGACGTACGAAAGGGAACTTCTACCAGGTAAATTTGTTTAAGTTTAGTTGCAGGCTTATTTATACATGTTTGCTACCACACAGCTGATACAGGGTGATTCACAACAAAGTGCAGAAATTTTGGGAGCTGATTCTACACAAGAAAATAAACAAAAAGGTCACATAAAAATATGTTCTAAAATCCTTGTTTAGCCGCTAGCCGCATTTTTTTTTACGTATAATAATTTTTATCTCTGTAACGAATTGACGGATTTACTTCATATTTGGCATGGACCTTATTTTGATAATGGTAGTTTTCAGAAAAAAAATGATCACTTTCCGATGTGTATTTTCAAAATGGCGGCCATTTTAAAATTATAAACTCAACCGAAATTTCAATTGAAGATTATAATCATGCTCAGAAAGTCTGGAATGAATTAGGAATGAATACCTTGGGTGATTATTCTGACTTTTATGTAACACTAGATGTAACATTATTGTGTGACATAATGGAACAATTTAGGAACACCTGTTTCACTGCTTACGGACTGGACCCCCTTCATTCGTTTACATCTCCCGGCTTAGCATGGCAGGCCATGCTAAAATCCACCGAGTGCAAGTTGGAGCTGTTAACCGACATTGATATGGTTTTAATGATAGAATCAGGTTTTCTCAAAAAATGGCAAATTTTTTCAAAATTTTATGAGAGACAAAAAAGTTGACAAATTAAAATATCTAAACAATGATACCAAGCTTCTAAAGATGTGACTACTAATTACGGAGTTATTGAGATTTTTCTATTAAAATACGGTAACCTAAATTTGCATTAATTATAATGCAAAATCTATGTTTTTTGCAGAAAAGTCTCAATAACTCTGTTATTTGTTATCCCAGGATAAACAAAGGATCTTAGGACATATAGCCTATGGCATTTTTTGTTTATTTTCATGTATAGAATCATTTTCCGAAATTTCTGCACTTCGTTGCGAATCACCCTTTATATGAGCCACCCCAGTCCGGTCATTGAAATATACTGAAATGCTCTAAGAGTGCCGTTTGCTGTGAACCGGCGTTGTAAAGTTAGCCTACCCAAACCGGCCTAGCTACAATTTTCAGTGTCATTTGTTAGTTCCGTAAGAAATTTTGTTATTTCCAAGAACTAATGACGTCAACTTGTAAAATAAATTGGTAGGCTAACTTAACCCTTAGCCTACCCATTTCAAGAAATGAAAAAAATTGCATCAAATGTTAGTTTTTTTGATAGTTTCATCAAAAATTTTGTTCGTACACAGTTGTGCTTAAAGCAAAAATCAACAAATATATTAATTTTGGGGTGGGCTTACTTCCCCAATAATCTTTTAGTGCTTATTTATTTATTTGCTTATTTCTACGACAAACGCCAATTTTCAAAGAGTTGCTTAAAACCATACAAACAATCTCAATTATTTTATAATGGTTTGTTAACAAAGTGGGCATGGTGATCACAAGCAAGACAATGAACTACAATAAGTGGATAAAAGTGTTTCAGAAATCATCACAAAACATGCAAAATGATAGTATGAGTGAAATATTTTACACGAAAGTTATAGGATAAGAATACTAGGCAAACGTATCTGCAGAAAGTGTAAGTTTAGAAAGTGTGAAAGTCTGGGGATGTTGAGTTTTTGTTGTAACAACTGTAAATTTGATATCACTGATGAAAAAATACTGTACACCTATTTAGTATTTATATTTACATGTATGCCACCATAATTGTTCTTCAAGTCCATGCCAATAATAATAATATTTTTTTAAATAATTTTTTTAAATATTTTTTATTACAATCTTTATATTTTAACATTTTTAATGTATTTAATGTTTTTACAGAAAACCTAGAATCAACCCTCAATTAGCTGCTCAACAATATGCTCCAGTAATACCTCAGAAAAGTATTAGATCTGAAAATGGACAAAAAGAAAAGTCTGAAAAAAGAAGTTCACAGCATAGATCAGGGAGAAAATCCTGGCCACCGTAAGTTATCTTTAGATTTCATTCTTGGTATTGTTGACATCAGTGGCGGCCGGTGGTTAGGGACGGTGGAGGGGCTCTTATCATTATTTTATTTATATTTACAAAAGTGAAGATAAGTAATGTCTCTTCTTCAGGAAAAACGGTTATCTCTTGTGTCATAAATAATATTTACTGCATCAAACAGAGGTATAATTTGATCACAAAGGTGAATTAAATTGCAATATAGCCTAAAAATCTTAATACCTGTATCACAATTGCTGACGAAAAGTTCACCCTGCAGTTATCAGTTATGTACAACAGAGATGACATTTTTAGGTCAATTAGACCTAAAACAAGCATTGGTTTTCTGTCAATTTTATTCACTGATATGAATACGTTTAAATGCATGGGCCTACTTCTTTTTTGTGACATTTGTTTTTGAATTGAGGAAACAAATCAGACTGAAATAGTTTTGCCGCGGACAGGTGTGTTCTAAGAATTGAAAGTGGTCCGCTACGTACCCCGGAAATTAAGATGTCACATTCCTTTGCGACAATATATTTCCGGTCTTCAAACCATGTTTACGTCTGGGTTCAGTTACACTATTGTTCACAAACTGATGGACTAATCCAGTTCAGGGGAGTTTCTTATTTTTTGTACTTCAGATTTAAATTCTTTATCGTACCTGAAAGCCTTAACACAATCAATTGTTTTATTGACTTTAAAGGACACATCACATTTTGGGATTATTTTGCAATTGACTATGTATACATAGTCAATGATTTTGCTAAACGAAATTCAGACCAAAAATAAATAAATAAATATAAATAAAAAATCTGCATTTCTCAAGACATTTTGTAGGCTTGTCCTATAGTTTTATTTAATGTCGCAAATCTAATGTCAATCCTTCCAAATACTTAATCAAATTCTATACACGCATTGCTGTGTTTGTCACTCGTTTTATATTTCTTAACTTTTTAGTTCAAATGTTTAATCTCTGAAATACCACCAACAGTTAAGTCAAGATCCTGAATCTCTATAATCAAGCAAGTGTTACAGAAAAACGAGTTTGTAATTTTACAGCCACAGAGCCAATTAGACCAATTAACGGTGGAATAATTGTATAAATTTCTAAAACACTTTTGATTAAAAGTATTTTTTCTCTTTGTTCAATTTTGCATTTGATTAAAACTAAATTGGGCCTTGGAATCCCCGGGTTATTCAAAATAATTCTAATATTCAATGTTTTTCCCCATTCTATTACCTACTATACGATTTACCTGTTGTAAATGTTGCTCATCTCCAACGTCACCCATTTCACTATCATCCATTTACATTTCCTCACAAATCTATATAATTCACTATTTCAACACAACATACACCAACACGTACAACATTACGCTTAAAAGAACCTAGACAGACGACTAAAACGCGAGGGAACTTAGTCACATTTTTGGCACTGCTCGGTTGGTAGCAGTGGCTGGAGCAGTGGCGCGCGCAGCCTAGGGCGCCGGGCAGAGCGTTGCATCAAGCAGCCGTTGTGTGTGCCTGTGTGAGTGAGATGCGCGTATGCGCGTCTCCATTTGATTTTACAAGAGCGCTAGGACGCCGTGGCCGGCGTCCGGCGGCCGTCGCTCCGGCCCGAGCCGGCCGCGATAGAATTAGAGCCACAATCGTCGATTTTCATTTATTTCGGTACGATCTGTTTCTATCTTCAAATTATGACATATACAATTGTCATTCTGTTAAATATTCTTATAATAATATTTTTGTTAATTTATTTATTTTGGTTTTTTAATAAATTCTTTGGGGGGGGGGGGGGGGGCGGCGTCCGGGAGTCTTTATGGGCGAGCCGCCACTGGTTGACATGCATTGTAGGATTTCCCTGTAAATTAAATGAGTGTATATATGAAATCAAATGCTGTTCCTCTCTATCAGTACAGCAAATTTTACTGAGATCAATTCACATAGCAAGAGAATGCAATTTGAGAGATGCCCAGCTGAGCACCGCGTCCTACGGGGATCAATCCTCGGACTTCTTCTTTTCCTAATTTAGGTCAATGACATAAACAATGTCCTCCCAGACAGTGAAATTTTCTATTTTCTGGAAGACAAAACAATTTTGATTGAAAAACAATGATTGCCACTAGGCTGAAATAATTATGGTACCATAATTTAAAGAATAATAAATAGCCTTGTGCCACATTTCACATAAATCATATTGAAATGCAGTCTTTTTCATCCGGTGGATGAATTGGTGAGGATGCTCTGGCCTGCATGAACTCGATGGACTTTCTTGGAGTAATGATTGACTACAGTCTATCGTGTAATTTGCAATTTGAAAACCTTCATTTCTAAATTTATTCCAGCATTTTAGTTCTAAAAATATTCTCAAAATTTTCCCAACATTTTCTTTAAGTAAAGTGCGTAGAAGCGTTTAAAACCCCTATGTGTAAAACGGAGTTATTTGAGGGTTTCTGTTAGGCAGCGCCGTATAAATTACGTACGCACCCAATCTCTCAGAACACTGTGGAATTCTCTGTCTCTCTGATTTTGTAGACATAGCACTTTATTCATTACATTGGCATTGGTTTATAGTTGTACTTCACTACTTAACTTGACAATGGTATTTTTGGAGCTTAGTACAGTTTTCATTTCAACAGCCCCTTTCTCGGTAATTTTGGTTAATGGCCTACTACACATAATTCAAGTAATATTCTGCAATAGAGTAGTTGCTTTGATGTATCCACTAACAAGTTGAATTTCTTATGCATGAGACAAAGCATTGTCCATATGCAGAATGGCACGATTAGCCAGTTAATTTTCTTTTTTTAATGTACTCCCTTTAGATACAAATAGGTGATCGAACCATATTTTTACAAAGCCTTTATCCACACATATGTTTCATTTTATTTCTGTATCCCACTGAGAGTGAGTTCAAGATTGTAAACATTTTTCATTTTTTAACACTCTTGATTTTGCCAATTTTCCTATTGCCATCAGTGGGTATTTGTTGCTGAGGTGTTGCAGTAAGGTGCAACAGTTAAGCGTTGTTTGTCCTCTTTCTTTAAATTTTGGGGCAGAATTTATTTTTCCTACCACTGCATGGAAATGATTGCATTGCCACACCTGTAACCTATATGCAAAGCAGTTCATTTCCAGTTTCCGTTTCTTTCCCGCTCTAGAGAGGCAATGATTCTTTACCGCACGCTAGATCAAACAGCAATGTTAAATCAACTGTTATTACAAACCATGCTACAGCTGTTATTCATTGTTGTCATTAAGTAATTGCTTCTTTTTTAGTTTGAGGTTATGTTTGATAGTTAACATTATGTTCCAAAAGAAACAAATCAAAAATAATCTAAATGACATTTTGTGTACAATAAAACATCTTATATGTAACAATTATGTTGGTAGGAAAAATCTTGTGTGTATTACGAGCGCAAATAGTCATTGCCGCTCTCGAATTGTTTGGCCGCACTCAGCTGACGCTTTGTGCGGCCATCTACAATTCTCGAGTAGCAATCACGTACTTTGCGCTCTTATTACACAAATAGCTATTTTGTGAAGCAAGGCTATCCGTAAAAGCGTACTTAGCGTAGGCAAAGCCATAAAATCCAATCCTGTTTGTAAACTATTGTAAACTTGCTGTGGGAGTGAGTAGTTTTGGGAAGAAACAAAGTTTTTAAATTCTTCCAGATTAAGAGCTGTTTTGTTTTTTGCTGTAAACTTCTCCCCACTAATCATGAGCTATCTTTTCTTCCAACAATCGTGTCTTTTCTTCCTAAAATCCAAAAGCTATCTAAAGTTGTGTTTTTGCTTCCAACAATCCGAAAACCCAGTTTGCTGAAAATTATGGGTCACCACCTATAAGATTATGTAGATAAAGTGACTTTGCTCCCTACTCATAGGAATTCCTTCCAGCCTTTCTTCTGTATACCATAAATATTTTATTCTGTGTACCACAGCCGTTTTATTCCATTCTTCAACAGTTTTTTCACTTGAAACAAAACAGAACTGTTCAGTTTTAACAAAGTTCTTTTCCAATCACATATTGACCCTTTCATGACACCATGTTCAAGGGCAAGTTTTTCTTTGAGCGTACACCACTAAAAATGTTGTTTAACTTGATTAACATTTATTAGCTGTCAACAGTTCTATCCAGTATGTAAACATAAAATAAAAAAGGGAGAGGGAATTAATAAACTCACCACTACAGAATTATAATTGAGTGTAAGCAGTTCCAAAAAACTCTTAAAACATGTTATAAAGCTCTTCTTAGGGGAATTCAATATAATAATTTCAAATTAATAACTCAAATTAATCCAAATTCGTTTTATTTTTGGGTTAATAATTTGGCACAATGTGAGTGTGCGGCAAAAGGAACTGTCCAAGTTGGCGAATGGGTTAGTATGAAATCAAACCGGTGTGAAGAACACAGTGCTTAAGTTAGGCAAGATAGTGCCTGGAACAAAAGCCTCTCTGTTATACTTTTTTAGGGTTTTGTTCTCCCAGGTATTTATTTCCTTCTTTGATTTGTTCCAGGCCCAGGCTGAAAAATGTAGACAGAAGTTCAGCACAGACAAGAGAAGTGACTGTGAACAATATCACTGTTATGATCACGGAGTATAAACCCAAGGCGCAAAACTCTCAAGATCAGTTAGAACAAAGCAGCGAATCTGAAACTGGCAGTCAGTCAGAGTCAAGTGCTGATGCACGATCTGACACTGACTCACCCAGCTCGTAGAGTAGTTTGATATAAAATATCCCGTCACAGCATATTCTGCGAATTGTATGTATAATTTGGTCAATTTTTTATAATTGATAATAAAATCTGACTATGTAGGTTTGCTGCCACGGGATGTTGCAAGCATGTTAGTTAATCTTGTTCGAATAAAGGCACATACTTATCAAATTTTATTAGTTATGTCAATGAATCAGTGAGACATGAAGTTTTACTTTTCTACCCATAAAAATAACTTAAGAAAATTATTTTTGGATTTGAATCTGTAATTTGTTATGCCAAGTCAACAATTCCAACTACTACATTGTTCTGTCTTTTAAAATTATTTTATCTACGACTAATATCAATAATCACCAATAATGATATTACAAGTAGCATCATAAAGAGATAGGCTACATTATTAAACCAAATTCAAACCCATTGCTTAGTGAGGACTTGAACATACAAGTTTCACATAAAATACAGGAAATTAAGAGCTCAGAATTTAATGGAGAAAGTTTTTTAATAAAAATTTTGCAATTCCCACATCAGCTGATTGCCCCATTAGAATTTAATTTTTAGTTGCTTCATGTGTCTAACCTAAAAAGAACGAATTTTGATCATATGCGATTGAGAATGACGATTTGGTCAAATGGAATTGGTCACTAGTGAGAAATTTAGAACACTTGAGAAATCTCACTAGTGGCTTAAAGGCCTTTGTAATACAACCGTTGCATGAACTACAGTTCAATAGTTTCAATTAAAACTGTTAAGTTGAAACAAATTGAAAACCTGAAGTGCCAAAACCCATTTTTGATCATATTGAAATCCCATAAAACACCGTTCCTATAATACAGTTATTCTTGGTTCGCAAACTTATGAAAATATTTTTTACTGTGTGGACTATTTTAGTAGCGTTTTTCGTATAGGGAAAATTCTCTTAAGTTATGAAAGTATCTCAAATAAGCTTCCAGTTTAACTTGTGGATCTTTTCATGTGTTGATAGTGTTTTATACTATAATCTAAACCATCATCTATTTTGTTAAGAGGTCCCTAAATGTTTTACTGCTGTATTGAATGAGTTATTTTTCTTCCACTATTGGACCTGAGTCTAACCATTCCAACTACCATATCTTTCGTCCTACAGGCAAAATTCATCCTAAATAAAAAAGATAAATCGTAAATCGTTCCAAGGATGCCTAATTCTTACAATCATCCCTTGAATAACAAACTCATTATCACCAACAATGAATTGCAAAAAAAAATCCTTCCTTATTATAGGATAAACTCACAACAGATCTTTAGCTGTTATATATTATGATTATTAGCAGATTAAGAGCTTTATGGAACAATTGATGCTCCACACTGCCTAAGTATGTCTCTTGCCTTAAGGTATGTCATATTTTGTAAATACTTGGTATTAAAATTGTTATAACTACCCCTTCACTAACTTATTGTAAAAGAAAAACATTTTTACCCCATATTATCAAAATATTACACTAGAGAAATTTTGTTTGGAGTTCTGGACTCCAGTTGCCATTTCTCCTTCTTTTTTCTAGCCTTAGGTGCTAACTGTAAAGCTAGGGAGGTGCCATTGACTATAAACGGGTATTACAGTTTGAGCATGTGGCACCCTAATTAATTAAAGAAATTAATTTTGATTAAGTTGTCATCTTTGACCACTTATAAAAGTAATACGGTACAGTGTATTTCAAAATGAAAGAAAAGATTTCCATTACTATTTCATTAAACCCAGTAATTCAAGAATAATTTAAGTTTTGATATTGGTGGATAAGGTTAAGCACGTCTGCCTCTAATGGGCATTTAGTGTAAGCCCCCTGAAAGATGGGATATTGAAGGAAGAAAAAGGGTGAACAACTGGACAGCAGACAGCTGGTTTAATCACTCAGAGGGCCAAATTCCGTGCTCCTGTGACAACCGATTTTCAGGCTCAAATAAGTGGTTTGCTCTCCCGTCTAAATGGCCAAGCAACCGACTTCATGTTCCTCAGCCAGGGTTTTACATGCTGTCGGGAATGACATCAACCCCTCTAGAACACAAATGGAACTAAATAGTGGACATGGGAATTAGGTTTCAATGAAAATGAAACAAACACAAACACAGAATACATTTTTATTTCTTTTAATATCATGAAAATTCGGCACATTCATTGTGCCTCTGAGTCTCATTGAACATACTCGATGCATCGCAGTTTTTAATACCTTGACATCTGAATCGAATCGAAATTTCGATGCATCAAAACATTTGCATCAGAACACCCCTAGTTCTGGGATTTTATAGTTTATTTATTTTAATGGTTTAAATACCTGAATTTATTTATTTATTCATTTTTAACAATGCTACAATACAGCCAAAGCTAATTACATTATAGCATTTACATTATATTAATTACATTATAGCATTATAAATATGGAATCTGCTCTTCATTTTGAAAAGGTCCAGTATATTGAATGCCTAACAGACTTAGTAAGAGTTGAGTGAAGAGTGAAATAATGACATTTTTTTTTAAAAGATAGTTGCGGTGGTGCTATCTATTTTGGCCTAATGGAACTATGGTTGATTTTGATTAACAGATTCTCCCATTAGGCTGGCAAGCCACCACAGGGTATAGTCAATGGCAGAAGACTCCTTTAGTTCCTGGAGCTTGAGCTAAAAAGCTCCATTGCAATCCTTGTAGTTCGATAGATATTCAATTCAACAGATTTTTATGTTTTCAGTCTAGTACAGGTTTACAGTCATTAGAGAGTAAGTAAAAGTACAAGTGTCATTTGATAATACTTCGTGTTCTATTTTATTAAATTACTTTTGCAGCAGACAATTGTTTAAGTTGCTAAAACTTTAGCAACTTATGTTCCTTTTTTATGTTTGAGTTTTGTTTATAAAATTTTCAGTACTGAAAAATTTGTATCGTGGTTTAAAATTTTAATTGCTTTCCATTTTCAAGACAAAATTTTTAATGAAAAGTTAAATGTGCAAACATGAATATAAAATGTACAAATGCATTTCCAGGAAAGGAACAGATAGAATAGGGTCAGTCTTCCTTGTTCTCGAAGTGAAAGGTAACGCCATCCAAGACTCTTGGCATGGCCCAAAATCGGTTCTCACTTTCTGTACATCCATTATTTATTTAACTAAAATAATTTTATTTACAAAATTAATTAACAAATGCCAACATAAATTACTGATGGGAATTATTTCTCTAGTTTATTTCTGTGTAAGGGATCACGTTAGCATTAATTATTGATTCATGCTTGTTGTGGAAATAGTGGTGATTGAAAAGTTATTGTTTAAAAAGTTAAAGAATATATTGGTATCAATTTTAAGTCCTGTTCTTAAAATGATAATGTTTTGGATTTTAATTCTTTTCTTAAAAAAGATTTGTGTTAAACTCAAAATATTAAAAATCCATTTTAAAATTGTTGTTTGGGATTTATTTTAACCAATACTAAAATGTATGAGGCCTATTTCTGCAAAATGGCCTAAAATTTATTAGAAGAAAAAGTATTGAAGTCTTGCATAGTGTGAAGGAACTAAAATCATCTAGTGTAGTTTTATAAGTTTGCCAAGACCATGCTGTATAGTTACATAACGTTAGGTTTGTTAGGCTTGCCTGTGTAGTACATCACAAGAATGTATTTATCATGTTTAAGTAAATTATTTTTGTAAACTATATATTTATAAATATAATATATTTTTCTTTGCCTAGGTAGATAAGACTTCCATTGCTTTATGCTGTAGTAAATTAGTCTGATAATTGAGAGTAGTTTGAAAAAAAATACTGTGAGTGATGCAAAATGAACTACTGAAAAGTTATAGTCCGGCTCGGTTTAGCAAGTTCAGCTGGCAAGTTACATGGTGCTCTTTTTTACACCAGCCCGTATTTTTAAAGCAGTAGATTGAAATTAAGCTTTATTTGGCTTAGTATTTTTATGCTGGTTTTTCCATTTGCCATAGTTTAATAACTGTGTGTACAATTTTATTTTGAATCCATATTCATACAATTTTATATAATTTAGTAGATAAAAAATGTATTTTCATTTAATTTTGTTGTCTTCAATAACAGAAATTTTGGTCTCGTGGCCAATATTACAACTATCTGTCATCACGTGGAATCAATTGATAAATGGTCCCGTTATCAGTTTATTCATTTATTGTTTGTTTTAGAGGAGTTAAATGTCCAGTGAAACCACGTCTCCCTGAGGAATATTGCTAGTGACTGTATAAAAGGAATTTGCAGGAATAAAGGAGAAAATGCACTTTGCTGACGGGAGATGATTGATAGATTTTTTAGTCATGATTAAAACAAAATACTCGTTGCTTGGTTTTGATTTGTCTCTACTTCATTCCAAGTAGAAAATTGACTTTACGATCAATTATTATAAAAGTTTGTTATTTTTTGTTTAAAAGATTTACAACTATTTACTGTATATGCTTGGTGTAAAAATCTTGATGTGTTGTTATTTAAGCGTTCAATTTAGATGGTCAAATGATTCAATTGATGTTACTGTTTTCAGTTTGTATCACTCTCAGGTGCATTTATCTGTGTTTCACGTTATCTGTAGTGTGAGTTTAGTGTTTCATATTAATTTCCAATTGATGATTGCCTTTGAGCAACAGCAAATCCAGTTTACAATATTTATTGTTACACGTTTCCATGTAGATTCATTGTATAGCTGCATTAGAGCTTCAGAAACCCAAATCTTGTGTTTCTGATATGCTGGGCAATCAGAGCACATATTTTGATCTGATTGGATTTGCTAACCATCTAAGAATTTATTAGCGAATTGTTTTAATCAGTTATGAACAGCAGCAGAAGTAAATAACTGCTTTTCAACCGCCGAGAGCAAATTTTCTTCTGTACTGTTTATTGTTATTAATATTCTAATCAAACCGGAAATCCAAATGATCAGCATTCATATACATTAATTAATTCGGATTTCTGAGGTTTTACAATTTTTTAAAATGAAAGATTAGACTCGGCTGTTCTTGCGCTGCATTACTCAATGAAAAATTTGTAATTCTTAGATCTTTCATCACTGTAATAGAGACTGATTTTCTCTAGTGTTGTAATAGTTTTGACTAAGACAGAGGTTCCCAACAGGTTACATGGGGGTCCTCAAGATCAAAATTATATTTATTATATCATTGGTATCAGGAACAATTATTGTAGTGGGGAGGCCCCTGTCCACAACCCCTCGGTAATAATATTGTTGGGAATTTCTGAGATTTTGTATAATTAGCAGCAGGGTTGCCATTAGATTAAAACATTATAAAAACGATTAAATGTTTTAAAAGTTTCTAACTTTTAATATGACCAGGATCTATAGTTAATAAATGTATGCTGACATTGTATGCTGGTTGTATGCTTTGAAGTCAAGCATAATACTAAATACTCGTAATTGTTGATGGATGAGATATATTTTAATTTATATGTTTTCACGAAAGGCTTGAGCCTTAAGTATATCTGGTACAATACCATGTAGATTTAGAAGCATTCATTTAGATGACACATTCACCATTACAAAAGTATATGTTGGTTTTATCCCAGCAAAAACTAAATCTGGAACAAACAAGTTAATAGTCATTGTCAGTGGGAATTCCTCTCGACAATTAATGTGGTAAACGTGGCAATCCTGTTTTCTATGTCTTACCTAAATGGAATTAGTCCATTGACTGTTAATAATTGTCATGAATTGTAAATATGTTTTGAAACTTGTTATTTAAATAAACCTATTATAAATAAAATGATCTTTATTTTTATCACCTTACTTACTGGAGTGGCCACTCGTACCCCAGTCGCTTAGCCTCATCAACACAGCCTCTCGAGTGGGTCTAGTCAGTAGCATCCTCCTCACTTGTCCCATCTTCCTCATTTCTCTTGGTCCCACCATCTTATTTTGCGCCTTTTAGCTGGCCTTCTGCCTTCGGGATTATTTCCTAATATGCTGTTCGCTATTGAGATTTTTTTCCTTTCCTCAAAACGTGTCCAGTCCACTGAACCTTCGGCTCTTAATCTTGTCCACTATGTCTGGATCTTTGAATAATTGGCGGATTTCATGGTTGTGTTTGATCCTCCAAGCTCTGTTTTCTATTGTGGTGCCAAAGATCTTTCTAAGTACTTTGTTTTAAAAATATCACCTAGCTAAATGGGTAATGTAAGAGCTGTAATATTGGATTCAATACAATTTGAAATTAATACCACCAATATCTTTTAATAATTTTTATATTTGTGAGGCCTTTCGATATCAAGGATATCATCCTCAGATTTTTGAGGATGTCATCCTCAGTTTGTGAAATGTCTGAGGATGACATCCTTGATATCAAAAAGCCTCACAAATATACAAAATTATTGAAAAATATTCTGCTTAATATGAGAGTATTTACAACATACAGTAAATGAGGTGTTAAAGGCTGTAGTGTACCCTATTATATTATTTGTAAATTAGTGGTGTTATATTTTACAATAACTCTAAACTGTAAATAATGAAGGTAATATTTGGTTAGTGAGAAGCCATGGAGATAATTAAATCATAAAAAAGGAGGAAATCACTTTATTATACAAAATAGTTCTATAACTGAAAAATATCAACATGTTACCCATCCGGTTCATTTGTGTCTTGGGCTGTCAAGAACCAGACTTGGAATCAGCCGCATGAAGTGGTCATCTGCCCCATGAACTAAGCTAGTTTGTGGTTCAAGTAGTACCTGACCTATTTAACAATATACGTCCGACATGCATGGATTTCCTATGACTAGCAATAAGCAGTCTCAAAACTTATTCTCTCTATAGAAATCACAAAAAACTGTGATTTGTTAGAAACAAGTGGCCTCCCGTTAACCGATGATCTTTTCAGAGTTCTCCCTCTGCCAAGTACCATCAGTAGAAATTCACAGAAAAACACTATCAACAATTATTTTCTCCTTTAAAAACAGCCCACACTGAGGGCCAGTATGATAAGTACCACAGGCTAATATAAGTAGTGGGAGACATGTATGTTCCCAATGTACATTTCACCACTGATGTGTGGCATCTTCGGGGGAAATAGTTCACTTATCACATAATTTCACTTAACTATTTACAAAATATATACATGTTTCACAGACTCTTCTTAGGTTACATTGATCGTATCGTACCTAAGAAGAGTCCGTGAAACATGTATATATTTAGTAAATAGTTTAGTGAAATGTAATATGTGATAATTGAACTATTTCCCCCGAAGATGCCACACATCAGTGGCGAAATGTACATTGGGAATATACATTATCTACAAAAACAATAGGCTTCATTACAAAGTAAATAAATACAATAATGTTCTTGTAACTGGGTTAAATAAATAATATTGGAAGACAGTCTCGACAATTATTCCCCCAAAAGTTATCCCCCCCGGAACGTTGCTAGAGGTCCTTGATGCCTTGTCTTGCTAGAGGTCCGCAGACGTAACAGTCCAGACGCGTTCTCAGGTGTAGAGCCAGCTGGCTCATATTGAATCCCCGTTGTATTTTGGCCAACAAAAGGATAATAAAGGGATTACCTAATAATTTTCAAGCTTTTCTCGTATTAAATTGTTAAGGTGTTTTATTAGTCTGTAGTGACTGCAACAAAATAATCTTTTGACAAAATTTACATATTTTAAATATTTATAACTAAATTAATATACAGGGTGTCCAGCTTCGACTGTCTGAAACTTTTCCACGTTGTTCAGCAAGCCAAAATAAACAAAAAAGTTGATATAAACATATGTCCTAAAATGCTGCGTTAACCCGCTAGCCGCCATTTTGTTTTTTACACTAAATAATTTTTATTTCTATAACGGATAGATGGATTGGGTTCATATTTGGCATGGACCTTTGTTACAACAATGTTTATTAAAAGAAAAAAAAATTTTTTTCCGTCATATATTTTCAAAATGGCGGCCATTTTAAATTTTTAATCTCAAATATCTCAAAATCGGTAAATTTTATCAAAATTTTACAAGACACAAAAAAGTTGCAAAATTAAATTATCTAACCAATGATACCAAGTTTGTAATGATCTGACAACAATTAATTAAGTTATTGAGATTTTTGTGTATAAAATCATTGATTTACCATTATAATGCATGCAAATTTAGTTTAATTTAGAAGAAAAATCACAATTACTCCGTTATTCATTGTCAGATCGTTACAAACTTGGTATTATTGGTTAGATAGTTTAATTTTGCACATTTTTGTGTCTTGTAAAATTGTGATAAAATTTACTGATTTTGAGATATTTGAGATTGAAAGTTTAAAATGGCCGCCATTTTGAAAATATACGACGGGAATAAATAATTTTTTTTTCTTTTATTAAACATTGTTGTAACAAAGGTCCATGCAAAATATGAACCCAATCCATCTATTCGTTATGGAAATAAAAATTATTTAGTGTAAAAAACAAAATGGCGGCTAGTGGGTTAGTGCAGCATTTTAGGACATATATTTATATCAACTTTTTTGTTTATTTTGGCTTGCTGAACAACGTGGAAAAGTTTCGGACAGTCGAAGCTGGACACCCTGTATTTTCATACTTGCACACCTAATTAAATTAAGTAAAACTGATAGAAGTTTTCATTAAATTTTTCCCCTTATCTGAGAATTTGTTATAAAAGAATATAAATTTATTTCAAACACTTGTTCACCTGGGTCGTAACGTTTGAACGGTTTGACTTTTGGCACCAATGTTTCTTAGTCCCATTCTCAACCACCAGGATCGCTTGCGCTTCATATTGTAGTTTGGTCTACATGAGTCTGGCCTGTTACTTCAGCTCTCAGTCCCAAGACTAGGCATCAGTGTTGGCTAGTAACTTCCAGGCCCCAGGCTTTGCAGAAAGAGTGTCCCGACTGTCTCCCAATACTTATACAGGGTGTCTCTGAACTCTCTACTGACCTTTTCAGGTATTATTCCTGGACCAAAGACAAGTCAAAATATATTAAAAATTTCCAAAACACCATAGTTACCCGTACAGACGCCATTTTGTGTTTTTTAATGAATAAATTTTAATTTAAGAACTGCTTGACGTAATAATTTAAAATTCAATACAAAGCTTATTTAAGTAAAGACCTACGTGGAAAAAATTATGAACTTTATATCACTCATATTTTCAAAATGGCGGTTGTTTAAAATCTAACCATAAATTGCATGAAAACTACATAAGGTAGAAAAGTTTATGTTCTTATGTGTTTCTTGGAAAATTTTATTTAAAATGCAACGATGCAAAAATTATGAACATTGGTTCATAAATAAGCAAGATAGAGCAATTTATCTGAGGCTAGTCACGGTCGTACCGCTTCACCAGGAGCTGGCGCCGCGACCGCGCTTTTCGCGTGGCAACTTGCTCAGATGCGTGACTATATGTATTAAAAACGCTCTATCTTGCTTATTTATGAACCGTTTCTCATAATTTTTACATCGTTGGATTTTATATTAAATTTCCCAAAAAACACATAAGTGCATAAACTTTGCTACCTTATGTAGTTTTTATGCAATTTAAGGTTAAAGATTTTAAAAAGCCGCCATTTTGAAAATATGAATGATATAAAGTTAATTATTTTTTCCAGGTAGATCTTTACGTAAATAAGCTGTGTACCGAATTTGAAATTATTACGTCAAGGATTTCTTAAATTAAAAATTATTAGAGACGCCTAATGGTCGAAATTCGACCAAGGTTCCACTTGATCTGGTACCAATTACTTTAAAAATATTTTATGACTGAAACATATGGTCATCCTGTTTTTCTAACATTTACTATTACAACAGCTGTGTGTAATGATTCAAATACCCCTCTTCCATAAGATTAACACAGACACTTTGAAAGCCTGTAGTATGTACCGCTGGGGTCCGATGTGAATTTTAATGGGATTCTGCTCATCTACACGACAGTACGGTACGCGGGGTATGGGGGGAATTCTCCTACGATGCACACAAACTGAGAAAAAAGGAGGAAAAGAATCATGCTTGCCAATTAATATATAGATAATTTAAAAAATACAAAATGGCAACTGTACGGGTAACTATGAAGTTTTGGAAATTTTAAATGTGATATTTTGACTTGTCTTTGGTCCAGGAATACCTGAAGAAGTCGGTAGAGAGTTTAGAGACACCCTGTATATTAGACTGTGATAGTACTGACCAATGTTATTGTGCGTCAATCCATTGCCCATTGTGAGCCTAGCGTTCGTTGAAGGCTAATCCCCACTCTCACTGCTAGGTCGATACTGAGAATGCACACAAAGGGGCAAGTTATTCTGAAGGCTTTTAGCAGTGAATGAGTTAACTAATAAACAAATTACACCAATCAGTGTTAAGCTGAAGAACAAGACGGTTGTTAAATGTTACTGTCCTGGAAAGAACAGAATGTCTAAAGGGAATGTTTTGTTTCGAGTCTCCAATAATTGAAAGATGAGTTGTATGAGGGCTTTTCAGAAACTACTTGCAAATAGATTTTTAATTAACTCACCTACACAACACTAACTCTTGCATGCCTCATATGGCATCCCCCCTCACCCAGTCAGATAAAGTAAAATCAGAACTTAGTTTTTGAACAGCCCTCATATTATCTCTCTATCTAACTGTCTAGAGTTGATCCAAGCAGGCCTGCAGATTCAAAAAGTTTTCAGGTCATATATAAAAAATAGAATATGCTAATATAACAAAAGTATTGCACTTTTTAAATTTTAAAATCATACATGATGCCTTAAACTGAATTAAATTACTCAACAATTTGAGGTAATTGAAATAGTTTACGTGTTTGCTCATGGGTAAGTCCTATCAAAGATTTGCGTTACAATTTCTGTTTAAAGTAGGCCTACTGTGTTGGCAAATTCATAAGTCAAATACAACTCCCAGCAAAAGACACAAAAAAGACTTAGACACTTACATATTTTATTCACTTAAATTAATGTGTCTTATTGAATTATAGGAGACCCTGTAATACTTTATGGCTATACATATTTTATAGATCTCTTTTTCATCCTGATATAACAGTCTTGACACACTGACTAGGTTTTGGAACTGCCACCACTAGATAACAGCAGCACTGTTGAAAGAAAACCACAAGGCCAGGGAATAGTATAAACTATTGAACAGTGATGTTTAAAGTTCAAGCTTCTAGCTCAAATCCAGTTTTGCAAGTGAATTAAAATTTGCAGATTGGGAACTAAGGTTTCTTGTGGGAGCAATCACACTTTTGTAGCTGTAAATGTGTTAGAAATAATAAACTTGCATGGACAGTGTAAGGATTGACTATAACACAAACGTGAATAGACTTCTTATTTAATGCATTTTTTTTATACCGAAATTTGGAAGGTTGGTCTTCTCCACACCAGATGTGTTGCAATCAAAGTTGTAATTGTTCAGATGCATTGACAGTGCTCCAAAACACTGTATCACAACTCACAACAAAAACATAACCCTCAGTTAAAAAATGTTTAATTCTTGGTTAAGAAGATTGTTAGTTCCGATTTAACTTGTACTTCACGGGAGATCTTGCCATTGATGGTTTCAAACACGCCTGTGCTATGAGAAGTCTATCCATACTAGTATATATATAGTCAATGGTATAAGTGTAAATCGAAGTAAGAACATTGCTTCTACTTCAGCTACTAAATCGAAAGTTTATGATGACTTTGTAAGAGGCTGATTGCAATTGTTTAAGTTCAGAGGTAAAAAGTGTCCATTCCAACATTCAACCATTGGTAACAAGTTTTGGAGTAGGGTTATTCTTGAACAAAAAGCCAAAAAATAATTTCAGCTATTATTTTTGCAAATGTAAAATAACAACAAACAGTAGTATAACAGTTTAAATTTATTGTGATAAATTTGTTTAAACAATGCCTGCAAATAAAATATTACAATTAAAAAGAGAACAATTCATGCCGATTTCTCATTAATATTCTAAATATGTGTATAGCAGTCGTAAAAATGTACTAGGTAGCATAGAATTGGAATGATATTGCATTACAAAATGTGATGGTGGATACCCAGCGTACACAATATATAACATATGTCAAACTTTAGTATATAGTATTAGTTAAGCTTATACGGAAGGCTATGAGACGAGTAGAGAAGGCAAAAAGAGAGTTATTAAGTATAAATACTCCAGTGAGAAGTACAAAGAGGAATCTCAATAAATAAAAAACGTAGTTAACGGGAGAATTACCTAAATAATCTGACTACTTAAGGCTAATAGAATAATTTGTGTTATTGCCTTTAAACGCTAAATTTGCTGTTTTGTGTCAGTTCTAAAATAACAGCTAATATAACAACCTAAATGTGAACTGATACTGAACATTACAACAGCACTAAAATATTTTACAAGAAATCGCTACTGAAATATCGTTGTTTCCATTTATGACAAAATCGGATGTAAAAATAATGGCTTTAAAACTAAAAAAACTATTATAATAAAATAAATAAATTAACAACTGATCATAGCAACTTTTGTACAGATGTTGATAAAAAATACATATATATTTTTTAAGCGGATTTAGAATCAGGTGAGTTCTGATTCAGAGAATTTGATACTTATGAAGACTTAATAGTAAACTTTGGAAATGCATAATACTGATGTGGATTTGGCAAACTATGATCTTAAAACTAATGCAGTTGGTATTGATGTCTTACTACAGGCTTTGGATTTTTATAAAGTTGGTAGCTTACCGTTTTTTGAAGTGGTTACCACTGTCTAGCCTGTACCAAACCTTTAATAATCTATTGGCATGATTAAATCAAAATTATTATGAAGCAACAATGGTGTTACACTTTTCTAATTATATTGTCAAAATTTCTATTAACAAAGTTTTTTCAATAAAAATGGGCAAACAGTAAGTAATTTATAAATGTAGATTATTCTACAAACTTTAAAATCTGCTAGAAAGGTTTTATATAAAAAAAGAAAAATAGTATTTTATTTCAATGTACATACCACACATTTAAATATTTCAATAGTGAAATCCACTCAAATAAATATATGTATTTTCACATAAAAAATCATAAAGTTTCACATTCAGAGAAGTACAATTTGAACATTAATTAATTTTTGAGGATCAGGAAAGAATGGTGAAATTGGTTGGTTTCTTGTTGGAGTGGTTTCCATATTGCTCACAATTGGTAAGGTTTTATCTTTTTCATTCAACTCAGCTTAGTTCTAAAATAAAATTTTTGTGAATTCAGATTTATGAACGAAAATATAAAAAACCCTAAAATAATGATGCTCTCATTGAAAAATGCTCTTGAATCAATTAGTTTAAAATGTTACAATAGCAACTGATAAAATTATAGAAGAACATTGATAATCAGGATTAATTAGGACCGGACCCCATCCGGATTTTCGAAATTACCTTAAAAAATGGCTAATATATGCACTATTTGCCTATTACTTTGTTGAAACAGTGTATTTTATCTTATACAGTAAAGGTTCCAGAAGAGAGATGAATTAAAAACGACCTTGAAAACGATCCCTCCCCCTTCCACGATTACTCCTCTACTCCTGCTTCACAGTATTCCCCCATCGCCCACTCACGGCACTCTGCAGTAAAGAACATAGTGCAAGGGCAGATGGTATACAATGTCTTATTTATTGCTAGAAAGAAATCTGCATTATTGACTTTTCGGATTTTTGACGGCCCAATCATCGAGGATCTACTGTAAAAAAAGTTTAAGGAAAGGTAACAAAATCACTTATTGGTTTTTTGGTTTATTTGCAAGAGGTCTTTGTGAGAAAGACCTCTTGCATGACATTACTATCGGCAAATGCCAATTGAAAATTTTGCCTCTTTGTAAAAAATCTAAGTCATGGGCTCACTAAAAATCTTTGATGAATAACATCTTCCCAATTAAAAATTATAATTGATACAAATTTGTGGTGTCCCTATGAAAATTTCACAAGATAAAATAAATAACTGTGGACGGTGGAAATTACTTGATCAGTATAAGTTTGTTTGTAATCCACCCACTTTTAAACAAGGTAGATTTAAAAAAGCATTGAAGAAAAAATTCATACTCATCAGTTTAATTTGAAAATCTTAAATATAATGAGTTTAAATAAAATCAAATTATGTAAGACATAAGAATTTCACTTAAATTTCGATGTGGAATTTACACCATAAAGAAATTATCACCTGCTTAATTTCAGTAACAGAATTTCTTTTAAGTTCAATTATGTCAGTACAAGAGACTCTTCTACTAACTGGAACCACTAATTCCACCCATAACTACATGAATGAAATCCAGAGTAACTACAGAAATAAACATCCCGCTTTATCCATATTTTCCAAAATTGGGACCAGTCATCTACAACATTATTCTGGGCAATCAAGTAATTTCAATGCTCTTAATATTTTTTTTAGTACCGTACCGGTATCATAAACTTACATATATTAAATTTTATGTTAAACTTTGACGGAACAACCAGCGAGAGCTCTATCCTATAGAATTTTGATGAGTATTTACTGAAAGTTATAAAAAGCTGAGTTGAAATGAAATGGACAAATTATTTAAATTAGTGTTTCAGTAAATAGTACTAGAGGTAGCATACAAAAGAAAAGTATTGTTGACAAATTTAACACTGATAAGAACTGAGCTCAACAGACATTCTACCAAGGCACTCACTGTATGGGACTGACATTAGGGAATGTAAAATTAGTCAATAATAGCTATCATTCACTCATTGGAAGCAAGCGCGTATTTACTAATTTATTAAAAAACACAATGTCACTGAGATCAATCCATGCAGTGCTTCAGTTCATAGGAAAAAATCAAGTGGCTCACTTTAAAGAACATAAAAATACAAAACTTTTCAGCTTGGATATAGCTTATACCTACATAAAACATAAAGTTAAGGGTAAAGGTTCAGCGTTAACCAATAGAAATTATAACTGAACTATACAAAAAATAAAAAATAATTAAAAAATACATAGAACAAAAATACCGTTTCCTCCTCCTGTCTTTTCTTTCTTAAACTTCAGATTTAAGTTTGACTGTTGGTAGTCAGAAATAAAGAACTGACCAAAAGGTCGCTAGGACAATCACAAGTTAGAAGGGTCAAAACAGAATTAAGAGTATTTCAAAATCATCCTACCTATGACTTGTACAGTACACTCTTGTTCATCAGACTCGGCGACATCGGAACTCCGCTTCATCGGAACTGAAAATTTGATATTATTAATTTTTTTTTCTTACGAAATCAATAATTTTTCCGTTTTAGCGCCTTCAATTTCCATTCATTCTATCCACACAACAGTGAAGTATCACATTTTGCATCAAAAGTCATCAGGCGTTTTCCATAATCTGTACCCATCGATGTGATTTACGAGACCGTGGAGTATTCGCACAAAAATAGAAAGAGGATGGGGGGCAGGAAGTGAACATCCGCGTCGACCGCTTCCCAAACTGCCATTCAGTCTGTCTCAGTCTCGCGTCGCGACTGCACCTGTGTTAGTACGTGGAAGTCAGTTGACTGCTGGAATATGAATATGGAATATGAGAATAAAGATTTTGGATCTTTATTTCCTGCGTTGTTTTTATTCCTATAGGTTCATTGTTACCATTTTCAAAGTTTGAGTGCCTTAGTTTCAAAAAATATCTTGTGTTATCTTAAAAACAAGAGTGAATACAATCACGATAGGTCAACGTACGGGCGGAAATGATGACTCACGACGGACTCTGCTTCATCGGAATTTTTTGACATCCGAACCGGCCGTCCGCCACATTAGTTCCGATGAACGAGAGTGTACTGTACTTCCATCAGTGAAAATAAGTCATAGGGCTAACTTACAGTAATAAAAGAGAGCTAAAGCATCCACTACAGTTAAAATAGTTTCAAACAATGGAAACCAAAAACATTTGTATTTGGCCTCAATTTCCTAGCATTTTAAAGCCAACAATAGTGTGGGAGTCGATAATTTTTCTATGGGTTTATTAGTATGTAAACATAGGAACAAATTAGATAAGAAAAGAAAACATTGATTTAATAAATTAACTAAAATATAACACATGTTTTCCTAAAATGGGAGCTGATGTCTCATTAATACCTTTTTTAAGTTTTTAACACAAACTCTTCTCACTTTGACGTTAACCACTGATATTCCAGTTTGTTCAAATTTTCTTGGAGTGTCAGTCTCTTCAGCTATAGCTGCCGTTTCCTACTCTCCTAATATGAGTGATCAATAATTAGTGGAAGGTCGGAATTAGATTTTCCTTAGAATTTGAAAGATCCACAAAAAAACTGAATGTCATACCCAATCGATCATTTAGTGCTCAACAAAAACCAATGTGGTTTGATAACATAGTAACTTCACAGAGCATGAAGTGTGAGTAAAAGTTGAAGTAGTAAAAATACAATAGAGTTCCAGACAAAAGCATCTTATATTTCAAGAGATTTCAAGAGTACCCAAAAAAAGAACAAACTGGAGCATCTGTGCAATCGTATATTTCAGTATACAAACTTTCAGATGAGTTAGATAACAATGTAAAAATGTTATACACAACATAACATTGTAATATTAGTAAATCCAATATAAAAATTAATTAGTTTTCTTTTAGCACTGCATTCACACATATGATTAGTGATTAGCACTAAGGGAGGAGAGGCGCGGGGGGGGGGGGGGGGGGGTATGTTTGGGCGATCAGCTCTGTCGAATAAATACTGGTACTACAAGAAGAGATTGGCATGCTGTCCACTCATGTGACTCTGTTACCATAACGATCAACTTACAATATATAATACGACATAACAAATTGCTTTAACAATGTATATCTACAGGCTAAATTTTTATACTTTGTTAGAAAATAATCTATGAAACTTATAAATTAAATGGAAAAGAATAAATCGATAACTAAGGGCTGTGTAAAATATATGTTAACTTTGATTCAATTATATTTAACTTGGTTTTATGTCCCAAAATCTACCATTGATGCTGTGGATATAAGTTAAAATCAAAGAACTACATTTGCCCACTGAGAGGTCACCAAGGGACCTACTTCCTTAATTTTTATAATTGTTTTTATAATTAATTATAGTTAATTATCTCTGCAAATATAATACTAGTTTTCATTTATTAGTTCAGAACAAAATACAAGAGGGTGATTGCAAAAGTAAGGTCCAATTCGCCGCCACTATTTGAAATTTTCGTCATGGGCAAAACACGCAATCGTGCAGACTCCAAGCGTACCTTGGGAGGCAAGCCCCGCCATTAGCCTTGTTACTGTTGCAATGTGCTGTTTATAGTGTCTGTTCACAATGTTTAATACATTGATCAGCCCGTCGATTATGAAGTAAGGGTAGTGATACGGTTTTTGTCTGCATGAAACATTTCAGCGGCATAAATTCTTCGGTATATTACTGAAGTTTAGAGTAATGAGTGACAGTAAAGTGTGCAAGTATGTGTGAGCTTTTGATGAAGGACAGTAAAATAATGAGCATAATGAACCACACTCGGCCAACCATCAGTCATTTCACGCAATGCGGTCGACAAAAACATTCGTGAAAATCAACATTTCTCTATTTCAGATATAGATACGGATTTTAAAGAATTTTTTACACAGGGATTAATAACTGCTTATCCCCACAGGCGGCCAATTTCTACAACTTAGGCATTCAAAAGCTTGTTGAAGGATGTGACAAATTTTCATATAAGTATGGAAATTATGTAGAAAAATAGGAAAATACGTAAAGAATGTATATAAAACAATTTAATTGCAAAAAATTTTGATTTTTGATGTTTTTAACCGAACATTACTTTTGGAATAACCCTCGTACATCAAGTTCACCTACCTCAAAACAAAGATTAAGGTCAAATCCAAGTAAGAATTCAAGCGCATTATTTAATAATTATATATTAAATTTAGCAAATTGGATTTTTAATTCACCATTGTTTTTTACACTTACAAGCTTTAGTTCAGTTTACTGGAAATAAATAAAAGCTTGCCTAATTAAATATTAAAAATTATTTGATGGATTTTCTTAGATTAACTTTTATATAATAAAAAATGTTACACGAGATAATAAATTTGTTCTCTTAAGGTCAGCAAGTGTTGAATTTCATATACACTAAAATATAATATATTTAATAAATATAATATAATAAGTATTTTAAACCAATTTAGCCAAACAAACATTAAGCCAACACAATCACATAGAAATTTATAATTATAGATTTTACTAACATACATTTAACACTACTGCTGCGAATGTATGTTTGAAAGATTTTAAATTAAAAAAATATCTTAGAGTAAAAAAAATATTTTCTATTTCATAACGCTCAAGAAAATTAAACTTCTAAAGGATAAATTTACTTTTAGATAGCAGTAGCTAGTAAAGGAAACCAGTGCTGTTATTTTGGAACAAAAAACCCAGTTAAATATTTTTGGACCAGTATGAACAGCGTTTTTTCAACATATCTAATCGTGCTTTTAAATTTGATGTTTATTTAAAAACATACTAGCTCAATTCTATTATTGAAAGATTATATAAAATTCTTCGGGAACATGAAGCTCTAAAGACTTTGATTTTTAAATATCGATACTATCTACAACTGGACAAAAGTCATGCATTGCCTTTACGACCATACTAAAATGTTCTGATATTTTTATAAACCCCTAAGCATTTAACAACCACATAATACCGATACTATATAGAAACACAAGCCTACTTTTGAATGTTTAAAGTCTATAATTGTGGCTCCCTTACATAAAAGTTTTTAAAACTATTTAATGATGTCTGGTATATGTCTAAAGCTAGGTTTATACGTGAGAGTTTTTCACTCACAGAGAGTTGCGTACTCTCAGGAGGTACTCACAGAAGTGTTTACACAACCAGCGAATTTTCCAAGATAGTTAATCCTGGACAGTTTTCTGCAAGTACCATCAACAACTACCTTAGATTTTTATGAGAGGAACTAACTAACTTTCTGAGAGTGAAAAACTCTCACGTGTAAACCTAGCTTAATACTTAAATTTTATTTAGTTTGAGAAAATTGATGTGATAACAAACAACTAGGAAAATTTCCATTTAATTTTGTTGCAGCAAATAACAATATTTGTTACATAGAGTCTTATAATTTTACAAGACTAGTTAAGTTTCTGTTTTCCTTAAGCAGAGATTTGGTGGTGTATCTAATATTCTAAATTATCTGGAATATAGAAAAAAGAAAGTAAAATATGTTGTTGGATGTCAACGTGTATCTGTAGAGTAACAAGTGATTTCAGACTGTTTTAAAAAACAACCATGTGCTCTTCACTGTTGATTGATTTATGGATTTACACTTTAAAAAAGTTTACTTGTGGTTTACCATTCCAATTCAATAATAATAGTAATAGTTTAGTAGTAACTTAGGTTATAGACCTACAATTTTTTTCTTCATTTTAAATTATTTTAAAACATTATAATTTAATTTGGACCTCAGAAATAAACAAGAGTTGTCTAAGTATGCAGATTTGATGGCAGATACTTTCAGTAAAAAGGGGACAGGGTCACAATATTTGTTACAAAATAGGGAGTAATGACCTTACACAATATAAATTGTTTTATCTTTGGTTACATATTTGGTGTCAATGTGCATTCCTAGTCTAGCATTTCTGAAACCTTTATACCTTGCATATCCCTTGAGGGGTAATTATTTATTCACAGTTGAATTTTTAAGAGTGAATATTTTAAAACTTGATTGAAGTTTTCATGCCTTTTTGCCAAAATTTGGGTTTCAAGGGCAGGTCAAAAACGTCATAAATATATAACGCCAATGGATGGGAGGTCATTTTGGAGGTGTAATATAAATACCCCCGTCGCAGCAGACCTGCGTACTCAGGGAATTTCCAATAAAATTTGGCATTTTCTTTTTCCCCATATACACCATGGGAATGAGGATGAAGGTTTGCTGCCATGAGGGTGTTATTAGCAAATAAGTTGACAATTCCTTCCCAGTGCAAGTACATGCTAAATTGTATTAACTATTTTCTCCATAAAACCAATGAGAGTGAGTATGTAGGTTTGCCGCCATAGGGGTGTTTTAAGCAAATATAAGTTACACTCTACCTAGTGTATGTACGTACCAAATTTTATCAAGTTATGTCAATAAATAAGTGAGATAGAGGGATTTGTTGATTTCCCATAAGAATAACATAGAAAACATATTTTTGGATTTTCTCAGTTATCTGTTAAGCTAGGTTAGAAATCCAAGATGCAAAATTATTTTTTTTTCAGCTCTATCAAATAATTTAAGTTTAAATTGTTGAATTAAAAAATTGAGATAAAAAAATGCCAAAAAAACATTTTTGACAATTTTGGTACCCCATAAAACCCTGTTCCCATGGACCGATCATGCTGATTTTTTAACTTAACTTTGGTGAACCTACCCTAAACCTCTATACCAAATTTCATCTATAAAAATCATTAGATTTAATTGTAAACTCTTTGAACATACAGGTCTGCTGTAGCAAAGTGATTTCCTCATTTAGTTAGATTACAGCTCCGGTACTACACAACATGGATTTTAATTTTGATTTCCAATACCTCTTTTGCGCCCTTCAAGTCTTCTTGACCTCAAGGGATATTTTTGCACATGTTTATCAATGCTTAAGTTAAAACACCCTGTATATATATGCATATCAATAGAATGTTAAAGCAGCTTTCTCATTAAAGCAATTGAATCTGATCCTCAAAGCTACATCATATTGGTTTTGAGGGATTAAAATAGTATGACTAACCAAAGAGCTGACTGTTCTCAATGAAATAAAAATAACATATTATATTTTTGTATATATGTAAACAGCACATGGTAGAATAAATTCAAGAATCAAAGAAAATATGTCTAGAACAAATTTTAAATCATTTCCACTTCCTATTTTAATTAAATTTTGATAACAACCAAATTGGCTGTTGACGTACAACAAGCAGCCATTCTGCTTTCGGTAACCACTTCATAACCATAATTTCTTTGTTCCCCTCGTATAAATACAAACAGTTTTCAAGAAAAAATTTCCAGTATTTTACCATTGCATATAAATCTCAAAGATTCGATTCTTTTGGATTTAACCACATGACAAAATTTGTACCTTATGCAACAAATTATACAAAATCGCTTCAGGCACTTCATAAAACAGTTTTAATTAAATCATCTTTTGTCCATTTAATTTTTTTTATAGTTTTATAATTAAATGACAAAATATAAAACACAAAAATGACAAGTTTGACTCGTAATAACAATATAGATAATATAATAAATAAAAAAACATTAGTTAAGTATTTAAGGACTATCATATTATTATCTTTGTCATCAAATTTTAATAAAAAATAACAATGCATACTAGTAACGTTGCTATAAGAAGGGAACAATATTTACAAGAGAAAACACCCACTATGTAAATTCATGTCATGGAGCAGAGTTGTGGGAACCAAGGATATATCTATCACTTGTAGCCGGTATACAACCAATGGAACTTCTCAAAACACCTAATCTTTATTTAAAGCTCAAATTTGGGAATACATATAGTACCTAGTTGACCATTATCTAGTGTTGCCCTCTTTAGCCACAAATATCAGAAATCAATTGTGAAAATCTTCTCATTTACAAATTTCGTTTAGAATTTGTTTATATATCAGACTAGAACTTAAAACACTGAATGAGAATACTTTTTGGTATTATCAGAATAATGTTAGCTCAGTTGAAATCGAGAAGTGAAAACAATGAGTTTTTAAGTTACAACTCAAATGGAAAATTGATGAGACAAAAGTGGATGTTTTCTTACAATTGGACTTTGATGTCTCAGAACCTGAGATCAGGTTTACTAAATCACTATGAGCTTTCTATAACTCACACTTTATATATGTTTGAATGCTCAAAATATGTATATATACATATATACCTCCATACGTATATATACACATAATTTTCCTTTATAAAACAAAAAACTATTTATCACTTAGTAATACAGATACTATCACTCCTTACTAAATTAGCTACAATAACTATTTAATTCGTATATATACATATTTATATATGTATATATATTATTTTCATATTTATAACTATGTACATTGACGGGTTCGGTTTATACAATTTCAATAATCGGTTCAAACGACGAAATTCATAATATACTTATATTCGCTCTCCTTATAAAACAATCGGATTACGGTTTAATGGTGTAACAACAAACACTCAGTTTAGAGGTGAAAATCACAGGCGAGCTCAGTCATTGAACACAGGGCCCTAGGTAAACTTACCGGTTATGATAACATCTAAATAACAACTAGCTGAGGAGTTATCGAAATTTGTACCATCGAGTAGGTTCGGACTCGAACCCGACCCGTAAATCGGCCTCTTTAAAAATATCGATACAAATTTTGGTTACCTATCCACAAAGTTCAATTTGTACAAAAACACTGACAAAATAAACATTAGAAATGGAATAACAAACACGTTACTAAGCTCGCACGAATTCCGTCAGCGAATCATCAGCTTAAAACCAGCTGCCTCCGCCGAACTTGGACAGGCCGCCGATGCCCTTGCCCATGACGTTACCCAGACGGCCGGCCACGTTGCCCGTGATGTTGGTCAGCTTCGCTTGGATGCCGTCTTCACCCAGGGTCTCTCGGATCGTCACCTTTGGCTTTCCTCGGTCTGCGTCGTCATCTCCCCCCGCCTCTCCGTACTCTCTGTGAAACCACATTCAGTTAGTACACAAACAAATTATTTAATCACCAACTAAAGGAGGTTCATACAAAATATTATCCAGTTGTGTAAATAAATCAGTGAGATTAAGGTTTTGTTGGATTCCCTTAAGAATAACATCTAACAAAGGAAGAGTTCTACGTTATACAACAGCCCTCTTATTATATGCATTCTCTTCCAATAGTTTATAGATAGAAAGACATGTTTTACTGTTTCAATACCTCATTCTTGGAGGTATGTTTCGTGGCAACAGCCACATCTTCAGGTTATCTATAAAAAGGTTTGTCAAACATTTAAAACTGATACAACACTCAAACATGAATAAATAAATAAACATTTAATATTAAAAAATTGTAAAAGATAAAGAAAATGCATTTATATTAATTGAAATCATCCAAAAGGAGGAATAATCAATCTAATTGTTATTGCGAACCAAGCAAAATATTCCTACAACTAAAAAACAGAGTCACAGCCAGCGCGACAAAATGTGTCAGACACCTCTAGTTTAAAAGTTAAATGTACTTGTGTTTGTGTTTTATCAATTTTAAATGTTTTACGGACCTTTTTGGAGATAACATGTACTAACCTCCATGAACAAAGATATTGAAAAGGTAAAAATGTATTTCTATAAATTGTATTCAATATCCAGAAGTAGCAATTATAAACCTATCATGGGTCTCACAGTGCCTACTTGGGAAAAATTACCAACATTTATGTATACTATTGTTAGCAAAGGAGATAAATGCCTTAAAGGGTATGTTCTTAGATTTCGAGAAGAATGTAAGAAATTAGGACCAGATGTGGACTGTTGAAAAGAAGGATAGTTGATAGGGTAGAGATAAGAGGGTCACAGAGTTTTTACAGGGTGTCTTTAAAGTCCCGTCACCAAACTTCAAAATATGGTTAGTTGGGTCAAAATAAGCAAAAATGTTCATGTGAAGGTATGTCCTAATATGCATATTTACCCAGATATCCGCCATTTTGCTTTGTCCAATTAATAATTTTTATTTCGGTGACTGATTGACGTAGGAACTTAATATTTGGCATGGACCTTTATAATACTAATGTTTATTTTCACTGTAAAAATTACTTTTTTCCTATGCATATTTTCGAAATGGCAGCCATCTAATAGTTTTAAATTCAAATATCTTAAAACTGGTAAATTTTATAAAAATTTTTAGAGATATAAAAATTTTGAGAAATTTAATTATCTAACCAACGATACCAAGTTTGTAAAAATTTGACATTAAATAACGGAGTTACTGCAATTTTTCAGGAACATTGATTTTGCATTATAATTAATGCAATATTAACCTGTGATTAAGGTTATTTTATTAGAATAATCACAATAACTCTGTCATTTGTTGTCAGATCCTTACAAATTTGGTATCGTTAGAAGGATAATTAGATTTGTCAAACTTTTTATCACTTGCAAAATTTTGATAAAACTTACCAGTTTTTAGACATTTGAATTTCAAAATTTTAAATGGCAGCCATTTTGAAGATATACAACGGAAAATAATAATTTTTATGATGGAATAAATATTGGTATTATAAAGGTTCATACCAAATATGAAGTTCTTATTACAATCTGTCACCAAAATAAAAATTATTTAATGGAAAAACAAAATGGCGTATATCTGGGTAAATATACATATTAGAACATAGCTTCATATGAACTTTTTTGCTTATTTTGATACAACTACCCATATTATGAAGTTTGGTGATGGAAAGACACCCTGTATATTGGGACATCGATCAACTTGGACGAGGTTTCTAAAATTGAAAGCTTGATTTGAACAATAATAATAAAAAAAAAAAATTAAATGCATGGTATATAATGTACCATTGTAGTTAATAGTTAATGAATGATTTTTTTTAATTGACAAGTATCAAAATCAAAGGTAACATTTTCAAAAACAAAATTCCACTTCTTAAAACATTGAAGCATTAGAACATTAGAAATATAAACCACTATAAGTTCGCAAAGGGTGAAATTGTTTTAAACTTGTAACAACAGAAAATGAGAGATCTATATGTGTTTAAAAAATGAAAATATATAGAAGTATATACACCCAGTGAAAGATGAAAGAGGTTTGGAGAGTTGGGTATAATCACGAAATAAATTAGATAGTAACTGTGAAAGAAGGCATTGTAAAATTTTCACAGTTGAAGTGGGATGGCTATGCGGAGAGAATGAGTGAAGATAGATAAAAATATAAGAGTACAGAAACATATTTAAAGTAAGGAACAGAGCGTAGGAGAAGGTAGGAGAAAGACGCATTTGAGAAGGATGAATGTGAGAAGGTGAAAGGAAAAAGCACAAGACACAAGATTAGGATGTAGTGCCCTGGGGTATGGTAACAGACATAAAATATCAGGCTTAGCAAAACATAATGCATGGCAATGTGTGTGTTGAATGTGTTAACTTCAGACTCCTGGAATACATAATATTTTTAAGATAACCTAAAAATTACTAGATATTCGATCTTTTGTTTTAGAGTTTTTGTATTGAAGTACACATCAATTTTGAATATTGCACAGGTTTCAGACTAGGTAATGCTCACAATCCATTTGTATTACACAGTTCAGTACGGATTTTAATTAGTTCCTCGAGCAAGTGCAACCATAGAGGACTTAACGTGGCAAGATAAGATTCTTTGTTGAACCTGTTGTAGCAAATAAATTACACTAAATAATACTCATAACTCAACATGATGTTTTTTAAGATGCGGAAACAATTTTAAAGTTCTATATTTTTTGTTATTGGTATTTTTAAAGCAAATGACAAAAAATAAAAACCATTACAACAAAGCTTTAAAATTTAGACAAAAATCCATAGTTGTTCTACAATTAATTATATGTTAAAAACATGACATTTAAGGGCTGAGGACGATCCCCTACCTTTTTTTAAATTCTAAAATCACATTATACACCCTCTAAAAATGGGGCTTCTGCATGATACACTCTAGAGTGGAGTAGTAGAATACGATACGATTAATTTACTAATAAATTTATGAATAGAACCTAAGATCAATCAATGTCTAAGGAATCATCAAAACAACAATGAATTTGCTTGCTGTAAAAAAGACATAAAAGGCTCATGTGACGATGGTTTATAATAGGCTTTTTTGTGCAACCAATCTGACCAAGTGAGGACCTAAGTTTTCAATCAAATTGGTAAATATTTTTTCAGTTTATTAAGAATAACCCAACATCAAATTACACACAACATAAAAAATTTTAATAAGTCCAAAAATGAATGAATTATAGGCCTACTATTTCTGTGGGTTTCAATACAACTATGTACTTTTTATAAATTTGACCGAACTTGTAGAAAGTCAATAGGCAAGTTAATGGCAGTGCTGCCATTTTGATTCTGCCGTTCTCAATTTAAGTCTGATAATAAAACTTTTGTCTACATGGATAAATAGTATTTCATGTACATCGACCATGCAGTAATAGTCCAGTCATATTAGCGAAATTACCTAAAAAAACTCTTATAAGTGTGAAACTTGGTATATATATTGATATTTACATCCGGAATAACATATCAAAAGTCCTCGAAAAATAAACTTGTGCTATGGCCGCCATCTTGGAAAATGGCGCCCGAAAACCAGTTTTTCTCCAATTACTCAAAAACTATGCACCCTATCAAAAAACCTTAAATGTAAAAAATGTTCGCCAAGAAAAGAGCTACAACTTTGGTCCTTAGCAATATTTCGATATAATTAACCGTTTAGCCATAAAATTCGATGTTTAGAAAATAAATTTGAAAATTCATTAAAAACCCTGATTTGCTATAAAAAATGTTTTAAATACATTATTTTAAAATTTATTTTACTATTGTAATTTGATAATTGGAATTTTCTGAACATTTTCATACCAGTAACATAACTTTTACATTTCTATTTATATATTTTTTGTGATTTTTTTTATTTTACTGCTGATGCTTTCGTTGATAAACTACCATAATATTCCCATACTGAGTTCATTATGGTACAAGGATGGGATTTGGTACCTATGTATGTTTTATTTACTGAAATAGCATAACAAAACCCTCGCAAAAACATCTTAGTAGGCAGTTATCTTAGTAAATGGATATTGATTTTTACCTAAGGATTAAGACATTAAAAATTAATAAGTGGATATAGCTTAATATTGTATGTAGGAAAAAACAAAAGTTATAGCTCTTTTTGTCCTAAGCAATAATTCGATATACTTAACCGTTTAGCCATAAAAGGCAATATTTAGAAAATATATGTGAAAATCGTAAAAAACATTATTTGCCATTAAAAATATTGGAAATAAATTATTTTACCATTTTTTTTATTATTTTCATTTAAAACATGGAAAGTTCTGAACAGTTTCATACCGGTAACATAACTTTTATCTTTCCATTTATATTTTCTGTGATATTTTTAAATGTCGTTGTTGGACTACCATAATAATCTCCTATTGTGTTTAGTATCCATGGTTGGTTTTATTGATTTTTTTTTAGTTTTGATATTTATGTTGGTACCCAGAGTAGAACTTCAGTATGGTGATTGACGTTGGAGCAATTATGTAACAGTATACAATAATAATTATTTAAATTAAAAAATAATTAATTTTATTATAGGGGTTTGTTTTTTCCTACATACAATACTAAGCTATATCCACTTATTAATTTTTAATGTCTTAATCCTTAGGTAAAATTCAATATCCATTTACTAAGATAACTGCCTACTAAGATGTTTTTGCGAGGGTTTTGTTATGTTATTTCAGTAAATAAAACATACATAGGCACCAAATCCCATCCTTGTACCATAATGAACTCGGTATGGGAATATTATGGTAGTTTATGAACGAAAGCATCAGCAGCGAAAAATAAAAAAAATCACAAGAATATATAAATGGAAAGGTAAAAGTTATGTCACTGGTATGAAAATGTTCAGAATATTCCAATTATTAAATAAAGATAGTAAAATAAATTTTAAAATAATGTATTTAAAACATTTTGAATAGCAAATCAGGGTTTTTAATGAATTTTCAAATTTATTTTCTAAATATTGAATTTTATGGCTAAACGGTTAATTATATCGAAATATTGCTAAGGACTAAAGTTGTAGCTCTTTTTTTTGGTGAACATCTTTTACATTTAAGGTTTTTTTTATAGGATGAATAGATTTTGAGTAATTGGAGAAAAACTGGTTTTCGGGCGCCATTTTCCAAGATGGCGGCCATAGCACAAGTTTATTTTTCGAGGACTTTTGATATGTTATTCCGGATGTAAATATCAATATATATACCAAGTTTCACACTTATAAGAGTTTTTTTAGGTAATGGAGAAATTTTGATTTAAAATGACTACACTATAAGTGAAGTGGTGCAGTATAAGGATAGCATTACTGTAAATGTATTTTTGAATGTTTGAAATGCACAGTACTTGTTTGAATGATAGGATCTATTGCATCATAAGAATGACAATTTTGTCACAGTTGTCAACTCTGATGACAAGATGGACAGCTTTCCCAAAATAAAGATTACACTTAAATTCTCCTGAGATATATTTTCTAGGATATTTTTTGGACATTCACTTCTGGTTTTTAGAAAGTAGCTAATTGTTGCAACAAATATTATTTACATCTATTAATAACACATGTATCCCTTTTATTTTAACATATCACTTTGGGAAATACGATAATGAACACACAAATATACTCTGCTAGCAATGTTGAAGAGGATAACATTTTTTTAACGCATAGACTCTACAAAAAATATATTCATGCAATTTATTAGACATTTTTAACTTTACCTACAAAACCTTTCTATGTTCTTAAGAGGTACTTAAATTCACAGATGATTTAAAAAAGCTTTGTAGGGGACATGAGATAAACCATTCTTTTGAAATGCAAAACGATTTAAATAATGTATTATATGTGTATTGAAATCAAAATGGTCATAAAAGTTTATAAGATTTATTTAACAAGTTTTACAACATCACACAGTTTGTTATGGAGAATGAAACTTTATTACATATAATAGTGTTTTCTAAGAAAATAGATTTTTTAACGTTATTTTGATGTGATTTATTTCTATTTTGAGTTTTTTAGGTATAAGCTAATAAATTCAATTTATTAAGCCTACCTCATTTATTAATTTGACTTTTAACCATAAATAATGTATGCAATATACTATGTACAGTATTTATACTGTCTTAAGATTTTTTTAGTTATTCTGTTCAGAAAAAAATCAAGCTGGACTTCTATACCGGTAATTCAAATTCAATTTATATTAACCTATATTTATTCAAACTCTCTTTATTTCACACTGAGACCTGATTTGAAATTGATTTTCTGCCCCCTGAACTTTTAACAAGTGGAGTTCTACAACTGGGTTTTTCCCGTGTTGTTGCATGAAAATATGATCCTGCCATTCTCAGAGACCATTCTGATTTAGACTAATGTAGAAGTAAGTGGTTCAAAGTCTTGTAAATACTTGGGATGATGAAGATTAAATATTTATTTCTACGAAGAAAATTCTACAACAATTACCAATAAATTGATGAATATAGCAAGTATTATACAACATAAATACTAAAAGTATAACTGAGTAGAAATAGTCACTAATAGTTTACGGCAATTTGTCAATAGAATAAATATTATGAGAATATTTTTACTTTTTACTAAATTTAATACGATAAAAACATAGATAATTTAGGAAAAAGGCTCAAGTTTAGAGTAAAAACATTTGAACATTGCAGTCCCTCTTAAACATTGCAAGCTATTAAATACAAACAGACTTCAAAAGGTTCTTAAGAGTGGGTAGTCACAGAAAGTTTTTAACATCATTCTTGCAACACCAATGTAGCCCCTACCTTTGGTGCTTCTCTTCCGGTTCCTAGAATTCGGAACTTCCAGCGCTGTACCCACACTAAGTTTTAGCATATCAACTCATAATATCAGACCGCACTAGAGGAAAAGTGTACCAGATGTCTTATAAAACTAATTGACTTGTTAACTGACAACTTGCAAGTACTTCCAGCTTCCAGATCAAACGCTGTGTTGTCTATTATTTAAAAAAAAAATGCTTTTGGACGAGTTTTTAAACTGGAGGCATGATTTTTAAAACTACAGACTTTCCTATCTTTTATACTGTGTTAGTTTTAGTGACACATTTACTGTTCTCAATGAATAATGTAAATAAAGAATTATTGTCTATTGTCCATTGTATATCGCATAACACCCTTGATATTTATTCCTGTCGTCGATTTGATGGCTATTACCCAGAGGGTGAGGAGAAAAAAAAGATGAAATTATTTTTTGAAGAATTTTATCTCGAGTTGTGTACTTGTTGCCAGCAGGAAAAAGGTTTGTTGTTTAGACTGAAATCTATGAATTTATTATTATTTCATTTTTACGTAATAAGTGAAAAGCTACTCCTAGTGATACGTCCTGATTGTTGTTTCAAACATGTTACGGAACTTTGTAATGTTTATGAAATTATGACAAAAATTAAAAAAATTCTGTTATGATGTTTATTGTTTCAACAATTTTTATCATCTGAACATACAGCAAACATAAATCCCATGAAAACGAGACTACTTATTATTTGTCAGGTATTAAAATAGTCTTGCATCAATGCTAAATTAATGACATTTGTTATATCCCCAAACTAATATTTCCTTGAATATTTCCTTACTTGACATTTGTTTATTGGTTTTAAAGTTCGAAACACTAGCACCAGGGCCCTGTTTAATTTTTTCTAGACACCCGTCAGAGCAATCACTGTGACACCATTATGGTAACCATAAAAAGATTTCTATATGCAATGTAGATGTGAAATGGTAAACTTGATATATAGAAAAGAAATTTATTTCTCATGAAACCACCCACTTTCCGGCACTGGGTGAAATAAATTAACACATCTTGGATTGAATGAAGTTTATCATGAGTAGTATCATTCCTGTATCCTGTCTCTCTTTGTTGGATCAGTACCTCTTTAAAACTCTGTCATCAAGTGTTAGCAAGTACGGTATTTGCAAGGTGGGTTCGCAGCGCTGACAGCGCTACCCCCACTCCTCTCCAAGAGCACAACCAGGAATGTAATCTTAGGGTCAAGCTAGGCACCCAGCATGAGTGTATTTCACAATGGTTGATTGTCCTGTTTTACACTGGATTGTGTTATTTAGTCCCTCGCATTATTTGGTATAATTATTGGTTTCTGCTATATTTTGATCAGCTTTAAAGTAGGAATTGATGTAAATGTAATTTTCTGAAATTTCTGTGTTAGGCATTTTGTATTCTCCTGCTTTGCTTTTTCTTTTATTTCTAAAATGCACAAATGGCAGTTTTACGCAATACACACCTAGACATTGAGGTTTGGATGGATTAAATATTTAGTCAATGATCATGTAAGAACTAAACACATGATGTAACAGCTTGCTACAGCCTTAATATTTTAATCTACTGGTTTCACACTAAATAATAATTTTAAGCAAGTAAAAATTAAAATAATTAAATTCTAAATAATAGCCATTAATCTGGTTTTTCAGTTATTTTTTGCATATTATTCACAGTCCTTAAATTAAGGAAGAAAATTTTAATACATAATATTCAAATTCAACTAAGCACTTGACTACTTTGGGTTTGTTGAATTTGTGATCCAAGAGTAAGGGAAATGAATCTTCTAGTATATATATTAAAAAATCAGATTTGGTTAGAAAGGTTTAACATAATTGGATTAACGATGAACAGTTACAATGACCTACTAGAACAATGAACTCCTCACTTTGTCTACATTATCTAATTATCCAACAAAATAATTCACCTATAACTTTAACATGCATTATATATGTTTTGAAAAAATGATTAACTTATAAATACCAAAGTGTGATGTTGGAATTAAATTACCTAGTTGAAGGTATATACTTAATTATAATTTAACAAATTCGGACCAATGTACAATATGTTAATTTGGTAAAATAATTTTGAAAACGTACCAAAATTTCATCTTTAAAAGTGGTACTTTAAATAATTTACCATACATAAAAAGTAACAGTAATTATTAATGTATGATTTTATTTATAGAAAAATAATTTTTATGTTGACCTTCATTGCTGTTACAACTGACATAATGTAAAAAAATGATTTTTAAGTTAACTATCATGGCAGTTGTTGAAATGTTCACAAAATCTTATTACAACATGTATGGATATTCTCAATCAAAGATTTGTAAAAAAAAATTGGATATAATGTCTGATCTCGTCTTCAGATATGAAAGATTTCTTTAAATTCCTTCATTAAAAAGGACTTCCAACACAGCTGGAAAACGTTTGATGTATGGAATAATGAATTAAATTAGGTTACAATTTTCACTGATTTGTTTTTATATTTTAAGATTTAAGCCTTAACTTTGTTAAATGTAAATTATATCTCTATAAAAGTTAAAGCAAGGAGAGAATGAAACACTAATTCCATACATTACTGATGCTTAGATTTATCTTTACTCGAGGAAAAACACCAAAAATAAAAAACCCTTGTTTTGAATTTTTATTATTCTAAGAATATAACAGGTTAAAACTAGCAATACTAAACAAAGTTACATACACATTTTAAAATAATAATAAGTACATTCAAGAGATATTAATTTAAACAATCTATAAATTTATAATTGGAAACACCTAATAGTCAAATTTAAAGAACATTTCAACTCATAATATTAAATGCTAAAAATAGAAATGGTTCCTAAACAATCTTTTGCATGATCGAGTGGAAAAATAAATTGTATTTTATATTGAATATTATGAAACATACATGGAACATTTATACATTATTAATAGTATAAGTCTTCAACAACACATTCATTGCGTAAATACTGTGTCAATACCCGTAAATTGATAGAAAAGATACTACATTAACGACTTTAATTAACCAGAACCACTGAACACAAAAATCAATACTTGAATCACATAAAAGCTTTTACATTATGTTTGGCTAGTCTAAAGCACAACAGATTCAACATACATATTAAAGTATCACTCTAACAAAGAATATGGTTTTATTTGACTCGTACACTATTTACCTCAGAAAGGCAATCGTAATTTGAAAGATGTTAACATCACTACTATTTAGCAGTTTGTATAATGGACTGTGTTAAAAGGGTGTAAGTAAATTATGTTTTATTTTTTTTAAAGTTAGACACTTCTCCCTCTGTAAAAATTTTAAAAAAAACCCTGTGAGGTTTAACCATAAAATACATTAATTTATCCCTAAACTGGATAACAATTTACGGAAATTGCTGAAACAGTAGTTTCTAAACATTTTCGGGTCATTTACCCGGCATTAGACAAAGCTGTCCAGGGCCCTAACACAGCGAGCCACTCTCCAGGGGTGGCCATTATGCCTGTTGGGTTATCGAGCTTATAAGTTTTGAGTTATCATGATTGACGGGTTGTCAAGTGCCGAGTTATCATGACTGCTAGGTTATGAGGTGCCGAGTTATCATGACTGCCAGGTTATGAGGTGCCGAGTTATCATGACTGCCAGGTTTTGAGGTGCCGAGTTATCAGGACTGCCAGGTTGTCAAGTGCCGAGTTATCATGATTGTCAAGTTATCAAGTTCTCAGTTATCATGACTACTGGGTTATTGAATGCCGAGTTATCATGACTGCCAAGTTATGGGGTGTCGAGTTAACAGGACTGCCGGGTTGTCAAGTGCCAAGTTATCATGATTGCCAGATTATGGGGTGCCGAGTTATCAGGACTGCCGGGTTGTTAAGTGCCGAGTTATTATGATTGTCGGATTATCAAGTTCTCAGTTATCAGGACTACTGGGTTATTGAATGCCGAGTTATCATGACTGCCAGGTTATGGGGTGTCGAGTTATCAGGACTGCCGGGTTGTCAAGTGCTGAGTTATCATGATTGCCAGATTATGGGGTGCTGAGTTATCAGGACTGCCAGGTTGTCAAGTGCCGAGTTTTCATGATTGTCGGGTTATCAAGTTCTCAGTTATCAGGACTACTGGGTTATTGAATGCCGAGTTATGATGACTGCCAGGTTATGGGGTGTCGAGTTAACAGGACTGCCGGGTTGTCAAGTGCTGAGTTATCATGATTGCCGGGTTATAGGGTGCCGAGTTATCATGACTGCCGGGTTGTCAAGTGCTGAGTTATCATGATTGCCGGGTTATAGGGTGTCGAGTTATCAGGACTGCCGGGTTGTCAAGTGCTGAGTTATCATGATTGCCGGGTTATAGGGTGCCGAGTTATCATGACTGCCGGGTTGTCAAATGCCGAGTTATCATGACTGCCAGGTTATGTTGTGCCGAGTTATCAGAACTGCCGCTTTGTCAAGTGCCGAGTTATTATGTTGTCAGGTTATCAAGTTCTCAGTTATCAGGACTACTGGGTTATTGAATGCCAAGTTATCATGACAGCCAGGTTATGAGGTGTCGAGTTATCAGGACTGCCGCGTTGTCAAGTGCCGAGTTATTATGATTCTCGGGTTATCAAGTTCTCAGTTATTAGGACTACTGGGTTATTGAATGCCGAGTTATCATGACATAGATACAGACCACATAGACATTATTTGCACATAACATTCTTTACATGTGTACACATACAGAATAGGTGAACTGTAAAAAATAATTAAAACTAAAAAAAAAAAAAACTCTTAGACTTTGTAGAAATATTTGTTTTATTGGAAAATATTAATTTTTTTACTATTGACTTTTTTATTTCTAAATATGTTAGTAGTTAATAATTAAGTTGTGTTGTGAGTGAATTTTATGTGTGGGTTACAGGTACTATAATAAGCCAGTTACTGGAATAAAATGTATGGGATGAACTTAATTATGTTGGTTGGTCCCTTCTAAACAGAAATAAAAAGGGTAATTAATTTTTTCCATGTATTTATTTATTAAAATTTTTTTAATACACTGTTAGTTTTATTGTAAAAATGAATACCCAAGTGAAATTTTTTTTGGAGAGACTAAAAAGGAATAAAACAGGTTAATTTTAATTAATTACTGACAAAAACATGTTTGAAATCATGCGACAGATCCCTGCATGAACAGTTGTGTCACAAAACAGGGCGCAAGTACTTAGGGGCTAATAGTGGTTTTAAACAGCTGTGTGTATTGTCAAATAACTTGAGGACTACATTAAAACTAACCACTGAGGGAAATTTTTTGCTGAAGGCTGCCCCAACCTCTTTCTTTTTAGTTTTTTTTTAGATAAAGAAGCACTTTTGGCAACTAGGCATTGTAAATTAATAAATTATTGGAATACTGAATAATGAACCCTGTTATAAAACTGTGGCGACCTCACTTTAACATAAATATAGCTTATTAAATAAAATGATATATAAGTTCAAAAAACTTATATAAAACAGACAAATAAACAGGCCCGGATTAACACTTCTTGCCGCCCTAGGTCAAAGGTCACAACTACGCCCCCCCCCCCAAAAAAAAAAAAAAAAAAAAAAAAAAAAATTAAAAAACAAGCTGATTCACTGGTTTATTTTTATTCTAATTACTTTGGCTGTAATATAAAAGCACAGAACTATTTAACGAAAGTGATGATCAGCATTTTCGTCACTTTAATCAGTGGACGTAATCCTTTTGCATCATTTAATGTACCATTTTACAGCTGTATTAATTTTACATCTGAAATCAAATATCATACAGGGTGTTTCTGAACTTTATGCCAATATTTTAGGGCATTGTTTCTGGACCAAAAACAAATATGAATATCAAAGTAATAACGTCTAAATGCCGCCAGTTACCCACACAGCCGCCATTTTGTATTTACACTTAGTAATTGTTATTTCCATAATGGATGATTGTATTGAGTTCAATTTTGGCATGAATCTTTATCACACCAATGCTCATTTCAAGGAAAACCATTTTTTTCCTATGTGTATTTCCAAAATGGCGTTCATTTTCATTTTGTGTAATGATCAGACAACAAATATGGGGTTATTGGGATTTTTCTGGTGAAAAACAATGATCTTGCATTAAAAGTAATGCAAATTTAGGTTATTTTATGAGAAAAATCGATGTAACTCCGTTTCTTGTTGTCATATCCTTACAAACTTAGTATGCTTAGTTAGATAATTTTATTTGTCAATTTTTTAGTCTCTAGTAAAAGTTTTGAAAAAATTACCGTATGTGGGGTAATTGAGTTATTTGAGCTATTTGAGTTCAAAGTTTTAAATGGCTGCCATTTTGAAAACACAAGTCGGAAAAAATAATTATTTTCTCTTGAAATGGACATTGGTGTGATAAAGATTCATGCCAAAATTGAACACAATACAACCATCCGTTGTGGAAATAAAAATTAATACTGTATGTGTAAAAAACAAAATGGTGGCTGTGTGGGTAACTGGCGGCATTTTGACGTTATTACTATGATTATGATATTCATATTTGTTTTTGACCCAGGAACAATGCCCTAAAATGTTGGCAGTGAGTTCTGAAACACCCTGTATAAATTATAATATAGGAATAAATTTAAATCCAGGGCAAAGAGGCGCTATTTACCGTCAATTAGGGGAATTTTTACCGCTGGTCGAGGGCGCTCTTTACCGGCAGTCGAAGGCTATGTCACCGGTCAGGGACGTGATTTAACTCTGATCAAGGGTGCTATTTAATGTCGATTAGAGGGCGATGTTTACCGCCAGTCGGGGGTGATACTCATGACCGCTAATCAGGGATACTCTTTACGGCATATCAGGGGCGCTCGTCCCCGCCGCGAAGGAGCCCCTCGGCCCTCGGGTCCTGGCAACTTATGGAGTTCTCTAGTTCGCCTAAATAGATAGATCTTTCTTCTTTCTATTTTGCCAAATATTCTATTTACTCTTGTTATTAAAGAATTTAATAAAATAATGTGAAAACCCACCCCAAAATTAAATTGTGTTAACAGTTAAATAATTTTTTGACTAAAACGTAGTAAAAAAAGTCCTTTTGATGCCCACTCCTCGGCTGATGCCCAAGTCATGGCCTAGGTTGGCCTAGTGGATAATCCGGGCCTGCAAATAAATTACCTAAGGCCAAATAACCAGATATTTTTCCAAATACAACTAAATGATGTTCTCCCTATATGTAATTCAACAACGCGTACATATTTAATTACATATAAAACCAGACTCTTTATTTAAACTTGTCAAGTGATACTCATACATCATATAAAAAGTACTATTGTCAATTCATATGACATTAAATCATTAAGTATGTATGATAAATTATTCTTGGAAGTCTTAAAAATTGGAGACAAGGAAAGAATGGTAAAATATGTGAGATGAATAAATAGATGAATATACAAAGGAGGAAATATATGAAAAAGTGATTCTTGAGTGAAATATGAATCAGTGGATGTTTAAAAGTTAAGCGTTAAACCTTCCTTTAAAGAAACATATAGCTTCATCAAATGTGTTAAACCTTCCTTTAAAGGAACATATAGCTTCATGAAATGTGAAAATCTAAAAACAGCTGATTTGGAATACAACTATTTGAAAAAAATAATTATTTATATGAAGAAATAGAGCACTTTCATAATCATAGTATGTATATTAAAAGTAGAACATCCAAAATTTAATTGTAAGTGTTGGTAATCAAATTACTGATGGTTGATCAATGGTTTTGGACTCTCATGCAATTAAAATAAAAGCAATTTGTCTTTTAAAAAATCTGAGGGTAAACATTTTCTCCTTTAAATCTAGTTATTGCAAAAAAGTACCAAATTAAAAAAGTTATTTAAATGTGTATACAGTACACCATTGTATCCATTTGTTCTGTTGTCTACTAACATTACTGCAGTAGGACACATTGGGCTTGAAAGAAAGATTTGAAAACCCACAGGCTCTGAAATTTGTTAATTTATAAACTTGCTGAAAATTTCATTAACTTAGTGTATGATCAATGTACTGTAAGTCAAACTGTATTCTTAGTAAAGTGTAATCTTTTGAGTCATAAAAGCATAATTATCATAAGATTCTTCCTAAACAAATCTGGTTAAGGCAGTATAATTTCTTAGTTTCTTCAGATTTAAATTGTTGATTGAAAATATTTTAAGGCTCCTATCCGTCTGGATTAAGGGAAATTATATCAATACTGGGATTATGCTATATTAAGGATACTGCACAGAGATATACAGGGTGTTCGGAAAAAAAACGTTCCAATAATTCAGGAGGGTATTCTACACATTAAAGTAAGCAAAAAAGTACCTAATATTATATGTTCTAAAACGCTTTGTTAAGCCAGTAGCTGCCATTTTGTTTTTCACAATTAATAATTTTTATTTTGGGAACGAATAGTTGTATTAAGTTAATATTTGGCATAAACCTCTATCATACCAATGTCTACTTCAGAAAAATCATTATTTTTTCCAATGTGTATTTTTATAATGGCAGCCATTTTAAATATTCAAACTCAAATTTCTCATAACTGAAATTTAAACTCAAACAGCAAATTTCATCAAAATTTTACAAGAGACAAAAAAACTGACAAATTAAACTATCCAAACCTTGATACCAAGTTTGTAAAGATCCAACAAAAATAACGTAGTTATTGAGACTCTTCTATGAAAATCTATCTTCTTATTTCTATAAGGGTTTCGTCTGTTATGTCCCTTTTTCTCTAGACATACTGAACCGATTTTTAAGATTGAGGTGTCATTTTAAAGCTTAGGATATACCGCAGTGACGAATCGTAATTAAAAAGGTCATACTGTTTTGGGCTTAACCCCCCTTGCCTTTGATTTTTTTCTAGAGGGCGCTTTAAAATGTTGACCAACTGTTATTGCAGGTTCTTTAATGTGAATTGTAATTTAGCAGCTGATTACCTTCAAATGAATTTTAAAAGCCAGATAGTAAACAAAAATAGATCTCTGTCACTTCTTAATAAACATTCACGTATCGTAGGTGAGTTTCACTCATACAGAATCATCAAATGCGCAATTTGCGCACGGGCCACCTCGTAACCTAAATTTGCAATAATTAAAATGCAAAATCAATGATTTCTGCAGAGAAATCTCAATAACTCCGTTATTTGTAGTCGGATCTTTACAAACTTGGTATCAATGTTAGATCATTTTATTTGTCAACGTTTTTGTCTCTTATAAAATTTTGATAGTATTTCTGTTTTTGAAACATTTTAGTCTAAAAATATAAAACCATTTTGAAAATACACATCGGAAAAAATTTTATTCATCTGAAAATGGACATCGGTGTGATAGAGGTTCATGCCAAATATGAACTTAATACAACTATCTGTTACGGAAATTATTAAGTGTAAAAAACAAAATGGCGGCTAGCGGCTTAACCAAGCATTTTATAACATATGTTTACAGGAACTTTTTTGCTTAGTTCAATGTGTAGAATAACCTTCAGAATTATTAAATCATTTTTCCGAACACCCAGTATAAAATAAAATGATTTTATCAATAATGTTTCTCAAACTTTGAGGTTCACTAAAATTAAAGCCTTAGTTCCCTTTTTACAAAAAACCAAGCTCAGGCACATCTTCAGTGAGTAGATACTGCCATTTTCATCCACCATCAATAATCGGGTGTAAAGATTGATTCCTGGTAGGTGACTTTTCAACAAGTCTCATGCTTCTGTTATCAGTAACATACAATCTTGTCGGCTAGAATCAATCAAAATGATGCCAGAGGGCTTCCCTTTAACTAAATCTTATCAATTTTTCTTTCACAAAACTTGGCTTTAGAAATACTTTAAGGGACAAAGAAGACTGCTGCAAATACAAGGGATGTGATTGGGTGAAATGGACATGTATGTCAATTTGATTCTCTTCGGTGGGAGAGCAGTATGTGATATATAATCTCGTTCATCTATTGAGAGGATAAGAGTCCAAAGTTTTAAATTCGTTAAATATCTAACTGGGTACTGGTTGGATAATAGAGTATCTGGCGGGTGCTGGAGTATAATGGTTTATACATTACTCTGGGAGTAAATGACACAAACAAAGCTAAGCCAAAAAGTAGTTAGTAGTGAGCTTAAAATTAGGAGTTTGATTAATTAATTAATTTAACAAGAGTTAAGAAATAGACTTCATATTTATACTAAGCCTCTATCTATACTATTTACCTAATGTCATAACTAGAAAGTCTGGTTTTAAAAAATTCCACAAATAAAATGATTAGATTATTCTGCATTTCTTATTATTTGGTAAACTGATGTTCAGCTAGTTTTAAGTGATAGTTTTAAGCCCTCGTATGATACATTGCTATTTATTTAATAGCCTAAAACTCTCCTGTATAATAATCAGAACTTTATTGACTTTAAGCTTTTAAATTCAAGCAAACAACACTGCCGACTCAATCTAGGTGATACATGCACTACACACTGTCATTGGAAAAATAATTACTACACTCTGCAGTTTGACAAAAACTCATGCTAATAAATTAATTTGATTGATTAATTGTATGTCAGATGTAAAGATTTTTAGAAAACAATTACAATTGTCAAAAGTGGTATTTACCTCATAAACCGCTGAGGTTGTGAGAAATTAATGGTTACCAATACGCAGAGATATTTTTTATATGATTTTTGTAAGGGCTTGTAAAAAAGATTGTGTCATCAATATTTTTAATTTCTCATTTAGGAAAAAAAGTCTTTTTACTTTGATGAATTGACTAACCATCAGCTGAAAACCGGGAAGGGGAAAACATGTTTCAGAGTACGGAAGACAATGAAGAAGATAGGAAGGTGGTGTTCAAAACCTCGATGGGTATCAAAATAAACAGCACTATATGTATCACACGTACAGTAAATGTACACCCTAAAAAATGTTAAAGCTTCACTTTATTTTATTACCAATTATCAACTTTATTGCTATACATCAGATAAGTACGTAATATGTTAAATTACCCGAGTTTATAACTACATTTAACTTACAATTAATAGTCAAGTCGATGATTGGTTAACAGTGGAACAAAGTTTTAACAGTTTGAAACCTATACCAATAGATAGTACCCACCTAAGTGGCCAAAACACCATGAGTCTTTTACAAATGACTTTGTATTTTCACAATATGGATATAACACTTTAAATTTCTAATAAAATTTAAGTTTTAATGTTAATGTCTGACTAATGAGTGACCTAAGCTAAAAAGTAAAATTAGCTTTCTGTAGATGATTTAATAAGCAATATAACAAAAAAATATTTATAACGCTAGTCCTATTGGTAACAATTTTACAATGGCTTTCAAGGGGGTTAGGGGGCTTCAAGGGGGGGGGGGGCTATGCGAAATGCCACAGGGGATTTTTGGGGACTAATGGAGTTTGGACTCCTTAGGTGGATACTATCGATTGGTATAGGTTTCAGACTGTTACAAATTTGTTCCGACGTTGGCCCGTATTTTAATTTCATTGACTGGGCTATAATATGGATCAATTTTATTTCACTAAAACAAAAAAAATGAAACCAGCATAAGATCGAAACTAGCATACATAGCACTTATGAAATATCTAGAAAAAACTACTGATCAAAATAGGAAAAATAACTTTCTATTCGAGCAAAATATAAATTTCTAATCTACAAATAAATATGGTGAACAATTTAAATGTACCCTCACTTTGAATTGATACATATCACTAAGCTATATACACAATGACGGCATACGGCATGCAAGCGATCGCAAAATCACATTCAATGAGTAATCGGAATTTAAGAATAATGTAAATGAAAAAGGACGAGTTTTCAAAAAAAGTTTCCAATAAAGACGAGCACAAACGGTGGAAAACAACAATGTCGGCAACAATGTTTGTGGTGGTTTAGTGAGAGTTGGGGTTTGAGGGAGTGGTGGCTGGTGGATGCACAAGTCGCATGAAGCTGGCCGCTCGTTGGTGAGAGGCCCTGAGCCCTAACATGCGCGCCTCCCACTCACTGCAACACGTTACGCAAAAACCAGAAAAAAACGTTACGTTACCACCACCAACACATCCAACACCGACACGACCCTACAGCCTCAAATATAGATATAATTCACTGCTCATTCCCTTTTAACTGGATTTTTCCATGCGACCCAAAATATTCAATGTTATACAAGTGATTTTACCACTTATTCACATAGTATATATTGTTAGTAGACTGTCACAATTATAATAAGGATAAAACAAAACATTTAAATTAACTTGAGAAACTCCTCATGAATTGAGAAAAAGGCTTAAGGTGTAAATATGCTAAAGTTTTGTACTAAGCTACCCCCCTTCCCTGTTACAGTTTTTATTATTACAAGTTTACCTTATATTATTACTGTTTATTATGAAGACAATTTATTTACCAACCAATTTCAAAGCTTTAAGAAATTTTATGTAAAATTCTGTAATTATATATGTTTTACTTTTTAATGCAGTGTTTCCCAAACTTTATCTGAAACATTAAACCAAACTATCAACCAACAGGTTAGAAGATGGCCACAATATGCCCCAGCTTCCTTGTAAAGTCAGATTAAGCTTTATCTGAGATAAATGCTTTATATAAAATAAATTTGATATTTCATGTGAATCATAATCCAAATCCAATAATTCAATTCTGATCAAAGCAAATATATTACAGATTTTTATATCATAAAAAAATAACTAAAACCACATAACTAGTGTGGTTGAAAAGCACAATAATATTAGTAGAACTTATTTGGCTACCTTTAAACAACTTTAAAACTTAATTGGTTGTAAAATAGCCAAAAAGCTTTTTTAGATTTGGCTGGAATATTGAGTTGCTGTATTCACCTCAAATACATAATAGGAGTTTTCAAACTCCCTTTGCACATGGAAATTGGTGATTTCTATGAGTCTAAAGTTGTCACTTCCCTTTATTGTTATAAATAACAAAAACTGTTTCTTTTCAATATGATGCCGTGAACAGTTATGTTATATCCCTCCCATCTTATTAGTTACTATTATTTGGGACGATGTAACAGATTTTTCTCCTGACCCCACTACCCAGCTTTGATCGTACTTGGTTTGGGAACCACTGCTTCATAGTTTATGACTGCCAAATTCATTATACTTAAAAATATTTATCAAACAAACCTACAGAATTTACCTTTTTCGTACATTGAAAAAGCCTCTCAAAAGTTTTTAGTTCAAGATTGCTATTGTAAAAAAATTATATCTGTATTTGACACACAATCATAATCAGTTATATGAAAGCAAAACATCCAAACACATTTACTTATTTTACATTAACTCTAACAATTAATGATGATTAATAAAATATGAAGATTCCATAGTTATTACAGGCAAAATCAAGTTGTAATCCATCTTTTTCGTTAAAATAGGCTTCTTATCTCAATGAATGGCCTATACACCAGTTTTATTGAATTTAAAACAAATTTAGGCAGTAGATTTTTCTAACGTCGAAAAAGATTTAACAGTATTACTTAATTTAACCAAATATTATTCCAAACCAAAACACAATCCATACCACATACGAAAACAACATTCAGATACAAATAGTGTGTACATAAAACGGGCCTTAATTGCCAACTATTGGCAACTTTATGTGGTCAAAATAGATTTAAGCTCACCCAGAATCCAACCTATTTGGCCTTGTCCTGAATTACGAGACTTGTGATCTACTGAATGAGCTAATGTTGTGGTTTATAATGTACAAGGGGTACTGATCTCTTTTTGCTCATAACATTAGGAAACTGAGAGAGAAAAGCACCATAATTTTTTGATGTTATGGTCAATTCTCTTTTACAACCGTGGAAAGTTTCAAGGTTTTATGAAAAATAGTTATTATAAAGAAATTGCCGAAGTTTTGACTGTGGTTATGAATATACCAACTAATAATTTTTAAACACTTTTTTTATTAGCATGATACGTGTTGTTTGTAATCAGAAGTGAAAAAAACGTCTACAACACTAAAAATATATTTACACATATACTGCAAAGAATACAGACAGTAAATATATGAAAATACATATAGTGGCAATCAATTTCGACCGGACACACCGATCATCAACAGGCCCAAAGAGAGAATCCACTCTCTCTTTGGGCCTAATGATGATCAGTGTGTCCGGTCGAAATCGATTGCCACTATATGTATTTTCATATATTTACTGTCTGTATTCTTTGCAGTATATGTGTAAATATATTTTTGAGTCTTGTAGACGTTTGTTTTTCACTTGTAATAATTTTTCGCAGCCTCTCAATGTTGTGCAAGAATTCTCATAAAATTTTAAACTGTGTCTGGGGCAAGGAGAGTGAAAATAGGATTCGATAGGAAATACAACATTCTCTTGTTTGAAAAAGCCTAAACTAACAGTGTTGGTCTTGACGAAGAAGAAACTTCAATTTTCTAAATTTGATGAGCAGGGCCCCTCAGCTTATTTCCTTACCAAGTGTGATACCATTACTTTGGCTTCTCCAGAACAGGAGAAAACCATCCCATTACTGAGAAAACTATTCCTTCACTCTCTTCTGCCCAAATACCATACAATTTAAATGTTTCTGTCAATTCCAGCACCAAATACTAAGTTACAGAGAAAAGATTTAATATTTGTAATTAGATTAAAGTGAAATAGATCTATAAATGTGCAACTGAGGCTAATGAGGCAAATCTACCAAAAATTTTAGTGACAGAATTGTCTTTTTTCCAAATTACCTATATAATTCAAACAGTTAAAAACTTATAATACTTTTCATTATAAGTTTTCTGGCAGAGTCACGAAAGCCAAAACGCGAATTGCTGTAGTCCGACCGTTAAAAATTGTTCACCCTAGACACTAAGTTAACTCACAGTGCAGACGTAGAATGATGAATCGGAAGATTACTTCTAAAACTACTCTACTGGATCCAAAAATATCAGGGGTTTAATTTTCATTATGTTAAAAGTAAATAATGCACTTACGATTCCAATTTGTTTGTGATATGAAAACATGCTTGAAGCCTTTTGCAAGTATAATAATATTCTAAACTACATATGCTTTTTGATAAATGATGTGTAAAATGCTCACTCTGAGTCCATGTCCCCTCGCTGAACTCTCTGTGAGGGCACAGGTCGCTTCTTCCGTCTGCATTCTTTGAGAGACAGTTTGATACGTTTTAGACATAAGCTTATCCTCTGTCACCCCATGTAGTTCGAAGTCTGAGTACAATTTCTGAAAAATTAAACCTTTGCCTATACCAAAATGGTGGAACAGATTGAATACAGGGTTGGTAAAAAATGTTGCAGTGATAATGGAAAAATCACCCCTTTTGTTGCTGTATATGCCAGTGTCCAGTAAGTTAACAACTCAACCTGTAAATTGATTGAGTTTTTTTAGTGGAATGCCCATGACATTCAACCAATACACAGAAAGAGTACGAGAGGATCCACCCAATTTCCACTAGTGATTGTGATTACGATGATGACAGTTTATTAGAGAGCAAATCTAATAAGAATTCTTTGTTTTCTCACAAAGCACAGGACATCATTGTGGTAAGTGCTATTTAATCCAATAATATTTGTTAGTGCTCATTTGAAGGTGTATGTGATGGTAGCCCCCATATCATTGAACGGTTGTACTAGATTTCAACTAGACCAACCATAACCCACACTGTGCTTTCTGCTGAACTTTCCAACTTGCTAAATCATATCCCCTATCAAAACAGGCAAAGCAGATCCTGTCAAATATTCTAAGCATCACTTAAAGTCATAACTGGGTAAAGACACATAAAAATGAGTTCCTGGTTATTTTAAATGTTGAACTATTATTAATTCATCGCCATAATAATTATTCTAGTTAATACAAATTTTTATTGATGCTGTATAGTAAACAGGTTTTTTGAAACTATCACGCGAGTTTTGATTGGGTTTTTCGATAATTTTTCAATTTTTGTAGTAAAAAGCTTCAATCTTGATAAAAAATGTTCATCTTGCAGAGGTAAGTACAACTGTCACAGTCCCAGTTTTGGGGTATCCAGCTTTACTGGGACATTGCACCAAGCCGTTCTTGGGTTCACATCATTATTATTAAAGCAGTTAATTAATGATGGAACTCAAAGTTCATGCCTCGTATCAATAAGGTATATTTTATAACTTACCCAAAACCGGGTTCTTGCCTTTTGGTGTCACTAATTGCGGTACACCGTTGTACCGGTTTCAGACCTATGACGGTCCATCATCAGACACTCCTCTTCTTATTTACATACTACTGCACACATTTTTGTGGTTGTCGAATGATAAATTTTTTTACACTTATACATAAAAACACAAAACACACGAACACATTAAGACAGCTTCCGGAAAGTACATATCACGCACTGCTCGTAATAGTAGCGCTACGACCTTCGCCGTGCACGGTAATATTACGTGATATGTACTTTCCGGAAGCTGTCTTAATGTGTTCGTGTGTTTTGTGTTTTTATGTATAAGTGTAAAAAATTTTATCATTCGACAACCACAAAAATGTGTGCAGTAGTATGTAAATAAGAAGAGGAGTGGCTGATGATGGACCGTCATAGGTCCGAAACCAGTACCACGGTGTACCGCAATTATTGGCAATAGCACTCGTATGACATAGCCCTAACATCAGTTACAGCTGTCATCAGAAGCTCATTTAAAATCCACCAACACATGGTGGATCTGTGATTACACAAATTCACCTCCAAATTGTGTTGCTACAAGTTTTTGCATTCTGCTGGTAGTCCCCAATAGGTGGTGTATAGTGAATGCTATGACTGATACAGTTTTAAATGAATTGAAGGTAATTAAGCATTGTACTTATGCAAAGCTGAAACTATGCCCTGGGTATTGTGCCACAAAATTTAGGAATGACAATAGAGGAAATCGTTAAAATTTTACATGATTCAATTTGTTTTAAAATATATAAATAACATTATCGTACCATGGTTGAATCTTGTGAAGTTTAGACCCACCTCAATTTAAAACTAAAAAAATATTCCTAAAACGCAACTACCCTATGTTAATTGTTCCTTGCACCAGGAAGAAAATAATGATCATTCTGGCAAAGTTAAACAGATAAAAATTAACCAACATTTATTAATCTTTATTGGATTTTAAAAGATCAAATCTTACTTATCTCTTCCCAAATCCAAATATTTGTAATTGCACCTCTTCCCAAATTTCAAGATCAGTATTGTTGAACATTAAATGTTTATCTATTTTCCTGCAATGCCTAGTTGGTGTATTTAAAAATAAATGTATAAACCTAAAAAAATATAGCCCAACCTGATTGTAGATGGTACGGTAACCTTGAGTTGTTTCATGGTTACTATAAGAAAAACTAAAAAACAACAAAAAAAAAAAAAAAAAAAAAAACGACTACCAATGCCATTATAAAACTGAACCAATACCAAACAGAAATTTTTTCCATCATTAAAAATTGTTTTTAAAATCAGTTCATTGAAAGAAACCTCATATTTCACTAAATATTTTATGGTGCTGTACCTTAACAATATGGGCCAAACAAGTGCACTGGTAGACATGTAGCGAGTGATCTAATCGTTCAGACAGCCAATTGCAGAGTAGCTGAATTTGTGCTGTGTACCATTGCTGAAAACATAGAAACAGGGTTTAACGAGTATACCATTGCTGTAAACATAGAAACAAGGGTTTAAACGGCCCATACCATAGTGTATAATTGCTGTAAACATGGAAACAGGGTTTAACGATCCATACCATTGTTTAGGCAGTTCACTCTATCACGTGATGGTTAGGTTTGAAATCTGAATGCGGGTGAATAAAATTGTGATACAACCTAAACAGGACATAAAAATGTTCAACTAAATCTATAAAATATTACAAAATGTATCTAATATACAAAATAAAAAAACAAATTTAATATGAGTGATTATTGGGTATCTTGCTGGCCTCACTGTAAAGGGTTTTATCTTCAACAGTTCAAGAGGTCACAACAGTTCAAGATCCTCAGAATAACCACAAAATTTGGAACAACATGCCCAAAAATATTTGTGTGTACCTACTAGACAAATCCACACGTATCATTATCATGATATATAATGTTGATTGATTTTATTGTTAATTTGAGTCATTGCCATTCTCTTTTAAATCTTCCTTTCTGTGAAGTTTCCTGAGTTTTCCAAACTAAACCAGTAGGAAAGAAAAGTTGAACCCAACACAGATCACAAGCTAAAACTGTTACATACCTCAAAAAAATTAAGAATCCATAGATCGTCATTGACTTTGCTTCGGATTTGTTCTAAACAGTTTCTTGTAAAGTTGACATAAGCATGGCCCATGTCTTTACCAGAGCCTGAAACATTCTGCAACATGAACAGTTATTAGTTTTCCTTGTCTACAAATCATACAAACTTAAACTGTACTTTGTCACCAATTGTGGAAGATCCATCAATTTTGCCTCAGTAGATCATAGTCATACAATATAGGTTCCCAACTAATCCTTGTGTCGCACAGGAAAAAAACACTTGAGAAAGAAAACCGGTGGATGCTTCAAAACGACGCTATATTATAAAACTAAATTTTAGTTTAAAATGTGCAATTTGGGCTGTAAAAAATTCTATGCAAATTTCGATTGATCACAGAAGCAGACACTAGAATCTCCAAATCATTAAATTACTTATTAAAATGAAGATTTGCTCCAGTCAAAGGGTATACAATATAAAAACCATTACATCAACAAAATATAACATTTAGTTTTAAACACATAATTGAATGATTCAATTTTTTTAAATTTCATAATATATTTGTAAACATTAACTTTGTAATGATGATTTTTATTGATTTGAAAAAGTGCAAAAGTCAATAAACAAGCATTATTGTAAAAAGTGAACAAAACAAAGTGACATGTGACATAAGTGCAAAGTAAACCAAGAAAATAAAACACCAAGAAGCCCAATGGCAAAAACTAAAAGCAAGTATTATTTGACATAGTATTTTGATTTTAAATGATTCGATAAAAATTAAACGTAAAAGAATAATACTGAGAAGTAAAATGGATTCCTAGAAACCTGAAATTATTGTGGCTAATATCTGTTCAGATCTTAAATGATTAATATCAGGATGATTAAAATAAAACACCATCATATTAAAAATAATAATTTAGTACACTAGATACACTATTTCACTAGATACACTGTTAATTTATTTTCTCCGATTACAAAAATTTTATGTTGAATAAAATTGTTTCACTCCTTATTAGGGAGATAATTTTTTTAATTGACCACAAATTTCAGATTTCTGTGAATTTCAGATTTTTATCCATTGTACAGAAGTTTGGTCAAAATAGTGATCAACAGTTGAAGTCATTGGCAGAGTCAACATGTTTAGTTAGTATTAAATTCACAGAACTCAAAAGACATTAGCCAAAATAGGTAGATTCACTCATATTGCGTTCACATACATAATAAAGACGCCACAAACAACCGACATAAGTGATAACAATTTTCATTTCGTATATTTGATTGAATAAAAATAAAAATAGAGAAACTGACATTCACTTTCATTATTAAGATTGTGACATTAAACATTTTAGACGGTGCTGACACAGAAAAAACTGTTATTAGTTTATTCCATTACTCACTCTGGTCAAGTCAACCTGAAACACCAAACACATGTATAATACTGACTGACCTGCAGCCTGGATTAACCAATTTAGTTTGGATTTATTGTTATTTATACTCCAGATATTAAATAACAGTATTGTGAGCTCACGATAATTCATGCAAAAATTTCAACTGATAATTCATGTTTTTAAAGGTGACAACTAAGATTTTTCATTAGTTTATGCTAAAGACCAGAAATTGAACATTAGGTTTCTAACTTAAGGAAGCATACACTGAGAAAATTTCCACTCAAAATTAAACAATCACATAACTTAGAAATCCCAATTGCTAAAAAAAGGAATTTTTAAATAGAACACTTAAAAAATTAAAACAGCCTTTTATTTAAAAATCACTTGCTTTTTGACAAGTAACAAAAAATTAACAGCTTAGTGAACATTACTTAGTCCATACTTTGATTCATTCTAATATCACTATAATAAACAGATATCATATGTTAAAAGCATACTACACAGCATATTTTGCAAACCTGGAAGTCAAGATGTGGACAAAAATCGCTTACAAAAAATACTCTACGAACAAAAAACTCCAATTGCTTCTAACCTGCGTGTCGCATAACTCTAACGTATTAGGTTCATATCCCTGAATCATCACCAGAGGATGTATAAACAAGTTGCCTACAATTGGCTGTATTCTCACACTTGGGTTAGTGATAGAGAAAGGGATCAGGGTACTGCAGCTGTAAGATTTTTTGAAATTCCACGAAATTAGGAAATCTTTGGGTTGAAGGCAGAGATAATGCGTTCTTAAATGATTAGTAGAGCCGTTATGCCGTTTTCACTGATATATTTTTTATAAAATTCAAGTAAATAACTAATTGTTTTACTTATTCAGAGACAACCTTATACAAGTTATTTATTTGATTTCAAATATGTTGTGTGGTAAATCAGTTGATCAAACACAACCAAAAAGTCTTCATGTTATGCAACCCTAACTTTATCTGCCACTTTGAGCAAAAAACAATAAAGATGTTCTTTTAACTGGCACTTTTGAGACGCTACGATAAAATAAACTCTTTCTTTCACACATTTCATACATAAAAAACCACTAGATAGTGGCTTAACTGGTGCCAGTTAATATAGTGTGACAATTCATATAAAGTTGGCTAGAAGAGTGCTTAACTGAAGGATTATATTGATGTTGGCCTTCAAGTCTAATGTGTTGTTAATATCGAGATTAACCATTGTACACAATGTATAACATGGCCTTAGTTACTTACAGTGAAGCTAAGGATGGACCCAATGAGACTTCCTTCGTCGTATCGGCTCAGCTTTGAGAGAGTAGTTTCCAGAACAGCAACAAGTTTGCTTATCATGCCTTGACTCATGCTCGCTGAGGTCTTCTCAATCAAATCATCGATCTTCGTGTGATATTGGTGCTGTAAAGGGTGAAATACATAAGAGAACTATATTGTTTCAAAAATATGCTTGTTTCAAGCACAGTTCGTCAGGAAAATTATTTCTTTGGATAAAAATAATAATCATAATAGTAAAAATGCATAAAATTTTATGGGTAAACTAGGCCTATAAAAAACATATATTTACTGAATAAAAAGACGTTAAACAAATATTATGATAAAAAATATTAACTTTATTAACAATTGGCTACCTTTAATGAGACAAAATACGAGCCTAGGCAAATATTTTAAAGGATCTTAAAGTAAAGTTGTGAGACTAATGGCCAAACATCAGGCTTCTGTTTCCTGTTTGTGTATCGTATTGCACAATTTTTTTTTAAGAAAATAGGTTGGCAGGCCTCTTTTTGCCTTACTTTGCCTCGTCCACATAGACTATTGATCTGTGCGTGGATTGTATTAGACAAAGTAAGGGGGTGAGCCACTACAGTACTGAGTTTTATCGTACTGAAAAAAGTCCCTGGCAGAACGCAGATTTGAACCCACGACATCGCTGCCATGGTCCCGAAGTCCGGCGCGCTAACCACGACACCACCGACCCAACCACAAATTAGGTAAAATCAAATTATTATTTTAAATTTTAAGTAAGGCGGAAATATTTTTTCTTTACTTTTTTTAACACGTTGAGTGCGGACTACAGCTATTGATGTAGTGCGGTGCGAGCACTCCCAGCGGCCTACAGCTATTGATGTAGTCGCGCCACTCCCACTTTATTAGTTCAGTATGAGCTCAGCCATTGTCCGAGATCGTTTTATCCCTTTGCTGCCTGTTGTGCCAGTACACAGGTCCATTTTAGCGCGTATAGTTTTCCGTTCTAGGGTTTCTGTTCAGGACGGTACCGTGGTAACTTCATACTTTTGTCTGGTGTGTTTAGTTGTTGTTATTTTTCATTAATTTTCAATTCTATTATTTTTAGTACTTGTTGTGTCAAAAAACAAGTTTGTGGATCGTTGGAAACAGTTGTGGCAATAAACGGACTACTTTATCCTCGCGGTGACTTACGCGACTGGCGCCACCGGCGGACTACATCAATAGATGTACCGGAAGTGATGTCATCAATAATGACAAAATTGGAGTCCTGGCGATCCTCAGATAATATTTTTACGCATTCTTCTCATTTACTCGGTGTACAATCAGTTATTTTATTTTAGGCACTCAAAAATGCCTTGCGGTGACTCACGCGACCGTCACCACCGGCGGACTACATCAATTGATGTACCGAAAGTGACGTCACAAATAATGACCAAAACGGAGGAATGGCGATCTTATGATGACATTTTGGATGCATTCATATAGTTTACTTGGTGAATAATTAATTATTATATTTCAGCCACTGGCGTAAGCAATATTAATCATAAACCGCACTCAACGTGTTAAAGTACAGTACTTACTGTGAAAATATACAAAAAAAATATGAAAAATATATACTGTGAAATATACGGTGTGGTTCTCTATATACTTTGGTTCTTTCGCAGAGAATATATGTACTGAGGGTGTGGCCCTCTTAACCGGCCTCCTTAGGACCAGGCCTCGGCCGAATGATGATTTGGCAGGTTAAACCGATAAAATGCCAACCTACAATTGTATATGGCCTATATGCAATTAATTATAGCTTGAAAAAAACCACTCTAAATATATTATACTCTATATAATTTATACCCATGAAATCCGTGACTAAAATAAACTAATTATAATTCGTTTCCTTGTTTTGTCTACTGGATAGCAGGTCCAAACGCATTCACTTCCAGTAGCATACACTTCCTTCCAGGACAGTACATTTTAGTTTGGTTTGAGAAAGTCAATATGATATAATGTTGAATTGAATGATACAGTAGATAAGAAAACGTTTCCGTCGAAACATGGCAAGTTAAAAAAAATGTGTGATAAAAAAATGGCCAGTTTTTATGTAGATGTTGTTTTTGAGTCAGGGTAGGCCGGTTAAATCGGAGACCGGTTAAAAGGTGGCCGGTTAAGAGGAAGTCTACAGTATTGTTGTTCTATGATAGGACATGATCGTAGAATATTTTACTGTGCAGAAGTTACAAGTGTTGGAGTAAATTTTCATACAGTAGTTTGACACTAACATTTTAACAAGATTTTCCTCTTAAACATTTTAAAGTGATAAAATATAAATACTCACCACATCAACACCATCCACCGCACACAGTTTAAATGACTGATTTTTTGCATCCAGTATCACATTCACCATCGCACACATCTCGGATGGAATTATATAATCTGTTGATATAAAAGTCCCCTTCTTTAACCACTGTTGGAAGGCATTTTCTGTCCTGCAAGAAGTTTAGAGATTTCATTACATTTGAGTTACTTAGAAATAACCAGGGAGATATCCTTATACGGACTATCCAGTCCAAGCTTCTGCAGTAATTAAGCATTAAGTTGATACTGAATAAAGAATAGTTCTGTCGGTTAAAAGGCACTACATCAGACACTTTCGCGACACTAAAAGGCACTACCCTTTTTGAGTCTATAAGATAAAACTTAAGTTATTACACACATTAAGTGATATGGAACAGTAGAAGCCCTTCATGGGACTGGACCCTAACGATAGTAACCAAAAGGTCCCAAAAGGACGTTAGAAAAGATAATACCCAGAATGCTCATAATGTGGAAAAAGGATCAAATGTATATCTTTAATGTGGCTTAATCACAAGAATGGAGATGTGAAGCAGTTTGAGGTCTTTAACGGTGTCTCTGTTCATATATGTAAAATTTTGCCAAAGTTAAGACAATAGCTTTTATCCACCTATGATTAGCCAACCTTGAATATTTTATTTACTTGGCAGTGAGATAGATCAATAAGCTAGTGAACATTACATTGATCAACAAAGTTGTTAACCAAAAAGTATGGAAAATCTAAAAAAATTAGAGCAGGAAGGAATTGCTCTCAACATTACCTCTGAATACATGATTCGATCATGTCACAGGCCATCAGTTTCAGTCTCTGTTCTAAATGTTGACGGAATTCCACATCAGGCCAATGTAAATCCCTGATGAAAGATTGTAAGGCATCTAGTTTCCAAAATAAGTCTTCCGAAGTAGCGCACCCGTTTCTAAAAAAAAGAAAACATATAATAATGATCAAATTGAAAATCCATTGGTAATGTGAGTATATACTCGTTAAGCTGGAATTACAAGCCATTATAGATGGAAGTATAATATTTTACAATTAATATCAGTATTATCAATTGATGGCCTAATATCTAAATTAAATGTTACCAGGAACAATATGAATATGTTATTTTAATAAAAGTCAGGTGTTTGATGATGGCACACAACAAGAATAATACCGAATGTCCAGTATGTTCTACAGCACTTATTAGCAAATTTCCCAGAGGAAAGTAAGCTTTTCATGTGACCTGCAAAGCTTAATCTGGAGAAAACCAAAGAACATGACACCCTAAACACGTTTTAAGGGGTCATTCAAAATAATTGTATTATATGTAAATATGTGTCTGCAATCTAGCGGTCACATTTTTTGACTGATTATCTTACATTTTTTAAAATAGAATCATCTGGTGAATACCTTGTTCAAGTTTGTAAACAAACAAAAAATCAAATGTCCCTAATCCCATTTTGGAATTTTCAGGAGACAAAATGGTCAAAAGCCCCCCCTTCACTGAAAAGGCACAGAACTTTTACTAAAACTCAGTAGGTAGTACAAAGGTTGTCGCAGGGCCAGTCAAGATATTATTTTCTAGTTCTTTGCTTATCAAATTTTTATTATTGTTATTCCGTTTCATCCTATTGCAATTTTGTTTCATTAAACTTAAATTTTGTAAATATTTTCTTTAACCAAGACTATTTTTTTAATTGTTACTTTGATTTATACTTTGCTAGGTTATTTCAAATTCCAACACAGAAATAAAACTTAACAGATAACACTCGTGCCTGGACACAGCGGTCCTTGTCTATGTATTCACTATTCCAGAAAAACTACGAGTAAATAATTATCGTTTATATTTTAGTATTAATAAGTAATAAATTAAATGTCACATGTGTTTTTTAGAAATAAACAAATTTGAACAAATTTGTTGTGTCTATAGAAATGTTTAAACTTGTAGAGACAAACATTTTGACACCCCTTCCAGTATTCTAGCATGTAACACGATGTATTTTAGAAAAGCTATTTACTAAACATAGTAGGTAGGTTGTTTAATAGTGAACTATCATTAAAAAACCAAAATACTTAGGTATTTGGCTTTGTTTTTATACAATTGACGTTTAAAATTATTTATTCTTGAGGATTATTTTACAGGGGTCCCACAACCATTGGACCAAACTTTACCAGGCTATTCAGAAGCTAGAAATAAAACAAATATCACAATACAACCTATCGCGATCGTGTGTCTGTCTAGTTGATATATTTCTAGTCTTTTAAAGGCGTTCTGAAATATTTGAAAACAGTTGAGTTTTACGACAAGGCTAAAGGATTTCTTCAACTACCATTACTGAGTAGTAAATTTGACAGTAAACTTTTACTCACCCTTTGATCTCCCATCTCTCTTTCTCAAAGCCTTTATGTATTGACTGAGCAATCGATGATTCCATCAAGTCCACATATCTGACTACCAAAGGTGCGAAGGTATCTCTCAATTGCTGATGGAAACGACCATTTTTCAGGTTGTCTACAAAATAAAATTGCAGTTGAACACAATTTGCCAAATGAATTAGAGTAGAAGTAAAACAATTAGATAGGTGTCTTTTTGACAAAAGTTACAGTTTTTATATGGTGCTTTTTTTTTATTAATGAGGCCAAGAGACACTCAGTAATATGGCACATCGCCAGTTCGGCCCTTCATAAGGCTAGCATTTTAATACAATAGAGTCCCCCTAATCCGAACTAATTGGGACTGGCTCCTGTTTGGATTAGAGAATTCACGGATTAAGCGGATACCATGTATATCATGTAATTAACAAATTATATAATGCGTAAATGACTATTAAACGTAACTAATCATATAATTTAGTTTATAGGATATTTTGTTGACTTTTCTTGTAATTAAATAAAGTTTTTGTAAGGTACAAAAGTTGTATATATTTTTATCAATAAGGCGTTCACAATATATCTGAAATTAATCGTGGAGACATCTGCTATTGCCAACTCTCAGCTTTTCAGTAATGTTCTGCGAACAGGTGCACGGATGGCCAGAAGGAAGTCCATTGTTCCGTTGACCACTGACTCAGTGTTAGACAATGTTATAAAAATAGACCCCCTCCCCCCCACATACCTGTCATTTCTCCCTTTTGTGCATTCCATATATGAGTCATTGGGTCGTCATTGAACTTTGCGGTGTGTTGACAATCAGTGTTTTAGAGTAGGCCATGATTGCGTCATTCAATTTTGTTAGTTTTATGATATGCTTTCGCTGATTTATTATTATTTTTTGAATGTTGGAATTTTTCAAATAAACTTTTGTGTCAAATTAATTATTTTTTCACAAAAAGACCAAGTTTTATAAATTTGTCCTCTATTAAAAGTTCTATGGTACGATAGTGTCACACTTCATTATCCAGAGGTATTTAACACAGTCCCTTAACTAGAGAAGGCTTTCTGGTGTCCAACTGTCATTGAGACAAATGCCAAGATATAAGAATCGTTTGAGTAAACTAAAGGCGGGTGCAAATGTGTCAATATCATGCATTATCTATTAAGTTCACCTATTCCAAAATTCACTAAACTGAACACGGTCTGGTCCCAATTAGTAAGCGGGACTCTAACGTAGCCATGAAACATTGTCGTGAACACATTTTGATGGTCCTGATAACAAACTGACCGTCGGTTCGAAGATAGTCGTTGAGAATCTGGAAGAGGGGGAAGGAGTCCCAGGTGTCTGCCGGCTGCTCACTCAGTACCTGGTTCATGTCGACAGCAAACAACGACCAGAAGATCTCCGCGTGCTCTACCAGCAAATCACTGAACCAGGCGAACGCCTGTACACAAACACACGTTAGTCCACCTATTCACACTAAAATCAGTTACAAGTTGATATTCTCAACAAAAAATAAGACCAAAATATTGTTAATTTTGTGATATAAATTATAATTTTCATAAACCTATAAAACTGTAGCTTTTTAAATCAAAATTTCACAAAATCAAAAAGTCGATTTTCGGAGGTTTTTTTATACTTGAGTTCACACAAAGTAGCCTGAACTGTTTAATAATTTTTTTTAAGACGTATACCCAGTGATGAAACTTTGAAGATGAACACAAAAGATTACATTTTTGACCATAAGTAAGCTTTATACCTCTCAATGGAGATCCATGATGAAAAAATGGAAAATCTCAACTGTAAGCATCGGTTGATTGTAATTAAATTGAAAATTTCCATTAGCTGAGGGCAATACTGCAAACTACCTTAAATGGGTAGTTGCATAAAAATGGCAGCGAATCAAACTTACTTATTTGGCAGGCTTTTAGTTCATTATACTTTAAATGTAAAGTTGTTTATTCATAGCGTTTTGCCATGAACCCGGCCTTGAATGAATATATGAGAAGTTTAACAGTTAATTTACACGTGAAGCTTTCATATAAAAATTTTGTTGAAAATATTTTAATGTAAAGTTTGACAACAATATTTTACTCCATTATTCCTTTGAGGTCAGTTTTGAGGCCTTGTTCTACTAATAGGGGCTTTATTAATTTAATTACTTGTGGTTTAGGACAACCCCTAGATTCCAGCGATCCCAGACATATAAGCCTATTTAAGATTTTATTTTTTTTCATACTGGATTGTACCACTAGGAAGGTACAAAGCGTAGATACGATTGGGAAAAATATTTTTATGATAAGCGTTCATATTTCAAGTAATATTACTGAGTCTGTATTGGTAAAAAAATACTAAACTTTTACAAAAAATTTGTAAGACATACTGCATATTAGATGGATTATAAAAATATATATTCACTTTAATAAATAAATAAAATATATTTATAATAAATATAATAAATAAATATAAATATAATAAATAAATAAATTTAATGAAATTGATAACATAAAAATTATAAATGAACAATCACCAAAATTATTGAAACGGGAAGTTATAAAGTTTGATTTAACACAATGCAGGACAAACTTGTCAGCAATGGATGCTTACTAAGACATCTATATCCTTGTCTCTCCACCTAGATATCCTCTCAGTTTCTGTAAAATTTTCTTTAGGGACAAAGACCGTAGGGCGAGACAGTAAATGAGGACCTTGAAGGACCTTTGTAATCACAACCCAGGTGAAAATCTGTCATTAAGCTGTAACGAGGATAGCACATCCAAGAGTGACATTTCTAAGGTACTTAATATCAACTAACCAAATCAAACCTCATTTAAAATTTGTGCTGCCTATAGCCAAAAAACAACAAATAAACCACAAAAAATTGATGAAGTTTCACTTTTTACTACTGGTAGTTAGTTTGATAAGAAACATAACAAACACTAATATAAAATGTTATTTTCAATATGCAGTACTCAGGATGGAATGATTTAGAATTATGGCCAAAAGAAAATGAAAGGCCTGTACATTAACTGTAAATTTAGCAATAAAGAAAGTTATCAGAGCTAGTACTTATCCAGTAAAAAATAAAAACTTAATAAATAATTGAATTTTTCCATTTAATAACCTTGTTGATTGATTCATTTTCCAAATATTCATTTACATTACAAAGCAACTTAGGGATTTCATAGAAATTCATTTAAAATTATTGTAAAGGGAACGTGAGTATAAAAAACAGAATTTGATATACATAAAAATATTCCTAAGTGTTTTTTTCTTATATATAAACTTACCATAGATGATTTCCAAATGCCTAAAATACTAATTATCTGATCCAAATTTGTGAATGACATTATCTTTTGAATAAATACAACCTGGATTTCAGTCACTCAACTACCTCGGAAAAAGTAATCTGATACCCTTACATAGATAGGTCCTTTTCACAGGATTTTGTGCTAGTGTCAATGATGTCCATGCCTCACTCGTGAGAATCTCATGCATGTGCGACTCATGCGTCACACTTCATGTAGCTGATTGATCTCATCGTTAATTGTTACAAGAACTGAGCACAAAAAATCACAACTTTGTATCATAACTCATGATTAGGTTTTAAACAAAATTTTTATCAAATATTTGTCTGCCATGATATAAAAGTTTTAAAATTTGAAATGAGCATTTACAACCACTAATTGAGAGAACTCAAGTGAATATTATCAATTGTAAGATTGCCTATGAAAAATAAGTAAAATCACCTAATTATAGAATGTAAGTAAGCAATGGTGTATGATTTAATAGTTACTTAGTTATCGCAACACCTTTATTATTTAACAAAATATTAGTATCATATAAAAGTGACATATTTTCTCTGTGGGAGTTAAAATTAGATTTAAATTGTTAAATCCCTTTTATTCTCTGGGTTGCCTAGTAAAATCTTAATCGACCATTTTGATGTTTCAACTAAGAATACACTACTCGCTTAGTCATTAACAAGAAAAGGTGAATAAATGTTTAATAAAACTCCACATGATGATGAACACATGCAGAGAAAATTCTACTTTAGACTGCACAAAACACTAACCCCAAAACGTAAAGTGAATGCAAAAATAACAATAATCAAAAGATAAAAAGATTAGTTGAAAAATTCTAAGTAACTACAATATATCGAAGCTACTCCTAAAAGCTAAAGCGATAAACAATATGCATTAGTTTTGTTTAGGAAAACCACTGAATCTCATTTATATAAAGGAAAAAAAGAATAAAAAAAAACTAAAGAGAAATACACACTTAAGTAGAGTACTGTTAACTTCTTAAGCAGGCATTAGCTGACCAAATAGCAAGGCAGCGATTGGCCGAGGTGGAACTGAGAAGGCATCATGTTCTGTGACTAGTTTTGATCTTCATTTCCCAGTTTGATAGCAAATGAGTATTCCTATTTTCAGCGAATACAAAAAAATGCTGAACCACAACCTCATATAACAACTGCATGTGTCTGTTACAACACGACTCTAGCCATAAATGTAACATAACAAGAGGATATTGTATTGAACCCTTCAGTTTTCAGCTGTTCCAGAACAATAAAAAAAATTACCCCGATAATTTAAAGGGTAATTACCCTCCTTAAATCATTCAGTAAAACTTGTTTATTTTATAAGTATGACTATAATAACCGCCCAGATAATAACAATTCAAAGGTTCTGATCAAATATCTGATTTATCATCGTTCATGTCTCAAATAAAAGGAACAACCTGCATCTCTAGGAATATTCACTGTCAAATGTAACATTTTTTCAAATGTAGGGATTTTATTCTTTGACATTATAATAGTTTGTGATCAGTGGAGATTCCACGAAAAAAATTTATTTATTGAAAAAGTTATTTAATGTTATTTAAAAAAGTTGTTTTAACATTATAACAAATAATGAAACACGAGAAATTGATAGGAATAAATGTTTAACTTCAGGTATGTGTCAAAGTGACATACTTTATAGTTACCAAAGCCATAGCCACCAAGTCACCAATGCCGAATATTCATGTAAAAGTTTTAATTTGTGTCTGAGATAAAAAAACACTCTGCTTTCTGAACATAATTCCTATAGCAATTTTTAATGTTTTGATACGGAGAGGTCTAACACTGGCTTTGCTACTATCTAGTGTTGAACTGTTGGTAGATTAATAGCCTGTTGACATCATATAGCAACTGAGTCCAGAAGTAATCTCTTTGGAAATGTCAGGATTGTGAGATGAGAACTATAACTACATTACTCCGCTGCCCAATCAGTTGATCCAAAGCTAAAAAATAAGGCGAAACAGTTGTATGCAATGTCATATGAAACTGGATATTTCAGCGTTAGGTTAGGCTAATGACTTGGCTGTATGGAGCTGTATAATGACTTTGTCGATGTACACTGTACCTGTATGACAATAAAGCATTCTAATTTGTTCATTTTTTCTAGGAGGCTTATAATACTTCGATTACAAGATCTATTAATCTAACAACTGATACACGGTATGCGTAAACCATAAAAACAATGTATTGCAGTTCAAAGTTAAAAAAATTCAGCAGAAATAAATAAAAACAAATAGTTATCAACACCTAGTATGGATTCATGTCATTGATATGATATACAAACATTTTGTTCATAGTTTGGAAAAGTACATAAAAAACTACTTGGTAAGTTGGGTAAAAACTCTTACGTCTAGCTGACTTAAAAGAGATAAAACATTAATGGTGTCACAGCCAAAAATCCCTTGACAAATTAAATGTTACTGCAAATCCATTAAGTTCCTACACCAACCATAACATGAACATTGGCACTAAATATCCATAGAAAAAAGAGTTATGAATAATGTTGAAACCTTTTTGGCCTCCATGGAATTGGGAATTGAACCTCCATGAATATTTCGTCAGCTAGACTCAACACATAGCTTAGCCATTGGGCTGAAAAGCTTTCATGACGTGTAGCTAGGAAGAACTGATTTTTGCTGAACACCCATTGCTAAGAACAGCCACACAAGTATGCAGTTAATTTTGACTAATGACCATTATGATTGTTAGGGGGCACTGTGCATCACCTTAGTGACATCAACAGTTGCTGATTGGTCAACGGATTCCATTGAGCATTGGTCAACGGACTCCCTTGAGCATTTGTCAACGGATTCCTTTGAGCATTGGTCAACGGATTCCTTTGAGCATTGGTCAACGGATTCCTTTTGAGCATTGGTTAACGGATTCCTTTGAGCATTGGTCGACGGATTCCTTTGAGTATTGGTGAACGGATTCCTTTGAGCATTGGTCGACGGATTCCTTTGAGCACTGGTCAACGGATTCCTTTGAGCATTGGTCAACGGATTCCTTTGAGCACTGGTCAACGGATTCCTTTGAGCATTGGTCAACGGATTCCTTTGAGCATTGGTCAACGGATTCCTTTGAGCATTAGTCAACGGATTCCTTTGAGTATTGGTCAACGGATTCCTTTGAGCATTGGTCAACGAATTCCTTTCAGCATTGTTGCCTTCTCCTATCAATGTCTTTAAAACCTTAATTAAACTAATGGTCTATTTTGTACTATTCAGAATGTTGTAACAGATTATATGTTTTATTGATTTTTTATTGACAATTTTATCAGTTTACTTTGTTTACTCCCATTGTATCTTATTTCAGGGTAATGTGTAGCTTTTAAGAGCCCATTGTATGTCTTCATCTTCTAGTTTTATTATATTTATGCACTTCTAGACAAATTATTAATTTAAAAATAAAATTCGAATTTAGACAAGCAAACAATTTATAGTATAATACCACAGAGAATAAACTATAAAATAATCTTAATTTAGCTTAAATTTTAATTTTTCTAATTTAACACTGATGTAAGTGAATTTGTTTTATTTTTAAGTATGTAAATTAAGTAAAATATCATGAATGAATCTGTGAATAAATTAGTCACAAAAATGAGAATGTTATGTATTTTTTTTAAATATTTTAATTGTAAAAGGTATTATGTTCAAAATAAATATGAAAATAATGTACCGAAAATTTTGATTGTGATTGTATGTTTGAATTGACTACTAAAAATTCAACTCAGTAAATTAGAATTTTTTATTGCTAAAGTTTTGATGAAAAGTACGACGAATGACAAATCTTATCAAACAAAATAAAATAAAAGTGCAGTAAACATTTTTGGGTACCGCATGAAAACAAACAAAAATAAGGGATTAGGTTACCAGATGCAAGTTTAAAAATATTGGATTATCGTACTAAAGATGCATGTAATAATAATTGCAATTTTGTTCTACTTGTAAACAATTTTAAATCATTTGTGTTTTGAATACAACGAGGAAAGAACCAGGTAAAAAATAACAAATCTGGGTGTTTTATGCCCGAGACTCCTATCTCAGCTCTGTAATTAACAGATGATACACAAAGAGCACACTTTGGTACTGTCAAATGTGGATGGCAAGGGTAAAGGTTGAAATAAACATATATTTATAGTAAAAGAATCTCAAGATATACTTTTTTATTTAATAATTGGTATTGTATTTAAGCTCATACACATTTGAGGGTTAAGTAGGCTGTCTGTTCCTAACTTATCCAGCAAGTGAAGCTGTGTGACAGTAACATACCCTACCAGGGAAAAGTCAAATGGTGGGTACAGTTATAAATACTATGGGAAAAAATGAATCTGAGTTCAGTGGTTTGTTAAGCAAAGTATGATAAAAACCCAAATCACAAAAAAATTAATTAGCACTCCACTTGCACATTCTATAATGTTATTACTTTTTTAGATTTCAATGTTATTCTTAGTAAACAATTTGTTTGCTTCTCAACCCAACATTGGATGTAAGAGATAGTAAGAAAAATGTTTTCTGGCCTTGAGTATATCAATAGAATTGAGTTTTTCAGACAGAGAGTATTAATTTATGAATTGTTTAACTATATCGAATAAAAACATGTGTACTTAGAATCTATACGAATAAGATAATAGCAAAGAGCAAAAGTTCATATTAAATAACATTGGCTATAACTAAATTAAATCAGTAAATATCGGAGTATGAAATTCTATATCGACACAAATTTTTCTTAAATTTAATGAAATCATGGTTTTCCAAACCAGGTTTTACAAATCTGTCAACATATGCAATATTGATAGACAAAACTTGTATGGAAAAACCAAACAGGAGAATATATGAAAAGGACTTGGGAATTTTTGTTTTTGTTCAGCCATGTCTGCATTTGTTCTGCTCATTTACAAAAAAGCACCAAATTGTGGATATGATTTGGTTTCAATTGTCATTGTTAAACATGCCAGTTTCAGACAACAATGATCACTTTTTTGGGGAAAAGACCTTGTTTAGCACCAACCTTTCCAGCAAGGTGTAACTCTCCAGTTTAAATACTTTAGTTACCTGTGATCAGTGGTTGAGCTGAATATTCAAACCACAACCATTTGTATTAAAAGTCTTTCTAGAAAGTTGAATTTATAGAAAATAAAATTTGTTCAGTTTTTAAAGTTAAAGTTGTTTGGGAAACATCGGAAATGAAGGTGCCGTCAGTCTTGCTAGACAAAATAGTTGTAGCTGCTAGTAGAAACATTATAAAGGCTTTTAAAGATTGTAATCTTCATAATTTTCATACTGTGGCCTAAGTCCTAGTTTTTTTTTTTTTTTAACAAAATATCCTATCGGAGATATTTGTTTCACATTTTAACTGTGAGTAGACATATAAATAAAACAATTTATAAGTTTTTCTATGATGATAGCTAGCTGGGTGTGAATTTATGTGTGACACGTAAAACTTACTGAGTGAGACTACCATGTTATTTTTCAACGATACATAATAGTGGCAATACAATTTAGATTTATGTTCATGCTCAAATAGATGAAATTGAGAATAAATATACTGGGTGTGTATGGGAAATTATACCAAGGTTTTAGAAGACTAGTTGTATTCTGTTCGGTGATGTTGTCTGGTGTAAATCGGATGTGGAATCTGGTGTAAGGGTGTGCTATGCTAAATATGTTGCAGTAAAGCCATGCTTGGATGCAAATATATGTAAAGGTTTGTGTATATGCAGTTGTAAAGGGTCGAATGCAAGCTGTGAAGCTGAGTGGCCAGTTGATGCACAGGATGTAACAAACATCAAAAGCAGTCATGCACATTATTGAATTTGTACTTACTTTATCCTGTTTGAAATGATAAACATTTGAAAATAAATCCATACATTCAGGGTAAAACAGAAACAGACGTAAAGCAGGTGAACTAAACACACGTTCATTCTATTAAGTACATTTAAATCTACACTAAGTTATCCTTATTGTCTTATAGTAAAATTTAGTCAGTAAATGCAGAGTAAAATTTAAACATTAAAAAATGTAAGGATTTAGTAAAAGCTTTTAACTATCAAAAAGACATCCAGTTAATATATTTGGATTCATTCATAGCTGTTTCGATCAAGAGTATATGCAATAAATAGGGAAAATGTGGAGCAGAAAAGAGAACAATTTGTTAAATGTATGATACTTTGTTAAAAAAAGCTATTATTATTACATACTCCACATTATAACCAGACAAATAATACTTTCCTGATGCATTCATAAAAAATGTCTGTAATATTTGGAACAATAATTCATTAACATTTATTTCATAACTTTCAATAAATTCATAAAATATATAGAATGGAAAACACACATGAATATTTTATAAATTAATTGCATAATGTAATAAAAATAAATTTGGAATAGTTACTGAAGTTTCATCAATCTTAAGGAGATAAGCCCATTGTAGTGCCCATTGTTGACTGTTTGTTAAACTTATTATTGAAAAAGGCTGTAAGGACACAAATACTGTATTGTGAATGAACATCACAATGGACTTAGAAAATAAGCTTTATGTTTAATGAGAAACAGTTTTGATGGTTAAAGAAAGTTGACCAGTTCATTACTGTTTTGTCAAGAAATGCAAAATATCGTCTTTGAACAATGTGTAAAGTTTTATCACTTGAAGAGAATATATTTTGTTTTCATAGTATAAATACAAACTGTCTTAAAGCCATAATCAAACTGTTTTGAAAATTCTATTTAACATACAAGAAAAATAATATAGCCTAATAAGTAAGTTTAAATTAGCTTTAATCTATAGACTTATGAAATTCATTAATTTTTAACTAATAGAATATTTTGAAATCTTGAAAACAGTCTGATTATAATTATTAATTATTATTCATCTTCTTTAAAAAGTGGTAGTAGTAAGAAAATTTCTGTCATTTACCGTCACATCTAGCTATTTCAAATTTATTCAAAATGTGAATCACTTAACACTTTCTAAAACCCACAATAATTTTTGTTCACAGCTGTGAAGAGTATAATGCAAGACACAGTAAGAATTTTAAATCTTACTTTCCACACATTAATTTAAAGTTATAATTTTTTTTATTTTATTTGTGGAGATATTAACGTTACACTATTTTATTCTTAATTGAAAAAACCAGATTAAATTTTCATTACTTCTCCAAAAAATTGCAACTGAATTCTCTTAAAAAAATTATTGGTAACTCTACACGGTATTCACTAGATGTGACGAATTGTTTACTCCCAGATTAACGAGTAGCATAACTAAACTGAGTAGCAACATTACACACAACTCACCGATCTGTAAGCCTGTCAGCACAGCCAACGCGTGAGAGGAAAGGAAAAGAATAAGAAAGATAAATTAAAGACAGAAAAATGTCAGGTGGGGGTGTGATAGAAGGCCATCGATAGAGACAACATTGATCAGATCACATGGTACGAGTACACTGACATGGTCACATGGGCAGGTGAATCATGCTCCACCATACGCACGAACATACACACTCCACCACTATCACTATCACTAGACATTTTATAATGTCTATATCTAAAATGTAAATACCATTTTCAATAGCTATTTGACAAAAATAGTACAATATATTCTTCTATAAGCTTATTTATTATGACAAATTTTAATTACATAGCACAGTACACTCTTCATAGTTGGTTCTGATGTGCCGGACGGCTGATTTAGATTTTGGCAAATTTGGAAACTGAGTTGGCCATTTCATTTTGAAAGCACCAATTATGACAATAACTGCCAAAATTTGTCAAGGAGAGAAAACAATAAAATGTAATAAACAAAACATTAATTAGTTCATTAAGACATAATACTGTATTAAACATAAATTAAGAACATTTAGAAAAAATAAATGTAAGAGACATTGAATTTATTTAAGTTTTTTGCTCATTCCACTTGCCAAATTTTAGTTACACTTACAGGGTGAGTTTCTAATCACACCATTAATTTCGCCAGGGGATTCCACTCACTAAAAGGAACACTTAAACAACACTCCTGTAAACTTATGTCCTAAAATGCTTTGTTAAGCCACTAGCCGCCATTTTGTTTTTTATACTTAATAATCTTTATTTCCGTAACGGATCATTGAATTAAGTTCATACTTGGCATGAATCTTTAACACAGCAATTCTCATTTTCAAGGATAAAATTATTTTTTCAATATGGATTTTCAAAATGGCGGAGATTTAAAATTTGTAAACTCAAATATCTCAGTAGAAACTCACCCTATATAGCAGGAGCAACGAATTAAGAAAAAATGGCAATTTACAACCTGCCTCTATCCTAATCATAAACGGCAATGTCCACTTTGAAAATTATCAAGACTAGAAGATGTATATAATAAATCTGTCCAAGAATAGCAGATCTAGAGGAATCCCCTAACCCTGCTTGGTTTTGTATACTGCGGGTAAATCAAATAACAACTGAAGAAGCTTAGGATCAACTTTCTTCGTTATAAAAAAAATCAGTATCAGATCATCGATCTGTATATGGCACATCTGAATGACTAAGAGTATATTGTACAATATACTGTAATGCTATTTGAATATTTTTGGGAAAAGAAAATAATAATAGATTGGTCATAGGTAAGTTGCATACTTTGTCATTAAGTTCCAAAGAGTTTTCTACATGTTTACTGCTTAAGAAAGATTTCCTCGAATTTAGTCTTCTACTGGTACACCGTGTGTAAAACATAGCATGGAAAAAAATACAACATAACTCTGGGATGGGTGTAAACAATTAACATAGAGTGTTAAATATTATACTTGGTTTTCAATTCCCAACTAAAATAGGGTGTTAAACAATGTATTTGGTTTTAAATTTCAAATTTTATCATGTAGTAGCTCGTGAGAGAACTAGCAGTACTGATCTTCTAGTTCTGTTTTGTCTCACTAGTTTCACCAAATGAGTATAGATTACTCTGAAAATATTCTCAACTCAATCCTCCTTTATAGTTAAAGCTCTGGGAACAGATTTAAGCTTATACGAATTGATAGATAGGTGCTGTAGATAAGTTAAACTTTCAGTTAGGGCAGATTCAATACTACTATTGAGTTACAAAGATAGAGACCATTGTCGGACATTTCAACAATTTCGTATTATACAGACAATAATTTTTTTGTGTCAAAATTATATTGGATGACAAAAACTTAACCTAGGTTAAACTGACACATGGTGTTATCATGTTTAAAAAAAATTACATATATATTTTTAATTTTTGGCCAGCACTGGGGGTAACACTATAAATTCCAAGCCTCGAGGAAAAAGATTCACAAACACTAGCAATTAGTTTTTGACTCTTGATCAAGTTAAAACTACCGGTAAGAGCACCCACACAGCATTGTCTCAATTACAAAGAAAAAGAAATGAATGTGAAGCAGGTGATTGGACATTGAATATGACAATCTTCACAACACACTGAGTTACAGTCTGGGAACAAGACTAGCTGCTATGCTGGAGGCAAGTTTTGAAGGGATCGAGTTGAATGACACATTTCACACACAATTATGTCTGTTGTTAATATATTTCATTTGTTCCTGATGATCCAGGGCTGTAGCGATCTTTATGAAAATAATTTGGTTGGCTCCTTTCTTTTTGGCTATATCCATGTTTGTATACATTTTCTTTAATACTAAATTATTTGCTCAAACCATACTGCTGATTAAGGATTAACTTCAAGCAACATTTTTCAGTTGAACCAACTCAACATATAACGCAGTTTCAAAGTTTGAGGTTGTTTCTATAATTAGTAATGATAAAAAGAAAATATGAACAAAACATTTGTTTTATTTACATAGATGACTAAAAAATATACAAAGTTCAAAGAAAGTTTAAAATTCAGATACAAATAGAAATCTAAAAGAACAAAGGACAGAAAAGAGTGTTCAGAAGAAATATGTCTAAATACGGGAATTAAAATGAAAAAGAAGTCTAAATGTTTGTTGAGAAATTGTTTCTTTGAACATTTTCTTTTGCAGGAATATAAAATCTACGAATATAAAAAAGTGGGTAAGTAGATAAGTTTGCAATCCACAACAAAATATTATGAGTTGGGGTCGATTGGAGATTAGGTCAAATGAAAGAAGCATTGAACGTCATGTGAAATAATTATTTCACATAATTATAATTATTGAGAGTTGTTTCTCAATGTATGATCAATATGATAATTCAAGGAGTAGCATTAATTTTTTCAATTTTTTTATTTATCTGCAGTGAATTATCATGATATTAAATAGATTTAAATGTTGAAACGTCTCTAATTAAATTGAACCACGACATTTAATTTGTGTGATAGAGTGAGATGTTTGATAGTTTGGTGTCATTATCACTGTCTGAAAATATTATAAAGAAATGAAATTATTTACTTCACAAAGTAAATCTTTGTTTATCAGTAATGGTCATCTTAGATTTTTTTGAAAAAATAGGCTAATTTGGGGAACCACCATTTTGTTTGCAGGTTTAATAAGAGTCCCAAACAATGTCCAAGGTAGCTCATATACAAAAGCTTATTGGATCCAATAGAGTGCAACATTATTAAAAGCACTCTTTCAGAAAAATGTTTAACATTTGTTTAGAGGGTATTTTAACTTGTAACACTCACTTTGAAGAGGTAATTGTAGGTTTCACTCAATGTTTATGATGAACTATTTCACTTCCACAGTTAGTACTTTAAAGACTTTGGACGGTATTTGGTGCATTTGGTATCCTTCCATCAACATTGGCATACATTTTGAAAGATTTATTTTTATCTAATAAATTGTTTGTTTTGCAAGCAAAACCCATCACGATAGCCATGAAATAAGGTAGAACCTATTTGGAAAAGTAATGGTAGCCATTTTTCATCTCTTCAGTCTTTCTTCCACTTTTTAACCCTTCCCATCTCCTTTTACTATAAAATTATTTTCTGATGGATAAAAACTGAAACTATACTCCCTTAAACATTTGGATTGAACACTTTGTTCTAATAAAATAAAAACAAAACATTAAAAGCAACAAATATCTGACATGCATTCTTACAGATGTTTTTGGAGAATTTAACACTCATATTCTGTATTATGTGAGTATTTGAAAACACTTTAAAACTTTGAAGGTCATAAATGTATGGAGAGAACCTATAGAGCAGTTTTTAGTGTGAATTTATAGGAAAGAACACAAGTTTTGAGTCAAATAGTTCCCTAGTTCCAAATTACACTAACACTAGCAGTTACATTAAAACAGCTGCCTTCACTGAACCGGGCTATTCTATAGCGGTTTGCTTTGGTTACATTAATCAGATTTCTACAAGACATATATCCAACTCATATAATGGGCTTACGAGGAGGGTCTTCAAGGTTCTCAATATGGAAATACCTATTTGTTGAAATAACTAAATTTGATTCACCTAACCAAAACATAAGCTAGCACCCTCAAGTGCAGTAAAATCAGCTATTTTAATGCAACTGCCAATCAGCTCTCTTGCTTGTGTGATTTCGATTTGGAACGAGCAAACCATGTACAGTATGTCCAAACTTTGGGTGTTTCCCTCAGAAGGTACACTAACAACACCTCTGAAGGTTCTCTCCACAAAGTTATATGAATTTCCAAAGTAGTAAAGTCCTTTTTGAAACACTCTGCATAAGAAAGAACTCACCTTAAGTTTATTTTTTACTTGTTAGAAGATTATTTGTAGTTGTTGTACAAACAATTTGCAACAATACAATGTGCGTTGTCCCTGGAGCTGCTCTTGTGATAGTAGCTGAGCGACGGTAGCTGAGCACTAGTGAGCGTTGTTTCAAATGGTACCACTGTCGTTGACGGTGGTAATTTATTCAAAGAAACCGAATTACAATTTACACTTGACGAAGATGAAAAGCTACAAGCGACTTTTATATTAATATCTTAAAAAAGTCTTCTTGGCTAGTTCCAAAATATATGTCATGTGTGCCAACTCATGGTGCAAATAACATTTCTATTTTATGTTTGTTGTTGATTGCCTCAACTAAAAGGTATAGTTAAAAACTTCTGCTCCAAACACATGGTACACTTACAACTCAGAATTCAGCAAAACAATGAACCAGAATCGCTCTAGGACAATTGCTCCAGTGGCAATGATGTGGTTAGCTACTATTACTGAACTACTGTCACTCAACTACTATCGCTCAGCTACTATAGCAACAATCGCTCAAGGGAAAACGCACCGTAATGGAACCTGATATACTTTATTCATGACTAACATCTAAAGAAATATATAATACATTCTTAATCTATTCTTATTCTTATCTTTTGTACACTGATACTCTTTTTCTTTTATTGTAACACAATCTTAATGATGTACAAAAGCTGTCATAACTTAATTAATCTGTTTACAAATGTCTTTGATTTAATAATAACAAATTAAAATGAAGAATAATAAATGGATACACTGAAACTAACTATAACCAAACACAAGTTCTCAACTATTTAACAAGTTCAGTAATTAGTTACCAAAACAAAAACTATTGTCTAAAATATCTTCTAGAGACACTGATGTATTAAACACTCATTTTAAACATGTACATGAAACTTTTGTATATTATATATGTACAAAAAATGCCCACACACCCACATAGAAGCAATCGTGCAAAGGAAAAGGGAGTTACACGTAGTGTCATTCGATGTGTGTTGAATATTTTCTTAACTGCTGGTAAAACTTTAAATTAGTCTTTGTTATCATGATGGCTCACATACATCCAGCATGTAATGAAAATGTAAAATATAAATAAGTATATTTAATCCGACAACTATTCAAACTTTGTAAAAAATTGGTTCAATACCAGTTTAAACTGAAGAATTACTCAGTAGTTGATGAAATGCATGTAAAACACTTTTATTTCAAGAATGCCAAACATTTTACAACTTATGTTTTAATATGGGTTACTAAAGAAAATATCGTTTATTGGATCTGGGGACTTACAGGCTTAACAGCTAAACTGCAATACATTTAATTAGTGAATGTTTGTAGAGCTTAATTTTTTTAAAGATTTGTGTCTGCATGTATCACACTGTTAGGATAAGGAAATAGATGAAAACTAGTAAGGTGTATATGTTACTAAAGTTGGTTTTACCAGCCTCTGAAGTTTTTTGCAACTGAGAGCAGAATCAGTTAGAACGTGTCATAAAGTAGCAAAGAAACCTCATGACGACTAGTATGCATAGTTTAAGCTATGCGCTATTTTATTGCATACAAACTGATGGTGCTCCTAGCTGCCAAAAAAATCTTGGGGCTTTTAAAACCTAGCTTAAGACACCATGTCCTTGAAAAAAATGTCCCTAAAGTGTCAAGGACTGTCCAGTTGTTTCAATATTATAACCTTGTTTTGAGTTGCAACCACAACAATCCCTGCATGAGTGTCTAAGTTAAAACACTGTCAAGACACGTTTTCTAGCTAGTAATTTAGCTCTCAAATGATTCCCCACACATGTCCAAAGAAACAGTGTCATTCTATGTATGTAGTATATACATAGAGGCCTAATAGTCCTTGTAAATCACTATAGTAAGTAATATGGAGAATTGAATGTTTTATTTATTTTTTTTTAAATTAATAATGATACAGTTATTGTGATAGAAAAATTTCATATTGAAAATGAGTCATTTATTATTTAATAATAAATATATATAAAAATTTCATCCATAGGTTAAGTTTGTAAAACTTTTCATATTTCAAACTAAAAAGTGAAAATATTTTTAATAGAGTGTATTTGGGTAAGATATAGACAATAGAAAATAGAAAATAATCTTCATTTGCAGTTTCTTAAAAATGGTGTCATTTGAAACAGAAATATTTTTATTTCTTTAACACATTTTGTTGCCATGTAAAAGTATTTGTAGAACCTAAGATTTATACTCTGCATAATAAAAGTATGTACAAAAATGACTGAAACTTGGAAAGATTATAGCAACTGTGCTAATTTTATACTACATAAAAGTTTTTTATACATTAAATTAGGAATAACTGAAGCAGCTGAATGTATATGTTTCGAAAACTTTTTAAGGTAAAAAAATGTATCATAATTTTTATTTATATTATAAAAATAATAAAAGAGATGAATCTTTTCATAAAAGAAGTTTGAATTTTTTTATTAAAACTGTACTTTTAATGTTTTTCAAAATGGTATTAATATGATTCGATTCATCATTCTAATTATCAATTATCTATAATTAGGTGAATTTTAAATAAAAAATTGAATGTGTTTGCTTTATGAAAATTCTCTAACAAGATAAATAAGTTTAAATATTTTCTTAAAACCATCAGGTGTAAAAAATTTTCACACAGGTTAGTGACAAAGGAAATGGAAAACTCGTTTTATGTTACCATCCTTTGATTCAACAGATATAAGCAAAGGTAAATTGGGACATGAAATATCAGTTTATTGAATCAAATTACTAGGAACAGCGACTAAGTGGATAGAGAATTCGGAGGGTAAAAAAATCTTTAATCTTCAATTTGAATGGGCACAAGAGTAAATAAGGCAACCACAAAGGCAAACTTTCACACACAACTCTAATTAGTGGGATTAAGTAGTTTAAATGGTCTAAAAGTCTGACATATTAGTTTGCTGTCTAAATAATTTTAGACAAACAAACCTTTTGAAGCACAAAATAATTCGAAAACAAAGAGAGAATTAATATTCTTTTATTCCAAAGTCTTAATATATACGACAGTGTTTAATATAAAAACAGAGCTAAAAAGACTCTAAATTAGATGATAATGGATATTAGATATATTGTTTAATTTCCTTTAAACATTCAGGGTTTTGATAAAAAAACATAATTCTGGGTACAGTAAACTTCCTCTAATCCGGAAAGTTCAGGACTTGACTTGTGCCGGATGACATAATATTCCGGATTACAGGATGAACCAGAAAAAATGTGAATTAAACAAAAAATTACATTGAATAATGTATTTTACTTCATTCTTTAAACAACTTTACAACGGAATAAAATCATTACATAACATACTGTAATTTAAAATACATCATGACACTAAAATGAAAATTATAAATTGTGACCCAATACTGATACTGATGAGTCGTCAGCCGTAGACGACTCGTCTCCCCTCCACACATGCCACAGTGACACAGTGTTTTGTTCCCTCGCAACTTCCAATCCCAAACAAACTTGCACAAGCATAATTATTTTTTTTTCATATCAAAATAATTTTTTTCAAATGTTGTGCAGTATGACCCAGGGGGTGCTAGATCATAGGATGTTGGATTAGAGGAATTTTACTCTATCCCAAAAGTCCGTCTGTCTCCCCGCTATTTTTTTAACACCTGCGTACAATGAGACTATCTTCTGGGGATGTCTTAGTGGCCAACATAGGAAAATTTTGCTGTGTCAAAATTTTCAACCCCCTCCTCCAAAATTGGGGTTTAAGGGTTAAGTTAAAATTATTAAATAGAACCCTCAATTTTTGAATTTTTGTGTCAGTTATGAATTTTCTGCATAATTTAAAGACATTTTAATTGAAATTTTTCTTTAAACCTAATAGTTAGGATGCTATGGGCAATTGAAGTTCATTTTTAGTCCCATAAGAACAACAACATTGGGCCATCTTTCATCTCCAAAACCATTCAATAAAATTAAAAATACTATAAAAAATATCTTAAAATGACGTTTGGATAACATCAAATTTATATAGGCCTAAATTTTATTTATTTGTTTGCCATATTGGAAAAGGAGTGAATTAAGACGTAAATGATCATTTTCACAAGCGAAATGTTCATAAAACGTCATTTAAAGACATTTTTATATTTTGAAAGGTTTTGGAGATACAGGCAATGATTGTTTGCCCAATGTTATTCCTATGGGACTAAAAATGAACTTCAATTGCCACTAGCTCCTTAATTATTAGGTTTAGAAAAAAAAACTCCATAGAATAAAAAGATCTTTAAAATTATACAGAAAATTCAAAATTGAAATTGAAATGGGGGTTAATATTTAAAAATTTTGACCCCCCCCCCCCCAAAAAAAAAAAAACCCCAAACCCCATTTCAGAGGAAAGGAGTCTAAATTCTTGACACACCAAAAGTTTTCTCATTTGTATACAAGGCATCCCCAGAGGATAATCTTGATATCTGAATCTGTTTATAAAAATATCTAGTAGGAACGGACTTTTGAGACACCGGTTATTTAAGTACCATGGTATTAAAGCATTTAAACATGGTTTAGTAATAATAAACATTAAGGACACTGTAGGTCAACACTGAACCCAGAATTCCAAATATCAAGGTTGTTACTGACCCTTGTGCACCATTGGGGACAACTTACTTTAGTGTTAAATTATAGAATATGGGCATAGACTGTATTAAAGAACAATCCCATATAATAAAATGAAGCAAAGTTCATCAGTGCTTGATAAGTTCAGCACGTCTGACGAAGGGAATGGCGCAGCCACCCTTTGGTTTACCTAGATTTTTTTAAAGGGAGGGGAGGGTTATGGTTATCAATATGGAGGGAAACTTTCCAATTGGGTAGATCTACCATGAATTTTACTTTCAATTGCAATGAAACAATAAGGAACTTACCTCAGCGTAGTGTTCCTCATTCTGCTGCAGAAGATCCACGCAAAGCTCTGCCAGGTGTATCAGATCTTCCAACTTCTTGCTCGGAGGAACGATCATCTCCCCGCTCAAGTCATCTGTAGGCAACGACAGTGCATTACACACACAGCAGTGCTAACAAGAGGGGCTGTTAACAAAAGAGTCGCGTCACACAAGACTTCATAACTCAAAATTATAAAAATCATCCTGAACGTAACACCATTGATGCACTGTATAAGCAAGTTCGGTGAAATGAGGCACAACCTGTGAAAATTAGGAGTAATAAATTGAGTTTGTAGAGTCCCACTATTCAAAGTTAATTGAGGCCCTGTACAGTTTAGCACGGAATTCAGATTCAGAATTAGTGAATAGTATTAGTGTACAAATTCGTTAGGGAATAAAATGGCCATGTAGATAGCTGTTTGTGTCAGCTCTAGACAGTATTATGACTGCCTTAACATATTTTTATTAAATTATTAGTGGATACTTATGTAACTGTTTTAAGGTTTTAAAATTTTCATTTTAGTTGATTGTTGGACGACTGATAGTGTATAATGGCTCTCAGGGCCCTGTTTCGTTGGACGCCTAGATCTCACACTTGCAGGCGAGAGCACAGTAGTTTATGATACATTTAGGTCCTTATAAAATAGTTAGATTCCCTTTTCAATAAAAATAATTATTAGTTTTTCCATTAAGTGTGATCGGAATAGACAGATTTTCAGAGTACTAGGGTTTGGAATAGCAGGACTCTGTTATAATTGATGTAATTTAAATATGAAACAGAAATGTAATAAACAAATATCGTTAATAAAATGTTACTCTAGAGATCTATTTTCTAAGTTAAAAGTTTCATAACAAATAATTTCCAATCACTAAGAAGTATAAAATGGCGCACACTACACCGGAGCCAAAAAGGTTAGCTGACTTCAACTCTGGCATGAGTTCCTGCAAGGTAACATGCAATTTTTTTTGTCAGAGTAGCATATGCCGTGCTCAACTCTGTATTGTGTAATGCAGTCGTTTAGTGAGTGGGTGCTTCAGTATGCATTGAATAAATTCATCGTGCAGGCAGTTGAGAAACTTGTAAGTAAAGCACCAATGTATGGAAAAAGTTAAGTAATATATGCTGTTAGTTACCTTTAGCTCCGATAATATCTCTCTTACTTTTAATCCTGTTTTTTAATGAATGTTTAGAACTAGAAACAGAACTAGAAATTGTTCCACTCAACAATAAACGATGTTTAAAAATCTCAGGGTCTCTAATTAAATTAGGATCTAGTGAGAACAAAATTTAATGTATAATTTTTTTAGTTCACTGACGTTATTAATAGCAGTTTAGAACTGTAAGAAAATCTAAAAGTTGATGGAGAGGATAGTCCTGAAAAAAAAAAACTCGACCACTTGGTGGACTTTAATACCTACTCTTGGTATTGTACAAATATACAGATGGAGTGCGCTGAAATGGTTTTTATACTATTAAAATGCTATTTAAATTCAAATTGTTGGGGAAACACTTTTTTAGAGACTAATCCTGTGATTGATAAAATGAAATTCTGAAGACTTTAAAAATGGCTAAAAGTAAGCTCGAAGCTATGAAATAGCAATCCAATAACTCAATTATTCTAGTAGCTAGTGGATGCCACGTTCCTCAACTACACATTCCACATTCATAATCACAATTAAAAAAGCGAATCACATATTTTTACAGGGGTATTGATCATTAAAATATTAACTCACACTTTTCTGTTGCATTCCACCACACTAATTCTTTTTATAATGTAACTAAGTAATATTCTACTTGAATAAAATATATATTTGTTAATGTAAATAAGCCATTTTAGTGAATGAGACCAAATTATTTATATAGTTAATCAACTAAGCTTGCTGTTTTAAGAAACATTGAAGTGATTAAGTGAAATTCAACTCTAAAAATTGAATTACATTTACTCTAAGGGTGTATGAAGCGTAGTTTCAATAGTTGAGTATGGTGGGCAGATGACTGAAAGTAAACTGAAATTTAATAAGGATAGTTTTACACTTGCACTGAAAGATTTGCAATCTTTAGCAGTAACCTACACTTCTCTTCTTTTGTTGACAAAGCAACCATTAGCAAAACCAATGAAGCTGTTCACAACAATTCATTTTGATAAATATTTCCAATAATAAATTGTAATTTGGATTTATTTATCATTTCACATCCCAAATCAGACCACTACAGACCTCTGGAGTTACAGATTCCTTATGAATCTATCTACCCAAGGCTGACTTTCGCATGGCTCTATCTCCATCCTTCTCTTCACCTTATAATATGTAACTTACTTCTGAATAGCCTTCATATTTGAATTCTACGCAATAACAAAGCTCTGAAGAAATCTCTTAATGACATTCTTATAATTTTCACTTCTTCACTAAGGTACACTCTCATATCCTGCACCCAGGGTACATGAACAGCCCAGTAATTGTTGCATTTACATTGCTAAGGGTAATATCCTTTACCATTCTTACGAGTAATTTATTTTCTATGAGGGTTATTCATAAAATAATTTTTCCAAACCTCTAGATTGAAAAAGAGTTAAGTCAGGTGAAATCTGACAATACTGGGGAACGCAGCAACTCGTCCTTCTCCCTACTCCACCATCCTCTCTCGCTATGCTGTTTAGTCTTGGCCTAGCAAACATATGAATTGGAGCTCCTGATCGCCATTATTGCCAAATATGAAATCCACCTTGTAGTACATTTTTTAATCACGAAAGGCATATCATCAAAAGAAATTCATCGTCAATTAACCGAATCACACTAAGCAAACATGTTGTTTAGGTTCCGGATGTTTCTAGTTCACTATTCATAACATTATGACTGAAAAACTGGGATATCGCAAAGTGCCCGCCCAGTGGGCAAAGAATGCTGACAAGACGCCTTAAACAAAAACGCATCACGTGTGTCAATAAGTTCAGCAATTCACTGGAACTAGGAGGCTTTTCAAGACTCCATTATTACAGGCGATGAATTGTAGATGCATCATTCCATTTCCAAAACAAAAAAAATCAATCAAATGGCGTGACACATCATTAACTCATCCGAAGAATTCAAAGAAGTTTAAACAAACAAATTCTGCTCAGAAACCCGTTAAAACTGACTTTTGTGACAGGAAAGTGCTGTTGTTGGTTGACTTTATGCCTCCTGGAAAAACAATAAGCTCCAACAGATATTGCAACCCACTATGAAAACTCAAACGGGCGCTTGAGAACGGGAGACTACCTAAAAGTGTGAGGAGGAAGACGTTCCTTGATTCCTCATAGCGTTGGCAACAGAATCCTATCAAATAAGTATACAAATCTTGTAGCATCGTATGCAAAAATGGTTTTAAAAAATAGTGATAGTAGAGAAAATACAGTGGAACCTTGATTTATCGAACCTGAAGGGGAATATAAAAACTTTGTAATATCAAGGTCTTTGATATACTGAGGTTCGTTACATTAAAGTTATTTTTGAAAACCTTTGATATACTGAGGTTCACAACTACCTTATGATACCATTACATATTTCCAATAGGCCTAGGAACTGAGGAATAAATATGATTTTACTTTGATTACATAACCAGTATTTTGTCATTGCACAAAAAAATAACAGCCCACTGTAACATTGTAACTGTAAGTTGTTTACAAAACCCTTTTATGGAATTTTTATCACAAGCTGATGAGGATAAAGACTATAAATGGTTTCAGAAAACTATAAACACACAAATAAGCATCAATCGGGACTACAAGACATTTGTTCTCTTATACTTGCAGTAAACATGGGGTTGTAAAATTAGTACCTACTCCCGAGAATATGTAAAATGTATTTAAACAAAATGCTTATGGCTGCTTAAACCAACACTTTTGTGTAATGAATAAATAAATAAGAACAGCATTGCAAACACAAGGCATGGCAAGAGGCAACGTCTGTAGAGCAACAGGTTACAACATGAAAGAAAATGGATGAGGACAATGATTCAATTTGTTGTTCTTTTTTAACTTCGATATGTTGAGGTTTTGTAGTCAAAACTAATTCGTAGATGTGGTTAGGACTTGCATTGGTGCTACAAAAGTTCGTAATATTGAGGTTATCCTGGCTAATCTGTCGATATATTGAGGTAGAGATAATATTAGATTGATAGGCAGGTTCAAGGGAATCAGAAAACTTCGTTATATTGAGGATTTCGATATATTGAGGTTCAATGTATCAAGATTCCACTGTTACAACAGTCTCTAGCTTTAAATGATGTATGTAACTAAAAAAATGTATTATGTTGATGAAAAAAAATGGGTACCTCATTTTATAAATAACCCTTTTATTAGTGGGGAGGTAGTTTTCCTGCAATTTTTATACAATATGAAGTAAATAAAAATTAATACGGTCATATCTAAATTTATTTAATGGTTCCTTACTTGTTGGATGATTCCTTACCTTGTTGGAGGAGTTTTCCTCCAACAAGGTAAGGTATATTCCATGGTCCTATCCCCTTTCTGGAGGATGCTTCAAGAGGTTCTTTCACACAGTCTACTTCTAATATTTACTAAAACGTAGTAATTTTTTTATGCAATCTAGTATTTTCCATAATGAAAATTAGTTACCATCCCAATATTATCGATTCAACACATCGCTAACCTGGATTTCAAAGAAATAATGAGAAATAGTATAAAAAATAAAACTGTATTATATCTAAAATTGTAATATAATGGGTTTCCTTCTATATTTTGCTTTTCAATTTCGAAAGGGGTTTTTACTTGACGTTATTGGGTAGTTTGGACATAGTGCCTGGATGCAAATTGTTGTTTATTTGGTAAACATCCGATCTCAGTGAAGAAAATTGACTAACTAAAATCTACTTTTTGATTCCTTTAAATTGAAAAACAAAAGGCTATACAATAAATAATTATATGTATTTTGAAGATTAAGATGCCACACTGTTCCTAATAAAATACTCGTAATCAATATTATTCTTACAAGGAAAACAGCATGCAAGTAGCACAAGGGAGCATGCAACTACGAAATCTCAAACTCAAACTATTACTGATCCCAAGCACTATGTGTGTTTGGCAATTAATTACTCATAAACTTCTGCCTTAACAATTTTAGTAAATAATAATCTGATCCACACAATAACCGGAGGAGATTAGAGTTTTATCACTAGGAAAAACAGTGGTTATTTAGATAGGTATGTCAAGACCTGCAATAGCACATAACATAATTTATTAAATTTGATATCCTATGAAAGAACTATTATTCCCTTGTTTGCATTAAAATCCACCTATTTGTGAGAGCTTTGATTAATATTTACACATGTACCTAATTAAATTATGGATTTGATTTCACTCTACTGTCAATACCTTACTTTGCTTACACTTTACTAAAGATGGTAATTTTTTTATAAACATTACAATAGCAATGTGATATGTATCTACAATGTAACGGAGATATATGTCTACTCTTATGTATCATGGGGTCCCTGTTATATATATTTTTTATTTTCTCAACATCCCCAATCTACCTTCAGAGAAGATGACTAAAAATTTAAGTAATCCCACACTTAAATTAACTCTTTGAAACCTTTGTGGCCTTAAAATTTGTGGAAAAATTTATTAACTAGAAAATATAAAATTTCAAAACAGTGAAACAAACAGTGAAAAAACAAGCAAAAATATGGGATCGTCAACATCTCTACTGTAGAATGGAATTTCCAAGAGAAGAAGATTGGTCTTGAAATTAACAATTAAGTTTTCTCGCTGGGAAATTATGAAAAATAAATTTCATTCTAAATCCAAACCTTCAATTATAAATAATATCGCATTTATGAAAAAATGAAAATTTAAACCAACTATCTCAAACATTGTTTTGTTCTTCTTCTTTTTGTTGATCTTGTAACACCCACAATCAAGATGTACATTTATTCTTTGAGTTTTTAGGGTAAAAGGGGTGACACATTTGTCAATGTCTTCATCAACAGAAAAGTCCCACTATCCAGACCAAGAACAGTAGGTATCACCTTTCAACCTTCCAATTTCAGAATGAAACAGCACACTGCAGAATCTTGATTAACTGTCACCCTTTGCTCTCTGACACTGCATACATGCAGGTTTTCCCACTTTTCTTGTGTGGTAATAGACACAGTACCTAAAGTGTACTTACCATTGTGATTGAACGCAATGTCAATATTCTTGAGAGTGATATAAATATGTATTATTATCCACTTGTACAGGGTTTAATTTCTCCTAAAACCTTTTAAATCTACTTGCAGTGCACATTTGCAACAAAACCTTTGTCATCCATGGTCAATTTTTTTATGTGCTAAAATTAATTAAAATAGTTATAAAAAAAACTATTTATTTAATGGAAAACCTGGAATCTCTCAGACACTATAAATGGCTTTTAAAGGGTGCTTAAATGTATAGATTTTAATACTCTTGAGTAAACTTGAATGTGACTATAGTAAATCAAACAGTTCTTATGCTACATTTCATTTATTGTGCATGTGAATTAGTTTGTAAGCAATGCAACAGAAGCATACAAACAACCTACGTAGTCATGCATGGCAATCTTTGTTACCTTGGACAGCTCCGTCACCTCCTTAAAAAAAGACATCATCAGTTCTCGACCTCTTTCATATCTGAATATTCAGGGGGTATCCTCGAGAATAAGACTCTTTGTTTGGTTTGTACATGCAATGGCACAAGCTAAGTACTGGATTCACCCAAAAAAATTATTGAATTTGCGATTTTACTAAAAAAACTTTATTTTAATTTACTTTTGGTTAGATGTTTTCTTAACCTCTAAACTCAAGTTAAATAATAATATGAAAAATGGTAGGAAGAGAATAATAATATTATTTTTGGAACTGCAATGAGCTGTTCTAAGGCTCAGTATTTGCCATAGCTTCATATATCCACAAAAAAACTTATTTATTAAAATCTAGGGGTATTAACCAACTTTACCCAAACTAATTTTAAAAATATTCCTTTGACCAGTTGTTTAAGTTATGATATGAGCTTTTGCGATAAGGTCTATAGTGTCTGCTTGTGGAAAACCACTGATTAAGTTGCAATTTGGTTATTTTTATACTAAAAGCGGTTCTCAACCTGGGGTTCATGGACCCCCAGGGGTTAATAGAGAGCTGCTTATGGATTCACCAAAGACAAACTGGTAAAGGCATACTTGGAAAGTACAGTTTTATAATAAATATTGAGTAATTGAAAAAATCTTACCATTTAACTAAGTTACTTGAGAAAATCGTAACAAAACAATAAAACTTAAAAACACATGATTTACTTAAAAAATAATAGCACCTTGCATGCTCAACTTTAACTTCATTCCTTTGTTACATTACTTTAAACGTATTATAAGGATTGTTGATAAATTAAACTGACTCAGTTTAGCTAAAAGTATGGCCTATAACTGTGGGATGTAGCTTGTGGAATGACTCCATTTGAGCGTGGTTGAGTAGTTTACTACTTCAACTATTGCACAGACCTGGATAATGATCTTATTGATTACAGTTATACAGGGTGTCCCTGAACTCTCTACCAACTTTTTCAGGTATTATTCCTGGGCCATAGACAAATCAAAATATCATATTCAAAATTTTGAAAACTCAAAAGTTACGCGTATAGCCGCCATTTTGGTTTTTACACAAAATAATTTTTATTTCCGTAACGGATGGTTCTATTAAATTCATATTTTGCATGAATTTTTTTTATATCAATGTACATTTCCAGGAAAAAAATTATTTTTTTCCGCTGTATATTTTCAAAATGGCAGCCATTTTAAATTTTCAAACGCAAATATCTCAAAATCGGAAAATTTTATAAAAATTTTATAGGACGCAAAGAAGTTGACGAATTTAATTATCTAACCAATGGTGCCAAGTTTGTAAGGATCTGACAACAAATAACGGAGTTATTGAGATTTTAAAATTAAAATTACTTTAATTTGTATTAATTACATTGCGTAATCAATGTTTTTATGAAGAAAAATCTCAATAACTCCGTTATTTGTTGTCAGATCCTTACAAACTTGGTACCATTGGTTAGATGATTAAATTTATCAACTTTTTTGTGTCTAATAAAATTTTTATAAAATTTACCGGTTTTGAGATATTTTAGTTTAAAATTTTAAAATGGCCGCCATTTTGAAAATACTCATTGGAAAAAAATAACTTTTTTCTTGAAAATGGATATTGCTATGATGAAGGTGCATGCCAAATATTAACCTAATACAATGATTCATTACGGAAATAAAAATTATTTTGTGTAAAAAACAAAATGGCGGCTATACGAGTAACTTTTGAGTTTTCGAAATTTTGAATATGATATTTTGACTTGTCTATGGCCCAGGAATAATACCTGAAAAAGTTGGTAGAGAGTTCAGGGACACCCTGTATACTACTGACAAGATTAATTTGCATTATACATTACTTTTTTTAGTAGTTTTAATTCTTTTACTTTAGTTCCACAGTACTTTCTGTTTCCAATCAATTAAAAAACAACAAAAATTAGATGAGTGGCTAAAATCTGTATCGATTCAAGCCATCAGTGAATTGTAAATGCCCAGTACCCCAAACACCTCAGTTTTAACAACAAAGTTTGGTCAAAACACTCAGGTAATGGTACAAAAGATAACTTCAACTTAGAAATTAAGTTTGAAATATAAAATTAATAAATATAAATTTATAATTTAATATTTATGCACATTTAATTATGCTATCAAGGCCTAGTAATTCAGCCTTTTCCTCAATCACATAAAGGCTTTCTAAGAATTTTTGTTGTTGACTAATTAATGTAATTATTACAATTTATCCTATGTTTTGAAGATAAAGTAGGCTCTCTTTGAACTGGATATTTCTCTAGATCTATCAGATTATTTATCCGGATAAAAAAAAAAAAAAACGTTTTTACGTGATTACAGTTTGGGGTGCAAGTTATGAAAAAATATTGGGTAAGAGGCAGTAAATTAAAAATAAAAGGTTGAGAACCGCTGGCATACTAGAAGTACTCGTGCCAAGTATTTCCAATAATTCACCATATCATTTTTAAAATTGCACATCTTAAAGTTAATGCCAAAGATAGATGGTACTTATAGGTAGTCCCAGCCTGTCATTTTAGTTAAATGTCACAACACCTCTGTTGTGATGCAGTCAACCGGTAAAAAACTCAGGAAGGACTCCACTATGTCCTCGAAAATTCTGAGGGTATGGGGACTGTGTAAGGCAATGCAAAATTGGAACAGTGCACGTAAGATATGCACATAAAATACCTGGAAATTGCATAAGACAGAAACATTGCATGTATGACGGTTCATTTTTTCACATTGATTAGAACAAAAACTTAATAAATGTCGAAAAGAAAATTTAATCTTAGTTCAACAACATTTTACACCCAAGATAGATAAAGTATCTTTGAGAGTATGGCCTTGTCTATCACTAAATTTACACAGTTCCATCCCTTTTGCACCCGATCATCATTCATTGATGGATCATGTCATATTACATAGTCTATACTGTATGGCAAACCTTAACATTAGATTCATTTAGTATTACTTCTGACTGTATATAGTTTGCATGTCTGCTGCAGAGGATTTAGAATGGTGGTAGAATGGTTTTATACAGAAATATTTTATGCAATCTCCAAAAATAGGAGATAAATAGAAAATAATCACTTAATTTTGCTAATATTTTAGCTTGAACTAAAAATAAGAAAAACCGCCCAACATTCAGAGAGTTCACTCTACTCTAGTGGTCTTTGGCATTATCTATCATAAACTTTATGTGATATTAATTTGTTTTTTACCCTACCAAGAGAGAAATATTTAGATATTACAGTCCTACTTATGCCTATTGATAACTATTTTAGAAAAATATTTTAAGTAAACTAGTTGTAATGTGATGTTACTTATGGATTAGCTGTTGGATTAAGGTAAAATTTTAATTAGCTTAAAAAAAATCACAATAATAATTGGATGTCTAAGAATCACCTTCTATTTTCGCCTCGGCTGACAGTCTAGTGTAGTTGACATACGCAGCAGTCTCCAGACATTTCTTTATCAACCCTCTAACATCTTCGGGAGGCACAGGTGTTGCTATGTCTTTCATCAGTACCTAAAAGTCAAAGTCAAAGTCAAAAACATCTTTATTCATATAATATACATTGTATACATTGAATAGTGTCGTGATCAGGATCATAACAACTAAATTATTTACAACTTCGACAATTCCCTTACAAAAATAAATACAGTATATATTTACAATTAAAAATATTCATCAATGGAATACAGAGCATTATCAACCAAATAGCTCTTAAATTTTCTTTTAAATTTAGGTAAAAATTCCTCATTCTTAATTTCCTTAGGTAGCCCTTTAAATGATTTATTTCCAGCATATGATGGCTTTTTTGTAAATAATTGAAGTCTATGTTTAGATTCCGAAAACTCGATACTCTTTTTAAACCTAGAGACTTGCTAATTGATATTTGTGTTTTTTCATGGCCATGTCATCAATAGCAAGCAGAATTAAAAATCATTAGACACAATTTTATTGCTTTTGCGACTGCCTTCCTGCGGTCCCATCGCTAGCTTTAGATAGATATAAAAATAAGAAAAACTGGATCGCTAACTTGAGCAGCAGAATAGTCCAAGAAGCAAGCCAGTTTCCCCCACCACTTTAAGGTGTTACCCCTGCCGCCATGCCACACCTCATGTCAGCTGTTATCGTTATTATTGATGCATCTTGTTTGTTTACATTCTTTTATTTCAGAACTCTTACGATGGTGGGGGTAACGGCTTGTTCTTGCAGCATAGTATTTGTGATACAGATGTCTTGTTTATATCTATGTAGCTTTGCATTGAATTTGTAGGGCTTTCCAGTTCTGCTTTCATATAACCATCACTTTTTTTTCTACATATAACTCTTTATAATACACATTTTATAACTAATAAATAAAGATCGAAACAGGTTTTGAGGTAGAATTATTCATATGATTGATTTTAGATCAAATATCTAAAATCTTTCACTCTTAAAATAGTCAATGAATAAATACAATATTTAAACAACTTACCCTTTCTAACAGAGACAAAGTGGCTTTTAGGGCCCCCTCAGGCCTCCCAAAAGGAAAACAGTACCTAAAAACAAAATCAAACATATTTATATGTAAGATCAGTGATTTTTAAAAGTTTAATTTATATACGGTACATATAGAGTGTCCCATACTAGGGGTCAGAATCAGAAATGTTTAATTGTTGCAGGAGGTTTTACATACATTAAATAGTCATCAATTTCTATAAATAAATACGGGCATAGATTGAGAATTATTCTACAGGGTATCTTGAAAGTCCATCACCAAACTTCATAATATGGTTAATTAGGTCAAAAGAAACAAAAAAAGTTTATTTCAAAGTACGTTCTAAAATGCATATTCACCCAGATATTATATCGACCTTTATAATACCAATGTACATTTTCACACACAAAAAATGTTACGATTTGCATTTTCAATTTGGCGGTCATTGAAAAAATTATAAGCATTTCTTAAAACCTGCTAAATTCAACAAAATTGTATTAGGCACAAAAAAATTATTCAATCATCAAACAATGCTATAAAATTGTGTAAATCGAACAACCAATATAGTAGTCAATGCAGAAAAAAATATTACAGTTACTGCTGAATTGATGCAATATGAACATTTTCTTCAGTAAAATCACATTAACTCCATTATTTGTAGTTTGATCTTTGCAATCTTGGTAAAATTGTTTAGATAGTTAAATTTATCAATTTTTTTGTGTACTGTATTTAGTTTTTTGTTGTTGAATTTTGCCATTTTTAAGATCTGCATTTTTAGTAATTTAAATGGCCAACCTTAAAATAAAAATCAGGGATTTTTTTGTTGTGAAAATAGACATTTGAATTGTAAAGGTCTATGACACGTATGAACTTCCTACAGAAATCTGTCACCGAAATAAAAAATTATCTTAAGAAATAAAATGGTGGGACATACCTTAAAATAAACTTTTTTGCTTATTTTCACTCTATTAACCATATTATGAAGTTTGGTGACGGTCTTCAGAGACACCATGTATAACAGGTAAGTTCGATTTGTTTAGAAAATCAAGTCAGAAAATAGTTTAACAGCATGCAACTCATATTTTATGACTGGATTGGTTATCTAATTTAAATGAATTGATTAATTAATAAAGTGGCAGTGTGTTGAAAAATGGCTGGTCACACAATACCCAAAATTCTTCATATAATTCTATACTGTGTTTATAAACACTTCTTCTCCTCTTTGTAAGTAATTGATTATTTATTTCAAACGAGTAGCTCGGTTAAGTAAAAGGTTTGATTTACTGTGGCTTAGAGGATTACTGTTATTTTCAATATTTACTGTAGACCACATTAATCTTCTCTCTGAACTGTCTCATTATGCTGTGCGGGGTTCTTCTCTCAAGTTTTTTAAAATCTTATTTGCAGAACGGTAGCCAAAAAGTTTACATTGATGGTCACTGGTCTGAGAAATTAAGGTCAACTGTTCCTCAAGGTTTCATTTTAGGACCTTTACTTTTCATTATAACCATTAATGATCTCCCTCTCTCTGTGAAAGTGAACAGCCTGCTTTATGCAGATGACACAACTTTTATTAACTTTAATTCTGAGGCCTCTAATTGGTTTGTTTCTAATAATTTTGTTATAAATGCTGACAAAACTCAAAACATTATCTTTTCTCTTTGTCCCATGAATCCATCTGACAAGATCAATTGGTCACTACCATACAATTTTTGGGTATTTACATTGTTGACCACTTGACATGGGGCTCTTACATTGATTATATTTCATCGAAACTCTCACAAGTAATTTATCTGCTGAGACGTCTTACCTTCTGTGTTGACATGGGTTATGTGAAGGTTGCCTACTTTGCATACTTTCAGTCAATATTTAGGTATGGACTTATATTGTGGGGCAATTGTAGTAGAATCGATGAGGTTTCGGTTCTTCAGAAAAAGGCTGTTCGAACCATTAATCAGGCTGGCTCGCTTGATCATTGTAGATTTCTTTTTATCAATTCAGGAATTTTGACAGTCATAAACCTTTACCTTTTTGATTTAATAGTCTATGTATTCAAAAACCCACATTTTCTAAATTTCAAATTTAATACACATTCACACAACACTCGAAACAAAAACAATGCAGTGATCGATTTTCATAGATTAACAAAATGTCAAAAAGCCATAAAGTTTTATGTATTAAAATGTATAATAAATTGGAATACCTCATTATTAACACCTACACTGAAAAAAATTTTCAAACTAAAATTTTAAAGGTGGCTCTTAATTACCCCAAAGTATTCCGTTGATGAATTTTTTACAATGAAGAGGATTGTATTTTAAATTAAATTTTATTTAACCAACAAATTCTTCATAAACTAGTTTCTATTGTATGTGCAGCTTTTCTTACATGGCATTCAATGATTTTCTCTAAGTTTTTTTATTCCACTGTAATTTTGTTATACTTATAGGCTATCTTTTGACCTAGCAAGATGCTACGAATGTGACTTTGTCAATAATGTAATGTTTTTACGGCATATAAACTATTTATTTATTTATTTTTATTTATTTATTTATTCACAGTTTACAGTAGAGCTTCAATGGTCGCTGTCTTCAGAAAACAATAAATTGTTGCATTAATTGTAAATCATAATAAATAAATGATTGAGTAGTGGTTTAGTTGTTTATCTAAATGAAATAAAAATCACTAATACTAATAATGAAATAAAGAACTTACCTAAAATTTGTAATTTGATTTTCCAATAGTATCCTTAATCTTTCCTTGATTTCTTGGAATTTGTCCTTCTCTTCATGCGTTACAGTTCCAACTCCATCCGGTCTGAATGAAAAATATACAAACAAGAATATTATTAGGTGATAATAAGAATATTACTCCCAGGATAAAAATTATTATCTCATCATACTTGATGCAGGTTTGTTAGGTTTCCCCATCTTTCAGGTTTTAATCTACACATAATTTACTACACAAACTACAACATTTTCCTTTCCATTCCCAAGGTAACCACAAAATAATTGTTTCCGTAGTCTTAAGTATTAAGCAGTAAAATTCTTTAACATTACAATGAATTTTTTCAGATTCACACAACGTTAAATTTACATCCGTACAAGAGTTAAAATTTTTAGCACTTAGTTATGATTAGACAAAGTAAAATATTGTAATAAATAAATATATACACTTAATATGAAATATAATTCAACCTAGAATTATTTTTGATTTATATTGGTAATTAATACATTGGCTGTAAGATTTTGAAAACAACAACAAATATTTTGTCAATAATACTAATTTCCACTGCAATTTTCCGCAGTTAGGTACTTCCATATCAAGATAAAACTTACGTAAGCTAAGCAAATGAAGTCCTAAAATCTAACTTAATACAAATCATCTTTCTGATGTGTGCACAAATATTTGATGCACATCACTCTGTTTCAAAACAATTCCTTCATCTTACAAAATTATTTAACAAAAATAGTTGTTGTAATAAATTGATTGAATAGATTTGATTAACAAATATAATTTTTAAGAGGTATTTCGAAAAAAATTTCTCTTGTCAAAACTGCAAATGGGAACCTACAAGTAACAGCACTAATGCTTCCAGCAAAATATATGGTTTCTTATTCAAATCATCAAAAAATTTCTATATTAAAGTGTTATATAACAAATTTCAATGCTTTTTCTGAACAACACATAAAATGATGTAATAACCTACTGATACACTTTATAAGTTTGGTAAGTTAAAAATGTATCAATGGAAATAAAAATAACTGGAAATATTTTTGATCTGAAAAAATAAGGAATAAAAAAGGAACTAAACATATTGTTAAAAACAGTTTAAAAACTCAGAACCAGTTTTTGTAGGAATAATAAAGATGAATTGGAGCCTAATTTTCTAAGTACAGAGTTTTACAATGAGAGTTTTACTTCCAAAACCTTCACTACACTTCGTTAACCTTCACAAATGTAACTCAAAAAGATTCCACACTTATAACAGCGTGCTTGAAATATGTATGAATCAGAAAATGTAAAGATTAGTAGTCATAATTAGTATTTTAAACACTCTTACGAAACTGAACTGCAAGAGGCTCTTACAAAATAAACATGTTGTTGGGCATATAATTTTATGATTTTTAAAAAAATACATTATGTAAATAATTAAAGAGAATAAGGGAATAAAATAAAGAACCACTCATATAATTACATAACACTGAAAAATTAACAAATGGAAAAAAGTGAAACTAGAAAATTTGAAAACAGAATGGAGTATATCATGCAAAACAAATCATAAGTGTTAAAAAATTTAAAAACTATTAAGCACAAAAACAAAAAAAATCTATAGAATAAAAACAAATTAATTTAAGTTCATTAAATTTTATGTCTATGAAATTGAAAATGTCATGCTTGAGGAACTAAAAATTTGCAGAAAACTTGTCGTTTAAAAATATTAAAACCATAAATATATTCATAAGTTTATGATTTTCAAAACAAATTAAACACATTATTAATGAGGTAGGAAGCATGTAGGTTATCATGCAATCTAAGGTTTAATGGACATGATGAAAACAGCTTAAAATGTACAGCTAAGCATCTAATGTAAACATCTGCCAAAAAGCTGTAAGCTGTATTCGCTTACGTGGACATCATGACTTTTCATAATACTCACAATACATTATCAACTAATACATGCTAACCACGTTCGACCTTGAGTTCTCATCTTCATTGTTTGACCTTAAATGAACTATTTTTAAGAAGCAGAGTGTACAAACTAAAGAGTTGTTGGAATAATACAGTAGACTCTAGTTATCCCGATGGATTTGATAAATCCATACCCCAATAACCTGTACCATGGTCTATTTATCTCACAACCAAAAAGAAATCTTTAGGTTTTACAACTTTCAATATTCACATGACTTACACTAATGTAAAAAAATTGAAAATGGAAAAAAATTGCTGTAGAGTTAGAAGTCAAGACAAGTACAGTATACAATTGCTAAGAAAGTGCTTAATATGCTGCACTTTCTCGTTTAATTTTATAATTTCAGAATTCTAATGTGATTAATTAAGAAGCTTTTATTTTTTTTAAGAACTCATGTATTAGGGCATAAACATAAGCCCTATAATCTCAAGTGTTTGCCATTATGATGGAAATGAGAGCTCACAGCTGTAGACAGATTTCCCAAAATCCAGACCTACTATCTGCCACGTTGGTTCGAAGGTTAATTCCTAGAGTCTACTGCAGAGTTATGTAAAAACCAACTACGGTACATTGATACTTTTGGTGATGTTGAAATTTCAATTATGAGTGAAGTGTTTACCTCTATAAGACATAAAACCATACTATCTATGGAATTGATGAGTCAGTATTAAACTTACAAATTCTGTTTGTTAAATCTACAGTGACGAAAATCATAAATGAGGCAATGATATGATCTTGGTCTTTGATTGATCGGGTACTCAGACAAATTGTTTTTGCAATTATTGATTTCAAGTCAACTGGCTTACTAATATCAGACTCTTGATAAGAAAGTCATTGCACATGTCATTTAGTGAAATGTGAGGACCATTAAATTCAAACTTGTGAAAAATTATGTAAAACATAAAAAGAGACCATCATAACACGTTGGTGTCCTGAATTTTACAGGTGACATATTCAGTGACTTCCTGTTTGAAGATTGTCTGATAAAGAGACAGCTGTTTTAGATCAAATAGTCTTATAGATTGCATATAACAAAGCAAAGTTATTAGTAATAAAAATAATGAAACCCTGGATGAAAAACAAAGCTAAAAGTGAAAACTGTAAAAGCAGTCAACCAATAGAGAACAGGCCCCGAAACGTTGCGAACTTTGTTTTGCTGATCAGTGATGGGGAAATGTCCTCAACAATTGATAACATATCGGTCATACTGGGGAGGTTGAGGTCATATTTAGTGAGGGGCTTACAAACAAACAATATGAAGGTACAACACATATTATTTACCTTAAACACATTTCAGTAAGTTGAGGGAGTAATGGCGGAAATCATTGAAATAAATTAAAGGAGATGAGTTATGTCCTAGGAGAACTATCAACTACCCTATTGAATTTTAAGACTTGAAATATGTGTGTGATTGACAATATTCCCCTTAATTTAATATACCTTAGTGCTCATCATGAATTATGCCAACACAAACATATGTGTCTACCTTAAAAATATGCAGTGGGTTTGCAATTGATTTGGGAAGGCAATTACAAAGCCTGCAAAAAAATGCCATACAACTGTGAAGGGTTGGAATGTAACTACATTTCTAGAAGTGATAACAACACTTAATAGGAGACCCAAATTTGTTCATGTTGTGGACGATAAGGTAATACTATGATGTTGTCAGGGCATGATGAGTTTATCCCAGTAAAGTACAAGACTGTAATAGACTAGTAATTTATATACCAAGCTATTTACTGGAGTTAAAATCCGGCACTTTAGGGGTTGACTAACCAATAAATACCACGTGTCCACAATGCCTTGCCCTGATTCCATAGCTTTGCTGTTCAGACATTATTATAACCACACGCACCTTACATTTCTTGTTTTCAAGGGAATTTAATTTTTTTAATTAATTTAGTAACACCTAAACTCAACTGATTACAACAATGTAGTTAAAGCACTAAAAAACAAAAATCATGGTGGCCCGAGCACCTCATTCACCGCATTGGACCTCTCTGGATTTCTTTATGTAGGGATTTGTCAAAGATTTGGTTTATTCTTCCCCAGTTTCTAGTTTAGAAAAGTTGAATACAGTAGTAAATTAAAGGAGTTCCAACACAAAGTCGTTGTCATAATTTAAAAGAACACAACAAAGAGGTGAACAATAGGAACAGTTTACACACGGCACAAATTACAAAACCAAAACGAAATTTTCTGATACTCGTGACTGGCCGTGCAGACAAGTCGGAACTTGTCTTATGACAACGATAAATTATGACGACTTTGTGTTTGAACTCTTTTAATTGCCTATTGTATACAAACTTAGATAATGGAGCAAATGCTCCAAAATTAATCACCTTGACCAAATGACGGATTGATGACGGCACAAGGTATGGTAACCTCGTTTTAAAAATACATCTGAACTCAATCCAGGAGACAATATTATGAATAAACTAGTTTAAAAACTCTAAAATAGAATAATAAATGCAGTAATGTTCATTACTCAGGAAATGTTAAGTAAAATAAAAAAAGTTTGTTAGTAAAAAAAAAAAAAACTAACTAAAAAGTCGCTTAGAAGATTCAAAAGTAACCCAAGAGTGTGAAGCCACATAGAAGTGTATTGAGTTTGTGCATAGCTGTAAAAAACTTGAGAAGTACCTTGTTATAAACAAAAATAAACTTTATTTTACTACCATTTGTTTCCATACTAGTATTAGGTTTCTTTGTCAGGGCAAGACATATGGACACCCGGTATATCCACAAATTAAATGTAATTTCTTGTGAAAGAAGACAAAAAATACATTGGAAGCAGCTTTTTTACATTTTAGCAATGCCTTTGACCTGATTAGCTAAAGCTAGCTAGGCCTAAATTATTGAACTGTTGACAAACTGTTGTTATTGATAATTTATTTTTATGATTCATACAGTGATGTAATTTCTTGTAAAGAAAAAAAAACAAATATTTTAAAGCTTTTTTAGAGTCATCTTCACCCATGGGCCATTAGCCCATTGTTGCGCAGTCGGCAATGTTTACCATACGGCTTTTAATGCAAAACATGGTATCGCATTCCCCTGTTTCGGACGCCGTTTTTCAACCGATTTGCTTTAAACTTGGTAAGTGTTTAGTTGAATAGTTATACTATGTCGCTCATACCTCGGAATTTTGAAAATTTTACTAAATTTTGAAATATTCCTAAGGAAAATCGAGTTACCTTGCAACGTCTCAAAGAGTAATATTTGTTAAATTTACAAAATTCCGAGGTATGAGCGACATAGTATAACTATTCAACTAAACACTTACCAAGTTTAAAGCAAATCGGTTGAAAAACGGCGTCCAAAACAGGGGAATGCGATACCATGTTTTGCATTAAAAGCCGTATGGTAAACATTGCCAACTGCGCAACAATGGGCTAATGACTCATGGGTGAAGATGACTCTTAAGGAGGTAGACCATCAATTAACTAACAGTTCTCCTTGCCTCAGGAGCCTGAACTTTTTTGTCTCCTAGAGTGTACCAAATACGTGAGTTTAACAAGACTTTCGAACCACAGGATTTGCCGAACAATATTTTTACTTTGGGCTACAAATTGAGCTACAGCTGCTGACTAGTTGACAATCCCCAAAATATTATTGCCAGTTTCCAAAAAGGCATAACTTTGTGATCGTGATGAAATTTTTAGATCACAGTGAGGCAGCTCTGGGGGTAGTAAAAATGTGCCTTATACACAAGACTATAAGAAGATGTTTTTCATGAACTTCCTCTTTCTACAAATCATGAAATTCTCTATACAGCATCAAAATTTAGAATCCGGCATCACATTAACTATCAATAACCTTGGCAAATCTTGTGTCATTGAAATAAATCCAATTCAGTTGAGTTTTTGCCCCCTTGATTGAACGTAGCTTGCTTAGGGATTCAGCGGTGCTTTACAAAGTATAAAATATTCATTCTCTTTAAGCACACCCACTAAAATAAAAAGTCAAAAAATTTGTCCTGACAACATTTCATATCAAACAACATCAATGGAATATATCTGTTGTACTGTACTAAATGATCAATATAAGTTCATGACAATTAATGACACGGCAACTGATAACTTATTTCCATTGCTTTTAGTGAAGTGCCTGTGCTGATGTGACCGTTAACCTAGACCAAACGCCACAACATCGTGCTTCACCATTGTGCAGTGTTCTCACCTCGTGGAGGCCTCGTCGAACGATTCCAAGGATATTCCTTTAGCATAACCCCATGCGAAGCTAGAGCTAAAAATGTTGTTCGCTAATAATATCAAAACAAACCATAGCATTTCAAAGCAAAGTGCACATGGCTTTCCTGGTTCAGTCACTAATAGGTGCAGCTAAAAGTATAATCCTTATCGTGTGAAGATAGAGAGCATTAACAAAATGTAATTTTGAAGTCAAAGACAAAGTATATTTATAAAGGAAAGGTACTTCTAAAAATTTAAAAATGGAAGAAAAAGTTAAGAAGGTATTTTTTTTTAAGTGAAATACTTTAATCATTTTAGATTTACTGTTTATTCATATATCATATGAATAAATACCAACCATTAGTTTTTTTTAATCACATAACGCACCCATAATAGGTTTGGTTATTCTGGCTTATTCATTTTAAATATTCCGAGTTCCCTTGGGTTTTAATGGTTTTATTTTAGTTGGATGTTAATTAATACAGATATTTTTTATTGGAGTTAATTTAAAATTTTGAAAAATTTTAAATACAAACTTGCCATTTTATCAAAGATTTTTTGACATTTTTTATTAACTAAATCTTTTATAAACTTAACCGTTTCTGAGCTGGGGGCAATGGACTTTTTCCTCCCATAACAATAGCATGAAGTAGGGTTTCATCAACTTTGTATTAAAAAATGCAGTAAAATAAAAATACTGTCTGAAAGTGCTTTACAATCACATTTTAAGAACCATTGTCTCATAATAATAAGCATTAATCTCTACTGAATTTCTATTAACGATAAAATCAATCTTGATTCTCATCTTTCATTGACATGGCTCTTTTCAAAAAGGGTTTATTCTATCAAATACAGTCGATTGTAAAATATACCTCATTTTACCATCTAAAGGGCCATATTCATAAGACCTTAGATGACCGAAAGTATAAATGCAATTTTTTTAGGATGGAGTATTTTAAATAAGACTAATCTTGCAACAACTTAAATAGCGACTGAATTTCAAATTACTGAATGATAGGCCCATTTGCTTCTTGAAAATACCAAGAGACGATTGAATAAGAAGAAGCAAGAACAGCAGAGGTAAAATTTCAAAAGTATAAAAAGTATAGATGGGTAAACCACCCATCGAGGATCAGGAATTTTACCCTGCATGTTGCATTGTTGAGGAAATGTGTAGAATTATTAGTTCTTAATGGGCCACTAGCCTCACAACTTTGCTTTAACATCCTCTTTTAATCTCTATTCACTGTAACCCAAAATGATTGAGATTAATGTACTAATGGCACTAGAAAGGTTTACACCCTACACTATTTACTGAGACAATGATTAAACCTGAATTTCTATTAAATTAAATCTTAAACTAGACGCAGAAATGTGGTAATACAAATTAAATTTTTTTACACAGTGGAGCCCCGATAATCTGAACTCAAGTAATTCAAAAGTCCGCTTGATCCGAGAACGATATTAAGATTTAAAAATATATAAAGTTAAGAAAAACCAGAATTATAACGGACAAATTTGTGGCTGGTTTTAGGAAGAGATAACGTCTACACCAAAAATGAACCAGGAAATAGTACAAAAGGATATTTGTATTCTAAAGAATTCCACTGCTGTTTACTTCCGGAACTCGTCTCATTTTTGAAAAAAATACGATGATAAATACTTGAACATGAACGACAACGGATTTATTGTTGACCTGTCTTTTGTTTGACTTCCGGCAGACGACCACAATAATTTATTCTAGAGATAAGCAAACCCTTCCCACATTACAGGTTGGTAAAATGCAAACCTTCAGTTGAATGCAAAACAGATGATGCCCACTTTGTTGTCTGATTTCCACGAATTAGATAAAACATCAGCCTAAAATCAGTTGTTTGACATACTTTTCATCAAATATAAAGTAAGCGTTGATCCTTAGAAAAGAGAACAAGGAACTACCTTGTACAAACATCTTGAGTGATGACTCTCAAGGCACGTAATGTGATATACATCACCCGACCACCGAGTGAGCATTTCAGACTGTTAATTGGCAACAACTGGAGTCAACTTATGTTATTCTTTACCAGTTTATTTAATTCCACACAATATACAATATTATATTTATATCAGTAATAATTTTGTTTAATCCTATACAATTGATAATTCGAAATAGGTCCGGTACCAATCATTTTGGATTATCGGGTCTCCACTATTTTACAATTACAAGCAATTGAGATAAGTAATAAGTACGTAATACATAAGTAATAATATAAGTTAAGATTGTTTTAACATATGTAATGATACATAATTAATGAGAACTGAACAGGAAATTTGAAAAGTACAACTAAAAAAACTTAGTTTAGTGCAGAAGAAATTCAAAATATTGGGATAAAGTTTATTAAAAATATTTTTTTTTTTTAACCTTCCAGTAATGCTAGTCAAAGGCAAAGTAATAATTATGCCATGGATTTACTTCCACATATTTAGTTTAAAGTATTTCTTGCTAAATCAAAGCATGAGTGGAAATAATGAGCAAATAATAAGCGATGAAGCAATGTGCAAATTCCCTAATTACTGAAACAATTCTTAAAATGATCACTAAATTAATGCACTATGTAAGAATCTGGCGTTTTGTATCAAGCCAAAACACGCATCTCAGGCAATGAGAGATTAAGACAGTGTGAATTGAGGGAACATGCAGAAAACATGCTATGAAGTATTGTAGTACTTGGTAGCAAAATTAGAAATACAAATTAAACACAATTATAGAAAGTTTCAATACAAGGAATTTTAGATTAAGAAATGGTAAATGATGTAGAAAAAAATATGTTATAAAATCCTTTCATATTTTGAAAAAAAAAAAAAAAATGGAGTAAGTTTGAATTCAACTTCCAGAGCACTAATGATATCCAAGTACTATTATACTTCTTTTTTTAATTATGCTTTAAGGGGGGGTCAAACAGTGCAATAGTGAGAGTACAAACCTGGGTACAGGGGTATTATCTTCTAGGACCTCCGTGCTAGGTAAACCATGTTTAGTATTAGAAACACATAGTAGAAAGGCCGATACAACATTATAACTTTCATTGTTAACTAGCTCAACACAAGAAAGTTGAATTTTGAAAAAAAAACTTTAACTATTCGTTTTATGGTTAAAAAATTTAGTAGGAACAACTTTGAAAGAAAATGAAAATTTAAAAATTATGAGAAGAGAACAATGTTTTAATGCCTTAACAACATATTGTATTTATTTGTTCCTGACCTAGAACTTCCTATCTATATATATATATATTTTTTATAACATAACGAAAGTTTGTTTTATTGTGATAACTGATTATTAAATTAAAAACCTTTATTTAAGCTAGACAAAACGTTAAGATTCTACCTAAAATATATTATTGTAACTTGATACTGTTTTAGCTAAATCTGTGTTGATGTTTAAGCTAAAAATTTTAATTCTAAAAATTGAACAACATGGCCAATCACAGGGATTTTAAGTGTAAAATACAGATTTCATAAGGTAATGTGTCTGCGCCGACAAGTTTATTTGGTTTGAATGTATTTGTGCGAACATGCAGGTCCACAGAACACTGTGCACAATTCAAGCTTCAAACATTATTTCAATTCTTTTCACTGGACAAAGGTGCATGGGAAAGACACATATTTGACAAGAACATATACATAGTTCTTCATCTGAAAGAAATAGTTATAAATTTCAATAACAAACTTAGCTTCCACCAACGTTGCTGTGACCTTAGGCTCAGTTTAAAAATGTTGGATTTCACAAGAATTACAAAAAATTTAATGTTACAAAATAATCTTCACAAAATATAATGAACTAAAGTGTTAACTACCAACATTTAGTTTCATTTTTATATAAATATAATTAAAGGAAAATCAAAAACTTACAACTGACTGAGTAAGTATTCAGTTTTTAATTTGGACGAAGAGATCCACAACTGATACTATTTAATTTAAATAATCTACGAGTTTGTTATAAATAAAGCAATTGTAGTTAGTGCAACAAAGCTAGTTTCACAAGTGTAGTCGGTTATTTTAAGGATTTTTCTTCACTGCATTTCTCAATGAATCATTTATTTACTAGATTACCCTGAAAACGTGTTTTGTTCTGACTCATACACATACTCGCAAACAATCAAAGAGTCATCTGAGCCGTCTCTGACTGAGCATGCTGGGTCAGTGACGACAATTACAATACACATAACTACACATGTAATCGTTCATACAGAGGGATTTGCCATTGTTGACACAGACATTGATGGTTGGCACTGGGAGTGCATGGAATGTCTCTTCTCGTTGCCTGTACACAGTGTTTGAAACATCTTAATGGATTTAGTCCACATCGTATATACTGAAAAAAGTTCTTTGTAAAAATCAGAGTGATTACCAAAAACATTCAAAACCTTCTCTAGTCTATAAGGTGACGTTCAGTACCTGTTTCCATGCACATGGCTCGCACAAAAGGCAAAACTGTAATGTATCAGGGTTGGGTCGATCATGATGTTTTTCTCTGCGCGGTCTAGCAGGTCGTTGAGGTAGCAGAGATGTCGGTAGCAGCCGCGCACGCCATAGCGAGCACAATACTCGTCCAGCACAAACACCTGTCCCGGGCTGAACCAACCCTGCGAAAAGCGAGCATCCGAAGGTTAGCATCCAACCACATACTTTGGTACTTGTGACTAAAGTATGATGAGCTAGGCAGGAGCCTAGCTCAGAAGTAGAGCTCTAGGTTATCATCCACAGGCCCAGGGGTTCAAATTCCAGCTCAGGAACAAAAAGATTGTTTGGCCGCTCCCGTGGTTTGCAAATCACACTAAGCCGTTGGTCCCCCTGCATAGAAAACAAAATAGTGTAGGCCTTTCAGGCCAGGAGAGCTATCAGTTCATTGCTGATCTTCCTCCACTAAAAGCAATTCAATTATTATTTTAGTATGATGATGACGATGCAAAACTTATAAATGGCAACAAAGGGAAAGAAAAAATTTGTAGGGCAATAAAATACTTATGCAATTTGTGAAAAATGTGAACTCTCTTTGCAATAAACTATCAATAGATCCGACATTATAGAGGGGAGAAGTTTTCCTCAAAGTTCTGCATAAACAAACATAAAAACACCACACTGAAATTTTCGTATAAAATTTACCTTGTGCACTACTAGCCCTTTTAGTTTTGAATTTGTATGTATTCATAACAACATTGGTTGACTAAAAAAAGTGAAAATCAATGTTGTTTGCATTTTGATTTTTTATTAAAAACAGAGCATATAAAGAACAAATCAGTTAGGTCATATGATATTTATGGACAAATTCTAAGTTGTTATAATAAATTAAAGGGGTGGGTTATAAAATCCTTGATTCAAGGCTGAGTTTGCTGCATTGTACCGTATTTAATGAAATGCTACATTTAATGTTTCCTACTGGCTCCTTTTGACAATGATTCCATACATGTAGGTTACTGTCACTGCCACCAATAAAAATCAAATTTCAACTTTAGCATTTTTTCTGTTTCATTTTATGAGTTGAAAAAGAGATTCTAGACTTGACTGTCATCCTACATACTGTAGTTTATTCATAACAGGTATAAGTTAAAGGCATTTACAGGTAAGTTACACAATTTCTGTTTGTGTTCTAAGCTACAGTTTAAATATCAGGACATGAAATAAGTTGAATTACTGTTCACAGTTAGTTTATCCTAATTTAAAGATGATGTGCAAGTAATGGCTTAAACTTACATATATTTTAACTAAATCTTACCAAGGAACAGTATGGGTCGTTCAACCGATAGTCAAGTGTGAGAGTTTGAAGCATTTTAAATAAAGATGCGTGTTCAAATTTACATGGGTCAGCAGAGATGAACTCTTCCATACCATGTTTCCGAGCTCTGTCAGCATCTGAAAAATGATGACAAATAAAGGTTTGTTGTTGGGCTAACACACAGTCAATCACAAAAGAGGGAGGTCTAAGCTTTAATTTTATACTGTATGAAAATTTTAATATATTTTAAACAAACTTTAAAAATTACAGCATATGGCAACATAGGAAAATTAGCTAAGAAATAACTGGATTGATTTTGAAACAGACAGGCTATGCATACACTGAGATGAAAGGTTCTTTCATTGTTGTGTTCCTTGACATTTCTTCTCTCTATTCCAGTGGTCGATTTGACTGCCAGCCACTCAGTTGGACTACAACGACTTTTGTTTGTTTGGAGCCTTGTACCATCACCCGTCGGAAAACATGTTTTCATTTTAAACAAATTCCTGATACACTACTTTTACCACACCTTGTATATTGTTCACATTTAAACAGTGAATGTCAGGGTTCTTACAGCCATATCTCAACAAAATTCAAGGACTTTTCAAGGACTTTTTAAGGACCTTCCATGGTTTTTAAGGACCACGAAAAGTAACAATTTTTGCATTGATTAGTAGGATTACATATTGGTTACAATTTTGTTGTTTGAAAAAAGAGTAGTAGGTTTATCCATAATGGATAACACTGGCCACTGGGCCTAACACAAGTTTAAAATTTGAGTGCTCGACAATTTAAATAATTCAATTGAGAGTTAAATGAAAATGTGTGAGTGATTAATAACATTGTTTAAGTTGTGGCTCACAATTCATAACGAGGTGACAAATTAAAATAGGGTATAGTCATTGCTCAGGCATATATATGAACCAGTTTTTTTATCCACAAACTAATTAGTTAATTCACCGTAAGACTTAGAAATGTGTAATTTTCACACAGTGATCCATAAATAGTCTTCTTTCAAGTGATGTGTTTTTAAGACCTCAGTTCAAAATAACCTCAAAAAATGTGGCTTATGTATAACAAACATATACACAAAAGAAAAAATGTAGGCCTAATACAAATTTGTTTCTAAACCGTTTATTTTGATTCCACAGTGTCTATTACAGATGTGTAGTATGCAGCTGTAGTACCTACATATTATACAGGGTGTCCCTGAACTCTCTACCAACTTTTTCAGGTATTATTCCTGGGCCATAGACAAGTCAAAATATCATATTCAAAATTTCGAAAACTCAAAAGTTACCCGTATAGCCGTCATTTTGTTTTTTACACAAAATAATTTTTATTCCCGTAATGGATCATTGTATTAAATTAATATTTGGCATGCACTTTCATCATAGCAATACCCATTTTCAAGAAAAAAGTGATTTTTTTCCAATGTAAATTTTCAAAATGGCGGCCATTTAAAAATTTTCAACTAAAATATCTCAAAACCTGTAAATTTTATAAAAATTTTACTAAACACAAAAAAGTTGACAAATTTAATCATCTAACCAATGGTACCAAGTTTGTAAGGATCTGACAACAAATAACGGAGTTATTGAGATTTTTCAATTAAAATTACTTTAATTTGCATTAATTACAATGCAAAATCAATGTTTTTATGAAGAAAAATCTCAATAACTCCGTTATTTGTTGTCAGATCCTTACAAACTTGGCACCATTGGTTAGATAATTAAATTTGTCAACTTTTTTGTGTTTAGTAAAATTTTTATAAAATTTACAGATTTTGAGATATTTTAGTTTAAAATTTTAAAATGGCCGCCATTTTGAAAATACACATTGGAAAAAAATAACTTTTTTCTTGAAAATGGGTATTGCTATGATGAAGGTGCATGCCAAATATTAATTTAATACAATGATCCATTACGGGAATAAAAATTATTTTATGTAAAAGACAATATGGCGGCTATACGAGTAACTTTTGAGTTTTCCAAAATTTTGAATATGATATTTTGACTTGTCTATGGCCCAGGAATAATACCTGAAAGAGTTGGTAGAGAGTTCAGGGACACCCTGTATACTTCAGTGAGCTTGAAAATATGTGTAGAAGAATAAAAAAAATTAAGGCTATATAAAAATTTCACAACATTTGTAAAAAATTCAAGGACTTTTCAAGGACCATACTAAAAATTATGAAATTTCAGTACTTTTCAAGGCCTTCAAGACCAGGGGTTAAATTTCAAGGATTTTCAAGGACCGTAAGAACCCTGGAATGTGTTATGATCCAAGTGACCTGAAGAACTATCGTCCTATCACTATAACTTCTGCTATTAGTAAGGTGTTTGAAGGACTTGTGATGGTTAATACATCCCTCTCAACACGGCTTTGTCCCTGGAAAATCCACTGTCTCGAATCTGCTTTTATTTCAAGAACTTGTTCTTGGAGCTTTTAGAAGACATAATCAGGTGGATACGATTTATGTTGACATGGCAAAAGCCTTTGATAAGGTTGATCATGGTATTCTTCTGTCTAAGCTGGAAGGATATGGGGTTGTAAATCCATTGCTCTCTTGGATTGCAGATTATCTTTCCGACCGCAAACTGGTGGTATAGATTGGTTCAGCAAAATCTCGCCAATTTGTGCAGTCCTCCGGTGTACCCCAAGGCTCAATTCTGGGTCCAATACTCTTTAATGTCTTCGTCAATGACATTGTGAGCAAATCGGGATCGGATGTATTGCTGTTTGCCGATGATCTGAAGATTTTTGCTGAGATATCGACTGTGGACGACTGCAAGGCTTTGCAAGCGAGACTGGACAGGATAAAGCAGTGGTGTCAAGTTAATAACATGTGTATAAATCCAATGTAAATGCTCCTTAGTAACCTACCATCGCATCAAATCGCCTTTCTTTTTTCATACAGCATCTTTGGCAATGAAATCCCCAGAGTCGAGAAAATCAAGGATCTAGGTGTTTTGTTTTGTCATGATTTGTCGTTTCATGGTCATATAGACAGTATATGCAAAAAATCCAACCAAATGCTTGGCTTTGTGACAAGAGTTACACGTGGCATTAATAGTCCTGCAGCTCTAAGAACACTCTACTACTCCCTTGTAAGGCAGATCTTGGAATATGCCAGCCCAATCTGGTCTCCCTACAATGTCGGGCCAAAGACCGGTTGGAGGCTCTGCAGCATCGTTTCACGCGCCTGGTCGGGGTCAGAAATGGTTACCATTACACTGAAGTACCTATGAAGGCTTTGTCAGCCGAACAAAATTTGCTACCCCTCGCTCTAAGAAGAGAAGTTGCTGACTTTATTCTACTATACAAATCCTCAATAGTCATCTTTGCTGTCCAGAACTTCTAGCAGAGATTGATTTCAAAATTCCGACAAGAACTAACAAGATCTTCCCAAGATCTTCTAAGTCCCAGGCCCCACAGCACAGTTTTTGACTACTAAACTCCGTTAGCCAGATTTGTTCGGATTGGAAACCACATGGCCTTGGATTGCGACCTCTTCTGCGACAGCCTAAGTCACATAAGATGCCGTGCTGCCGCTCTTCTCCAGGAAGTTGAAAAATGAACATTGCATGGACTCTGCAACTATTTATTATTCACATAAGCAAAGAGGCATTGTTAGCATGTACTTTTTTTGCTTTTTGTATGTTTGAAACTATTATTTTGTTCTATTATTGGTAACCATAAATTTGAAGCATGATCAAATATATGAATTTGCATGCAAAATGGATTGTGGCATATCAAGCTTACTCGGTAAATTTTGCATGTAATTATTTATTTTGCACTCACAGCATTCTTGCATTGTTCCACATGAATCTTTTTTATTATGTTGCTGAAAAACTGCCTAGCCTCTGCATGTATTTATTTTTACTTCACTTGTATTGTATTGTATTTTGAACACACAATCATTACATATTGTATACTTGTGTAAACATGGCTGCTGCCATTGGAAATAAATAAATCAATAAATAAATTGTATTTGTATGATTATGGGCCTATTGTTTATTTTATCAAAAGTTTTATGTTTTACTCACATTTAAAAATGTAGGTAGGTCTACGAAAATTAATTAAATGTTCAAATTTATTCAACTCCATTTGCTTCAAATCAAATTTAATTTTTAATTTAAAATAGTTTGAAGTATGTATTGTAGCTTGTGACAAAGGACAAAACCATCATTATTGGGCTGGCAGTTGCCTCTACATTACTGTCTTGCCAGTTCGCTGTTGTAGCTACTCCTGTGAAATCACTTTGATTCTTTGTGTGGTGATTGCTGGCTTAAAGTATTCAATTAAAGAATATACAGTTTATAAAAGCAATATTGATACTTTTGATACTTTGTATATTGAGACATCAAATTAATCTGGTGCATATTTTAAGGGTAATACGCCCCTATATAAGTGACAATAAAAACTATGAGTCTGTACCTATAAGTGGGGGAAGGGGGGCGGCAGAAAATGGAGCCTAGAGGCAGCATATTCCTAAATCCGACCCCGTTCAGTCCCGATTTATTCAGGATTATCAGGGCTCTACTGCAATAGATTTTAAAGTGATGGAGGTAACAATTCTCATCGTTTCACTCAGTAATATTTAATTTAATGATTCTGTATAATTTCCAAAACATTTTTTACTATCCTCCTCCTTGGTTGGAGCAACTCTGCTCCTTGGGTTCCAGTCAAGGTATCCACCAGGGACACTCACCTCCTTGTATCTTGGATATGGTGGAGTTTTTGCCCGCCGTCGTGACAAGGGGTGTTGGTTTGTGGGACTGTCCCGTCGCTCTGTACATTGCCATCACCCACAGATGACACTCGTTCTCGTCATCACACGCGTACAAGATGCTGTCGCCTTCCTTGACAGCGTTGAAAAAGTAACGGCCACCTTCGAGGTCTGAAAATTACAAAACGATTATCATTTTCTAAATTCATTTTGATTTTTTTAGAATACGCATATAAATAATTTAATTTGGTTCAGATAGTAAATCTTTTGATACTTACACTTGTTTATTTATTTATTATCAGATTGTCATAACATCATAACAATGACAGGACAGTTGTCAAAATATTCCTGTACCGTAACTAAACATATTAGAAAAAAAATATAAAACTCGCTATACACCCTATATATGCCGGGTTAGTTTGCTTCTTTTGGTATGCATCCAAATAAAAAGAAGTAAACTAATAATAAACAACAAACTGACCCAATTCCAAATTAACAGTTAAAACACTCATCAAGGCCGTTCGTTGTTAATAGCCATTTTTTACATTACTTCTGAATTGCATGGGTGATGAAAGATCTTTAAGCTCTTTAGGCAATTTTTTAAAACATTATGGACCCATTTAATGGGGAGGAGATTCATACAAAAGTAGTTGATGACTTACTGGCCTACTACTATTGTTACCTACCGCTAATATTATATACATGTTTAATTTGACTTTCCATGAACATTGTCAAGTTTCTCTTTACCCAAAATGCTATTTCCAATATGTATTGGTCATAAAGAGTTAAAAAAGAGAGTTGTTACTTCTTACTTTCACTTCCAGTCTATTTTACATTTAATTGTCTGGTAAGTTCTTCATGCTGTTAAAATAAATGCTTTGCTTTCTTTACGCTTCATATTTCTTGCTTTTTCCTGAACTGTTATTGGTTTACAGCCAAATTAACTAAATTAAATGAGCTTTAAATAAATTATGTGAATTTTTCATTCTTAGTCAACAGTTGCTATTTACTTCTTAACATTTCTTGCAAAAAATAGACCTCACATGATTTATCATGCAAACATACTTTCTGTATTATGTTGTATCAAAATAATCACACAAAATCACAATGGTTGAACCAATAAATCAAGCAAAACAATAACAAATAGAAGGTTAAAATTAAGTACCAGTGCTGACTAAAGTTGAATTGACTAGGAGAGACAGTAAAAATAATTAGTATACAATTACTTGATTAATTACATTGCCTTTCATTCTGTGCATACTATTAGGTTTGTCGTATTGGGTGGCTTAACTGTTTGTTCCAAAATATGCAAAATGTGAAAAATTGGTTAATTCACAGGATGCAATCAGTCATCAGTGTTTTTTTTACAAATTTTGACATGTCATAAGTAGATGAAATAAAATTTCTGTACTTGTTAAAATAACTCTTAAAAAAAAGACCACCATGATGACATGTATAAGATTTTCCTCTCTCTCAGCGGCTTAATTAACTTATGCTTCATAGCAGAAATTTTCTTGTTTTATTTCTCAGATAACCTTAATAATTTTGGGTCAAAATTTAGAAGGCCAGTTCTTTTAATATATGTGTTTAATTTAAAAATGTAAACAATTTATTTATTTCATATACTTAAGTTTTATAGTAGACTCCCTCTCAACCAGCCATCACGGGACTAGACTGTGGCTGGATAATGAATTGATTAGTTAAACCGACATACTTTTAAATGTGTTAAATTGCAGTTTTATGTGGCTTAAATTTAATAATGAGTTGAATAATAACACTAAATACATCTGTCATCCATGACTAAAGAAAATTATTTGGAACAGATTTACTGGGAAGATGGTAAGCAAATGTACTTGATTCCGGTGTGGTTCACTTCTGTCCCTCTTGTAGTTCACAAGATAGATGTGAAAACAACTTTTAGATTAAATCACATGGTTAAGTAAAGGAAATTGTTTAGTAACAAGGTAGCCAGTCAAGAGGGAGTCCATTTAAATCAAATACTTTTTCATCTTGTAATTTATATTAGATTATAAGTAAAATACTTACCCATTCCAACCATTAGATTGGCTGAAAAAACATTATAGGATGAAATATCTTATATTGATAAACTAGTTGTATCGGGGCTTATTCATGTAAAGTTACACAAGAACATTTGTTCAAAGTTTGAACAAAATTATTACTGTAAAGAAACAAATAAATTTTATTAGTGACCTGAAAAAAAATTACAGCACCTGTTATGCTGGAAATTCGCACTTTATTAGCAGGTTTCACTTCTTAGTAGAGGATACAAAATTCTTATTCACAGCTGGACAAAGCATTAAAAAACCTATACTCTAAAAGTTTCTATTTTTAAAATTTGAATTGAGCCTTCATGGCTTCATTTCAACTCAACACGAGTGAATGAAAGTGACATTTGATCTTCCTCTAGGGAAGCTGCAAGACTAGCTGCCTAACAAATAAATGCCAAATTGTTAATTTCCTGATCCTTCCAGCATTCTTGCATGAGTTTACCTCCACTGGGGAGAATATCAACCCTTAATTTTTCAATTTGGAATAGAAGCTTAGGTGGCATATTTAAGACAGTAAAATTTTACACCCAACTGTTACATAAAACTTCAGTTAAGATTTTTTAGGTCTACAACAGGGGCATATGGTTAGAGTGATCAGGAACGCTTTTTTGTAAGTGGTCCAACCCCATACATGTATTGGACATCCCGGGAATTGACCCTGTGACCTCTTGAACCGAAGTTCAAGACACTCACCGTTACTCTAGCAAGATACCTAGAGAGAGGTTTCTATTTATTCATTTTTTTAAATGAGCAGATTTAAAGTGAGTAGGAAATATGTCTTTGCCTTTAGTTTGAATAGTGTTGTAAATCTAGAAATAATAATATGCTGCAACAAAGATGCGTTTAAGAAATAATTTTCAGAGGGATTTAAAATTAGAAATTTAAATTTTGAACAACTTACACAAAAACAAAAGATAATTATATGTTATTTTTAAAGCTAAATTATTTTCTTACCGCTTGCAGCCTCTATATAGTCAACTGTGTATCCATCTAGTTGCATCATTTCTGATGGTTCTGATTTCTTCTCTTTGTAAGTGCACATGGCAAAGGTGTACTGAGATACTTGGACCAAAACAAAATATCTTTTCTTCCATTTTTTCCACACAGCTTTCCCCAGTGCATACAAATACCTGAAATTTTTAATGAATTATTAAATTAATAAACACAAATACATGTAAGCACTACAAAAATGTAAGTTAACATTACTAAAGTCCAATAAATAATTATAAATTTCTTAAAACATAAGATTTTTTGAGAAAGTTTCTAGCTAACTAAGAGGTTCATTATGAAACCAAATTCAACCTTGTTGCTTAATGAGGTTTTAAACGTTCAGATATTACAATTGAAATTCAGGTTCTAGACCAATGAAATTCGGCATTTCACAAAAGTAGTGTGGTAATAGAAATAACTCAATTTACTTATCAGCTGATTGTTCCTTTACAATTCAGGTTTTAGTTGTTTTATGCATCTAACCTCTAAAGAGTGTGATCATATACGAGTGAGAATAAAGATTTGGTTAAGCGACATCTATATGGTTGTTTTTGATGGGGTGGCCATCTATAACCTATAAAGGTTTTGACATATTTATTACAGTAACTTACCAAATTTAAGTTGGTCATAGATAAAGTAGTTGTATTAAGCTCTTAAGCCACGTGCTTTGCTCGTGTTCTAACTAACATCTCATCTCACTCGTAGCTTAAAAGCCTTCATAATATAATCGTTGCATAAATTACTATAATCTGATGTATAGCTTGATTATGCCAAGAGTTGGGCAAAAAATTGGATGGTCCAGAAATTACTGTGAATTGTCATGGAAGTAAAATGATTTCATTGAAATTTTTTACTTTTTAAGAAATTAACAATGACTTATAAAAAGTCAGACAGGTAACTTGTTCAGTGTTGTCTCCTCATGAACCACCTCTAATGAGGTAAGATATCTTTTACCTTGCTGTTCTGTGGCTCATTAAATTATATAACTATTTCAACCTACCCACAGTGTTTCATGTTGAGTGGCTTATCCATTCTACAGGCAATTTTTATTCTTAAATCTTGATCTGGGCAGTTTTTAGGTACATTCATTTTGTGCCATTCTGGGCTCTGAAAAGCAACATATTAGTTTTGAGAAAAAATACCTAAGTTTTATGTTATTTTAGAAAATAAAAATAGTAAATAATTGGAAATGATTAATTGCAGATTTAAAACTTTTATAATAAAGTTCCTGTCAAAAACCTATGTTAATACCAAATATTCTTGCTCAACCAAATATTTTATGGAATTTCTCTGATGACACCGATGCCATTAGAAAAAAGTTTATGTTATTGTTTGGTAAATTATTGCAGACATTTTCTATCACTTATTAGTATATCAGTCATATTATACTAATCAGTGATGGAAAATGTCTGCAGTAATTTACCAAAAAATAACATAAACTTACCATCACCAACAATGAACTTAAAATAAAGAAAAGAAGTTTGCTGTAACAGTCAAGTTTTACACTTATATTAGTAAAATTTTACTGGAGTAGTAACATATAAAGTTATGTAATTTAAATTAATAATGTCATTAGTAAAGTTAAAGTAACTTAATTTTTTCTAGTAAAAGTATCATATTGCTGGACATATTTCAGAAAATACGCTATGCGCATTCTTATGATTGTTAAGAAGGGTAATTTCACAGCAAACTTTTAGCAAATTGAGTAGATTGTATTTATTTTGCATCGGTTTCTGGAATCATGATATCTTCATAGAGTATATGTCCCTGAAAGTGGAGGTCAAAGCTGCAAAATATAGCCTTTATCTGGAGTTAAATGGAGTGTTGTTAAGCAGCATAAATTACAAGAATCCCGCAATACATGATGATTATACCTTGGATGAAAGGGGAGTAGGTTTCAGAATAACCTTTCCTAGCCACTTGTCTTCAAGTGCCAACATGCCTGGATTCTCCGTAAACAGTTTGACTTTGACGGCAGGCAACGGATGTGTTGTTGTAAAGTCTCCTTGCGTATCCCACCTGGAACCCATAAAAGCATTTGTTAAAATTTTATGTTAATTGTCTGCCCAAAATGAATAAATTTATCACAAAATTGACATAAACTCCCTTGCCCCCAACAATGGTCACGATTATATTTAAACATCTTGATGATGTTAATCGCCAACGTTATGATGATAGAATTGGTATTGTAAAAGTAGACCAACCTCATGAAAACAACATTTCTTCATCATACAATGCAATACTTTTAAAGCAAGGAATTGAATTTAATGAACAACAGCTTTAAGTACATGAATAATTAAAAATAAAGTAGATTCTAAATAAGATGATTCTCAACAGGTCATACAAAACGGACGTCTTATCAAGGTGCCCATCTAATTGAGTGTCGTGCTATTAAGGTCATTTTACTTATAATTCGTCTTATCCAGGTCACATTTTTTTTACTTCCTTTATTATAGTATAGCAAGTGCAATATCAATAAAGCCTCACTAGCAAGAGTTCAAGAAAAATTTATGTCATCAACCATTAAATAAAACACAATGTTTGATTGTTAAGAAAAAAATATGTTTTTAAATTCAACCGTTAACATCACAAATTTATGTTTTTCAAACATGTTTTTGTGATCCGTAGTCACTGCCATTACTAGACACACTTATACATAACACAGAACTTAAAATTGTACAATAGAAGCTTCACCAAACACAACGTAAATATCTTGATGATAAATATAAATAAATACAAATATATATATGATAAATATATATATAAATATATATATGATAAATATAAATAATAACATTATTTTTTATATTAGACATGCAACAAATTGATAAAAGATGTGTCTCCGGAAAGAAGTGTAAGGCCACGTGGATATATTTTTATGAAAAGAATTTATCCAATAGAGGTATTTTTGACATTGAGTTTTATGGGCAATTCACTAAGACTAGAAAATATTACTTGTTATCGAGGTAGTCACGTTATGGAGGGGGTAGTAGCAACCATTTCACCCCCTCCACTATTTCAATTGTTATAAGCAAATTTAACTTTTAATCAACAGTTTTTTTAATTAAAAATTTATTTTTATACAATTAAAGACTAACTCTTTGCCATAGGATTTCATCTGGAATTCCTGCTATACGAAATTTCCTGTCAAACAAAATCCAAATAACCGTCAAGTTTATTCTTAAATTCTTCTACCTCTGTTAAAATACAGACACAGGTATCACTCTAAAAAAATGTATTTTTACTTTCAAGGATTATGTTCAAAACAATAGTGTTCATCAATAACTTTATTTCTAGTGTTGGAGCAAACTATAAGAAGCAAAATAAAAATATTTTGTGAAACACGAAGGAAATTTTTTTTACGTTATGAAATATACTTTATGGAACCCATTAATTTGCAACTTTCCAAGGCAAAATCAAAAGAATAAAGTTTTTACTTTGACAAAAAAATTTTTGCAGACAAATTTTTTAAATTGTTTTCTTTTTATTAAGAAATGAGCTATTAGGCTACATCAGATACATCGATACATCAGATACATCAGATACATATACACACATACAGTGGTACATTGATACCTACATGGGTTTAGAAAGTGGTACATTGATACCTACATGGGTTTAGAAAGTGGTACATTGATACCTACATGGGTTTAGAAGCTTCCGCCTGATCTGTTTGAAGTTTTTCCCCTCCTTCTACTTCCATTGTGCAATAGACTATTCTATTAGGAGCTAGAGATTTTAGACCTTTAACTTCCATCACCACAACCTGAAATGTATAACAGTCATCAATATGGACAATCCTGGTAAAACCAAATGTTGGCAAGGGAGTGGTTCATAAAAGCAATCAAATATAAAATTATAACAAATTATGCTTGTGTATATTAATGCGATATGTTATATAGTTTAGGGTATAAAATTCACATACAGTACACTCTCGTTCATCGGAACTAATGTGGCGGACGGCCGGTTCGGATGTCAAAAAATTCCGATAAAGCGGAGTCCGTCATGAGTCATCATTTCCATCATTACCGGTGACCTATCGTAATTGTATTCACTATTATTTTTAAGATAACACAAGAGATTTTATGAAAATAAGGCACTCAAACTTTGAACATGGTAAAAATGAACCTATATGAATAAAAACAACACAGGAAATAAAGATCCAAAATCTTTCTTCTCATACGGTATTCCAGCAGTTAACTGACTTCCACGTGACACAGGTGCAGTCGTGAGGCGAGACAAACTGAATGACAGTTTGGGAAGCGGCCGGCGCGGATGTTCACTTCATGCCCCCTTCCTCTTTCTATTTTTGTGCGAATACTCCACGGCCTCGTAAATCACATCGATGGGTACAGATTATGGAAAACGCCTGATGACATTTGATGCAAAATGTGATACTTCACTTTTGTGCGGATAGAACAAATGGAAATTGAAGGCCCTAAAACGGAAAAATGATTTATTTTGTAAGAAAAAAAATTAATAATATCCAGATTTTCAGTTCCGATGAAGCGGAGTTCCGATGTCGCCGAGTCCGATGAACGAGAGTGTACTCTACATGAATAAAATCCTCCTGCAAAAATATAGGGGTACTGAAAAGTCTGGGAATGATTTAATGTTTTTATCAATAATGTAGCTACAATTTAAAAACTTTTAGAATACAATTGAAGACCAAAAACCTATTTATAAATTTAATATCTGAAATCCCAAGTCTGATAGGGGGGTCGGCCCATGGGGAGTCAGTGGAAAACCTTAATTATAAACATACGTTGATATGTACATCAAATCAAAGGTCTCAGTTAATAAAGTGCAATGCCGCAAACCCAACCTCAAATGAATAATCCAGCCATAAATGGCAGGTAATAAAATTTCTCATTGCAATCATATTGCTGAAAATAAAAAGTAAAAAATCAATAACTTTGGTCATACTTGACCTTTTGAGGTCACGTTTGTGGCATATTATTTACAAACTAAGACCTTTAAAATGATATATATTATGACATATGCTCACACATTTTTCATCAAGACTTCCTTCAGGAAGTCATATATATATGCTCATATATATGTATACATATATATGAAAATGAACGAACTGTGTTTTTGGATTCTGGGGACCTCAAAATGAAAAAGTAACATGGTCCCGGGCTTAGGTCTTACCATGGATACTACAGTAATAGCGTATTCCTTATAGGGAAATTCATTAAAAATAGGTTGTTGACCTTCAATTTAATCCCCAGAGGTTTAGGCTTTTAGCTAAAGTATTAATAAAAATATCAAGTTGCTTCCAGACTTTTCAGCGCTCTTTAATAGCCCAGCCCTCTCTGTCTTGCAGGACTTCCGCAATTGCGTTGTACTGACAAGGGCAAAGGTCCCCTGCAGCAACCACGGCAGAAGTCAGCGGAAACGAATCAACTTTTCAAAAAGTTGAAGCTTAAATAAACAGAAGTTAGTTGTTACACATTCTTCAAAATTTAAAGGTAATCAATAGTGATCTTTGGTGAATCTTGATGATGAATACAGAGCCTACTTATGGACACTATGTTATTGTGAGAATATCTAAGAAAAATCAGTTCACATCTTGGGGATCTCTTGGCTTGCCATTCTGATAGCAACAAAAACCAATGTCTCAACCCTTAAATTGATAAAAAATCCCACTACTCTCATTAAACTTGCATGTAGCCTTTAATGATTGAGGATTTCGATTAGGTTCTCGTAAGTATGTTGTTGCAGCACTCATATCATCTTTTAGGCAACTATCTGGTGTAACGGTTAGCGTCTTGACTTTAGTTCAAGAGGTAACGGGTTCGATTCCCGGGATGGCCACAAAACTTTGATAATATGCCTCTTGCATAGGCTTGAGAGAGTGAGAGAAAAATTAAGCAAGGTGGGTCCCATTGAACCGTACAGGAACCTAGTCCACATTTCAGTTCCAAGCATATACATTGGATAAGAGGCCCATTCATACTAGTGTACATAGTCAATGAAAATCCAATAATTTGATAAAACAGTACCTCAAGTTGGAAAGTGAGCACAACATCGAGTTTGCTGAGCTGCGTGTCGTTATCGGCCGAGTCACCCTCAAGCTTCGCCAGCGATCCTTGAGATCTAAAAAATATTTTTTTAATTATAAAATATCCTACATTATATTATAAATATGCCAAACTTATAATTTACTGTGCCTAAATCTCTATTATACTATGCAACAGTTTGATGTCAATTTATAATGTCTCACTCAAATTAATTTTTATTTTGAGGTTAATATATTTGTCACAAAAATCAAACTAAAAATTATTAATTTCAATAAAACTAACCTTCATGAATTTATTCAACCGTCAAAATGTGTTATTTAAAAAAATAAGTACTTTTTTTAAAGTAGAGTTAATTTGCTAATCACTGTTTTAAATGAGAAACGTTAAAATAAAAATATGTTGAATATTGTTTTAGGAAATTGATTGCAACCAAATAATATACAAAAAATTAAGTTACTGTGCTTCAAAGTACTATAGAGTGTCAAAGAAGAAAAAGATCAGAAGTATATCTTGTATAATAAATAATAGTAAGAAAATTAATATTTTTTAGGCGAAGGAAAAGATGTTTTTACCTGTACATCTATATGTAAATCGTAACCTAATTTTAAATAAAATTTACAGCCTCTGAGAAAAAAATCATATAGCAAAACCCTCTAGACTATGTTGACATCAGTGATTCAAATTCGTAACTGGCCCTTACTTGTTTAGGTACTTTTCATCAACAGTGAAAAACAGTGAATAATATAAATTTACTTTCCATATAAATTCATAGACACAAGGAACCAAAAAAATACACATGAAAACTTGTAAGAACAACATAGAAATGTACTAGACAAATGTATCAATTCATAAGTATGTATTCAAAATAGGGGAAGCGAGGTTATAGGAATATCCCTAAAGCATATATTAGAAAAAAGGTTTAAGTAGGTTCAATGTTTACTCTTCAACCAAAAGAAGAGTGCATACGTTATACATACAGTAGAACCTATCATATCAGATCATGATGGTACCAATATGGTTGGAGTGGCAAAAAGGTCAAATTTCAGGAGCAGAATAATAAAAAGTGCTTTTGCCAGATAAAAATACCCCCATCACAGCAGATCTGCATAATAGAAGTTCCAACAAAATAAGGTTTTTTTTTTATTTTTCCCATGAAAACCATGGGAATGAGGATACAGGCATGGGGTTTTTGTAAGTAAATATATGATACCTTCCCAATGATACATGCTAAATTGAATTTAATTCTGATATATTTAATTTTCCTTATAAACCCCATGCGGGTGAGTATAATATAGGTTTCTTATGGGTAAAGTAAGTAAACATAAGTTCAAATATACCCAGTGAATATACATGCCAAATTTAATCAAGTTATGTCAATAAATAAGCGAGATACAGTGTTTTGTTGATTTTCCATAAGAATAACATGGAAACCTATTTTGGATTTTCTCCGTAACCTGTTAGGAATTTAAAATACTAAATTGTTTGTTTTTTAAGCTATGTATAATGGTTTAAGTTTAAAATGTTCAAATTTGCAAAATTGAGGTCCAAAAATGCCAAAAACCCATTTTTGACCCTTTTGAAACCCCAATAAAACCCCACTCCCATAATCCCATAACCTTGGTTTTCGAACTTAAGTTGAAGAACGCTACCCTACATCTTCACACCTAGTTTTATCAATACATGATAACTTTTGAAAGAACCATTCGGTTTTGATGAAATTTGGTATGAAGATGTAGGGTATCGTTCTTCGGGTGAAGTTTAAAAACCAGTATATTAAAATGGACAAATGGTGGCTTCTGGGGACCTCAAAATGAAAAAGTAACATGGTCCCGTGCTTACGTCTTACCATGGCTACTACCGTAGTAGCGTATTCCCTATAGGGAAATTCGCTAAAACAGACTGGACTGTAATAAAACTTTATGGTACTTGTGAAAATTGTTGCACATCAACTAAATTTTTACTTTAATAATTAAAAAACTTTCTCTCACAATTAATTGAAACTTGGAAAGTATTTTGATACTTCATAAATAAAATTCAGATTTTAAAACTATTTTCTAACTGAAATTGATCGATCAACCAATCAAATTATCTTTCCTTATATACCTTTGCACAGTATACAACATATATAGTGTCAATGAATGAAACATTTAAAAATGAAGCAAAATTACATGTTTCTAAATGAAATTATATGAATACATGGTAAGATGGAAGAATACATTACAACAAAGGACATATAAGATTACGGGGTTTACTACATAAAGACAGTAGTCGGGTGAATTAGAGAGGTAAGACGATAATTACGGACAAGGTACTATACCGAGGAGGCATAATATAATCTACTCAACAACCGTATGGTACAATTTTAGGAATATATCACTGTGAAAGGTTATGTAATTGATTGGTATAGCATTAGTTAAATCTAGCATGTAAAGGAATCTGCTGGTATTGTCTGTCTGCTGAACTGTTTCAAATAATGTTTACAACAGTATAGTTTTAGAGCCCAGAATTTGGTAGGTACAGTACAAAAAAATCCTTATTCAACAAACCCTTATCACACTGTGTGACCCTCAGCCAAACAAATCCCAAGTCTCCAGCTTGAAAACACAGATTAAGCAACACACAGAGACTGTTTGATGTTCACGTTGGTTTACTCCAACAGTACAGTTGTTAAATTTATAAATATGTCAATCCTTAACTATGTTTTATTGCAAATAAAGGTTTATGTTACCTGAGCTCTGTCAAAATGATCCAATGCGTAGCGTACCACTACAGCCGTTTCATGCACATCGGCACATCTTCAGGTGGAAAACAGCAAGTTAAAACATTTTCATATCCCTTGTGGTTTAGTTTGTCAAGAAATAAAACATACACTTAGTCACGGAACACTTAACACGCGGATACATGACACGGATCAAATAACGGGACGACACCAAGTTAACACTGTAGTGGTACACTACGCATTGGATCATTAGCAAGTTAAAAAATTTTCATATCCCTCGTGGTTTAGTTTGTCAAGAAATAAAAAATACACTTATTCATGGAACACTTAACACGCGGATACATGACACGGAACGAAATAACGGAACGACACGAAGTTAACACTGTAGTGGTACGCTACGCATTGGATCATTTTGACAGAGCTCAGGTAACATAAACCTTTATTTGCTATATTAAATGATCCGGAGGCTAATCCATCAATTATGTTTTATTCTTTATTATTATTATTATTTTACTTTTTATCTATCATTTTATTTTATTTAGTTTAAACCATAGGTTCCTCATGATATTTATCATATACTCTCTGATCTAACCCTGATTATGGTTTCTTTAATATGAATTTAATTGCAATGACTTGACACGGTTATCTGAGATAACAGGTTTGCAGGTGAGATTATCAGGTAACATCTGGTTAAAACTATCACTGACAAACATATCAAATTCCTGGCAGGTGATTTCCATCTTGATTATTGTTATCTAAGAGTAACCACTCTCAACCACAGAACAATAAAGCACAACTGTTAAAGACCAGGCTTCCAGTAAGAGGAAGGATGCCAACCTTTGTCATATGCTTTCATTTTGCAATGCTACTGAGTTCTTAAGGCTTTGACAGCATGCTCCAAATGAAGATTGCGTGTGTTTGATATAAAACCAAATTCGATATGCTATAGTACTATAAATGGTTATACCAGGTGTCTATAAAGTCTTGCCCTGATTTCATAGCTTTGCTGTCTGGACCCCATTGTAGCCGCATGCATTTTACATTTCTTGTTTTCAAGGGAATTTAATCTAGTTTTTTCCTCATTAATTTTTTAATACCTAATCTCACCAGGTTTCCCACAATGCAGTTTACTTATAATGCACTACAAAAACAATTTGTGATGGCCTGACTAAATTACCACATCGTTTACGACACTTGCCCTCTCTGGATTTCAATATGTAGGGATTTTTCAAGGATTTTCTTTTGTTCTTCCCTAGTTCCACATTTAGAAACTGTAAAAGAGAAAATAATAAATGCATTGATGTTTATTACTCAGGAAATGTAAACTAAAATACAAACTGTTATCAATAAAAATAAATTAATGAAACCGTCACTTAGAATATTTTCAGGTAATCCAAGGCACATATAGAAATGTATTGAGTATATGCATAGCTGTAAAAAAACTTAAGATGTCACTTGTTAAAACTGCATATAAAACATCATCTTACCACCGATTTTTCTCACACTGTTCGGTTTCTTTATCAGGGCAAGACTTTATGGACACCCAGTATTTTAAAATATGTCTATGTGAAATTTAATTTTAAAATCTTACAATTATAGCACTTAACTTCTTGTTTTCGGATATTTTTCCACAGCCCTTTCTTGTACTCTAAAACTCCATGGTAAATTACTAGCACAGTGCTTGAGAAAGGGCGAGATTCATCAAACACATTGCAATGAGAACAAAGGGTGCCAGTTAAAGCCTGTTAGTCTTTCTTCACGAGTAAGTTTTCTGGCATCCTTTTTTCGAATCTGATCCTAATATAAACTAGGTGCCACTAAGAACTAAACCTAGCCTTATTTCTACACAAAATAACAAGTTATAAAATAAATTAAAATATAGTATAGCTTTTAATGAAAGATCAGGAATTAACTGAATGTTCTCCTCGTCTGAGAGGATTGCACTCTATGCAGGTGGACCCGGCTTAACATAACCAACGAAACACAGCATGGGGCCGAACCATCTTTTTGTTCAAGAGCCATGACTTGAACTCAGGTCTACTGGATGACAACCAAGAACTTTACTCTTGAGGTACAGCCACTACACTGGCTAAGTGTCAAGGTTTTTGTTGAAAATGCAACGGTAGTGGGAACAAATAATATCCTTGATGAACTGATGTCAAAAAACTGTAAAAGTATCTGTTCCATCAGTGGCATTATTTCCAAATAGGTGAATGGAAATGGGAAAATCATGGTTCATTGACATTCAGGATTAAGTAGCTTCTTAAAAAATAGATTTAGCCATAAATAGTTTAGTGAAGAGTTAAAAAGTGGGTAGCACTAACTTTACCAAATTGAGCCTCAGTTTGAAATCTGTTGTATTTTCCAAAAAATAACTTTTGAGTCACATGTTAATGACTGAAGCACATTTTGAAACTGACCGTTCAATATTGAAATACAAACATAATTAGAAAAACATGATACTCAATATCCGCCATTTTTATTTTACTTTATTACCATAAAATTGTATGTCAAAACTTTTTACTTTACAGCTATTCATAGTAATGGCTTCCGATTTTTTTTAGTTTGTGACCAAGAGTGATCCAAGAATGAGGAGGGTACAGGTATATCGGACCCCAACCTTTACTCGAAATAACAATACAACAAATCCTTCCAATATGACCGTTTCGTTAAAAAGCACATCTTTAAAACAAAAACATGAGCTCCCTGATGTACTACCTCAAATTCTGCAAATGTATTTGAGCATTTATATGATTCAACCCTCCCAATATTAATACATGAACCATTATTGCTTTCAAAATTAGTTCAATATCGAATTTCATGTCTGTACGAATTCTCACCCCTATTTGCTAAACTAGATTCTGTAGATAGAAATTTTGTTGGTAAAATAATTGCGACATAATTTTGTTGAGGAAAAAAATTCAATTAGTCTATTTCATGAAGTTGTTATGTAAAAATACAATAAAACATAGAACTTTTTAGTTAATTCACTACAGTACACTCCCTCTTAACCGGCCACCTCGGGACCAGGCCACGGCCGGATAATGAATTGGCCGGTTAAACCGATGTTCATTTAAGAACGCCAACCCACAATTTTATATGGCCTAAATATAATTATTACTTGAAAAACAACCTTAAATACATTACTGTATATGATTTATAACTATTTATCCACCACAAATGAAATCCACAACAAACCTACAATAATAATCGAGATAAAAAAAAATGGCCGGTTAAAAAGATGTTATTTTGTGTCAGGGTAGGCCGGTTAAAGCGGAGACCGGTTAAAAGGTGGCTGGTTAAGAGGGAGTCTACTGTACCACTAATTCATTGACTTGTAATTCATGAACTCACTACCATCACTGACGTTCAAGCTTTTTGAGTAATTAAAATTACTCAATTAATTTTGAGTATATTATTTGATTAATATAAAATTATAAATATAAAAATATAATCTAACATTGAAAAAATTTCTTGAAGGGTAGGTTAGGTTAGGGTAGTTGTGAGGGCTCATTCAAGGTTTGGGTTGTTAAGTTATGTTAGGACTGCTTTTTTGTGAATTATGTTTACTACACATTCACAATACTTAATTAAGTATATTACTCACTCCAATAATGAAAAATATTACAGAATTGGCTACAAAAGTGACCACCTACTGTGCGGATTATTTATAGGTACGCAATAATATAAAAGTTTGCAAGTACCATTCCGGTTTATGGCTGTTAGGTCCATAGTTTCTATGTACTCAGACAAAAAGTCCATTTTTTTCCTACCCCTTGCAGGAACCCCAGTAACAGTTTATGTTTGTTATAAGAAATAATATGTGTTTCTGGCATGTCAAGTGCAAAATATATTACTTGAATTTAGAATTGTAAAGTGAAAATTTTTAAGTACATAAAATCTCATGATCTATTAAAGTTTTATTTCCATGGCAACTTTGAAAAATTTAAATTTACAGCTTTAATACGTTTTGTATGTGGACGTTTTGTCTTGTGGACATCAATTTTAAAGGACATAATATATATGGATTTGATATGGAGTGGATGTAATAAGTAGTGAGCGTTTGTAAAAATGGACATTTTGGTTGTGGACTTAACAGCATGAACCATTTCCATACACGAAAAAATGCATGTTAAAATTAATTAATAATATTTTCTTCAGCTTCACGGAAATTATTAATTGGTAGTGAATAAACGGAAAGCCAGAAAATTGGTGGTGGTGAATTAACGAAAACTTCCAAAAAATTATTTAGGCTAGTCTAACTAAGAAGGCTAAGCTTATATATTGGACAAAAGAGAGTAAATCTTGGAAATCGTTGAAAATTAAATAGTCCAAGTTAACTACAAACTCACCATATAAGGGAGTTCACCGACATAAAAATATCTGATTAAAACATAAATTGATAATTATGAGATGAGAATGTAACAGTTATCATTTAACTAGATTAATAATAAAACTATGGAACCTACCTTTATAATATCGCACGGCAAAAGTGAAAGTAGAAATAAAAAGATTGTACTATTCGAGAGATGTTACTATTGTGATTATTTTAAAAAGAGCTGTGAAAGCGATGGGACTAATACTGTTGTTAACATGTGACAGTTAAATCTCAATGAAAAGAAATCAAAAACAGCTCTGTTTGTCAAAAAGGTAAATATTGAGTTTTGCTACTACCATCGGAATTTGAAATTTTTACTCAAAATGTTGGAAATTTCATGCTGATTCCGAAAATGATAGTTTTTTTCTGGGAAAAGCTTGGAAAATCCTGGAAAATCGGATGAACCGGAAACAAACTTTTTATTCCGAAATACATGGAAAGTGTAATACATTAAACGGGGTGTTAAGCTGATCACGAATATGTAAAGATTATTTTAATCCGATTTGTAATAAGCCGGACAACTTGACGTTAAATCCATGAGATGAACTATTTTTAAAGTATGTCATGTGAGTACTCAAATGACGCGGAATTTATGTAGAATACGAATATGTATGTATTAATTGAATACAAAAAACTCTTTCTCAAGAAAAGGGAAAAACACCCCAAAATCAAATAAAACCGCACTAAAACATAACCAACCACCATTTGGGTACCAACTTAGTATGGTTTATTCAATGAATACGAATATATTCATATTCTATATAAAATGTTGTGTAATTCAACCCACTTGATGGTTTGGTTAGCTTAGTTAGGTTATGTACCTAGCCTACATTAGTTAGGTTTGTAGGCCTAGATTAAATTATGTTATTTTAGATTATAACTTAGGACCTATATAGGCTATATAGTACTGCCTATTACTTAGTACATCAATAATAACCACTTGTGACACAGTTACATTACGTATAATATAAAAAAATAGAGATGACATAAACCTAACCTTACCATCATGGGGGTTTAACTTGGTATGTGTTATTCGTGTTCTATATAAAAATCCACGTTATTTGAGTACTTACATTACATAGTTCTGTATGGCTTTTCCAGCACTTTTTCCCACATTTTCTGGCTTACTTAAAAAACGACCAAAATAATATTTACATTATCGTGATCAGATTAACATACCGGTTAATTTGAATACCCACTGCAATAATAATGAAATAAAAAGTCTTTACTGGTTTTTCCGATTTTCCCGGGTTTTGCAAGCTTTTCTACCGGAAAAAGTATTATTTTTGGACTCAGTGTAAAATTCAGTGATTTTGAAAAATATTTTCCAATTTCCTTTGCTAGTAGCTAAATTCAAGAATTACCGTCAAAAATGCTAAAATGACCATCCAAACTCACTACTGCTCAACTGATAAAAACATGCACTTCCATGCAGAAAGCATTCATGCAATTTTTTTATTAAATTAAAAATGATCAATAGGATGTTAGACAGCAGCAGATTTTAAAACTCTATATTTAGTTCATAAGCAGTTAAAATAGGTACCGTAATTAAGAGATTGTTTGAACTGTTCCTTGTTTATAATTTTTTTTTAATTCATCACGATTAACAACTTTAAAATTACAATTTAAATTTGTTATGATGGCATAATTCAAATTAAAACTTAGCTTTCAGGTAACAGGGCTTTTGGCCAGGTTATTTTTAGCTTTGGTAGAGATAACAGCCTTAACTAAAAAATGTAGGTCCATTTCAAAGTACTCACTATGACTCTCTATAGATAAGCTAAAACATAGCATTGAAATTTGATTGAGCCTTGGTGGCTTCTCATAATTAATCGAGCCTCTCTTTGAGTTTAAAAAAGAGTTCAGCGAGCACAATATTTTATTTTGATTTGTGTTTTTGTATCTACAGCCAAAATGCATACTTATATTAGATTGGGCATGGAATTTTAATTTTTACCCTGCTATCCTTTCTAAACTTAAAAAACACTTTTTTGCCATGATTACTTGATAAGTCTACAAATAACAAATATACTGTTTTTCAACATTTTAAACTTTTTTCTTCTATGGTACTTTCACCCTACCTATATGACAACGAGAAATTATCATAAGAATAAACATTTTATTTGAGCGAATATTAATTATTGAGGCCGAGTTGAGTTGAGCCGAGTTAAAAAAAGTGAGTTTCAAGCTTTTACGAGTAAAGTTTTTTTTTCAAATATTGGATTGCCAAAAAACATTATTTTTGATGAATGGAATAAAGATAATAATAATAAAGTAATGAAGTTTCCTTAATGAAAGTTAATAAAAATATGTTTCATTTTAAATATTTACCTATGTATTTTTCCTGTTTTTTTCTTATAGAGCAAATAGTTAAAATATGTCAGGATAAACGAAAAAAAAACTCTCATTTTATCGCTCCTCATACATTCATTTTTTTCACCTTTTAGTTTGATCAATACGGAGGCACAAAACTCATAACATGTCTTTTGATCATGAGTACATAGTTCACAATCAAATTTTGTTTTTACGAAAAAAAATAATACTCATCAAATTCCTGTTCCATAATACAATTGGAAAGTGAATATGCCATGAAACTGATCAATATGCAAAAATGAATATTTTACACATAAAAAATGGTTTATATTACTGATTCTAATTTACATATTAGGTACATCTCGCACACAAAGTAGGCATTGAAGATTGTGTGACCAGTATTTTGTTTGAACAACACAAACAGGTGTAATTTTCTATCTTGGCTTGAATATGTAGCCAGCATAAACAATGACACAAAACCTCTTTAATTTCTTAGTAGACAATATCTTAAAAGTTGATAGTAAAAACAAACTTTCATGGTCTTTCTTAAAAATATGAGATAGTAAAAAATATCAATCTCGCCTTGGTTTACATTTATTTCTACTGTGAAAATTTGTTTATAATCTTTACTCGATAAGTCAGATGGAACACTCGACTCCAACTTATGAGGTTTTTTATATTTTTATTTGAGTTAAATAGTCCATACTTGGCTCTATAAATACACAAGCATTCAAACACTTATAACTTATTGCTATAGAGAATAAAAAACTTATTAAAAAGAATCTAAAGAGGAGTTTCTAAGACCAGCAACCACACTTCAACTTCTTTATTATTTATTGAAATTCTGCTTTGAATAAAAAATAAATAAATACTCACAGTATAAATTTAAAGAAGTAATAATACTTTTGGAATTTTTTCTTTTATTTTACAAGTTTTGAATAGAAACTCTGTTATTTTGTAACTTACCTCTGTTACATGATAATAGTTTTTTAGAAATAAATATACAGATAATTGTAGTTTTAAGGATACTAACATTTTGAAAGAAAATAGGGAATATAATTGATTTCCTTTCCATGTACCATCATAGGAATGTTATGTAAACTTTTATGCACTGTTTATATACTTTCTATAACCTTCTATAGATTATTCCCCTATCACTTTGTATATCCAACAATCAATCATACCAAATGGTAAAGACGATTCCAACACGAATAGATAGATTGTCACATGCCAGGTATTACATGAAATGGTCACAAACCTACTTAATTTACTTTCTGATTAGAAAAACTTAAATCAGTCATAAAATGGTCAAACCTGGCATTCAGAGAACATTTTTAATGCTTCTCATTAATAGTAGGTTAAATTCATTATAGTGTAACATAATAATTGATTGGTCACACTCAAAACTAAATCAAAACAAAAAACTAAATCATAACAATGTTACTTATAGGGTAAAGGTTATTTTGTAGGAATATGCACATTTTTCGATGGGTGGGTTAAAAATAAATTAGGTTAAAGACGATCTAAAACTCTTGGTTAAGAAATGATTTTAAATTATAATCATACCAACATAATATCAAGCTTAAGTCAGAAGTCAGATATGTAGGTTTTAAGGACAAAATAATAGCTAATTTATATTGACTTAATATGTTTTATAATTGTAGCTTTATCACTCCAATAAATTTTTGTAAAATACTATTTGTAACAATAAAACTAATAAGACAGAAGGCACTTATTCTGAATGACATACTGAAGCTTTCTTCTTTAAACCGATAATGCAATTTTCTTCAAATTACCATCATTAAGGTTGTCTACACTGAGATATTAGTTAAATTACTTAAACGTTTACACAGAAATCAACTGTGTACAGTTGAACTTTTTCTAATCAGTATATTTTAGAAAGATTTTGAAGAAAAGTTTGCATATCTGAAGTGAAGAGCTGAAATGACTATGTAGTACAGTCTAACATGCCTGTATTAGCTCCTAGGCTACTTACTAAATAAGCATTGTGTTCACCCATGCAATTTGAATGCTGTTCATCAGCAGAATTGTCTATATTAATGCTAACTTAATGATATTTAAAAAAGGAAAAAGCCAATATACAAAGTATTAATCTGAAAAAGTATGAAATGCCAAAGCCGAATATTGAGATGAAGATATTGTTGATAGAGCATTCAAAATTGTATTTTTCAATAAAATTATACTTCTACCAAATAGTTTACAACTACAGACCTACTTTACTTTTTTACATAGAGAACATGCCTATAATGTTTAATGTTCTTATTTTGTTATATATCATTTCATGACCCAAGTGGAAATGAAATTGACTTGAAGGGCTGAACAAAAATACAAAGACACTATTACTACACTATAATGACCCAACAACTGATTGACTTTTATTTAAATTCTTCAAAGTGGATAAAGGTCATTTACAACCAAAATGTTCTTGATAAATAAAATAAATGACAAGAAATGACTCGTAGAAATGACACTATGAAAAAGTTGCTCAGTTTTTTCAAGATTTATGACAATATTCCCATAATTACTTTTAGGTACTAAAATAATATGAGCAGAATCAAATAATATAAATAAATTTACTCACTTGAGTTATTTATCTATTCAAGAACAAAACTTGAATTTTAAACTTAAAAATATCCAAAGAATGTTAAGAGTAATGACTAATCACAAAACAATAATCAAATGGTTAATTTTTATTTAGTTAGTTAAAAACTATCTTTTCATAGCACAAAATTTTGTGTCAACACTAAACCGTAATATGAGCTTAAAGGAAAAGACAAATACTATAATGGCAAGAAAATGTCATACTACTGCATTAACCACTATCAATAAATTTTGATTACAAAGAAGAAACAGGCTCCATCCCACATTGATATAAAAAATAATTGAATTTTTAGGTGAAATGGCATGAACATGCGTTTATTTTATATTATACTCACAAACAGACTGATGCCAACTCGAAAACCTGTTTTTTTGTGCCTGGGTACCTAAAACATGTAGAACTGCAAAAAGCTCTGGCAAAAAAGTTCTTGGAATGAAAAATAGTTTTGATGTTACTAGCTAAGAAAAACAAAATGACTCTTAAAGCATCAAACAAAAGATGAGATCAATACTAATTGATTTTAATATTAATAATAAAAAATAGTAAAATAATCTACATCCCAAGTCTCTCCTACTTGATGAGCAAAGTTTTAACTAAAACTTTGAGTTAATAACAATATAGGTTTTGTGATACAAACTAGTTTCAAAATGCCGAATAAATAATTAAATCTTGTCTACAGGCCAAGAAAAAGTAGATCAAACGATTATAAAACTCCTTAACATAAGGACTACTGTCCTCACACCAGCGCAATGGTTCACCACTTCTGAATAGGGAACAGGTGAGTTTGAAATATATTTAATTTATTATTCAGCTCATAATTCAAAATAACAAATATAGCTTATAAAATCAAATTACATAGGCCTAAACAAATAAAAAAATTTATGGAAATGAATTTTGAATATTTTAAGGGGATATTGATACTTTAATGTAAAATGAAATACTCTTTTCCAACTTTCATTTCTGGGTTCAATTTTAATGTCCGTAAGTTCATTATAGCTGGGATTACAGGCTTATTACAGGCAAGTTACAAATATTTATATCAAATTCATACAATTTTCTGTCCAGTTTATTTTATGTTATAACATAAATAATCTGTTTTGTTATTGTTAGCAGCATTTAAATTATTTAATATTTGACATTCTTTTCATTAAAATCAAATATATGATTTTGTTGTTTGTAGTTTTTACACTCAGTTTTATTGTTTGATTATTGATATTAAAAAAATAATTTAGAAAAAATATCCTACCAGAAAAAAATAAAACTTTAAAATAACTCAGAATTTTCAAAGAGTAAACTTAAGGTAATCTTTTTCTTTGCCACAATATTTTCTTATCCCAAAGACATTGAGAATACAGAGAGTATGTTGAGACTAAACACTGTTAAGATATTCAAGATTTTTACACAATGGTTGTAAACTATTGTATAACTAGAACTAAAAATAATAATTTTAATTTCTGGATTTAAAAAATATATAAAATATTATATGGTTTATAGTATTGCATAGACTAAAAATTTAATTCAAAATTAGTTTTTTGTTCTTGCTATTGTTACAAATTATACAAAATATAATAATACTAATTAATTTTCTTTGACTTACTCATTTCTTTTTTGTATTGTTATGTAAAATTCTTAATAAAACAAATAAAGCATGTTTTTTTAACTGACCTTTCAGAAAATGAATAATTTAATTTATTTAGTTGGAGTTAGTTGAAACCCAGCCATTATTGATTGTCCAGCATACCTTTACTAAACTGCAATTCTGTATGAACTACAAACGGCCAAGTTTCAGTTACATTCCAGTACAAATTTTTCTTACTTAACATGGTTATGTTTTCAATATTTTCTCCTATTACATTTATTGATACATCTTGTTTTTGCTCTTAAATCTTGAGGATAATTTTGATATAACTTTTTATTGTTCGAGTCAAAGATTAGTAAACAGAAAAGCTTTATAATATGTATTACAATTTTCAACAAATACAACATAACAAACTCAGTATTTTGTGCATTATTTTTTAATGTTTAAACTTTAAAGTGTGGTTTTTATAGCATACTTATTGTTAAGTTATTTTTGATTCTCTGATTTTTAAATGAATAATATATTAATTTAAGAGTTGTTTCAACAAGTAGTGATGTCTGTTTAAGTTTAATGCAGGCAGAGGAAGGGTCACAGTGGCACAGGAATGACAACGTTTGAATATTTATACATCAGGTTCAGGGTACACCCATTTATAATTCAGCAAAATCATGCTTTGATAGGAGTAGAGTATATTGACATATAAAACAAAGTACCATTTATTAGTAAAGCCTTAGCTAAAGTTTTATTCAACAGAAAATGCATGGTTTTTATCTTACAGAAAACACATCATAGTATTTTCATCATGAAATTACAGAAAACGACGATTTAGTTAGAATTAAATAGCAGTTTGTTTATTCACCAAAAATATATTATAAATTGTAAATTTAATGGAGAAGACTTGAATTCTAACTGAACAGAAAGGGTAACGAAACTATAAAAAAATTAATAAAATAATGGAAGCTTGAACATATTTTTTTATGCATGAACAGAATTAATAAATTGTTAGTCTAAATAGCTTATCATAGTTAAACTTTATGTGTATTAAAGAACGTTACCAAGCAAATACAAAGACAGGGAGGGTACATGCAATACAGGCAGGGACACACAAACACAAACATAAACATAAACACACATACACGGCAAATCTGCTACCTGCCTGAACAGAGAACTCCTACGTCGGCTATAGCCCCAAGCCAAGCATAGCATGGTCAGAAAAAAAGAGTGTATCATTCCAATGACTCATACACCATCAAGGCTGAGAAACAGAATACAATGCTGTACTGCGCTCAAAAATAGTATTAACTAATTGCTGAGTAATAACCAGCTGCCAATATAAAAGTAATAAGCGTTAAAAATAACAATTTTTTTTAGATAACGTTAACTATTTATTACTTATCTACATATATCTTCTGATCATTAAAATTATGGTAAATTGATTCACTTTTAGCTAAAATGGAACCTTCACAATAGTTTTGACCAATCTCAAAACTATTGCTTTCCTAGAGTAGACTATCTTTGTTTAAAGATAAATATCCATAAAAATCGTAATACATTTGGAGTTTCCAAGATATCCTTAAAAGTTTAGGAAAGGGAACATGAAGTATGTAAAAAAGGTAATCGCTAACAATAGCTAAACAACAATATACTCAATATTTTTGCTGTAGAAAAGATAAATCAAGAACAAGTTGAAGCTGATTAAGAAAGGAATTCATTTAAATCGAATGGGGAAAGAAAATAAACAGAGACAGGGACAATGACATATTACTATGGACCAATGATTTCAGAATTAAACTGCCAGATACGGAATCTCTGTGTGTAAGGCATCACCAATATTCTGTACGACAATTTATAACCAATAACAAGTCTCAGCCTTGACTTTGGACTGCAATTCTCTAAAATATTAAATGATCAAACAAATATAATCGAATAACAAGGCACCACAAAAACAGAAAACAATTCAAACATTCTAAAATACAACTATTTGTGAAAAATGTGTAAATTCAAACAGTAAAATCATATTGATAAGACAATGCAGTACAAACATCTAGATGCAATGTGCTCTATGGCTGATTCCTTTACCTTATGTCCCTGATGCCTAGGAACTTAATACTCACATGTATTTCAGAATTTGGTTAAAATCTACGGGAAGTAGTGTTCACCGAGCATGTGAAAGATGTGTACAGTGTTGCCTTACCATACATCCAATAGTGTCTGTCAGGGATACTTCCTCAAGTAATAAAATATGTATGTTATAGCATAATATGTAATAATAAATAAAATGGTTCAGTAAAAACCACTTTAAGTGGGAATCTGACAATATTCTTCGATAGTTGAAACTAAATTAAGAAAGCTGGGATAAAACCACCTTAAAACGGAGTTTTCGCTTAGTGTAGTCAACAAAAAACTATAATGGATTTTAAAAGTATAACTCCAAGTAGATGCAGTTATTAATTTATCATCTGTGTTAAGAAACTGGAAGGAAAACTAGGAGTGTTGTTTACAAAGAAACTTAAGTTATACTCGATCCATGAAAAGCGCATTGCTATCTTGATACTGTGATTCAGGTAACTTCTTCTTAATCAAACAGTAATGCTAACTAGCATCAAGAGCACACACTTATGTTTTAGATATTTTAAATATTGAAAATAACCTATACCGGGTGTCTCGCCTTAAGTGTAATGGCTAACTTATTTTATTTTATGTCTGACAGTAAACTTCTAATGGTGAACCCACTTTTCACTTTGCTATACATAAAAAAGAAAGGGGGAGTTTACTCCCATAAGAAATTTACAATCAGATATAAAAAAAGTTAATTATGGGTATATTTTATGCCAGACACCCTGTATATTGAAAAGATGTGCATTTCATGTTTGTTTGGTGACATTTTAAACACTCGAAGGTCTCAAAGACCATGAGAAAAGGACTTTATGTTATAGCTGCTTGATGCTAAAGACACAACAATATGCACAGAAACCTAGCTATCAATGATAACAATAACAATACGCTGCTTATCAATACAGTACACTCTTGTACAGTTTGTTGTCTGGCTTGTAGTAGTAATTAATTACAGTATCTAGTTAACATCTTAAAGTCAAGCTTTAGAATGGGCTGATAATTACGAAGAGATGAAACAACAGTTGATATTCCAAGAAGCGTCTCCTTAGAATTTACATCCTCAATTTTGCAATCATTGTAATCCCTATAATTCTAAGAAAGTGTAGCCTCATACTTTTTTTCAAAATTAATTCTAATGATCAAATAATCTGTAGAAACTAATTCTTTGGTTGTTACTAGAAGCCTACTTTGGGAATGTCGGAAAAAAATAGAAGATTTAAATCAATAATGTTTAGCTCTTGAACTCCAAACATTTAGACAAAATAAGGCACAGTATCGTCCCTTTATGCCTAATAGTTTGAATGCATTCTTTTAAATTTATGCAAGTTTAGCAAATATTTGTGTAAAATCATTTCTAGGTTTTCAGCTCTAGTAAGTTTTTAATAGATATCCTCACTCTGACCATCAACTGAAATCAATCATTGTAACATTTACATTATGCCATGGTGTTATTATGCATTGCTCACCATAATCTATACAGTATCAGCACTAAGTTTATATAAATTTTTCATTGATTTGTAGTGATTTTGAAACTTTTTATATTGATTAAACCTTTTGTAGCTAAATGTATTGTTTTAGAAATATAATCAATAAAATTATTTAAAATTGTAATCTAATGAATTTTAAAATAAGAATACTAACAACATGAAGTAGATCTCACATCACAGTATTTGACTCAAAATGATTTTATTATTATTTATGTGAGACTGTAAGTTACCTTAAAAATGTCTCATTGTCAAATAATATTTTTTTCAAAAAAGTTCAACTATCCAGAACCTACGTAAAATGTGTGTAAAAATGCGGACTAAGTTAATTCAACTAAATTAAGTTTTATTCGAGAAGGAGGGTTGAAAGATATGACATTCCTGAAGCAAGGGAGAATTAAAGTTCAATATGTGTTGTTTACTCATTTTCATACAGTACACTCTTGTTTATCCGCAGTAATGAGGCAGACGGATGTTATGGATTTCAGAAAATTTATAAGTTATTATTTATTATTATATTTATTATATATTTATTATTCATCATTGCAATGAATGATTTTGCTATTAACGTACCTTGTCCCTCTGTATTATATGCCGACGATACTACGCTTTTTAATTGTGATAAAAACTTAGATAATTTAATAGAGAAGGAAAATAATGCATTGGTTGTAGCTTTAAATTGGTTTGAACTTAATTCTCTGATTGTAAATAACCAAAAGACTGAGAGTATTATATTGTCTTTAGATTATACTATTTATAAGGATGTTAAACCTGTTAAGCTGTTAGGTATACATATGGATAGTAGGTTAAGCTGGGACTGCCACTGTGAAAACTTGTGCAGAAAATTATCTAGAGTAATATTTCTACTCAGGAAATTAAGATCATGTGTGACTTCTAACATGATGATCACAGCATATTATGTTTTTTTCCACTCGCACATTAGATATGGTATAACCTTGTGGGGGAATTCTTGTGGAGCACAAACTGTTTTTAAATGGCAAAAAAAGCTTTGAGAACAATAAAAAATGTTTCAAATAGGGATTCTTGTGTGCCAATCTTTATGGAATATAAAATAATGACCCTCCCTAATCTTTATATTTATTGCTGCCTAATAGAGGTTAAAAATCTTTGTACAATTTTTCAATTAGAAAAGATATTCACAGTTACCCTACTAGGAATAATTACAAACTTGAAGCCATTCCAAATAGACTTGAGAAAACCAGAGGAAGCCATGTGACAATGAAGATCAAACTTTTCAATAAAATGCCGAGAGCTGCTTGGTATGTGCCCTTGAAACGATTTGAAAAAGCAATTTCTAAATGGCTAAGAGAAACTCTTTTTTACTCCATAGATAAATACTTTAACTGTGATATTAGTGTTTTAAGTACTTACTTTGAATGTTATTAACTAATTTAAATTATTTTACTCTGCTAAAGCCTTTATTGTTAATGTTATTGTTAGTTTTTACCCACTTAACTGTTATGTTTTTCTGTTTTATATTATCTATTTATTAATTTATTTATTGTTATAGACTTGATATAAATGGATCTGTATTGTAATGTCTATTTACAATTAAGACTCATGAGTTTGTCAATTACACACGTTGTGTTCAAAGACAATAAAATATTCTTGATTCTTGAAGTTGATAAAGCGAGTCGGCCATGAATCATTCGTTCTCCAAGAGACCCATTATGGCTATATTCACAACTGATGACTGGCTATATGAACAACATTTTCTTTTTATTTGGTGACAGCTTACTTTTCCGGACTCTGAAATCAACTTTAATTTTGCTCAACCATTCCTGACAACAATCTCCTCAAAACAGCAGGTTAAGGCTGTATAATAAATATCGGAGCGATATAAATAAGCAAGTGTGTACTGTATATAACATATATATTTGTTTTGCTTATAAGTAATAGTTTTGTTGAGTCATAGAGGGGTAATCCTAGAGCGGTATTGCCTGTTATACAGACAATGTTAGTATATATTATTGCCAAAATTATTACCGTAACCTGTTCAGTTTATAAAGCCATTGTCATAACAAAAAAAAGATGAAGAATGGGTATGTTAATCAAATGATATCAATAGTAGTTGTTGCATATTCGATATAGCAGAAAGAATTAGTAACTGGTTTATCAGTAATGAATGTTGAGGTGCAATACCTAAGTTAGGTAAGTGAACCTGATTGTGGAAAAGAACATAATGTATTTTTTAACACTTTCTTCCTTTGAAATGTTTGACATGACCTGTGAACAATATCACATAACCTACTGATTGTAAATATTAAAGAAAAAGTACATTAGTACTAGTAGAGAAGCAGAGAAGTAGACCAGAGTAATTCCATTCAAATAAAAAAAACATTACGTCAAAAAACATTTTGTTGCAGTCGATGCTCTCTTAAACATCCTCCATGAGATAGGAACCTGGGTTGGATAACTGAAAGAGCAGTTAAAACTTATATTGCCGTGTTTACTTTTGTTTGTTTTTTGAAAGAAGAGTGGTAAAAAACAAAATTGTATTTTAGAAAAAGTTTTAAACACTGAAAAAAATGTAAAAAAATAAAAAGACGCTACTTAATTTTATATACAAAAGAATACGTCTGAATTAACACCTCAACATCTATTTACCGTTGAATATCAACATAGATATATCAAATGCCGTGGTGGATTAAAGTGTGGGTGTTGGGAGAGCGCGTATTGTATGCTATGCATACAGTAGATCGCTGGTTGTGGATGATCCTTTTGTGTATCTGTTTATTATAAAATAAATATGGTTAACAAATATAAAGGATATTTGAAATAAATATAAAACAACAAATATAAAGGATATTTGAAATAAATATAAAACATCAAACTAAACTGATTTTTGTTTTAGCCCGTTAACAGAAAAATGTGTGGTCACACACGTCTATTTAGACTACTAACAATATTCAACTTGATGGCATACCTTATCAAACCTTTCAGGTCTTGTCCCACAGCCAAAACAGCATCTACAGGGCGGCGTGAACTTCTACTTCTCCTAAAAACAACCAAGAGTCCAACAGTGGTCCATGGCCGAACGAGCCGTCCGCGGCGCTCTCAACTGGCAAAATGTCTAGCTACCACATGCAAGACAATACAAGATCTGTATAATGTATCCCTACGCTCACTACTGCCTCAGATGTTGCTGAACCAGCATTTTAAGCATATATGGCTTTTACTGGCATTTACAAATCATTACCGTGAACTAACAATGGAAAACTATTCGCTTCTTAGTTTTAGTACAGCCTTAAATAATCTAAGTAATAAAAGCATTTATTCAGTACATGCGTTCTCTTGATAACTTTAATTGTAAAATGTAATGCTGAATTGTTGGGTCATTGAGGAAAAAGTAACATAGTTGTTTCGACTATGTCAATGTTGCAATGTCTATTATGTACCTTAAGCATGTATTTAAAAAAGATAATGTTTGAAGAAAATAAGTAAGAATAAATAACTTACAAATTCGAAGAACAAATCTTGATTTGATTTTTATATGTATTTTTCTTTCTAAAAACTGATAAGCAAGCAATTGACTTTTCTACCTGAAATACTTGTGAGGGTATACTCTTTCTGTACAAAAAATTATATTCAAATTCAAACTCTAGCTTAGCTAATATGCAAACACAATCTGTTTTACTGTCATTAAAACTGAACATCCACAATTTTAGAAATCAGGACAAAGTTTTAAAAATGAAACTTTATTTACCGGACATCCTAGGCATCAGTGGGCATGAACTGTACAGCTAAAATATTGATTAGCAGTTCCATCATTATAAAGAAATATTAAACTCAGATACTGATGAAGAATTCTGATAGATTGTTATAACTAACTGTGCCTGCAGAACATATCATGACACATACACTTTAGTTGCAGCATTTCCAACATTGAGACAATGGAAAACGTACCTGTGGTTGTATCGTTTCAGCTTTTGAAGACCGTATTTGGAGTCCATCGAGCCCTTGGAGACAGGCAAAGACTCCAAGTTGGCCATCAACAAGTTTATTGATGCTTTAAGTTCTTCTATGTATAAAGACTCCATCTCCTTCAGTACAAATTTTGGCATCAACTTCCTATTCTGCAACATCAAATTTATTTATGAGAGAATTGTAGAAATATTTGAAGTGAATCAGGCATTTTAGATTGTATTTTGTTGACCAAAACTTCAAAAAATTATTTTACACCAAATATGAGAAATGGAAATGGTGTCTGCAGTGAATTGGACTTCTGCGGGAACATGGCCACCTTTCAGAGGAGAGCATCTACTTGCAGGCAACCCCCATGAGCGTGTCGGCCAGTTGAAGCCAACCAGATAACCCATTTTCACTTTTTTCCAAATGAACCTGTTTATCAAATTATTTGTTATCACTAAAATGCATTTTTGATTGTTATTTATTAATATTTATAGATAATAGAAAAAGATTAGTTAGTATTGTTACTTGCTGTTAAAAGTTTATCATGTCATTAAGCTTGTCTTATTGTATATTCTGGAATGTACGCATTATCAAGAATGAAATATTATTGCGGTCTTAACACATTAAAAAGTATTTACTTTGCTCACATTCATTCACACATTTCATTTGGTATTACATTTTACGGCTCAACTAATAAAACAAACTTAGATAAAATTTTAAAACAGCAGAAAAAAGCTATTAGAATTATGTTAAATTTAAAAGATGATGATTCGGCTAAAGAACACTTTAAGGATCTAAAAATATTAACTGTTTACGGTCACTATATTTTTGAGAGCATTTTACTTGCCCAAAAAGAAGCAGCAAATAAGGTAAATTCTGATATACCTGTAAACCCATACAACACAAGGGGAAGAAATGAAATCACACAGGCACATAGGCTTAAGTTCTTTGAAAAAAAAAAAAAACAAATATGGGGAAAAAGTTTTTGAAACACATTCCTCTTAACATTAAATCAGAAAGTGGGTCAAAATTTTAAAAAAAATGTTAAAAGAATACTTAATTAACAAATCTTTGTATTCATTGGAAGAACTCTCCACCACCCTCTAGTACACTTCAATTTTTTCATTCTCTTTAACTAAATAATTTGTGCAAAATGTTTATAATTTTTAACTTTTTTATTAATTTTTACTTGTAGGACATTAAGAAAAACGATTTATTTTATGTCTAATGTAAATCATTTCAGCTACTTTATTGTCTCTTTAGAATAAAAAATGTGACACTATTTACTATGTACCATTTGTACATGAAAATAAATAAAGAGTTTTGACTATGACTATAACTATGACTGTATTGTAAAATAGTTATTTTTCAATGGAAGTTATTACAATTTCATTGTTTTTCTTGATATTGTTGTTGACTTGGTTTGTTAATATTATATCCGTTATAGTTATCTTGTAATGGTTCTTGTTGCTGTTAATGACTGCTTTTTAACTTTTGCCATATTGTCAATAATAATTTATGTTATATTCACATCTGCTTAATGCAATTGTTAACAACTGTAAAATGGTGTATTGCCTCAAATTAAATAAATAAATTGTGAAGGAACAAAAATTATGTAATGATGAAAATAATATTCGTGAAAACCGTCATGAATATATAATCTGCAACAAATTTTAAAATAAAAAAGTATACAATTAATCAATGAGTTCTCGTTTATCTTCTAACTAATGTCAGTTTACATAGGTGGTCTTATCGCGCCAATCTGGATGTATGATTGTTTCAGTTACCTTTTCCATTTCTGCTACCTTCTGCATTCTTCCATCTAGTTCTCTTCTTATTGCAGCAGCTTGCTCATCGGCCGAATCCAGCTGAAATCAACACAAAATTTAATGTATTAGCCTATTACAATAGACAATACAACAAACTATGACAATTTCATGGATGGGAGGATAACCTAAAAGATGGGTTTAACGAGGTCATGCAAACATTAAATAAATTATTGTTAATGTGTAAACATTTTACTTTTAGAATTGTATATAAGAAAATTATAATTTAGTCTCAAGTAAAATATTTACAGACACTATTTAAATAATTCAAATAAAAAATCAATTACTTATAAGTATTTATCTCTCATCTGCACTGTTTTAATATAAATTTCACATAAATTTTCCTAGGGAAGTTAGAGTACTAGAAAAACTGAAATTTGTTTAAATCAAACTCATTAAACTCTATAAGTCAGTAATAACAAATCATATAACAAGAGAACGACACAACAAATCGCTAGATACACATCCAAAAACAATGTGTTGTAAATATAGAGATCAACGTATATTTCTAAATAGTGTGAATAAAATAATTGAAAACTTAGGACGACTTAAGTTCTCTTTTTTTTCCCCCACTAGAAAATGTGTTATTTTTTCCATTTTTGTAATTTTGATACTTCATGGCATGAACATAATCTGCAAGTGCAGGACATGTTCTGACAAAACCAGAAAGAGGAAAAAGTAAGTAGCTTTTACTAGTGTCACACCAACCTTTTTTTTGAAATCACCTCACACAAAGCTACGACTTTTTAAAGATCTTGAGTTCCCCTTTAACCTGTCATATCTCTGTCTGGTTTGGTACTGTACTCAAACAACAATCAGCAACTGATGACTTTATGGTCTATACAGCTCTCCTCGCTAGGGGAAGCACCAAAAGAAAGTTTTTTTCAATCGTAAGGGTTGTTGGTTATGATAACTGTATGGGTAAGTCGGTGGCATAGTGGTTAGCGGGCCGGACTTCGGAACCATGGCAGCAATGTCGTGGGCTCAAATCCGCGTTCTGCCAGTGACTTTTATTAGCACCATTCACCTCTGTACTGTAGCGGCTCACCCCCTTACTTTGTCTGATACGATCCACACACAGATCAAAAGTCTATGAGAATGGTGCAAAGTAAGGCAAAAAATCATATACTGCCTGGCCAGGTTAACTTTCTACATTTAAAGGTTCCATTCCCGCTCATGAAGAAAACTGACCTGGTGGTGAAACTCACAAAGGATCTGTGGCAATCGGCTGGGTCGTCAATGTGAATAGTGGCAAATTAAGTTGGGAGTTTAGAGGTTTGGTTGTGTCATTGCAAGTTACATTTTGGTCAACACCGATTTTGTTACTTAAAACTTCTGTTTACTCTTACAGTGTTTGTATCGACTATGGTTTTGCAAACTTAATCATTATTTACTTTAACATAACCATTTAAATATACTGTATTTCCACCACAACAGAAACAGAAAGAATGTTGGCATGTAACATACCAACACCGATGTATAATTTGAGACCACTGAACCGAGCAGTTAACAAGTGCTCCATGGCTGCAATGGTGATCAACATATGTGATGAAAGTAGGGTATACTGTATATGACTGCTAGAATGGATGGATTTATAGCTATTTCTATGAAACAAATGGAAAAGATTTACCAATATACTGAATGTCTCTCAGTTAATACTATTGAAATTGTTATTTACCTGAAGTGCATTAAATAATAACTGATGTTCGAACTTCTTCACTCCGAGAATCTGTTGAAACATGTCGTAAAGCTGTTCTTTGGACAGGACCAGTTCGCTGTTGAGCGTCTGTTGCTGCATTCTGGATGGCCTTTTCGAGTCTTCATCTCCCACTGTAATTGATTGTCCAATTTAGAGAATATACATAGAAATAGAGTCGACACTCTTTTAAACAACAATCTAAGAACTGGCACTAGTTGGGCAACTTGAGTTTGGCTTCATCCCGGTTATGTTCGGGCGCACAGCAACCTCAACCACTGCGCTGAGCTGTACGCGCCATTTTATTTGTGATTCCAGAATGGCTCTAGTACTAGGAATGTTGGACAAAAGAGAGTCTACTGTACCATGTTGTTCGTGTGACCACTCCCAACACCGTAGGACCAGTCTCATTTATTTATGTACCTAAAATCCTTTACTTGCAAAATATAACACTGTAGACAAAATAAAAATCTTGATAAAGTGAGCATAACATGGTAGGCTTGACTAATTTAAATTGATATTGATGAACAACTAATTGAATAAAAATAACAAAATAAAATAAGTAACAGCAACAACAATAAATAAGGGTAGCAAAAATAAATATTAATGTGTCACAATAATAAATTTCATTGATTCAAAATGTCCTCTTACTTAAAAGTTTAGAGATTGAGGACATCGCCAATGGACTGGCTTCAAAATCTTTGGATATTTATGTAAAAAGAAAAAGAAAATTGACCGGAGCTGGATGTGAATCACAGTACTGTATTGTTCATATATACTTCGTATGGTGGAGATTCCTTACTATTGAAAAAAATATGTAATTAATAACACATTAGAAAAACTTTTCACTTAATAAAAACTGGGTTTCATAGACCCACTGAGTACACTATCAGCGTTGCTGGTACTTGCACCAACTGAAACAGACCGCTACAAATTCTTAGTACTTTATTTTTTACTAACATAAGTGCACGAATATAAATACAGTAAGTATGTAGCTCTACAGAGTGGAAGATGGCTGAAAGATACTACAGAGGCAAATAATTTTTATGATCAGGTTTGCTAACAGTTAAAAGGGATATTTTGCCATGAGTTGGTGAAACTCAGATTTTGGTAAGTGTTATGGGGGAACGGAGGAACAAAGAATCAATGTAAGATACTAGACCTCGTCCACCTTCCCAGCCAATGTAGACAAACTTGACACCAGTTTTTATTTTAGGAGAATTCATGCAAACATACTTTTTACTGTTCAAAAGCATGGCGTTTGACACTCACTCGTCTCTTAATACATTTAGATTGGTTTGAGATCCTGACAATCAGTAATGGATGACATAACACAGAATAAAGAAAACTCGCACTGAAGAAAAGCGTTTCATATCAGCAGCAAAGTAACGATAAAATTTAGTGCAGCTTGAAATAAATCATCAATGAAGATGGGGAACAAAGTTGACCCTTGAGGAACCCCCGATGTAATTATAAAAGTTTTAGATATACTAGCAAAACTTAACAAAGAACATTGGCTTGTAGTATTAAATATGAATTGTCATTTACTATAGTGAAAAGTGCATGGTTTAATTTGTGAAAAAAAAATATATATATATATATATATATATATATATATATATATATATATATATATATATATCTGAATAATCTTATGAAAACACTTTTTGTAATGGCAGTTCTTTATTATCACACTGTTTATTTATATATGAAAATAAATTACTTAAAAATAACAGTACCTTTGAATATGCAGTCAAATTTGGCCATCCATGACGCTAATACAGTTTCTTTACTGAGACCATCTATTTCCGGCAAGGATCTGGAATCAAGATATAAATATTATGTTTTGAAATGAAAAAATCATCACACATTTTTGTAGAGCCATTTTTTTAGATTGATAAACTAAATCTGAAGAAGATATCAAACCTGATTTGAAAAAAAAAAAAAAAAAAAAAAAAAAAAACATTCAGTGAATTTAGATTGATGGCATAGCAAAACCATAGTTCAGTTTATATGGCTAAACTATTCAGCACAGTGGGAAAACTAATAAAAAAGAGACAACAAATTTTATGAGAGGTTTTAAAAATAAATGCCAGAAGATTTTATGACTGGCTCAAACAGCTAAAGTAGAACATTGATGATCCGGATTAATTGAGACCGGCCCCCATCCAGATTACCAAATTACCTTAGAAAATGTTGGGGAAAAATTTTAAAAGTCACTAAAATATTGCTCACAATTGCATTATTTTTGCAAATTATACTAAAAATTTGTGACTTTTCTTGCATTGTAAGGAAAAATCAGTTACTTTTTGGTGACTTCGGTGATCATTAACTAAAATCAATGACTTTCGGTGACTTTTGGCGACTTCAGTGATCAGTAGACACCCTGACTGAGGTTCATTATATCAAAGGTGATTTTTTATCATCTTCGATACACTGAGGTTCACCACAATCGTCCATTACTTCTTTCTAATAGCCTATCAAGTGAGGAATAAATGTGGTTTTACTGTCATAAGATAACTTACATTTTGCCACTACAAAAAAGAATAGCAGTCCATTGTAACATTACAAATTATCATAAACGAATGGATTTACCAATAAATAAACCAATGGTGTCATAATGGAGTTTTGTTGGTAACGAATTTAGGTTAAAGACTATATATGATGACGGAGAAAACCTAACAGTGATGCAAACATGCAAATGAGCATTGAGAAAGACTAGAAGACTTCTGTACTCATATAAATGTAGTAAACATTGGATTGTAAAATCAGAACTCAAGAGAATAATGTAAAATTCATTTGTACAAAATGAAAACAAATCCTTAATTAATTCTTCTGTAATTAATGAAACAACAACAACACAATTAATTAATAAGTTCACTGCAAACACGCGAAAAAAGAACGGCGCTACAAAAACAAAGAAGCATAGAAACTAGAACACTGGATTATGTGGCAGCTGTAGAGCGACAGGTTGCAACACGAAAGAAAATGGATGAGTTCAAGGATTCAATTTGTTGTTATTTTTAACCTCAATATGTGGAAGTTTTGCAATCAAAACTTTGATACATAGAGGTTTTTAGATTGTGCATCGGTGCTACCGTACAAAAGTTTAAAATATGGAGGTTATCCTGGCTAATCCTTTGATAAACTAAGGTAGAAATAACATTAGATTAAAGGCAGGTTCAATGGGAACGGAAAAACTTTGTTACATAATGGAATTCGATATAGTGAGGTTCGATATATCAAAAATTTCCGCTGTATATATTTTCTCTTATACAGTAAAAATTCAAGAAAAGAAATAAATTTAAAAATTTTTAATGTTCAAGTACTGTATTACATTTTATTTATAATTTATAATAACATGTGTGCAGTAAAAAACATCAGACATTATTTTACATAAAAAAATGTATGATGGGCTTTTGAATTGTGGTAGCGGTTTGTTTTTTCGCAGCTACAGCCTTAAACTGTAACTTAACATGTAACGGAAATGCAACTCTGTGTGTTATTACGCATCACTGACCCCGCTCAGGGTCAGTGGACTGACACGACTGCTGACTAGCGGGTGGAGCAATGCCACAAAGCAGGTGTATAATTGGTTTTGTGACCCTGAACATACTCCCTCACTGTTCCGCGATCGCTCCTCAAATCCTCACTACGCAGTATTCTTCCATCTCCCACTCTCCGCAAGGCAGACAGTATACAATGTCTTATTTTTGCTATATAAAATCCAGGTTATCAACGGTCTGAATTTTTATGTCCGAATTATCGACGTTCTACGAGTGCTAGGTATCCCTCTAGCATCAATAACTAAAATCTTATAAAATACTCAAATATTTTCTGGATCTATACTAAGTGACTCTAAACTCAACCATAATCTGAGTAATAAGAATCAAATCAAATCAATCAAATCTCTGTAGCTCGTGAGCTCATTTGGGCCGAGCATGAAAGACTCTAATAAGAATCAGCAAACACTTTGGTAAAATTAGAAAGTTTTGAACAATTTGAATTTTGAAAAAATTTGCACAGTTCAAAAAGATGTCAAGGGTATACAGCTTCCGATTGGTCCAACGTATTTCCACAATTGACACATATATTTTTTATTGTGGTAAAGCACAGTCATTATAATAAATACTAAGATATCCAGAATGGTATTGAGTAGAGTCTTATTTTATGACCTACGATTTAATTGAGCTATTATAATAATATAATGTGTACGTTTATTTTAGGTATAGTATATTGTAAATGTGTGCGGTTAACTCAAGTCAAGTTCAGATTAATAAATTATATTATGGATTTTTTCGTGTTTAGTTGCACAGTTATAGCTAAATCGTAAACTAATGTAAATAGCTTTTATTTCTGTTTTCAGAGAAAGATCAACTATGACCACATGGATTTCAAATATAGTAAAATGGGAAAATAATATGTTTATATTGTAAACAAACTAAGGAGAAAAGTAGTTTCACAAGAATAACAGTGGAACTAATGTAGAGTTTGTTCTCTTTTCATCCATAGTTTTGCTTTATGAAATTTACTACTATATAAATTACAAATGCGCTTGACCAAACTAAGCTTTGACTTTGTTGTTACTCTCACCTATGTGCATAAGAAAAGGTACATACCTGACTCTCTTTTCAATGTTGTTTCTAAACACTTCCCTAAAGTCATGTTGAGAACAGGCACCTGACTGTACAATTTTCAAAACACGATCTGAACGTAAGAAAACTTCAAAATAACTTTGGACTGCATTCTGAAAAGCTTCATCTGCCATAATTTGTGTATCACCTTTGAGAAAGCTCTGAAACAATCAAAATTAGCAAATTTAAATGGTATTCCATACAAGATTTTATAACGGGATATTTACTCCAGATCCTACAAGTGTCTTATTACACTTATTAAATGAATGTGCAAAAGAACACTGTAAAGTAGTAAAACAAAAAATTATCACAACAAATATTTTCCAAGACAAAGGAACAGTGTTTAACCCTCCAAGTGCTACGTATATTAGTCCTTAAGTGCTGACCATTTTTTTAGTTTCGCGCAAGCATTTAAGCAAATGTGCATAATAGTTATTAATTATATGAAAAGTATATCATATTGCATATCAATTTGTTCAGAAAAATGTCTACTATTAGAAAATATGATTCATTAGATCTTACTTACCATTTATTTTTTTCCAAATTTCTAGATATCAAGGGGTAGTTTTATTTTGTTACCCGCGTCTTCAGGTTTTTCCATTTCAGGGCATGATTAGATAGGCAAATAAAAAAATCTGAGATAGCCAAAATGTTGCAAATTTTATTACCTTTCCAGTGATATAATGTTTATAATGTTCTTAGTAAACAAAGATAACATAACATTAACAATTTGCGATGTAGCAGCTGTACTTCAGACGACCAAAAAAAATCAGCTGCAGACAAACAAGTTAGCCAACTTTGATTTTCCACTGAAATATGTATTGAACCAAAAGTATTCAGATAGAATGATATTTCCTCTTCAATACTATATAAAATATATGCCGATCCGTCAATAAACAACGGATCTGTGACGATCGTAGTAAACCCTTGTAAAATCGTCGCGATCGCGACGATAGCGCTATACGCGTTGCCGAAATGCGTCGCGATCGCGACGTTTAGCACTTGGAGGGTTAACCCTGAAATAAACCGTTCAGAGGTTAAAGGTGTTCATTGGTAAAATAATGTCTAAATCATGCAGAACCTGTGCTTTTAATGTATTTACAGGAACGCTTGGTTTATATGAGTCTGATAAATTATAAGTAGTAGATTTGGAAAAAAAGTTCTTCAAGAAGGTCGTAAAAAATAGATAGAAAGATAAATATCTCTTTATAGATAGATATTAAGACCATCTACAGTGCAAGGTCATTGAAAAAGGTTTGAGTTACAACCAAAAATTGTATAGAACATTGTAAATTGAGATCAATTAATAATTCCACCTACAAAATAATTAAAAACTCATCACTCTTTTTTATTTTGGGTGTATTTACGCTAGTGGCATTTTTTTATGTTTTGATGGGGAACGGTCCAAACCCCAGTCTTGTTACTTTCTAACATCAACCAGTTGTTAGAAAGCATCATTAATTAATAGCCCAATGACAAAAGGCAACTGGGTCCGGAATCAAACCTTAAAACCTTTCAAGATCGAACCGACAACCTTTGGATTCAAAGGCGAGCACTATAACCACTCAGCTACCCAGCCAGTTTTCATGTGACTATTATCATAAAGTATGAAATCAAAGATCATAACTCTAGTGTAACTTTAAACTGCTTTGAGACTTGTTTTAGGACATCCGAAAAAGACTTCTTCAGTAACCGTGTTGCCGACCATGCTTACCAGTTTTCTGAAATTATTATACATGCTATTAGCATGAGTACATTGTACTCATGAGTTAATGCTATTAGCATGAGAGTGATCACTACCATGAACATATCATAAGTTGTGGAAACAATAATTTAATTTAAACTCTACAAAAATTAAAGTTTCTGCTGAACTGTTTCCATCGCAATCACACTCACAACTGAAACAGCATGGCATACTCCTGATGCATCCTCTTTCTGCCTTCTGCATATGGAGTCCAATGCTTGGTCAGAGTAAAATCACATCTAATAGATTTAATGGTTCCAATTATTTGGCGGGATGAATTATTAATTTACCTCACAACGAAAGAAATTACTGTTTGCCATTCCTGCCACCTCTTTCAATGACAATACAATAATGATGTTATGAACCTATTAATTTGAGAAATTTACCTGAAACCTTCCTTGAATCAGTTCAAGCTGCTGTTTGGTTATCTTCAACTGGCGTCTGGTCATATCCGTGGGTTGCTTGCTGTTGAAGGGGTAAGCGATACACCGAGAAATGAACACATAAAGTTGGATCCTCCTCTTCCTCTCTTCTTCTTCCCGCTCTTGTTTATCCTGTAACAACATAGTATTGTATTACATAATAGTTTTAAAAGTACAGTTCAAACAAAAATCTCACCAAAGACCGGTGTAAGAGTTTTCAGGTGTATATAGTGCTTCTATATGAAATAACAATATTTTTAGGTAGGCTCAATGGCCTAACATGTCTTCCGAAGGATGGTCGCAGACTAACTTTTTAATTTTACAAGTTAACTATAGGGTAATAAGCCATTGGTACAATTAATCTAAAAATGTAAGAGGTTTTTATTCTATATTTTTTATTTCAACCATTATTCATGTAATTGACTTCCCAATTTTACACATTCGTAACTATTTATCTCACAACAACAACAAACTATGAACTGTTACCATAACTGGTGATAAGGCGCACTAAATACAGCGATCCAAATGATCCAAATGATGGACAACAGTTCTGCCCACAAATCCCAGGGGCATGATCAGCACACTTGGCCATCACACATCAGCATCAGCAAACATATTTTAACCTGTCAATGATCACGTGTGCTGATGACGCCCCCAGGACAAAGGAGTGAAACATTTGTCCATCATGTGGTTTGCATTACACAGTGAGTCTCATCAACAATTAAATGTATTATTCATCATTAGTTACATATTTTTACCACTCTTTCACTTACTAATTTCATAAATTTACTTAAATTTAGCGGGGGTCAGCCAAACTTATGAACAGGCCAGAGCCCATGTAGGCTATTTTTTGGTTTGGTTGCCTAAAACAATTGGTCTTCAAATGGTAATTTATGTTATTTTTTAAGCTATCAATGTTCGTATATTTCAGTAATGTTTGGAAATAAATATTCTTTTCTTCAATAATGTTTGTACCATGCACACTAATCCTTTTCAGGGAAAGTTGTTCAAATCCATCAAATATTTGAGGTCATCCTAGGAATTGAACTTGTCACTTATTCAACCAGAGTCCAAGATGATAAAGGTTAGGGTAGCCAGATGCTCATTATTTTAATGTGCTTTTAGTGAATTTTAAAAATCATGGCAAGTCTTAAAACAAAATTAAAAGTGACTGTGTTAAAAACTAAAATGTACAATTTACCTCTCATCACCTGAAAAATATGAACTTCAGTGATAAGAAAACCTTGTTTGTATTTGAACTGACCTGGAGTTCTGACTCGGCCCTTTCACTGACAACGGAGGGACTGGGGCTGGTGGGGCGGGGCAGGGAGTTGGCTCTGGGGGCGCCGGGGCCGGCACCCCCGGACAGACTAACCGTCTCCGCTGACACAGCACTCGACGGCGACAGGGACCTGCACAGACAATGACATCAGTGGTCCCATCAAAGTACTATGAAAAACACTTCCATGGATGATATATAGGTTGTGGCAAAAATATTGAGCTAAACTTCACCATGTCATTCCTTATGACGAAATTCATTGAGTAATGTATAGTCATGTATGCTATGCAGTACATGCTAAAACTGTGTGCTGTATGCCATCATTAGCAGTTTTGTATCTTGCTTGGTTTTCAATCTGTCTGTCTGTATATGTTTTTAATAAATATTCATTATATTTGTTCTTGGTAAAGATATCAAATTGAAACCTTGCATGATGGTGTACAGTAATCGGTTATACTTTAACTGCAAATTTCAAAATTATATGACTGAAAATAGACAAAATTACAAAGACTGTGAATATTTAATAAAAAACACAGACAGAGAGACAGGCGGAAAACCAAGACAGATGGAACAGTACATTACAAAATAAATGTTGTTTGTTGTTTTGTTTTAACGTTTCAACCTAAGGACAAGCCTGGTGAAGTTTGGGTCAATAGTTTTGGGACAACCTGCATCTTCAAGATTCTTTGCCTACTGAGTACCTGAGAAACTTATCTTTTATCTGATTCATACAAAATTGTGTACTGAAGAAATAGTTCCTGTGCAAAAAATCGTTTAGCATTATTACACTTTCATATTATCTAGAGTATTTCAGACCTTTATATAAGAGAGAATATGTTGAATGTGGTTAACCACGGGCAAATTTAGACTCCAGAAGGAACAATATCGAGATGATGGACAAATAAATCTGATAGTGTGAACACCTCAGATTTGAAAATTGGATGAAAAACTATTCCATAGTGGCATTTCAGGAAATATGTTTATGTTATGATTTTACTCAGTGTATCATTACCAAATGTTTACCAAATGGTAGTGAATCATTTGTTTGGGAAATCCATCTTCTGTGCTACACAGGATTGCTTTGAGCTCTCAGTCTTAACAATGAGCTAGAGACCGTTCTGCCTTTTGCGTCTGAAAGATTACGAGGGCACTTGTTTACCCGATTATAAAAAAGAAGTGAACACATACGTCCAAAAAACAATAACATTAAAAAAAAAGAAATAAAGTTATCATCTTTGTCTCTTTGAGGAAGAATAGCACTGAGCTCAATAAAACTTTGGTTTTTAAGATGCATTTATAGCTCAGAGTAAAAATTTTAGAATCTATAAACGAAGATATAAATCAAAATAATTCTAATTGCCATTTTATTATGTACAGTAAATTCTATAGTAGGGTCGGTTTTTCTATGAATTCCACTTTTCACACTTAATTTGACCAGGCCTCGCCCTTAAATTGCATGATTTTTTTACTAAAAAAATTTTAACCACATAAATATGATGTTAAATTCTAAAAATGTAACGAGTTTCGTTACGTGGTTTGATTTATTTTTAGCATTATAATTTGTGTGAAATATGTAGAAAATATTAGAAAAGTGAAAATTTAATGTATTGTACAGTATTTCTAAACACAGTAAGGATGATAATTGAGATAAATACTATGCCTATTTTATACTGTTATTATACATAAATAATAGATCTATATAAAAAGAAGTCATGGAAATTATTCTGATAGCTAAAAGAAGGAGAAAAAATTGGAAACCCCTATAAGACAATATAGGGCTCCAAATGCAATATTGTAGTTAAATAGTTCCTTTATATTTTGTGCTGACCCCTCTTTATATTAGCAACCTCTAGAAAAATTTGTGTTGATACTTTCATACTAGTTGATAAAATATTAGGAAGACTATGAAGAAATCATCAAGCAGGTCTTTTTTCGGTTGTACAACACTTTTAACATCCTCCATTCGTTAACCTGAGTCACGTTTTAATCGTTTACATCAGAAACAGATATAAAGTAATCAAAAACAGAATCACAGAAGACAGAAGTAACACACACTACAGTGACAAAAGCACACAACAGAGTCACGGAGTCACGACACCCAACACAGACGGAGAACTACCTGCGATGCGCATTCGTAGACTGTCTTAGCCGAGTCCGCTCCAGGCTGGCCAACAAAACCACACATCACAGGGTTGCCAACCAAAAATGCAGGTAATTTAGTAAATTTTCTACATCCTTTTCGTTAAGTTTACCATGAATTACAGCTAGCATTTTGAATCACGATTTGAAAGATTAAAATCATCAGCGGCTTGTGAACAAAGAGGTTTGCCAATCAATATTATCAGAGATTCCTTTACGGGAGCAGACACACGAACGATTTATTCTTTATGTTATTTTAACTTTATATCTTGTTGAATATCCCCTATCCCAACTATGTTAAAAAAATATAGTATTCTCATTTGATTAAAAAAAAATAATAATAATAATAAAGTTGTAAGCTTGAATGTTTGTTTTTATCCCCACAATGCCCTATATATATATATTAATCACTACTTCCCAAAAGGGCAATTTTTCCAAACTTTGGGTGCAATACTCTCTAAAAGTTTTTTTGCTTTGTTAATGAAGTTTTTAGTGTACATTTTGGTCACTGAAGTGACCAAAATTTACACTAAAAACTTCAAAACTGAACTGTCTGAACTTTTTTCTTGAAGGAAAAAGTTCAGATGTACCTGAACCCATTTTACCTCTAATGTTTCAACAAATTTAGTTTTTTATGATATTTTTCATAACTTTTTCTTCGATATTTTTTCAAAAATGTTTATTGGTTAGTTGAATTTGGCAACTTAATTTAAAATACCCCAAGAAGGAGCTGCATTACGGACCCAGCAAATTTACAACAAAATTTGTCATTTATTTATTTTTACAGGAATTCTATGATAGTGTACATTCCCTGCTATCAAGGTGATCTTAACTAACAATATTTAACCTCAACTATATGAAATTACATGATGTAAGGTAACTACATAAATATGGAAGATGTACAATGTCATTTATTTATTTTTACAGGAATTCTATGATAGTGTACATTCCCTGCTATCAAGGTGATCTTAACTAACAATATTTAACCTCAACTATATGAAATTACATGATGTAAGGTAACTACATAAATATGGAAGATGTACAATGTCATTTATTTTTCTCATGTACCCACATTTTCATGTTTCTTATTGTTTTCAAAAAATACTTTTATAGTTTCTTCACGACTCCCCCAGTTGGTAAAACTAAAAACACAACGAAAGGGGGTCTAAAGACCACATATAATTAAGTACATCCACACAAACACACTAAAGATAGGTTATTTTTAATGTAGCTTGTTTATTGCATTTCAATGTGATCAATAAGTTAAACTGAATAAAAAAAAACATTATTCATACATGAAATACTGTACCAGCATACATCTAAGTTATATGTTGTATTAGATTAAGATACATATACATCTGTTAGGCCATAATAAACATGACAGGGATGCTAAATATACACATACTTTAAACCTTGCCTTAATTAACTGTCTAATTTAAAAATAGAGAGAGATAAGAATAAAAAAAATTAATGATAATAAATTTTTTAACTGGTATTAAAGTTTATAAACCGTGCACTTAACTTCAACCGATAGTAAAGATAGGAAAACAGTTCTACAAGAGAATTTAATAAATTCCAAACACTAAAAATTAATTAAAATTTTAAATTTTATTTAGGATTCTTAAATATCATATTAAGGTTAGATAAATGTAGCCTTAGCATATTATACACTTTGTATGCTATTTGTTCACTTACACTTGAACTCTTATACATACATATTCAAATATAATATGCAACTTTCCTCAACAATATCAGTGTTCTAAGCTACTGAATAATCTACCTTTATGATGAAAGACCGACACAAGGGATGAACTTAATAAACTACAACTATAAGTTTGAAGTTCATCCATAATTGCAAAACTCTTCGGGTTCATCTACTAATTAACTTGGTTAGATATTAAAAGACTCTACCCTGTTCTTTGAACAACACTGTATACGGATTATTATGTTCATAAAGTGCAGCTCACAGGACTTCAATATAAAATTCCTTATTGGTTTGAGCTTGTGTCAAACAGAGTAATTTAATCAATATTTGATTAATTTTATGTCATAACCTTTTATATTGTAGATAAACCCAGTCAGAGGCCTCGACACACACAAAGGATAACAATCAAATGTCTAGTGCAGTGTTTCTCCACTGGTGGTACGTGAGAGGATTTCAGGTCGTATGCGAGGGAAAAAGGAAGAAATAAAAAATTAAATATACTGTGTATTAAATAAGTGATTCTGATCGACGTGAAGTCGACGGTTGATTTGGTCAGAACACTTCATTCTGCGTTACAAAGCATTTCCACAGCACCTTCTCTAAATAAAGCTATTTCGTACCAACTTGAGAAAATAAATTATTATTAAGACTCCTGTTTTTTGAGCACATTTATTTTAACAAATAATAATTTTGTGTACTATACTTGTCTAAACTTGAATTATTTTAAGTTCAAGACTTACCGTGAACTAGTCAAGTTACAAGACACACTCCTCAGAAACAATGACACGTGAAGGAAAATTTATTTGGTCGTGTCCACAAAGAATTTTAAGTTTATCGCTTGGTAACACTAGAACACGTGCTTTATCAAACCCAATACGTAGGGACATCCTATTTAGTTTCTCCCCCAGAGGAAATTAATGTGCTGGTCCCTGGTGCTATAATTACGATTCCCATTTGCAATGGTAAGCGCTCTTTCCACTCCTTAAATGTCAAATTAGCATATTGTTTCACAGAAAATCAAAACAATATAAAATTCTGCAAAATTTTTAGTAGTCATCTATATCTATATCAGCTCAACCGATCATCATAATCCTTAGATCAAATTTAAATCTTGGTGATGCTGCTTGTGGTGTTCTCACTTTTTCATAAAGATGTATTTTTTGGTTCTGTATGCATTCGTCATGATCTGTCAAAATAGTTTGTGTTTTGACAGGTAATTAGTTGATAGGTAATAGGTAGGTTTAGTTGATGAGTAAATGTAGAGAGAGGAAACGCAAGTAAATTTTCTCTCTTAAATAGAAGTTTGCAGGATACTGTTTGCCTTGTGTAGAGAGTTGTGGTGAGTAGTGATTCCGGCTGTATCTTGATGGGGATAGGAATGAGTTTGGATGGTACGCCAAAAAATGAAAAAGCATCAGGTGGTACCCAGGCACAAAAAGGTTGAGAAACACTGGTCTAGTGCATTAGTATTTAGTACATGGGAGCCGAGCAATTGCTTGGTAAACTCAAATAGTAATATTCTTTATGGTAATATTGGTTACAGATAGTGCACTAAAGTACCCAGTGCAAAAAGGCATATTTCTTGTTCAAGAGGAGCTTGTTTGCTTCGCTCAACTGTTTCAATGTAGGGTATTGCCTACGGGTGCTGTACTCTGGTATATATTTGTTGAAACACTTGTTAAATTTCTAACTCGTTGATTCTAATTATTTAGTTAACAGCTATTAAATGCAAATTGATTAGTTGTTTTACACTTTTACATGACTTTCATTTATAGAAATGTTCGTAGTCATTTGTTTATTCAATCAGCAGTATGAAGTATGATTTTTAAAATTATAAATCATTTTGATCATACAGTACTACCATTTAATAATTTAGTAACAGGCTGCTATGCAAAACCACATGTTTATAATGGAACACGTGGTCTGCACTTTGACAGTTTATTCAGCTGTTTTCATCATTTCTTTGTTTTGATTTTTTTGTCCATAAGACTAATGTTAAAATTTTTCGAATTTCAATTAAAGATTATAAAGAAATAAGATTTTTCCTGGCATAGAGACCTGTATTTATATTATTTTTATCCCATAACTAAGTTATGTGCATAGGTTGAAGAAAATCGTTTGAGCCATTTTTGAGATCCGTGTGAGTACATACATACAAATATATCTTACTCGTATTAGAATATAGGATGGGTTCAATTACAGAGGATTCTGAATGAAATAAATTTTACGAAATTTTGTATGAAAAAATAAAGATTGGTTAAAAATTGTTGAAACAAACAAGATTACTCTGTGTCAAATAATCTGACATCGTTTTAGAACGATAAAATTAATGAGATGAATAAATTTTAACATATAACCTCATGACTCAAGAAAAAAAGAATAAAGTGGCAAACTATTATATAATAATTGAAATATTTCTACAAATTCCTTAATAAAAAAAGAACTAACCTTATAACACATTTTACATCCCTTATAAATAGCACATATGCTAACTTGGGTTAACTGGGTTGGTAGAGAATATTAGGCCATTGACACTCTAGTACACTAGTGAAAAGCTCAAAATATTCAGATCTTATTTTAGTTGGTTACTCATAACAAACAAATAAAATTTTAGAAATAAGTATATTATATTATGTATTATATTATATATAGGCCTTGTATAGTATATACTTTATAATAATATTTTATATGGTACTCAACAGACTATATTTAATTTCACTTAACAATTAAAGTATTTAAATTGTAACATATGATTAATTTGTAATTTGGTGATTATGTGTTATCTAGTTTGTTGATAAGCTGAAGATGGCTTTAGATATTAAGCCGAAATATACTTATTTCTACTTTTTTTTGTGATGAGTAACCAACTAAAATAAGATATGATTGAAACCATAACGACGAATACATACTGCAAAGACTCAAAATATTACTTTAAAAATATAAATTGTTTTTCATGAAAGAAGTTATACCTTGAAACAAGACAATGCACCACAATATTTTTTTATTACATGTTATGTTTTTGCTACTCATTTATATTTTTGTTAAATGCATAAAGCAATAATTTGAATATGAGCATGAAGTGAATGTTCACTCTAGGTTGATTGGTTGATGTTTGTAACCAATAATTGGAAACCACAATTGTTTTCTCTTAGTGACAGAATAAAATTTTGAACAGATTTTTGTTGTACATGTATTTTGGTAATTGTTGTATGTAAACTTAAAAACTTTCTTCACTGCATTTATATTATTTTTGGAAGCTGTTTATTGTTTGATTGGAAGTATAGAAAATAATCCTGCCAACATGTGCACATTGATCACTTTATCCTGTTTTTTTTTAACTTGGAGGATTAAACGTGTTTGTGACAACAGTTGAAAACTAACTAATGGCTTTGGCTTTATAATGGTAGAGTATAGAGTCCCGCGGCCAACCTTGTGGTAACCGTGGTAACTGCCTACTTAGTGTAATCGACTGTGCGTTTGACAACCAACTGCACTACAGCCGCCACAGACCAACTAAATCCGTCTCATCTTGAAAGTAATTTATTTTATTTGCTAGCAACACGTGTGCTTCTATTAGGATTCTTATTATGTGTTATATATTTTGGATGTGTATTTTCACAGAAAAGTATCATTTGATTTCCTCTCTTGGGGTCAGTTTGTTATTTAAGCTCTATCAAAACCAAATACGAAATATAGCTCCAACACATAAAATCTTGATGATACTAATACTTTTACCATTCTACATCTTTTTTGATCATATTCATATACTATGGTAAAACTTTTTTAAATTATTAACAGTTTTATGACTAGGTCTATTTAAAACAATGAATGTTTAACAACAGTATTATTCTTTTATGACTCTCATGGCCTTCATTAATAACGGAAAAACAAAAATATTTTCTCGTCCAACTTACTGTAGTAAAGAAGGCTCACAGTATTCTAAAATATTGTAGCTGGCTGAGAGCTATTTTTTATGAAAAGTACTGTATGTAAGAGAATATATGTGTGTGTGTGTGTGCGCACATATGGTACACATGTGTGATCACCTATGTAACATGTAAGTAGGTATATGTTGTTTCGGATTGTCTCAAAGTATGTGGGTGAACAAGCTAGGATCACCTGATTGTTAAAGGAATTAAATTGTCACAGAATTACTAGTCTGGAATTACTGACGGCTTATTACCGCATGCTTTTCTCCACTTATAACTGAAATTACATTCAAAAATTTTCTAAAAAATAATGTCTTTAAAAAGTTAATTTTTATATGAGTAGCCTATTATAGTAAAAATAAAAACTGACATGGTAAGCATTATTTAAGATTTCAAAACATTCATTTCACTTTAATAAAAGGATTATGGCTGTAGATTAAGTATGGAATCTTTTGATGATCACCAGGTTTAACATGAAATGTGATCCAATATGTGACAGGCCACCTAAAAACTACCATAGGTTCAAAATCATTAAATACTATGTAAAGCAAACTTACACCTCTAAACTATAAAATTAAGATTTAAAATTAAAATATAATGTCAGTAGGTTTTTTTCGAAATATAATTTTCATTATACTTTTTATAAGGGATTCTGTATAGCTTAAAAATAAAAATACACACTAGACCCTTATTAAATCAATCACAATTGGTAATGAGTCACAGTAAAAAACCGGAATTGCGTTTAGCTTTCCTTCATAATTTTAAACCATTGCATCAAAATTTTTCTGCAAATCAGTCATTTACCGAGGGGTGGTAAATTACTTTTGCTCGTTCCCAAGGAACAAAGCTTTAAACCATATAAAACGTTGGAATTTCAGATAGAATGTTATTCACAGAAACTACACAAAACCAACTTAATTAATAATTAAAACACATGTTCAACATTTACGTAAGGTTAACGACAAAAATATTTGAATCAGGTAGTATGTCAATGAACCACAAAAATCTAGTTGAATACTGTTCTTGAGCGAGATAATATTCCACAGAGTGTGATAAGATGTCTTTGAAAGCTGGGGGTGGGGGGAGAGTGGGTTGGAGGGTTGCAGAAGATTACTGGGTCAGGGTGACGCGAGGAAGCGATGGGGGAAGGCAGGGGGAGGCTCCAAACCAGTCGACTCATCATCTGAAGGCAATTGTCTAGATCTGTACTGAGAGTTATTGTCCATAACACTTGTTCCAGTCAGTGATCAATTACCATTTCATCTCCCACACTCCTTAACACACATCGGGGTGGTCTGTGACTCAGAGCAAAAATTATATGGCCCAAAAAGATTTTATAAAAAATATAGTTTTATTGTAAACTACCTGTTTACATGGTTTCACCGGGACCATTAATAATAATAATAATACTTTATTGTCTTTGGTATTTACATGAAAATACATGACAATAGTAAAAAATACATTGTGTGGTATGCAAGCACAAGTTTTACAAAATTAACAAAATAAGAAAAACTAATATTTTTTTATTGATATCATACTTTTTTTAAACAAGTAATATCCATCCACTCTGTCATTTCACTTTGAAATTATTTCAAATTGTAGCACACATTTCTGCCATCCAGAAGCAGAAAACTTATTGCAACCATTGCGTTGTGTTCATTGACGAATCAGATTAAATACTTCTAAAAGCCGAGGGTACCCTTATGACGGTCGTGTGGTTCAGCTTTTAGGGCTATAAAAAAACTGATGACAAAAGAGATGACCTATTCTATTGAATTTTCTAAATACAAGTATATATCGAGTTACATGGCTAACAGTCCAGAGGTTTCCGAGTCCGTCGAGGTCAAATATATACCAACATCCTTTTTTATAAATAAAGATTGTTCACGGTTAAAAGTTCAGCAAATGAAGTGTGTAAATGAACAAGACTTTGTAACGCCCACCTTGGCTATTGATTAGAAGTGCCGATCGTTAACAAGTAATATTTTTAGAACGTAGGACATTTCTTGGAATCATTATTAATATTGATACTTCTTTCCCGGTTTGGTTTCAGAGGAAGAGAAAACAATAGATTTATAATTCTGACTTATGATTGGGGCATGAGGAACATTATAGTTTTCTCAGAAATTACTATTTTGGAACATTCGTATAAATCTAATTAACAGCTTTCCATTGTTCATGGTCATTGTAGTTATATTTATTTATTTCATATTTTCTAAATGAAACTCGGTCCCTTTTGAGTATTTTCTGTGTAGTTACATTTTTAGTTATAACTATCAAATATGTAACTTGTTTTGTTTTAAAGTCTATCTAATTGTAATGGGGCTTTTTTTAGGTTAACCATCTGTATCTTCTAGTTGAAAAATACCCCCATCGCAACAGATCTGTGTACTAATTGAATTTCCATCGGTATTTTCGTATAATTTCTAATTCGCCTTAAAAATTAGTGGGTGCGGGTGTAGGTTTGCTGCCATATGGGTTTTGTAATTAAATATAAGTTAAATCCTACCTAGTGAATGTACATACTAGATCTTTATTTATTCGCCATTAGGTAATAAAAATTACAATAGGCTTCATCAATATAAAATAAACTTACACTAATGGACAAAACCGTAACAGTCTACAAAAATAAATGTATCAAACTATAACTGTGGAAGTTAGTCAACAATTAAGAACAATAAATAAAACATAAATATACACAAAGAGGACCCTACATTACTTATTACTAAGTTATTTCATATTCTAAAAATTCACTCACAGAGTAAAATGCCTGATTCGTAAGCAAACTATAAATCTGAGTTTTAAAGGTTTTAAAATCAAGTGCCCTCCATGTTTCAGGAAGTTTATTGAAAAACTTTATTTGCAAGTATTTGTGGCTTTTGGCATATTTTTCCAGCCTTGGAATTGGCAGAACTAAGTTTTTTGCATTTCTTGTTTGGTAATTATGAACATCATCAAAACAATAAAATTTGGTAATGTTTTCCTTGACATAAATTAAATTTTGAAAAATGAAAATACATGGAACAGTCATTATATTATACATAGAAAAATATGACCTACAACTATCCCTAAAACCTAAACCAAACAGGATTCTTACTGCCCTTTTCTGCCACAAGAAAACTCTCTCTGCTCCAGTACTACCTCCCCACAGCATATTGGAGTACAATAAATGTGAATGAAAAAAACTATAGTATGACATTTTCATTAATTCTTGGCTTACACAGGTCTTTAGTTTTCTCAATAAATAGCAAACACGAGCCAATCTAGAAATTAAGTTGTTGGTATGCTCCTCCCACAAAAGCTTATGGTCAAGAGTAACACCCAGGAGCTTTACAGACTTTGTCATATTTTCAAGTTCAGTGTGTCTCAAAGTAAATATTATCTTTTCAGTTTTACTCTCATTTATTTTTAAATAGTTAGCATCAAACCAAACATTAGCTGAATTAATTACTCTATTAATATGGTTTATTACACTGTTGGAACAGTTTCCATTTACAATTACAGACGTGTCATCTGCATATAATATGGTGTCACAATCTAAATTTACTGGCAGGTCATTAATATACAATAAGAATAACAATGGGCCTAGGACTGAACCCTGTGGGACCCCAGCAAGGACCTCCTTAAAAGAAGATGTCTGGTTTCGAACCGACACCATATGTAACCTGCCACAAAGATATGTTTTGAAAAAATTTAACTGTTCATTATTTATACCATAATATTTAAGTTTATTTAAAAGAACACTATGAGAGATTCTGTCGAAGGCCTTGCTGAGATCCAACAGGGTCACTCCGACAAATTCATGAGCCTCAAAACTATTTAAGATCTTTGTCACAGCAATATCCAGAGCCTTAACTGTAGAATAACCTGGACGAAATCCAAATTGACTATCTGAGAGAATATCATGCCTGTCTAAAAACTCCAACAACTGTTTCTTGACACAGGTTTCAACAATTTTTGAAAATACAGACACAATAGTTATTGTTCTATAGTTGTCAATACAATTCCTTTCACCCTTCTTAAACAAAGGTATGCTTTTAGACATTTTTAAACAGTGTGGAAAGATTGATGATGACAAACAAAGATTAATTAAGTAAGTTAATGGTTTTACTATAAATGGAGATATCTGTTTCACTAATTTATTTGAAAACCCAAAAATATCTTCACATTTTGATGTCTTGAGAGAGCTTACAATATTATAGATTTCTCTTTCATCCACTTTTTTTCATTCAAGATTTACTGTAGGGCTTTTAGCATTACTTAAGAACACCTCATGACTTAGCAAACTGTTATTTTCAGACTGACTTAAAAGTACTATTTCCTTACCTATATTTATATAATGATCATTGAATTGTTCTGGTGTTATAAGAGGTAGTGGAGCTTCTACTTTGAAATAGTTCCCTGATTCTTTTTTTATAATATCCCAGGCCGCTAAGCACTTATTACTAGCTTTATTTATACACTCATCGTTAAATCTTATTTTAGCTTCTCTAATTTTTGCTCTATAAGACCTTCTTTGTGAATTATAACAGTTCCTTATTTCTACATTATCTTTGAAACCTGGCAGTTTTAACATATCTCTAAGTAAATTTACAGTACATCTCAATTTTTTTAGCGAATCGTCAAACCATTTTGAACATCCATTTTTCTTTTTCTTTTGTTCCTTAGTGAATTTTGTGACTACAGGGCAGTAATGACTGTATAAAGATGATAGGGTGTTTACAAAATATTCAAAAGCAATATTTATATCACTAATTTTAAACAGATGCTCCCAATTAAGTTCAGCCAAGTGGTAAACAAACATTTGTACATTTTTTTCATTTATTTTCCTATAAGAAATTTGTTTAGCACAAGGAGCTAATGTGGAGACTGAAAACCTAAAGTTGATGAACTCATGGTCAGAAATTGTATATTTTCCAAGTCTGCACTCAAAACAATTTTTATCAATATTTGTAACTATGTTGTCTATGACACTATTTTGCCTAGTCGGAGAATTATTTACATGATACAAATTAAAAGATTTAAGAATATTGATAAGCATTATTGTTTTTACGTCATGTAGTTTTAAAAAATCTATATTAAAATCTGCTCCTAAAATAATTTTACTCTTTGGCTTCTTATTACTGATGAAAATGAGCAATGATTCAAGGCAATCAAAAAACACACTGTGATCTGTGCCTGGGGTCCTATATAATGAAATAAACACTACATTAAAGGTATTTACATATATACAGACAGCTTCAAAATTACTAAAAATGGTAATATGGGTGATGTCAATAAATTCATATACAATATTCTCCCTTACTAAGATAGAGACACCCCCGTAAGGATCATCTCTGCAAAAGGCTGAAGCTAATTTAAAACCGCTAGGTACGTATAACAGTACCTCCCCATTAAGAAGCCAGTGTTCATTAATCAATACAACATCACAATCAGTTTCCTCTAAAATAAGTGACAATTCATTAACCTTGTTTCTAAGTGATTGAACATTTAAATGTATTAAATTAAATTAAATGTACTAAATTTGATCAATTATGGTATTCTTTCCCACGAACCCCGTGGGAAGGAGTACACCACCATATGGGTCTTGAAAGCAAATATAAGTAAACCTTTTCTACTGAATACAACATTTTATCAAGATGTGTCAATAAATAAGGGAGATACAAGGTTTTGTTGATTTACCTTAAAAATAACATGGGAAACCTATTTTTGGATTTTCCACCATAACCATTTAAGCTAAGTTAAAAATTCAAAATAGTAAAGTGTTTAATTTTTTGAGCTCTTTCAAATGGTTTATGTTAAAATTACTGGATTTTAAAAATTAAGGTCAAAATGCCAAAAACCCAGTTTTGATGCTTTTGAAACCTCATAAAACCCCGTTCCCATAGTCCCATCATTCTGGTTCCCGAACTCATTCAAGTAGATGCTGGCTTACATCCCTGTATCAAATTTCATCAAAATCAGAGGTTCTGTTCAAAAGTCATCATGTACACGGACACATGGATAAATATATATATATATATATATATATCAATTTGAACGAACAGTGTTTTTGGCTTCTAGGGATCTCAATATTAATATTGTAAACTTGTATTTGTAAAGTCATTTGCCATTAATGTACAAATAAAAAAATTAATTACCTAAATCCAATGCTTTGGCTTGTATTCACTAGTGAGGATGTTTATAGATTATTATAAGAGAAATCAAAATCCCTTTGCATTTTAAGTAGGCCTAATAAACAAATTTTATTAAGAAATAAACAGATTGTCTTTTATTTTATATAAAACAAAAACTTTTTTTAATGCTTGTTTTAGGGGAATGGAAATCTCTTTAAAAACATTAAACAATTTAAAATAAAAAAAATAGTTTTAAAAATTGCAAAATGTTACAAGAAGCCCATATTATTACCATTTATTAAAAAGTTTGTATGTAATCCATCGCTTGAAAATGATGATGATGATGAGGGGAATGGAAATCTCTTTAAAAACATTAAACAATTTAAAATAAAAAAAATAGTTTTAAAAATTGCAAAATGTTACAAGAAGCCCATATTATTACCATTTATTAAAAAGTTTGTATGTAATCCATCGCTTGAAAATGAAAAATGTATTGAATCTGATCACTAATTGGTTGCAGCATTATACTTGCTGGAGCTTAATGTTGAAAGTTTTCCTGGTATTTTTATATTTTATCCACAAGTTGCTTCTGGGAGTTTTTGTTCTTAAGTCAAAGAGAAAAGCTCTCAAAGATAAAAAGGTTTTTCTAAGAAAAAATGATTGGAAGGTACATTTTATACAAAGTAAAAAGCAAAAGCCTTTTCTAAGAATACAGTAAACAAAGTTAGATAAATTGGCCAAGCTTTAATCCAACAAAACTGTCTACTTTTTAGTTCTGATATTGGCGGGGTTCTTGGCCCATATAACATTTATCAACTATTTATCTTCCCAAGCTTCCTGCTCTGTGCTCTCTTATAAAAAAAGTTTGCTCCATTCTAATTTTCAAAAGATACTATGTTTACCACTATTTAAAATAGAACAGTAATATTTCAATATTATCACCGAAGGCATTATCTTCCAAAGTAACTCAACATTATTTTTGCATACTTTACTTTTTTTACTTAATAAAAAATTACAAGTTTTTCAACTTATCCTTCAAAATGTAATTTTTATACTATTTTGTCTACCTTGATGTATTCCACCAAATACTATATAAATATAAAGATCTTATAGCTTTAATTTTTCTAAATACTAGACAAGATAATTATAAACATGTCATGAATTGACCTATTTTAGTTTTTCATCTTTATATTTTCTCCTGTCCTATTATGATCTCCAATATGACAGTATGGAATTAGAAACAATGTAGTCTGATTTAAAACTAGACAAGCGCCTGAATTCTTCTTGAATGAAATTTGTTTTGTAGTTTCCTGAGTATTTAATGAGAGACTTTTTTCAATAAACAATATTATCACGTCCTACAATGTGCAAAAGCTCTCTCAACCACCCTCCTTAGTACTGGATGAGGAAAAGCCGGGTTAAAACTATGGTTTATTGAAAATTGTGAGGAAAGGAACTTAAAGGTTTAAATAAGATGCTTATAGGTTTGAATTTGAATACTTTATTATTTTTGGGCTTTGCTGGCATTCTGTGCTTTTTAAATGTTGCTATCAATTAATAAAAAAGAACTTAATTTTTTTATTGATACCATATCTGATTTTGAAATCTGATTTTAAGTACACGGTGACCAATTCTGGAATATTTGATGATCAGGAAGGGCAGGAATCTGGTCTATTGGCTGACTTGATGGAGTCTAAAGGTTCATTTACGTTATGACATCAGGACCTCCGTCGGCAGGTATGAATCTTGCTAAGTAGGAGGGTGGACAGATCTTAAGGGTAAAGTACGGGTGTTTAGGAAGGCTTGTAAAGCAGTTTAAAATGAGGATTGCCTGATTTCAACCAGTAAGAGGGATATGTTGTACAGACCTGGGAAGGCTGGCGTTGGAGGCAGGCACCTCCAGAGTGCCTCCGGAGTGGTCGTCATGATGGTGGTGACGGGGGTCCGCACGGGGCTCATGATGGTGGGAACGGGAGTGCGAGTGCGAGTGTGAGTGTGAGTGGTGAGTGTCCTCCGAGTGGCCATGTCCAGTGTCCTCCTCACTCTCCTCCTCTGACGAGCTTGGGTCGATCATGGTGCTTACTGATCAACTGTAACAACCAGAACTGCGTGTTAACATCGCAAATCACAAAAAAATCCATCAATCACAAGAGCTGTACAGAAAGTTACTTTTGTTTCTATATGGTGAAAAAAGGGGTGGGCGTAGAAGAGGTTACTTGACATCTGCAAGTTGTAGAGATAGGTAGGATTGCACTGTTAGCTACTGTATAATTCAAAATCAAGATGGCCAGTTCTGCCAGCTTCACTATCGCTGATATGTCCAGCCAACCATGTCAAAATTGAATATGTGGATTCTCATGTCCAACTTGGTTTATATTTGAAGATCATTGTGTAGTACCAAAGACAGCCAGCATCGGGCATGGCTATCTTTCCCTTCATTAAGGACAATAAAAAGAGCTTTCTTGCGTAAACTGAGCTTTTACTCATGCCAACTTCACTTAACGTTAATTATCTGTTTTTTATAAACTGGGCACCCAATTACTCATGGATATCCAAAAGTTTTGCTTTTTGCCCAAAAACATTTAATAACAGAGGTCAGGCGGATCTTTAATAGTATTGGCGGAGCCCGGTAGACTTTTTATAGCGCACAACACAGCCCAACCGATCTCCGTGACTTATTGATAGATTCATAAACAATATATCTTTCCACCGCTGTATCCGCACCCTGCACTTCACCAGATAAAAACGAAATTTATGTCCTGAACAGCCTTCATATGGCACATTGAACACGGGATACCTTTTTAAAGAAAATAAAAGCTTCAGAGTAGTTTTTACATCTGCCAATCAGTCACCAGATACAAAATTTCTATCTAAAATGTTCAACATGAACTTCTGGGGAGATCTGTTTAGTCAAGTTAACTGTTTTGTTACCCTGTAAGTCAATGGGCTTGCAAAAGTTCACCAAGGATAAAGTTCAATTTTTATTTGGCCTTATATGGTGGATTGAAAGAGGTCTGTTGATGTCCCCATAAAATTTTTATCTTTATGGTATTATGGAAATATCAGTGAATTTATAGCCTAATGATAATCCTGCATAGAATTATGGATCTGCAAAATAACATATAAAATACACTAACAATACTTAAAAAAGTTAAAATACAATACAATACAATAGAATACAATATACAATATACAATATACAATATAGAATACAATAGTTAAAATACAATTAACTATGAGTCTTAAATTATTTAAATTAAAACATGTCAAAATAACTAGCAGGTAGACAAGGATCATAGTTATAATTAATAATTAAATTATAATAACTAATAATTAATTTATAGGTAGATAAAAGCAGTAACATGTTTTTGATTACCTTAACAAAAAAAAGGGAAGTCTGACAAGAATAATGCAATTTAAAACTGCCGTGAGGTATTGTTTGAGATGATTACAAATTTTGCTTCCATTTCTACAATTGACTTGGTGCACCACAAAATGTATGAAACTTCATGTCCTTATTAGGTGGCCTCTCTGATTTTACATGAAAAAGTTTTGGAAATTCATATTCATAGCAACAATGGTAACAATTTTTAATTGCAATGTACATTCTGATGATATTTAATGCTTAAACTTTTATTTTATATGAGTATTATAACAAATTTATTCTAGAAGTTATGCTTATAAATTATTTGTTTTGATATACATATCAACAGTTATATGGTCTGAAACAACCTACAAGAACAAGAGATATTGAATACCTGATGCGAGGGGGCAAGGAAGAGAAGAAGAAAGAGCTGGAAACAGTCCCACACTGTCATTGACCTAAATGTGTTATCACTAACCGTATAGCATACAGGTCATACTGGTACTACATTGTGCCTATCCTGCTCTAACTAATCTCAACTACAACTGGGTTAAACAATAAACTGAATCTATGTTGGAGCATCATTTTCATTCTATTGAAGGTGAATAACGATTTCCTTTTTCCATAATGTTTCGATAAATTTTACAAAGCATTCATTTTATTCCGATATTATATTTAATAAGGTAAGTTTTAGACAATTTTTCAATCTCTATACTTATGTTTATGACTGAAAAATATGTTTAAGTATAACTATTCTCTAAAAGTTATTTGCAAACGTCAATTATTATTTTCTTTAAATGTAGATTAACAGGAAAAAACTGTAAAATAAATACTTTTATTGTACCTTTCATTTTTCTAATGTACCAAACTGTGTTGGGTTAAGTTCACATCTATACAGAATGGTAATTTTAACAGTGCCAAAATTGTTGTAAATCCTAAACAAAAATATTTATAGAAAACTTTTAATGAATGACCTTGTTTTTGGAGACAACTACAAATATGAATTTTTATTATTGAAACTCACTTGCAATTTTCCAAAAAAATAAGGCCAACTAGGAAAATTTCAAATATGAAACCCCACTCTTCAAGGTGTTTTTAGAATCTACACATGATTTTAAAACTTTTTAATTCTTTGATACCTTTCCTAAACTTTGTTTAAGATGTAATAAGAGTCTAAATTTCATTTTGGTCCATAAGAATTGCAAAAGGAAAATTTTTTATAAATTTTCTCTTAAATGACTACTTAAAACAAAAATAGTCTATAAGTGTCATTTTACTTTTGTTCCATTCATAAAAACATGTGATATTTCACAAAAAAGTGGAAAATGATCTATTTTTACGGATGAAATGAAAGTAAAATGACATTTAGAGTCTATTTTAATCTTGAACATTTTTGGTTTTAAGTAGTCGTATCAGAGAAATCACCGTGTTTTCCTAAGACAATTCTTATGGGAGAAAAATGAAATATAGGCTCCCAATATTTCTTAAATATTTAAGTTTAGGAAACATTATTACAGATTAAAAAGTTTTTAAATCATATGTAGAGTCTAAAAACATCTTTAAAAATGGGTGTTTATATTAAAAATTTTCAAGTTAGCTGCCATATTAAAATATAACAAACCAATTCAAAAACCAAAATTCATATTTGTAACTGTCTCCGGAAACGAGGTGTGTTCCCTCATTAAAAGTTTTCTGTTAATATTGTAATTTAGGATTTACCATTGGTAGCACAGTTAACATGATCATTATGTATATTTTTGAACTTGACTCTACACAGTGCAGTTATTCTAGTATATTTTAATTAAACCACTTTAGTTCTAGGAATTAAAACTTATTTGAGGTCTCCCACCATGGATTATCAAAATATAGATCTTAACCCTGCTTAGAGGAGGGTTAAAATGCTTTGATAAATAAATATTATATCAACTTTGACATGAATTACAGTACAACAATAGTACGATTTGAAATGATCATGTTTAACGAGATTGGATGTTTTCATAATGGAAGATTATTAATTATTTAGGTAATAGAAGCTTTTATGTAGACTATAGCTTTCATTATAAACAAGCTCAGATAAACAAATGTTTTGTTAGTTTGATTAAAATTTATATCTTCCTTTCCCAGTTTTAAGCATTTACATTTTAAGCATTTAAACACTAAGCAGTTTTAAGCATTCAAGCAGCAAACAAAATTATCTTGCACGTTGAAAACCTCTTGATTGGCTTCTCCTCCTGATGTCCACTAAAAACCTCCTCAAGTCTTTAGTAATCTAACATAGAAATTAATTGTATGTTTGTCTTGTAGGCCCTTGCCAAATAAAATATAGCAATTTCAAAAATCTATATCAAAAGTTAACATTACAACGCAAATCAAAATACAGATTCCTGTCATCAAATATTTTTAAACACAATCCAAATTTAATTTTTTTTGTGCAGCATTACAAATTCTAAAATACCTAACAAACAATTAATTAATGAATTTACTCAATCAATTTATATCCAAGAGACTTTAGCTACCCAAGCAAAAGGGGTTCTGTATTAAAATCTCTTGTGAGTTTATTCCTAAAAATCTTGAATTTGAACATATCATTAAATTGGTTCTTATCTTGTAGCTAAATGTTTGATTGTTGAATTGCTATATTATATAAACTATTATCTGCTAACAAATTTAAAGTTCTCTTTATTTTGAGATGAAGATAGACGAGATATGAATAAAGCACTTAGCATGAATTTCTATGAAAAAAGTTGCTTTATGGTAATGTAACTTTACTATATGGCTAAGACAAAGAAAGATTTGAACATTCACGCTGCTCGCAAATAACTCACACTGCAAGATTATTTTTTTCAGGGAAAAAGTAGTTCGCGGATGAACAAAGTTTAGGTTTATGAGTATGAAGTATTTGCTTATTTCCTGATATCTGATTTTTTTCGAGGGGAAATTTAGATGATTTTTTAAATATTAACTTAATTATAATTTTTGACACATCTAATTTGGATGAAAAGGAAGAAATTGATATTTAATAATATGTATTACTACAGTATTGTTAAACTTTATTTTACGACGAATAACTAGTTTAACAGAAAAATTACTACAAAATGACTTTTGGAATCAATATTTAACATTATAAAATTGCAAAAACCTAATATATGAATATTTTTTGTGTTTTAAATAAAATATAGATTCCTAAAATATAATTTGCATAAAAACTGGACAAACTAAGATGGATAATAACACTACCAAGTAGTGGTAGATTTTTTCTTGCACAATGCACACAAAACAAAACTTTGTACTGTATCTGCAAAGTTGTGCAGTTTTAGTTTTACTTGTAAACAAGTTACTTTGGTAATGGCCATGAAGTACCATAGTAATACACAAGCAATGATGAGCTTGCCGCATTAGCTTCTGAGCAACTTGATTATAACATGAAACTTTCTTGTTGAAAACTCTTCTTTACCTTTTTTGTTTCAACAGCCACTTAAATAAAGCAACCTTGACAAGGGTTTTTAAAACAATATACAGGTAAGTTACTTTATTTTACCTTAAGTGGTCTTAGATTAAAAATCATAACAGATTTTAAGTCTCCTCAAAATTTAATTCCATGATCTCAAGCAGTTTAAATTACACCTCTATTAGAATAAGTTGTCTTGTCAGCTGTGATTGTTAGATTTAAGCAACTGACTTGTCACCTACCATTAAGGTATTACCTTTGTATATGGTGTACTCTGTGACTGAATAAATGAAATGAAATTATGCGTGAAGTGTCACATCAATACCGTACTTCTTTTTTAGCAATTGAAATTCAGCCACTTACATCTTCTATGGTGGAATATAAAACGCTATTCATTAATATCAGTGTTTGGGTTGGTGAAAGGATTTATCCTGAACATACAATCCAATATGGAATGTAAACCATTTCCAATTTACAATGCAGAGAGTATTCCAAATAAAAAGTTACCAACTGGGCAGAAACTGGAACTTACTTTCATTTTACTCATTGAAACATTAAACTTTTTTTAGTTGAGAAATCTGAGCTGAAAACTTTAAAAAACAATTCTTACTATATTATTCCTATAGTACTGTGATCATTTACGGCTGTCAAATCCACGACCAAAATGTCCGTTTTCACAAATGTCCACTACTTATTACGTCTACTCCCCATAATGTCCATGCATTATGTCCTGTAAGATTGATGTACACAAGACAAAACGTCCACGTACAAAACTTGTTCAAACTGTACAAATAAATTTTTAATTTTGCCAAAGTTGCCATGGAAATGAAACTTTAAAAGATCAGTAAGACTTGGTGTACTTTAAAATTTCACTGTAAAATTCTAAATTCAAGTAATATATTTTACGCTCTACATGTCACTGATGTATTTATTGTATTAAGTATTCATTACTTGACTGCTGCTTTTTTTCTATTGTTGACCATGTCTACTGCAGTTTGTAATGTTGAATGACAATTAACGATGATAATTGCTTGAAACACATATTATTACTTCTAACAAACCTAAACAGATATTAGTACACGAAAATTATACTTATCGCTATCATTCAAACGGTAAATATCACAGAAAAATTTGCAAAGAGAGACATTTGCAATGCTAGTTGCACAACAAATGCAAATTTGGAAGAAGGAATACTTGTAGAAAAGGCTGGATGCCACGAACATTAAATCCACCATTATGCCACCAATGGCTGAAATCGAAATTCGTAAGACAGTTGCAAGTATAAAAAGAAGATCAGAAGAGCTTAACCCAATGAACCACCAACTTCTATCATCCAAGAAGAAGTTCGTAATATACATATTAAATAAGTGCAAGTCCTACTTCCGGAGGGACAGGATTTACTCAGAATGGTCAATAGAAATCAGAATTCCTTTTAATTACTTCATATACTAAACAATACGTCCAAACATTGTGGACTTTTTCATGATTGGACAAACAATCGAGTGGACATGAGAAAGTTGTACAAAAAGTAGTGTCCATATTAGCTGTGGACCAAAAACAATGGACATTTTGTCAGTAAACATAAAAACTATGGACCTAACAGCCGTAAACCACTGTGACAGTTTGTTTTAAAATATAATAACTGTGGGTATCTGTAAGACCTGTTTTTTTAACTTCAGCTCAGATTAGACTTACATATCTTAAAAAATTTTAAAAAAAATGCTATGTCATATCAGTAGAGATGGAAAAAATTAATGGAAGGAATGGATTACTGATTTACCATCAGGCGAAGGAAGAATCTTATGGCATCTAAGGATGATTTTTTAGCGATATTTAAAACATACCTTAGGGTTAGGTTTTCTGGTCCAATGACATCAGAAACAATTCTGTAAATGATGGTTGCAAGGGTAATTTTCTCTAGGTTTCAAGCAATTATAAATGCTAGTGATATTAATTGTGACATCTGTGTCAACTGTAACCTCTGTATGAAAAATAAATTTTTCTCTACATGATTTTTTGGCAGTTTTTACAAACTGTATACAAACTTCCATCCCAAGGTCAACGATTGTTTTACAGCTATATTGAGTTCTAACTCCTATTCATGCTATCAGTTTAGAGATCTTTTCTCGTTAAAAGACGTAAAACGTGTACAAACTATAAAGAATGATGTCTCAACACAGATTTGCCTGTGTTATATGTGTTATAGGCCTAGTAAACGAAAATGTAAACAAAAGAATTTTCTGATTTATCTTCTCTTTGTATAGAAGTGAGTACATGCCATTATGATTAGGACCTCAAAACGCATAAAAATTTTATTCCTTACAACCTCAAATCTTTTATTTTCAACAACTAACATTTACAACTACAGACATTGGAATTACAGATATTTTATTGTTATTAGAGGAATTTTAACGAGTCTTAGCAATAACTTTGTTATTTTACATTAATGATCATCAGGAAAATTTTTTATTTCTGACTTAATCACTTTTTGAACTTTTAAGCCTTTTTATCTGCTCAAAATTCATACTTATGATAAATATTATTATAAACCTATTTCATCTCATAAAACTGGATCTCCTATGGTAAAACATCTAAAATGTCACAAAACTAATCACATTATAGAAGTTTGACGATTATCCAGACCTAATAACGTGCAAAAACCCAGTCCAAATTTCCGGTTTAAAAAATACTGAGCAAGACTTTCAATAACGTAGAGTACATAATTAATGTTTAAACGTAAAGCGACTTCACTTTCATAAGTCTCCCCAGGGTTAGCAAAGGATACATTGTGTCAACCAATTGCAATAAATATTATTATTATTATTATTATTATATTTAATCAACTTCATAAAAGTGTTTTTGGAACTAGTCTTAGTATGACATAAACACTGTTTGTGTCATTAATTTGTGAATTTACCAAATAAAGTTGATTATTGTGGTGTTGCAACTTCAACATCCAGCTTTTAGGCAGCTGTGATAAAGAGAGTGCTAAGGCAGAAAAGGTCGTAAATTATTGCAGAGGGTTTACACATTTATTTGCTCGGCCACTTAAAAGCTATAAAGGTGACTATTGTAAAGGGCTTCATGTGTTTCTTCCCAAACATTTTATACTTGTATACTAAATAGTTTAAGAAGTAATTCCCGCTACATTTGTTCTTTTATTAAAATCAAAAAAAGATAATAAAATATAAGGGATAGGTCCACTTCCTAAAAATGTTGATATACTGTATCAAAAGGATAAATGTGTCAATAACTCATTGTTTATCCAATGGAACTGAACTATATAACTAGACAAAAGTGCTTGACGTACATGGGAAGTATATAAATTGTTAAGTATACCAAATTAAACCAATGTTATAATTTAATTGGGAACCTACTAGACTTTTATCTTCATAAAATATAATTAACTTAGAAACATTGAGTTGAAAACGAATAATGGATTAATGTACCTCTAACCTCAGATTTGGTGCAATACACCAAACATTGACAATGAAGGAAGTGATTAAATTTTTTTTTAAGTACAAACTGTTTTGATTAGCTGTTGTAATTTTCCAGTCCTAAAAATAGAAAAAAATAATACATATTGTTCAGTGAAATCATTCATATTGTTCAGGGTAATCCTAATAACATCCCATAAAAAACAACCAACAATTTTTGAAAACAACAAAATTTTCTACAAAATCATTTAAAAAGTTAAAAAGGATTTTTCATGTATTATCCAAATTCTAAACCAATTTTTTACTTCACAATGTTAGTATGATAACACTCAAGTAAAACTTTACAAAAATTTGAAATATTAACACTTTGATTTGTATGATCTCAATTCTACAAAGGACAGCTTTAAGGGACTCTCATGCCCAGGCCTTCAGGCATTTAGTCTTTTTTATGATATCCAAATGCCTGTTTGATGTATGAGAGAAGCCCTGGTGGAGATTTTTTAACAAATATAACCATAAAAAATTAAGTATAACTTTCAATGTAAGGCTATCATCAAATTTTTTATTTATATAAAATTATACTGCATAAAACTTTGAGTTTGCTGGTAGTTTTTAAGATTATTTTAGAAGTATAATACTGAGTGTTATCATAATAACTTTGTGCCTTAGAAAATATAACCCAACCACTAGTTCAGGAATTTTATTGTTGTGTTCAGTAAATGTTTGTGTAAAAATATTTTCAGACAAATAACTTGAAAGTTGTATAAATATGGAAAGCCTTGAATTTAATTTGAATAAGAAGCTAACCTTGTGTATGACATTTTTTATTTTCTGTATTGCATATATTGGATTGTTCATCACTTGTTTTCTTGTTTTTTGTTTGAAAATCGGCATTTCTAAAAATGCAAGATGTTACAGTCAGCACAATGATAATGCTATTGAATATTGTTCAAAATATCTATCAATTTTACCATAATTAATGCTTTAATAGTGAATACTATGCCATAAAAAATATCTTTGTTAAAAATAAAATATTTTAAATTTTTGTCACATATTTAAAATCAACCCTGTACCATCTTTTTATGAATTATCTTATTTTGGAATTTAAAATTGAATCCTTTACTTTTAAAAGTCAGGAGTGCAACTAAAATATCAAAGAGCTGATTCAAACTGAATTAACTGGAAAACAGTTTCCCTGATTTCCGTGGAATTGCGTAAAAATATTTTATGATAGTGGAGCACTGTTTGTCTGTTGACTTGACTATGGCCAACCCAGATACGGGACTACGTTGTTTATATTTATAGTTACTTCTTCTGTAATTGAAATGTCAAAAATGTCTGTACTGATAGTTTCTCTATAAACTTGAAACAATTTATTATTTATTAATACAAACAAAATAACACAGTAGTTCATTATTTTTAAGCAATCAGATTACCTCAGATGGATATTTTATTTCCATGTATGATCCACTACAGTATTTCAAACTTTTTTGTAAGGCACTAGATGTTACAGACAGCATTTAGACATTGTCCTTAATCTCTACCATCAAATTATCTCCTAATTTGTTAAATAAAGTGATTGAATCGCGTGCATAGTTACAGTTTTAGAATCTAAGAAATCTAAGAAAAGATTTGCAATTATGAAAATTTGGCTTTTCTTCATTTTTTAATGAGGAAAAAATATTTGGTAAGCATTAAGAGAACTCACTGTGGATTCATTCAAAAACAGGAATAAGACAAAAGACACCCGGTCGTGTTCCTTTTGGAAGAGTTAGGTATTAGCGCCTAGGATGATTTTTAATGATGTAAAAATAATGGATTGGATTATTTATACTAAACTAAAATAAACCATGCTTTATATACTTTTTATTTATTTTATTATTATTTTTTATAGTTTTCTTACAAATCATGTATTTAATTTGGGATTAACTCAGAAACTACTTTTAAGAATTCAGAAATTAAAAATTCCATGAAACTTTTTTTATTTTCCTTTACAGAGCCTAAGGTTTACAGATTCCTGAAACCTTTTAGAAGGTAAACAGAGCAGCAGAACTGCATACACTTCAAAACTTTAATAGGTAAGAGATTTAGGGCGGAATTGAATAATAGAAAAACAAAGGCCTTAATCATTATAGGTATAAAAAATGATAATGTAAAGAAAAAAAGTAAACATAAAATTAACAAAATTTGAGCAATAAACTAACAGTAAGACCACTGAAAAAATTAAGAAAATTTACTAATGCTTAAACGACTTAGTAACATTTGTCAAAGCGGCTTGGAAGGTTGTGTTGCTCATGCTATCGCTATCAGTGGTTTGGTGGTTAGGTTAGACTGGGCCCAAACTGTGCTGATAAGGAGTTGGGAGCATCCGCCTTATACTGCCAGGCGCCGAGCACTTATGCTCACCTCCTTCAAACCCAAATCATTTTGTTAATATACAGCGTGTTCGGAAAAACTCTTCCAAAACTCCGTGTGGTGATTCCTTGAATGCAAATTAAAAAAACTGTTCATGGGAACATATGTCCTTTAAATGCTTCGTTAAACCACTAGCCGTCATTTATTTTTTTAAACTTAACAATTTTTACTTCTGTAACGAATGGGTGTGTTAAGTTTATATTTGGCATGAACTTTGATCACATTGACGTTCATTTAAAGGAAAATAATTATTCTTTTCCGGTGTGCACTTTCAAAATGGCGGCCTTTATAAGTTTTTATACTCAAATATCTTAAAACTGTAAAATTTTATCAAAATTGTACAAATTACAAAAAGTTGACAAATTAAATTATCCAACCAATGATATTAAGTTTGTAAAGATCTGACGACAAATAATGGAGTTATTGCGATTTTTATATTAAAGTAACCTTAATTTGCATGAATAATTTATGCAAAATCAATGTTTTTCTGAAGAAAACAAATCATTTTTCCTGGAAACGAAGGTCAGTGTGATAAAAGTTCATGCCAAATATAAACTTTATACACCCATCTGTTACTGAAATAAAAATTGTTAAGTAAAAAGCAAAACTGCGGCAACCGGTTTAATGAAGCATTTAAGGACATTTTTTACTATGAACTTTTATGTTGATTTTAATCCAAGGAATCACCACATGGAGTTTCCGAACACCCTGTATATTTTATATCAATATCGAATCACCTAGGTATAATCAGTTTGATAGACAGTTTATATTAAGCTTGAAACACTTAAAATGAAATTCCATTTTATATTTTATGAATAATACTGTACCCACATTTCCAGTAGATGCTTTCACTATGACCTAACTAGCAAATAAGAAGTGAAATTTAACATTAAAGAGGAAGTGAAAAGGGATTAGAGATAAGTTCAAAGTGTAAAGAAGTTTTTTTATGTGGCTGCAATTAGATTTTGTTCACCACCAAACTGTATAACGCACATATGAATGACCACTCACTACATAAGGTAAACTGAGATAGTTCTTTGTTACTTTTGAAACCACTTAACCGACACAGGATTTTTTTAGGCTGATAAAAAAATGATGAATGAATTTTGTGGTTCTTTCAGTTTTTTTACAAAATTTTCACATATAAATGCATTTGCTCTTTATCAAACACAATTAAAAAATTTAGAGATAATATTTATTGTTCAAAACTAAATTAAATTTGGTTCACCTATATATGTTTATAGCAAGGTAAAAACAGGGACTTTTAATAAAATGACAACCATAGGTTAGATTCTTATTCCATGTGATAGTGGTCATAAGCACAGACAGAGGTTTAAAACCGTTTTTCCTCTAAGGAACAAAGCTCTGAGCTACCCACAACAATTCAATACCACCAAGAATAGTGAAAAAGTTATGTGTCTGAAAATCATCTAAACAATATCAATGTACAATTATGAGAATAAAAATGTTGTATTCTAAAAACAGAATGACAACGAAGACGCTTGATACATTAACACATTAATGTAAAATCATAGTAAAAAAAGTCAATAGAAACATCAGGAGTACATTTAAAACAATTCTTTCAAATCTGAATTAGGTGAATATTTTTTTGCATATTTTGGAGACTTTTTTTGAGGATTGTAGTGTTGTCAAACTGATCATAAAGCATCATGAAAAGGAATACTATTACCTTGCAGATTCAGAGATTTGTAGTTTTGATAAAAACTCTTAATTACTTTGAAAAGCATTCAGGACAAAATGTCAACCACATGCTGCATACAGATAATAAATAACTGGCATTGTTAAGAGCGGGGGGGGGGGGGGGGTATAAATGCACCCTGATCCAAATAAACTCATAATTAAACGTATTTAAGTAATTTACACTATTCATCTTTCACAAAAGACTGTAATTTAACATAATAGATTTTAAACCTAATTAATCTTTTATGACTAACTCTTTTAACTATGACTCATGAACAAAATAAACTAAATATTATTCTTGTTTTCTCATTATGTTATCACTTCCACCTTGTATAAAGTATACAGAGGAGGTATTGTTTTGAGAAGTATTGTATTAAAGATTACATAGTTATTTATTTTGAATTGTCATTGTAAAAAAATAATTTAAAATAGGGTAAATAACATATCACTAATCCACAAAACCTAAAGACTTATTGACCAGGTGATTATTACTATACATTAAGACTTTTCCTAAGCAGTAATCCTGCAGTAGACATAAACAATAACTTTTATCCACATTTTATAATTATATAGAACAATAACAACATAAGACTGCATCATTTATTAAATCTACCAAACTTAACATAGGAGGAAGTATGTATGTATACAGGGTGTTCGGAAAAAACGTTTCAGGAATTCAGGAGGTTATTGCCCACATCAAAATAAGCAAAAAAATTCCTATAATTGCCAATTGCAATTGCCTTAATTGCAATGCAAAATCAATGTTTTTATGCAGAAAAATCTCAATAACTCCGTTATTTGTGGTCAGATCCTTACAAACTTGGTATCATTGGTTAGATAATCAAATTCGTAAACTTTTTTGTGTCTAGTAAAACTTTCATAAAATTTACCGGTTTTGAGATATTTTAGTTTAACATTTTCAAATGGCCGCCATTTTGAAAATACACATTGGAAAAAAATAAATTTTTTCTTGAAAATGGTTATTGCTATGATGAAGGTGCATGCCAAATATTAATTTAATACAATGATTCATTACAGAAATAAAAATTATTTAGTGTAAAAAGCAAAATGGCGGCTAGTGGGTTAACGAAGCATTTTAGGACATATGTTAACAGGAACTTTTTTGCTTATTTTGATGTGGGAAATAACCTCCTGAATTCCTGAAACGTTTTTTTCCGAACACCCTGTATATGTATGTTGCTATGGACTCCGAAAACTCTCAACAGATTGTAATGAAACTTTCAGGCATTATTAATCATTATTTAAGGATGGTGTGTGTGAAGTTTGGTGCAAATCTGTCCAAAACGCTCTGATCCAGAAAGCATACAATAGTTTGTAAACAAATCAGAAAATCTCTATTTTTATTGGTTGCTAAGAAACAAATTCTATGAAAAATCCAAATTTTAGGTATTCCAACAATTTTTTATATGTAAGGTGAGCGTGACAGCGAGTGAGCATAGCAAACAAGCTAAAAATGACGGCATTTGAGCGTAGCAATCAAGATTAATTACCTGTAAAATAAATTCAATCACGGAAAAAGGCCTTCCTGTGAAACAGCTAGTACCATAATATCTTACACTTAGTAAACTTTTGTAAAATTTATTTGTATTTCAAGTCATATGTAAGTTTACTACAGATATTTGCCTAGATATTTTTGTAGGTTCTTGTTTCATTGGGTTCAAACATTCATTCAATTTTCACAAGACGTTTTGTAATATTTTGTTAAATTACAGTAATTATTCCCACACAACATGTAAAGTACCATCAGCCACACTTGAGACACAATTACAGTGGACTCCAGCAATCTCAGTTGTCAATAGCTCGGCCAGCCCTGGCAAAGTAGGAAACCTCTGTGTGTGAACCCATTCAGCCAAGGTTCAACACATTGCACAGCTCCAACAGCCAGAGTGCCATATAAATGACCCAAGAACATTCATCCAGTAACGTTGTAATCAAGATGATTTCAAAAATTGAGATTTCAACGCAGTAACGTTGGAAACGCCACCCTCCATCAAGATTGGAATTTATATTGTTGATATTTCTTAAGTTGACAGCCCTGGGACCGGTGGAAAACTATGAGGCTTTGATCCCAGCGTGCAGTAACTTTGTAGGCGCCTGGACATGTCGACGTTTCCTAGAGTCAGTCTTGTGGAATCGGATAAAAATCGGCTTAACCGTAGCAGAAAAAGGACGATAAAAATAAAGAACTGGACAATAAATATTTGTAAAGCCAAGAGGAAATTTGGAGAACCATTCATCAATTAAATTAAAAACCAGTGCCACTGGTAAACCAGCCACCACAAGGGATGTGTGCAGTAACGTTATAACCGTCAAGTGAACCAATAGCTTTTTCTAAATATTTTTATGTACGGGACTGCTTTAAGGTATTTGCACCTAAAATAAATTTAGATATCACTATTTGATAAAAGTGATGTTCAATCATATTATGGTCAAAACACAAACATAAAAGTGGCAAAAACTTTATAAAAGACAGTCATTTATAACATTATTGCAATTATTTTTAAATTACATTTTTTGTTATAACTTATCTCCTACAATTGATTGTTGTATTTCTTATGAAGACAATTTACACTTTTTTATACATATACAACAACAACAAAAACAATAGAACCATTTTTGGTTTGTCGTTATGTTTTTCTCCTTCCAGTAAATTTTGATTTTGTCACTTAAAACGTTCACAGGCATTACATTCATTTGTAAATAGAGCCTCTGTAGAAATTATTCTTAATTGTTGTACTCTTAAGTGATATAACATAAAAAGTATTTTATGATTGAGACTATGTACATTTTAATTTTAACCCCTTTTCTGATAACCCAACAATTTCACTCTTCTGCCCACATTAGGTCAAGTTTGCAAAGCTCTACTGTAAAAATAATAAAGAAAGATTAAAAATATATTACAATATTCAATAACTATTAAATGGTAAATATGGGATAAAAATCGTTATTTATGAAAGTTGCTTAAATTGTGTACAGGACTATATCTAATACATGACATTATGTTATATTTATATTATATTATTAATGCAGGCCAATATAATATTTAACATTTTATTGAACTTGCAGATACTGAAATAAAGAAGTTTATTTCTTTCATCAGAGTTCTAGGAAAATTGAGTGGTATTATTCTTTTGAAATATCATGTAAACACATCAAAGCAGGGATTAACCTCAATTCGCTCTGAATAGAGTAATGTACAATGGAGAAATACATTCTAAGAAATTATCCTGCGGAATCTCACCTTAAATTTTTAGTATTTCATAAATAGCAATACGGAAATTCAATAAATTATTTGTAGAACTCTTGTATACAAACAGTGTCACTTTTAAAACTATTTCATAACTCAATATAATAAATATTTATAAACAATTTTCTTTACATCCATTTTTCATTTTATACATGTAGGACTCTAATATGGCTCTAATAAAAAAATTTGCAGAGTACATCTTGACTCCTTGACTCTTTCACTTCACTTGAAAATCTCCAAGGAAGAAAATAGTATAGGCTATACAGATTAAAATATTAGCATAAGGTTTTGATGCAAATGAAAGAAATGTATACTAAAATACTGTAATGGTAGCTCAACGTTAAAGCCAGACTTTAAATAGGTGATAGAAGATAACGAAATTTGATTTTCATAAAAAACTGTATCAACGGGCATTTGAATAAGTATGCCACACATGAAAGTTTCAATACAAAAATTCTGAGACACTCACTAAAAATCATTTACTTAGTTAGAAACATTTCTAAAAATTTCAAAGTTTTAAATACATTTAATTTATAGTATTGATTATAAGGTGATATTTTGTTTCTTACCACAAACTGTTTTTCCACTTAACTGAATCAATGCTAATCCACCCTTAAACTATGAGGGCTAGCCAGAAATTAACTTAGGTTTTGCCATAAAAGAGGTGCAGGGCTAGCACTGAAATATTGGTATGTGAATGAGATGACTTGTATGCCTCCAGAAGTTACAACTTCAAGTCTGTACAGTAGACTCTGGATAATCCAGCACGTACGGGACCAAGACATGGTCTGATTATAGAAGATAATGCATTATTGGAGGTATCACTATGAAAATGATAAATAACCCCTCAAGGAAGAATAAAACAAGGTATAAACTGTTACAATGGGTTAAACCCATAAACTACTTTATCAGGGTGTCCACAGAAAATTTGTCATCAATATCCCTGACTCACTGACAATTTACCATTGACTTCCCTGACTCACGGACTTTACTGAAAATTATAATAGGCCTACTACATATAAACAAAAGTATTACTGCCTCTAGAGGTGATTAAAATCACAGAAAATATTAAAATATGTATTAACAGACTACAAAAAAAAATAACAAAAATTCAAAAGCATGGTATTGAAAACATGTTTCTTGACTCAAATTTGTTGTATCTGGTGTACTTGAAGAACTCGGTACAGGATAAACTTTTTTTTCTCATGATGTTGGCACCCAACACTTTTTTAGAGACAACTGATATTGTTCGCAGCGAATTTATATTCAACTGACATGTATTTTAAATTATTACATTCTTCAGAATGTGCTATTAAGCTTGCTTACTGAGCTTGAATGACTTTCGACACACTTTACAATAAGCAAACGTTGCATTTTTAAGTAGATCTAAAATAAACAACTCACTAATTTCAGGAAATATTTTAGCATCAAGCCACAATTTATTAACTCTACTCTGTTTAACCGCTATTTTACAGCTAACAACTAATCCCAAATGTGTGGCAATAAATTGAATAGTCATACATTTGTGGAAATCCCTCCCAAAAAAGCTAAAATAACTTAGTTTAGGTTAGGGCCAATGGAGGTATTGAAAATTTTCATCAAATTCATCATTGTCTCGGATTTCCCTGACTTTCAACTCCCAGAATTTTTCCCTGGTTTTCTCTGACCATCCCTGACTTTCCAGAATGTGGACACCACAAAAGTTTTTTTTATTGTTAATTTTACACAAAAACACAAATTTTTGAAGATGTATTACCCTAGTGTTATAAGAATAAAAAAAATCACACTGATAATAGATATTGCCCCTGGGGCATTGTTGGGTTTATAGAACGTATCAGACGAAAGAATGTCAGACTAGCGAGCGTCTACTGGACTACTGAAGTTTTATGTTCTGTGAACATTAAAATTGTACTCAGCAATGAAAAAGTCCACTAGCTAATGAAAAGGGTGGGTGTGATGAATTATTGTGAAATATATTAACTTGTTGTCATTTAATGGCATACAAATTTTGTAGAAAAAAAATTTCCAATCAAGGATAGCAAGTAGCAGGCAGAATTGGAAGAGCAGTTCATTGATTATGAGACGCCCCCACACACTGAATTGAACGGCTATTGTGAGAACACTTTATACGAATGGAAAATATTGGACTGCACTTCATAGATTATTCTCTATTATATTCTCAACATAAATTGCATGGAATGGCCTTTAAGTGGCAGTTTGCCTACATTTACAAAAATGAATTTTTGCCACAAAAATCAAAATACTGCAAATCTTTGACAAATAAAATGTTTAACTGCACTGCGCGTTTGAAATTTAAGTTAGAATTTGCCGTCCTTTTTTTCTTACTTGGCCCAATCCAAAACTGATTAAAAAGATGATGAAAAGAACGTATATAGGACAAAGTAAGAGGGTGGGGGACAATACAGACTGATATTATTGACAAAGTTGACATAGCTGAGAGAGGATTCGAACCCATGACTTCACTATGAAAAATACTGTTCCTTCAAAAGCACAACTATGTTTACTTCAGACTAGGTGTGCACGAAAACTGATTTATGAGGCCGAGTCAAGTCGAGCCAAGCTTTTTCGAGCCGAGCTTTTCAAAATGATATATGTACCAAAAATTATTTTTAATTAATGCAATAATAATAAAGTAAAGAAGTGTCTCTAATGACAGATAATAAGATTATTTTGTGTTTACATGTACATTCTTATACCAATATATTAAATAAAGCAGCCATATTCTACCATCAAGTAAGAAGTCTTTTGTTAGATGATAAAGTTCCTAGGAAAGCCAAATTAACAGTGTACAATATTACTTCTTACCAATCTTAACACACAGCTTAGAAAGATGTACATTGAATAAAAAAGATCGAAGCAGATTCCAAGCTGTGGAAATGAAATTTCTAGGAACATCCGTACAAAAAACATGACGAGATTGAAACATGAATGTGAATATAAGGGAACAGTTTGGTTGTGACTGGACGGTTCAAGAGAAGATCAGAATGGCAAGGCTAGTATGGTTTGGACAGGTGAAAAGGATGGAGGAAGGAAGAGTGGCAAAATATGGCTGGAAAGAGAAATCAAAGGCAAAAGAAAAGTTGTTAGACCAAGAAAGAAGTGGATGGACGTTATAGAAGAAGACCTCAGACTAAAAGGAAAATTCCTACAGCAGGTGGAGGAAGAGGAACTTTACTGAGATAGAAAGAAATAGATGGAAGAGGCTTATCAGCACACCCGGGAGACTGGAGTTGCTAAAAACATGATGATGATGATGGCAGTTTTCATAATCAATGAGACTTTACAACATTTATATAAATTATCATCACCAAATTGCTTCACCATAGTGCATTTTTTATAATATGCTGTAAAACTAACCAATATAAAAAATAAATATTAATTAAATCTATTTATATTAATGGAAGTTGGGTTTTGAATGTAGAATGTAACACAAGTTGATTAAGCATTCCCAGAAGTCAAAACCCCTTCAACCATATACTTAATGGAAAGCTCTAAACATAAAAACTCTAGATCGCCCTCTTCCTTTAAAAAAATAGAGTTCTTTTAAAATTGCTGTGGTAGCTGCCAAATTGGGTACCATCTTTAGTTTTTGCAGTCTATGGCTTTAAGGGTGTATCTAATATGAAATCTGATGGGAAATCATTGGTGAAGAACTAAATTATCTACAACTTATGTGTTTGAGGTTTTGTTTGATCTTTTACCATTTTCTAACTAAATCACTTTAAAGTTCGAAGTTTGGTTTTGAATTTCGGATGTAACAAAAGTTGTTTAAGCATTCCCAGATACTTGATTGAAAGCTCTTGAAGTGAAAACTACAGAAAAATTTACTATGTATCCTCCCAACCTATATAGGACTTCGCATATTAAAGATTTGCAGTACATAAAGAAATAGGCCTACAGATATAAACAAATTATGATCTTTTTGGACTATTGAAAAATATGTTTCTCTCTAGGAAACAATAATAATTAGAATGTATGTTTTGTTTTCTCGATATATTATTTTGCCACATGAAATATCATATATGTTACTAAGACATCAGAAAAGAAAGAAAACCAAACTAAAAGTGATGAAAATACAGTGTGGTTGAAAAGTCCCGGAACGGTGAAATATATTCTTTACCATTATAGATAAAGTTACAAGACTTGGTATATTAATAATGGCCATAAATTTCTACTCTTTTAAGCTATTATCACTTTTTAATCCCTTAACGGGGACGGCCCACGAGGAGTCAGTCAAAATTCTTAAATAGCAGCATAGGTCGAATATGGTATCAAATTAAAGGTCTTACTTAGCAGAGTATAATACCGCAAACTAGACTTCAAACGGATGACCGAGGCGGAAATGGCAGTCAAACAAAGTTTCCATTAAGATCATACGGGTAAAACTTAAAAATGCAATACCTTTCTTAATACTCAACCTTTTGACGCCGGTTTTGTGGCTTTTTACTCCAAATGCAAAGACGTTTAAGATGGTGTATGATGTTACAAGGGCCAAAGAAGTTTCCATTAACACACCCCTCTTAAGGGATGTCCCTCTTGGAAGTCTTACAGAAATCTCCTTTGGCCCTTGTCACATCATACATAATTTTAATTGTACTCTGCTAAGTAAGACCTTTAATTTGATACCAAATTCGACCTATGCTGCTATTTAAGAATTTTGACTGACTCCTCGTGGACCGTCCCCCTTAAGGGATAAAAAAGTGATAATAGCTTAAAAGAGTAGATATTTATGGTTATTATTAATATACCAAGTTTCATTACTTCATCTATAATGGTAAAAAATATATTTCACCGTTCCGGGACTTTTCAACCACACTGTATAACAGTAGGCCTAAATGATGGCTGAAACAAAGAGGGTTTTTAGAAATTTCGATCACCAATATAATTAAAAGAATGCAAACAGAAACTTTAAATTGGTTTTCATTCTCTTCATCCATTTTCAATGGGAATAGATTTCTGTTAATTTTATAATTTAAGTTACCCTCAGGTCTTTCTAAAGAAAGATTGATTTTAGAAACAAAATTGGATGTAGGCTATTAATTACAAAACCCATTTAAATGTTTTTTTCTTAAATTGCCTATTTTACATTTAATTCAACTTTCTATGTTTCTATCATGATTTGTATTGAAACATAATTTTATAAATTTGTAAAGTGACTAAAGAAAGTTACATTTAGGGATGAGGAATGGTATCACGTTAATTTTTATTTTGTGTATCGTTAGAAAATGGGTTAATATATTTTGTTGTAAACCATAAACAATTTCACTATCTACAAATGGTTAGTAATGCAGATTGAATGCTTAAGTAACTGACATTAAAATGCAAACAAGTTTTAATTGACATTGATGGTATGTATATTTACTAAACAAAATTGTATATTATGTGAAACTAGTTATTGTCTCTAAATCTGGAAATTGCTCATAAATCTCAATAAGCGATAATGATATGTTTTTATTATTGCTTGACGGGAACTTTCATAGCAAAAACTATTATTCACTTTTATTATAACATTACAGTTAACATGATTTATTACTGATTACTCTTGATACTTTAGATTGTGATTAAGTTTTGTTACATAGCAGCTATTTTAAATAATATTTCATTTAGTTTACTTCTCATTGTTATTCCCTTGCCATCTAATGAATTAAATCTTTTAAATTATATGACTACAATTCAAACAACATGATTTTTTTAATTGTGACTTATTTTAGTGTTATATTTATCTCATGAGATGGTTAATAATGCACTGCGTTTTATGGCAATATATGATACAAAAAAGCCAACATACAGAGTTGACAGCTTCAACTTTATACATAAGTTTTTTCAGGAGGTAAACAGAAGGAAAAAATGACCTATCATAAGCAGTTTTCTGTCTATCTGTATGTATATAAATTTCTTTAAACCAAAATATCTTTGACACTATTTGAAGTAGGAATTCAAGCATAGCACAGCTACTTAGAGCAAACCCCTAAAACTTGATGAATTTTCATATTTTTAACTTCCACGTTTCAAAAATGACAGCCATTTTGTTTTTAGAAGCCAAATTACTTAAAACCCAAACACTAGACATAACAAAATTGTAAAATCTTTTTATCTATCAGGTGTCTTCCTAACCCAACACTCATCTCCGAACTTCAGTTTAAGACATTATACTGTTTTTGATTCCTCTGGTCCTACTATACTAACCATACAGTTTGCTGGCCTGAATTCCCAAAAAGCATTTAAAAAGTCAATAAAATACTTCTAGAATAGATATTATGTTTAGATGAACATAATTATGTTTTATGTTCATGTTTGTCTATTTATGTTTAGATTCATGATTCCTACTACTGGATATTGATTTCAATTATTAGAAATGAATATTTTTACCTTTTCAATATCCTAGTTTTCTGAGGGAAACTACATGTTTCGTGGCGCACCGGGAGTTTGTGTTTCCAAGTTACCGAGGTTTTAATGTTAAATGTGTATTTATTTATTATTCGTGTTTGTGTGATATCAATTTTAAATGTTTGACGACCCTTTTCGGAGAAACCTGAAGATGTGGCTGTCGCCACGAAACATGTAGTTTCCCTCAGAAAACAATGATATTGAAAAGGTAAAAATATTCATTTCTAATATTTATGTTTAACGAATAAGAATGAATATTTGGATATATATCATGATCAAAATCAAAGCTATCAAACGCAAAACACAAATACATTTTTGCGGTATCCTCCACACAAAAAAAAAAAAAAAAAAAAGTTTGCGGGAAGTACTTTTTAATGGAAATGATAATAATAAAACTTAAATGAATGGAAAGTGTTAGATTAAAAGAAATCTAGAGAATGAATTCTTGATAAAAGGAGCCTATTGTTCAATTGAGGCATTTTTTGCGATAAAATAATATTAAATAAGTAGTTTAAAGTTTAGCCCATGTTAACATTGTATTGAAGAGTCGCCTGTTTGAGTAGGATTTCACCTGTATTCATCAAATGTTATATGACAGTCAAATAAATGAAAGGAAATTAAATGTACAGGCTATAGACAGTCAGGTCACATTTGACCATATTTGATCAGCGAAGTTCCATAATCCATAATAATTTGATCATTTATGAAGGGTTTGGTTGAATAAATTAAATCCAATATGCTCTTTGATTGAATTTTGGTATTTTCAGGGATGAGGGGAATTTAATGGTGATGCTATTATGAACCCTATTGATTAATGTAAATGCTTTTTGTTAATAATAACATTTCATGGAAATTTAGCCATGATAAGAGATATGCATTTTCTGTTATCTATGGCATATTTGGCTAGAGAGCACCGGGTAAATTTATCCTGACATGGAGAGATGATGTGGCTGAGATCATATGTGACAGCGCAATTACCGCAAGTCAGTATTCCTTTCCAAACATCCGGATAGGACCTGAGCTTTTAGATCTGGGAATTCTTTAAGGCATTTGGACATGAATAAAAAGCTATCTTGAAACTTTTGAAGACTAGTAAAATTACACAAATTTAAAAAGTGCAAACCCATTATTTGGTCCATAATTTTTTGGTTCTTAAAAATTTTTAATTGATGTATTTATTTTGGGTGTTTCTACGCCAGTGGCATTTTTTAACGTTTTGACGGGGAACGGTCCAAACCCCAGTCTTGTTGTTATCTAACATCGACCAGTTGTTAGAAAGCATCATTAATTAATAGCCCAATAACAACTGGCAACTGGGTCCGGAATCGAACCTTTAAAAAGCTACTAACTTTTCTCAAGATCGAACCGGCAACCTTTGGATTCAAAGGCGAGCACTATAACCACTCAGCTACCCAGCCATTGTATTGTTTGTCCTTTGAGTATATTATTAAAAAGTAGTACATAAACTGCAACAGAGTATCACGAATAGTTGTATTTTCTTGAAACCTTCAGTCAGTGCTTTCCATTTGTTCCAAGAAAGATGTTTCCTTCTCGTTTTTGTGAAAAATATAAATTAGTTTCTTTTGAATAATAATTTTTAAATACAAATAGGCAAAGCTATAAATTAAATTGGAGTTAAAAAACAATCCTAAGTATGTGGGACAGTCATAAAATTAAATTAACATTGAATGAAGGGGTAAATACTGAATGTTTCGTACTACTAGCTAAAGGGAGTGAAACTTTGAGTCAAGCTAAGATACATTCTGACTCTTATTACTAGTGACTTCATTTTGCATTACAGAATTAAAGGGAAACAAAATAGTTATGGGTATTAAGAGGGTAAAGTACGTCACGGCCACTCGAGAATTGTAGATGGCCGCACAAAGCGTCAGCTGAGTGCGGCCAAACATTTCGAGAGCGGCAATGACTATTTGCGCTCATAATACATACAAGATTTTTCCTACCAATATATTTGCAACAGATTAAATGTTTCATTGTATACTAAACTTCATTTAGATTATGTTTGATTTATTTATGGTAGAACACACTATTAACTATCAAACATAACCTCAAACTAAAAAATAAGCAATTACTAAACGACAATAATGACCAACAGCTGTGGCATGGTTTGTTATAACAGCTGACGTTAAATTGCTGATTGATTTAGTGTGCAGTAAAGAGCATTGCCGCACTAGGGCAGAAAGAAACGGAATCCAGAAATGAACTGTTTTGCGTAGGGTTATCAGGTGTGGCAATGTGATTATTTCCATGCAGTAATGGGAAATAAACTTTAGCATGTTTTAAATACCGCTGATAAAGCACATCAAAATCACACACTAAATGTTATAGCTATCAGACTATTCTCTCAAAAGTTATTTAGACCAAGGGCAAGATCACACATTTTTTATACAGTATAATACATAACATTATACTGTAATGTGTATAAATAGAATTTAAACAAATGGTGTGTCTGGGTTGTAGGAAAATAAAAATAAAAACAATTTTAGTAAAAGTCTTAACATTCCAATTGTCATAGTTGTTATTCCCTATAGAGGTAAAAAAATAAAAATAAAAAAAGAACATTATCATTAGAGCTCTATCGAGAGGGTTCATGTCATAAGGTTTCATCCAAGCTATGAGTCTGGACATTGTATTAAAACATCACAACGGCTTTTACCTTCTTGAATTCTTTTGATGTCACTTCAAATCATCATATACAGAACATCCTCATTTGATATGAAAACAAAGCGATAGAATATCTGTAATGACAGCGTTCTAGATTGTTAAGTGAGTTAGGACAGTTAAAATTAGTCTAATTTATAACAAATAAGGTTATGTCTAGTATTTAGAAAATTAACCTTATAGTGTAATAGTAGATAAGTATAGTACGGTAGCCTATAAACATTAAAGCTTGAATGATATATTTTAATATAAGGTGATTTTGGTCGGTAAAGGAAATGAGTATTTAACTGCCTCCAGACTCCTTCGTATAAAAGAACATTATGGTACTTATTTTCAGGATGATTACCAAATTATTTTTTTAATAAATCAAGAACTATTGGAATAATATCTCAGTTTATATGCTGATTGACATTTTATCATAAGGTAAAATGTTTTGAATATCAACAAATAGCAACATAAAATCATAAAATTAAAACAGGAATCAATTATCAACAATAAACAAGTAAAACTAGCAAGGTCCACATGAATTGCAAATGCAATTAACTTTTAGGTGATATTAAATCAAGGTAGTTGATATTAAACACTGGTATTTACTCAAGTATGGCATGTTCTGAAATGTTCATTACAAACAACAAGTTAATTAACATGTTGCGGCTTGAAATAATCTAAAAAACTAAATAATATAGAGCCTCGGTCATACTGTACCTTGATGTAGACACTGTATACGGATTGGAACATGTGATAAATTGAAAACCAGCTGAGGATATTAAACCTCTACTTTTCATTACTTTTTCCTTTTACTGAAAAATAAAATTAAACACGGAATATCCTCATTTTAACCAAATAAAAAAGTTTCATTTTGAAACTATACACAAACTATGAAGAAACTTGATTAAACCAATATAAGTTTCTCCCGCAAAAATAGAAATATATTTTGAAGAGGCTAGTGTACAGTAAAATTTATAACGAGTATGCACAAGCAATAGATTAAATAAGGTGTAACAACAATTTTTTTTAATATAAAATATTAGTTGAACATGTTTAACCAAACAAATATGTTGTTAATACATTACTTGTTTATAACCTTTTTTCAAAAACAAAATCACTTTACAGCATTTGGTTTTTTTATAATAAAATTTTTGTAGATGTATAGGGAAAAAAAAATGTGACCGCCCACAGGAAAAGGGACCTTATCTTCCCAGCCAATTTTTTCAGTACGGTACCTACGGCACTTTTAGTGATTTAGGTCAAAAATTCATATTTTTTCTTATTCTTGAAGCTCAGTCTTTTCTGAATCCAAAAATGTCACTTTCATGTATATAATGGCATTACTTCAATGTATTAACTGTAAACTGAATGTAGGAATGTAAACTGAATTTTCCAAACCCTTACACTCCTGTGGAAAAGGGACCTTAACTTCCCCATGCAATTCTTAAGCCGGAAGTTTAGGTTCCTTTTGTTTTGAAATGTCTGTGCAATATTCAACCGATATTAAAGGGATCAAGCTATTTAATTGTTTGTTGATAACAATTGAGTTTGTTGTACTGCTTAGCATTTATGTAGTATGTCAAATATCAATGGAGGAAAATATTGCAAAAATTAAATAATAGCATATTTAGAGGTGAAATAGCACAGAATAACTCAGAGAATGCCTTAAAGTTTTTCAATTGCAGTTTCTGCAGCATCAAAGATAGAAAATATATAAGAACAGATATGGATTCAAGAATAAATTACCTACAAATTAATACCATATTATACTACAGTCATGCAAATATTATTGTAATTATTGTGTAGTAAATATTGGTAAATTTTGATGCTGATTTCCTGTAAACAAGGTCTTATAAAATTTAAATAAAAAAAAAATCATAACTCAGCCATTTGTTAAGATCTCTTCATAATTCTTTTACCAAATTGCTTAGATTTTTGTACTGTGTCCACGGAAAACAATAACTCAAAATTGACTTTTGGAAGGTAAGGTCCCTTATCCTGTCACCATTTACTCATCATGGAAAAAATGTGTAACAGTATACGTAGAACTAACAAAATTATGAATAAAGCTTAAGGATCCTTCATCAACTTTATAAATAACCATTTATGGGTAGAAGAAAATAAGTTTTTAGAATTTTTAAAAAATTCGGGTTTGATTTGACTTTTTGTGACTAAGTAGACTTTATTTTTTTCGTAAATTTTAGAACTTTTTAATCATTAATTTTGGCACTAAAAATGTATAAGCAATGTCATAGATGTGTATGACAGACACTAGGGAAACTGAAGCTGTTACCTTAGCGAAATACACTCATGAAACACTATCTGAGCGATGATCACTCAGCGTCCATTGAAAGTTACCGGTAATCTTTAACAGACTCTGCTTTAATGGTAGGTTGAATTAACAAACCCGGCATAAAATGGAGATTGTTTTAACCACCTTAGATATGTAACAAGTTAAGCTTAACCTACCATTTTCAAGAAAGAATTTATTCATTTTTATTTGTTTACTTAATACAGAGGAAGCTCTCTTAAAAACCGACCTCGGATCATCCGCCTATCAGATTAACTGACACGTTTTCCAGGAATAGACAAACTCCGTGTGAGTCGATGTCGCGATAATGATCAAAAAATAACTTGATGATAGAAGAGGTTACCCATACATTACCGTAGAAAGTCAAATTCAGTAAGTTGCTTTTAATATTTCGTGAAGTCAGTATTTACTGTGCTTACTATGTTTGATAACTTTTTTATAACATAACTTCGTGTTTATTAACTAATTGATTGGGTTGCAATAATTTTTCAAAATTTTAACTTGTTTTATTGATTTTATCTATGAACGTTGTAATAATCACCAATAATTAGTATCATAAAAAAATACATTAATTAGTAACTTAAATAAATATATTATAAGCCAAATTTAAACCAGTTGCTTAGTGGGGTCTTTAACGTACAGGTTTCAAATTAAAATACAGGTTCTAGATCAATAAGATCTTCGCATTTGACGAAAGTGGTGTTTTAATAGAAATTGCCCAATTTGTACATCAGCTTGTTCCATTACTATTCATGTTTAAGTTGCTTTATGCGTCTAACATCAAAAGAGTGTGATAATATTTGAGTGAGAATGACGATTTGGTCAAGTAACATCGATGTGGCTAAGTTTTGGATAGATGGCCATCCATAACATATAAATATTCAACATGTATTACAGGAATTTATAAAATTTAGGTTGGTTGTAAAAAAAAGTATGCAGTGACTGTACTTAGCCTTTAAGCCAATCCTGAGATATTTAGAACACTCGGAGCTTAAATGCCTTCATAACAGAATATTTGCATACTAACACATATTTTGGGTATTATTTGGATTAACCGACCTTTTTCATTATCCAACCATAGTCTGGTCCAGTAGGGGTCAGTTAAGAGAGCTTCTACTGCATTTAATTTACACAAAAGTTTTAATTTAATTTACATAGTTTGGTGAGGTATTTTTATTTAGAGACACAATATTTTGCAATAAACATTGCAATAATGTTCAATAAAATTTTTAAATGAAAATAAAATTTACATAAATGACAAGGGAAGTGTCAGCTGACAATGTATAAAGTTTAAGCACGATGTTAGGCACCACACACATAAGTAACGTACTTTACTTGTTTTCCATAAGAATGACATGCATTTTAATTTATATTCAATGTTGAAATATTCATGAAAACTTGAAAAATATACCTAAAACAATGAATAACAAATCTTCTACAAAGTTTTAAAACGTTAAAGTATAAAGGTGACCCAAAGCAATAGGAACTCAAACCTTCTGGGAGACTCATGTATATGTTATGATTTTTCAAGCCATATGACATATTGACTTGTTGCAAGCCACCTCATGAATAATTAATGGCATTGCCGCAAAAAGCTGCCCCTCACAACCTAGCTTGAGGGTTCATACTTGGACACACTAGCACTAGAATGTAACGTTTCAAAAATACGTTTTGCAAGTTTTGTTAATTGGAATTATAAATAATCTCACAATATTCGGGTATAATTTTTTGTTAACATTGTTTTGTCAGACTATTTTTCCAAATTAATTTTTAATTTACATTTTAAAAATAGTTTTAATTCATTATAAATCAGCAGGAAAAACTATTTTTAGGTACAGTAATACACATATGATGTGTTGTTGTTTCAATGCAAGGTTTCCCAGAACCCTTTAATTTTGGTGTGGACTTACACTAGTGGCATTTTTTAACTTTGTGATCAGGAAAAATCAAAACCCTAGTCTTTATTACTATTCAAAGCTGACCTGTATACAGCATTATTACATATAGCCCAATAAAAGAACAAGGTAGCAACCACTCCCAGTCAGTTTTAAAAAGCTACCCTTCTAGAACCTGAAATATAATTGAACAATTTTATAACCAAACCTTTGTGGGTACCGTAATAAAAATAGTCAAGTAGTATTACGTGCTTGCAACTTGGTTTTCAATAATGAAAAGTCATTTCCTCTGCTATCAAGCCGTTGTCAGCACTATTGTTTCGACCAACTCTATGAATGTTTGAACGATAAATCCTTTGCCATTATAAAAATGCTACTGCTATGAATCCATCTGCAATTGACTGCTTGAAAATTTATTACTGTCACTAAATAAACATTTATATACCTTATATTCTGAAAAATAGATGGCTTAAACAATACAGTTATAATTTCACAAATTATATCCTGAATAACAATATTTCTGATTCTGAACAAATTTGAGTACTATACACTAAAATTTTAAGTTATAATCATAAATTTTTTAATAAAAATAGGAATAAGAATACTGGGTGTCCCAAAAAATTTCGGAACTTTTTTTATTTGTCAATTTACGAAAATAAATTTTTTGAGTAAGTTGTCCGTATAAAAACTATTTTTAGAGACTAATATTTTCTAATCCACATTTCAAGGGGCCCCAGTGAGGAAGTTAATTTTAAATGTAAAGTATAAAGACTTCCAATCAGGATGATATGCACATCAAATTAAGTCTCACTTAGAAGAGAGTACTGCCGTTCCAGGTCTTTTGGGACGCCTGATAGAATGTAATATGTGAAATAATAATCTAATAATGGTTTTATGATGATTTATTTATTAGAAAAAATAGATAAACTACTTTGACAAGGGCCATTTGCAACCAAGTTCATAACATATCAATCCTTTGAAAGCTTTATATATTTGTTAATTGCAAATTGAGGGTTGAAAATTTCCTTCGCTGTCACTTTTTGAGGAAGGAAAACTGATTTATTAGTTAAATTAATTTAATGTGCACTTGCTTCCAAAGGTAAACACTAACATACATGTTTGTACAGGGCCAGATTTAACATTCAGGCACCTCTAGGACAAACATATTCTTCCGTCGTTAGGTTTGAAAATTACTTGTTTGTAAATTATTTCTACAATATTAATATATGCTACTTATTAAAATCAAATTTCATCACGTAGTTGAGTTAATGAGGTTTTACTACATTTAAGGAAATCCTGTATTTAAATACTCAAAACATAGAACCTAAACAATCATAAATGTGAGACTGCAAGAAGATATTTGTTGTAGACTGCAAGGCACATAATTTCTGCCCATCACACTGATCAACATGCCCAAGAATAGAATGACAAGATTAAAATGACGTACCGGCAAATATCCTACTGATTATTTACATCGGGCATCCTGTTGTTGTATCGTGTGCTTAAGTCAAACCTTAAGTTAACCTCTCTATAGTAATCTTATTATGTGAAAAATTACATGAAAGAAGACAGCCAGATGACAATGAATTTCAGACTCAGTATCAAGATTGTTCATAGAGCAGTATCTGATTATTCTAGTTACCGGTGTTTAATTGTTATATTTACAATTTAAATTACTCAAAAAAATTGTGTAGTCCATACTTTAAAAAGAAAAAGTAACATAATGTACTTCCGATAGTAAAAATATATTAAGTTGTTCTCGATATTTAAAGACTGATCCTCAGTTTTAAATATTGTAACAGTTTGTAATAATTAAATTATAATTAAATAAGCTTCTGGATCTCTAAGCGTAGTACAAAATGTATAAAAAAGCTCTTGGATTCATTAAAAAAGGTAAGGCCAATTTTTGATAATAATAATATAATTATGTGAACCTTCTTTAAAAATAACATTTTGTAGAATATTCAAACACATTGTACCAAGTAGAGTAGGCTACTGTATTTTTTTTCGGTAAAGTGATGCATAAAATAAAACTAGGCATAATTGTAGTTGTAATTGTAATTGGTTAGGCATAATTACAATTTTTTTACCATAAAAGAGAGCCTAGTCTCAATCACAAAAAGTGATCAGAAGACAGAATCCCACGATGTAAATGTCCTTAAGCTATTTCAAACTCACAGAAAAGAGTGATGAAGCCACGATCACAAGACTTTACTTCAGAGATTAATTTCAAAACCTAACCAAATCTGGATAGATCTCAGCAATATCTGGATATCAACAAAACAAGATTTACTCCTCTTTGTCATGAGAAATCAATAATAGAATAAATTAAATTTGTCATTCTTTCATGAATAAAAGGAACTAACAACGGGTATCGTAAGAATTAGGTAAAAGTTGCAATATAATACACAGTTTTAGCTAAATCACAAAATGTTTCATCGACTTTGTACAAAAAATAATTTTAAAACTAATTTTTTAGTAAAACTAAAATAAGAAATCGAATACAAAGGCTAGAGGGGATCCCTGGAGAAGAGCCAAATTTGTAAGACGGCCTCTGCCTCTACTCCCAACTTAGGCAAGAAAATTAATTTTGTCTCCAATGTTGGGCATATCCCAAAACCGAACCCTCACTATATGTAGCAGATGACTTGGGAAATCAAAGTTACGGTACATGAAATTCTTTTGGTTATGAAATATTTAATTAAACATAATGAATCAGACACTCTTTACCACAGAGCCAGGGTCCCTTTAAAGACGGATCGAACTAGTTTTCCAATAGAACGTATTTTGGTTTTAAGGGAGCTGATGACTATCATGAAAATGAGTACTTGATTGTTAGAAAATCTGGGCTTTCACTTCATCACTTTCAGGTAAGACTAAGATGTTTAAGTTTAATCAACGTTTACATTTTTGGGCTTGCTCTTCCAAGGTTACAAACGAAAAATCATTAAATATATCTGGGTTTTTGTTTATATAATTCCATCTTATGATAAACTTGCAGCAGAAACGGATGTCTAAAAATAAATCTGTAAACTAAAAATTTCAAGGTTTTTTTTAATTTTGTTGGTATGGAATAGTTGTTCTTTAAACAAAAATTGAGCAACAACAATTGTATATAGGCCTATCACAGTATTTCTCCATATTTTACTTCCAAAAACTTAGTTAGGTGCAGCAGAGCAACTCTCCCCTTAAGCTTACACCCCTCCTTTTCCCCTTGGGGATTTTCTACACACCAGATCTACTGGTTGAGATTTGGTGAAAAAATTTTTTCTCATATTTTTCCCACAGTAAGAAATAGCGACCGGGTAAGATTCTAAAAATATGCACTTAAGAGTCATCTGCACCTTTGGGCTAGTAGCGCTGTCGGCAATATTAACCATACGGCTTTTGGGCAAAACATGGTATTTTATTCACCTGTTTGGAACGCTGTTTTTCAACCTATTTTTTTTTTTTTTTTTTTTTTTTTTTTTTTTTTTTTAACTTGGAAATTGTTTAGTTCAATAAGTTATATTAGGTCCCTCATACCTTAAAAGTTTGTAAATAAGAAAATATTACTCTCAGTGACGTCGCAAAGTAACTCAATTTTCCTTACGTTTAAGATTTTTTCTACTAATACCATTTATTTTTACTGATATATGAGTAAAAATATATGATATATGAGTAGTAGGTATGTGGGACCTAGATTAACCTTAATCTACAATAAAACATATATTTAACCAATAAATATCCAAAAACACCGTCTGAAACAGGGGAATGCGTATGCATGTTTTCAGTGTTTTACAAGGGTAAAGATGACTCTAAATATTTTTTATTAAGATAGATAGTACTAAAAAGAAATATTTTTCTGGCAAAAAAATATCTTAGAGAAACGCAGGTTTACTGCGTAGTGGTTTTAATTTTTTATTTCACTTCTATAGTACTGTATTTTATAAATAAACTGTTATAAATTTTCTATATTACAGATGTGTAATCCGTTTTTACATACTTTTTTTCCAAATAGAATGTTCAATTTACTGATATGAATATGCCCTAGATTCCAGGTAAGTCCTCTGATTTATGATGCAAGACAAAACCATACATAACAAGATGTAAACATAGAACCACCAACGCCAACGCTTCCATGGGGTGACCCAACATTTCCTTCCAATAGTCTGTCACAGTCTACATTCTGTTCATTCTCCTGTTCATTACTGTATCCATATGAAGAGAATACCTAGCTAGTGCTCGTGTTTTTGATCAAGCTTAAAAATGTGGGTTTCCGATCATGGTAGATGTAGTTTTGGTTAGACAATATAGATGTATTTACTGCTAATTTATGTTTACTATTACTAACAGTATCAGCTATGGCTAAATAAAACTCACCTATCGCGTCCCGTAGTGCATAATGTTGTGGAAGGCATTCATTGGATTTCACACTGAAACAACAACAAAATACTTAAAAGAGTGTCATGTGTAAATTTGTATAATTATTTGCAATTCGGCTGTCCATTTTACCTATCATTTCATTAGTAGAGTCCTGCAAACCCGAAAGTATGATGTAATGCTTTATGTTTTCTTTAAGATTGTTTTCAACATATGAGGTTTAATTTGTAATGTTTGTAATGGTTGCCTATGTACATTATGCAATAAATAAATTTTTTACTACAGGGATAAGGTAAACCATTTGCAATTTATTATGTTAACTTTATTTATGTTCCTTTCCTGATAACCCAGAATTTTCACGAACCTGAACACCGTTTGGTCCACTAGTCTGGGTATGCGAGACTACTGTATTAATTAGTATGCCTAAGTTTACATAATGTTATTTATGGCCCCCTTTCAGTAAATAGTTACATGCACTCATCCATTTTGTAGTTCGTACTTACTTAGCCTACATATTTAATACTACTGATTCAAAATCATGCATTAAAAAAATAAATTACTTAATATACTGTAGCACAATTAAATTTATAAACAAAAAAACAGATAAAGATATTTTTTTTAATATTTTAAAAGGACAGTTTGAACAAAGTTGCAGAGGATAGAATCTGTCCGGCTTTGATATTGTTAATAGTCTACTGTATAGTAGGGGAGGGGGGATCAATAGCAAAGGCTGTCTGAGCAACACAAACTTCTGTTGTTCAACTTTTAAAAGGGTTTGCATTTCATGATAACTACCATACTTTTTCATTATTGTACAATATTTTCATCACTAGACAGAGGTAACAACGTGGCCTACTTAAGTAGGCCATCATTTTAAAATTAATGATTAAAATTATTAGAAATATTTTTTCTTTAACTAGGCCTAAGTTACTAACTTAAAGTGTAACTAGGTCTAGGTAACATTTTAGCCTGGTTTTTCAAACACCTTATGAAACACCTGGAATAAATCAAACTCATCTCAATAAAATGTTTTCTGGCATAAATACTGCACTTAAGGTTGGGTTCAAAGTTATGATTTTTTTACTTTCCAGTTCAAATCACTTTGGGAACAAAAGAATACTGTGGTTACTGACGGTAACAATTGGGCCGCAAAATGCCATGGTAATAAAAGCTAGACAACGACGCACGAACCACCACTTGTTATTGACAGCTTAACCTACGGTACTATCTTGCCTTTCAACAAGTCCCGGGTGAAGCTGGAGTCTATGCACTTGTAACCAAGGATAAGTTCAATGACAAACCTAAACATCAAGATTATGATTCAGCTTTCACAGATTTAACTGAAGACTTAGGGATTTAATCTGCTCGGCCATGGGGTGCGTGCGTGATAAAATACCCATAGAACATTTTGCTGCCAATATTGTGAAATTTCACCGTCTCACTGGAGCCAAGGTAGAAATAATATCGAACAACCAATGGTGGGCCTCCAGAGTGCTGTAGAATGGACTTTCCTATGAGGTGATTAATGCCAGTTTAAAATGTCACATTCTAAGTAAATATTTGCAAGCTGGGCCTCCCCCTGACGACATTCACGAAAACCAGCCAGAGACCTGTTCACCTGTAACTGAGCCATCTACACCTGGAGACAATACCAGTACCAATGATGACCTCCACCCTAACCAACCTCAGACCTGCCGATGATAATTTAGATTTATTTCTTGAAAATTTAGATAAAAATGTGAAAATAATATCGATAAATGGCAATTAGCTGTCTGATAGCAATATACTCTCTTCTGTAAGTAGATTAGAAAAATTTAAGGTAGGAGACTATTTTTGTAGGGAGATTAAAAAAAGAGGAGGGTCAGCTATTTTAGTACCTATCTAAAGAGCTTGACTTGAAAGTGAGAGATGATTTAAAGTTGGCAAATGAGGAAAATTCTTTTGAAGCTAGTTTTATTGAGATATCTCTCTGGAAACTCCTTTTTATTTCAATATACAGAATTCCAAATCATGGCATTGATAAATGTTTTTTGAAAAAATATGACTCTCTGTTAGATAGGATTTCACACGAATTACAGTTAAAAAATATTGTTATTTGTATGGATAATAATAATATGGACTTTTTGAAGGATGATAATAGAGGAAAACAGTTACAATATGTTTGTGAACAGCGTGGTTTAAAACATCATCTTGTAGATCCTAAAAGAATCACGCTATCGTCCAAATTATGTATTGACAATTTTTCTCAAATAATAGAACTTCAACCAGCCAAGCTCATACAGCTCAAATAAATGCAGGTAACTCGGAAAATGAAGCTCATCTATGCCTGGGTGAAATCAATGCAAAAAATATAACCAAGCATAAGTCCATTTTCAGAAGATCTTTTTCATGTGATAATTTTAAAAAATTCAGGAATAACTTACAACTATCTCTCTCTTGATGTTAACATCAATTACAATAGTTTTCGTAACAATTTTTTGTTAAATTTCAATAATGCATTCCCACTGAAATCATGTAAATCCACAAATAAAAAAAGGGAACACAAAAATTGGGTTACAATTGGAATAAAAATTTCTGCAGCGAAAAAACGTCTGTTACATCAAGAATCTAAGTGGAACAGAAACCAAAACTTAATAAACTATTTCAAGAAATATAAAGTAATATTCAAAAAAGTCATTGCCCTTTCTAAAAAAACTATTGAATGAAAATTATATAAAAAATCATCAAATATAACTAAAGCCACTTTCGCTGTACCAAACAAGGAGATGGTTGTAAATAAAAAGGACAATGAAATTCCATATCAAACTGATTGATCCAAACAGACTACTTACAATTTAGAAAAGAATTGGGCTAATAGGTTTAATGAGAATTTTTTGAATGTAAGAAATAAGGTTCAATCTGATCCAGATGAAAAAAAGCAATGAGTTTCATGGTCAATGAGCAAAACAATGTATTCACATTAAATAAATTAAGCTTATCTAATATAAGGAAGAGAGTGTTTTCTTTCAAAACTATACAAGGCCTCAGGGTGGGATGAAATTCCGTTTTTTTGTGATTAAAAATGTAATAGACCTTATCCAAGAACCTTTGAGTAAACTCATAAACCTGTCTCTTGAGCAGGGAATTTTTCCTGACAAATTAGAGTATTCTGAAACTAGACCATTATATAAGAAAAACGACATAAACAACCTAGACAATTATCGTCCTATACGGTAGCATTATACTTATATGTTTCTCCAAAATATTTGAAAAAGCAAATGATACCGTATTCAATTAAGATTATTTTTAGAAAGTAATAACATTTTGAACAAAACTCAATTTGGTTTTCGAAATGGGTAGGCCTACAGTTGTCAAACATCAATGGCAAGGATAGTGAACTGCATCACACGGGCTCTGGATGGATCGCAGAGGGCAGCTGGTGTTCTCTGTGATCTGTCCAGGGCTTTTGATTGTGTTGATTACGACATCCTCAAAGGTGAATTTTAAAAAATTGGTATTAGAGGCAAAGAACTTAATTTATTTTATCTTATCTTTCCAATCGGTTTCAGAGAAATAAATTAAAAAAATATAATGAAACTGTATATTCAACTTGGGAAAAAGTAATATGTGGTGTGCCACAGGGGTCAATACTGGGCCCTAGTATGTTCATAGTCTATGTTAATTACCTACCGGTACCTCAAGTCTCAAATATGGAACTCTTTCAATATGCATGAATGAGGATAAAAATCAGCTTATAAAATTTTGTTTTAATAATAGATATAAAACAGACAAAATTACAATATCAAAATCACAAACATCACTGCAGTAAAATGTGAATTTTTTAGGTATTATTGTAAATGAAAATCTATACTGGGAACCACAAGTTGAGAATTTGGTCAAACGATTAAATAGCTGCATTTTCTCTCTTCACGTAATGAGACAAGCTGTAAATCTGAAAACTCAGCTTATAGTTTATCATGTTTATTTTTCTTTAATAATGACATATGACATATGGTTTGGGAAAACTCGTGCCATTCTAAAAAAATTTTCAAAATAAAAAAAGAGCAAATACAATTATTGGGCGAGTTCCTCCTAGAACTCCTTATAAAATCATTTTCCACAATTTTCCCGTTTAAACATTTTATGATCATTATATTTTAGACATTTCAAATTGAGTTAAAGACAATCTTGCCTCATTCATGGCCCAACCCATTAATTCCCATCACAATAGATTTAAAAGTTATATTAAGCATGAAACCCACAGATTAGAGAAATTTTGTTTATCTCCCCAATATATAGGCCCTAAAATTTACAATAAGTTACCGCTCCACATAAAAAATATGGATAGTAGTACAAAGTTCGGATCCACCCTGAGGACCTGGTTAGAAACAAAAATTTTTTATTCTATCAGATGTTAGGCCTATTTAAGTAGGGATGTTAAACTGGATTAGTAGCAAGACACTTTTGATATTCTTAGTTTTAATTCTACTGTATATATGACACTATGTCCTATCACAATGTTGATGTAATTGCATTAAATAAATAACCATAAAAGAGTCCACAATCGCGACAAAATCACAGTAACTTATTGGTCTAGACCTACTAGTTTTCTGCCCTATGGATAATGGTGAATTTGGTTAAAACTAAGGTTGGTTATTGCAAGGCAGGAGTAAGTAATTTGGTAATTTATTCATAACTAAGTTTATAATTATTTCAAACACGTAAGCTTAGTTCTTTTCTAAGTTAACCTAAAGTTTTATTAAAAAAGTTATAGCATGTGTAAAAGTGTTTCCTCGATATTTAATACAATATAATTAAAAACATTTATTAAACTTAAATGTACGAATTAAAAAAAAATGTTGCAGTCAGGCAGTAGGCCTAATAGGCTTTAATATGAGTGTGGTTGGAACAACCTTAACCTCAAATTTTTCATGGTTACTTGTAATCAAAACGGTCATTAACAGAGTAAATTTGATTTAGATTAAAATTCTGTTTATGTATTCAGTATAGGCCCTAATATTAAATAAACCTGACAACCTTACTCTATTGACTAAAATCAATAAAATTCAATAGAGGTACCGGCAGGTAACTTTACTTACTTTGGGACGGCTCTGATAACCTGCCTATTTTTAAATGACCACAAAAAACTGGTGGTGTATCGTTTTGTTATGAAAACTACGATCAATTAACAATTTGAGAAACAGATTATCATTAATTTTTACAATCATATTTTACTGGGATTAATAACATGCATTAATCATTGAATAACCTAGATAGGAAAATCGCTCACCAACTAACTGTCAAACCACTGCACAAAAACAAAACAATAACAATAACAAACTGTTTTCTTGAATGCTTGGGATCTAGCTAGCTGTCTGCTACATTTTTTTACGTCATAGCCTACTAGGGTGTATTGATCTAAATCTTTTGTATCCAGAATGGTTCACTCTATCAAAGATAAAGTAGAAATATATGCATATAAAAGTAAAATACATTTTATAAGTAATATGTTGTGCATTTCTGAGAGTTTATGTACGTAAATGAATCAATGTGATTTTTTGTCATGGAAAAACGCTTGATGACACTTAATTGAAAAAAAATCTATTTAAGTTACATATGGTTCAATTTTACGAGCTTGTGGTCTAGACTGTCATAAAAGCGAGAATCCTTACAGGAAGACTTTTTATTTTATGTTAGGTTTTGAGTATATCATGTTAAGACGTTCAATATTAAATAAATTTTGTGCCGTCATTTGTCAATTACGTGTTAGCTTAGCCATTGACTAAGGATTTGTATCCTTAGTCAATGGCTTAGCCCTATCGATAAAAAAAAAATAAAAATAACGTAGGCCTACTCACAACTGAATAAATATATTATCCATATGGTTACGTTTGCGTACGGTATTAAGCGAAATTTTCAGAGAAAAATGGTAAGGTAGGGATTGGGCTGGAAAATTTTATTGAAATGGGAAAAGGGGGTGACTCTGTGAGGAATATTCGTATTTTTTATATCAAATAAGGATGATGCGAAATCCGAGTGCAACGTTTTAATTGTTTATGGGAACCCAAATTACTTTTCCAGATTATACTTATAATTTACAAGTGGTATTGTTTCCTCCCGATAAATAAGTTTATTGGACTAATTTAATTAGTCTTTAAATTTACTATTTATTGGTTACCTTACTCATTATAATTTTTATTTTATTTATTTTTTGTTTTGTATAGTGCCAGTGGCATTTTTGTTAGAGTGTACTAAACGCTTTTAGGGCAAGCGGTCCAAAAACCCTCTGTCAGTGCAAGGTCTGTAGAGGAAGAAGCATAACTTCTTCCTAAGGTCAGCTGAATAGCTATTTTTTTGTGTTCCGGATATGAAGCGTCTAAACTAAAGCGAAAGTCAAGTTACGTTATAATATTAACCATTACACAGCTGATTGAGAAAGAGAATGAAGCAGTCTTGCCACGGATACGATATTTATCGTAACGACACCATATTACTCTATTTTAGAATTGGATTATTAGTTAATAACAAACCATTTGGTAATGACCAAATTAACAATTATCAATCTAGGTAAATTTAAAACTATAAATTCTTCCCTAGTTTGCTTTGAAACTCCTTATTTTAGTAATAGTTTAGACAAAAAATCTCCAAAACAAAGGAGAACGATTGTTGTTCCCTGCAGCGTTGGCAACACTTGCAGGTAGCAAAGAGTAAAATGTTGAATTTTTAACACTTTTTTAACCGACAAAACCTCTGTGGCGACATCCATGGATGTCGCAGAAAGTGACACCATTGCTCTTATGGGATGTAGCTCACCTGGCCCTGGCCTACAGTCACCTTGCTGTCAGTGGGCATCCCGTGGATCGAACACCCGTGACCTCTTGAGCTGATGAAGTCCATGACGTTAACCATTAGGATAGCAAGACACCGATTTCTACACATCTTTCTTTAGTATTCTTTAGAGAACGCATATTCCCTGTAAATACTTCATTTTACTTTTCCTGTACCGGTATGTAATGTGCGTCTATGACGGGCTTAATTTCACCACATATTGCTGATGACCAGCCTTATTCTCCACACAACACCAAAGACAAAAAGCAACGTTTTAAACTGAATAATAACATTTTTTGTGAATAATAGAGAAATATAACGAAGGAGGAATATTACGAGTATCAATTTGCCCGTGTTTGCATAATTCCAATCCACGTTTCTAAAATACATTTTTTGTATAAAATGTGTTCCTCTCTGTTTCGTGATGTTTATAAAATTTTATCTGCTAACCAAATACAATTGCTAAGCTCATTTGAAAAATATGATGAATTTTAAAAGTCGTTACTTTTATTTCTTTAATAAAGACAAAATTTTAATTAATATATGTCATAAAATCTCTAAAACAAAGTCCTCTGTTCAAAGTGAAAGTGAAGTCACAATTAATATCACGTGGCCGGTGAAGTGGGGTAGCCCCTAAGCGATATACCTAATAGGGTGTAAAGTTCCCCTTCAATGGCTACTTCATATTGTGTAAAGATTCGTTTGATGAAAAATAGTTCTGTAAACCTGTTATAAAATCAATAAAATCTATAAAATCAAACCGCCTTAAAAGGAAATTGTCAAATCAGCATGATCCTTTAAACCACGGTAAAATTGTGATTTCATACACATTTTTGGAGAAGAATTAATTGATGAATAAACTTTTATAAGTTCATCATCTATTGACCAATAAATCACATAGGTTCCTACATCTTGAATCTTACTATAAATAATTGAATTTTTAAGATGATACATATTTACTTCTCCTGTTATCCAAAAAATGTTACTGTTTATGATAAAAATATCCACTTCCAACCTTAGTTAAGACAGGAGGTGTGAAATATACTTTGCTCTTGTGGCAGAAGCACGTGCGAATGCGATATCTTTTCTTACTGTGGACACCCTTAATGGCCTACAACATAAAAAATATATTTTTGTATTTACTATTTAGGGCTACTTATTCGTTGAGTAATAAGCAAGGATTTGTGATATCTGCTTTGTTCCTTTATTATTTGTTTTATATTAGGTATATTATTTGTGGAATGGCTTTACACATAAGTTAGTTGTATTTTATTTAGACTTAACAATTTGTCCGTGGCAAACTGAATGTTGGTTTAAAAGAATTAATTTTTTATAAACCAATAAATTTTAGGCCCTGTACTTTATACAACCAAGGAATTTGTAAATTTTTGAAGGGTAGGTCTGCTGTAGTAATGATAAGCTCTATGAATAAATAGGTGTAACTTGTAGGCATAGATTAGTAATTTCCAATATCTTATATGTTTATGTTGATTAAATGTTTATAACACTCTGGTGCAACCCCATTTTTCGAAGTCTACGTTTTATTTTATAAACTGTCAATAGCATATTGTGATTATTTGAAGGAAATAAATAATATTAAACTATACGTACAGGACAAAAATAATAAATGTGAAATGCAAGAAATAATATAAACTAGTAAACGTCTATAGTTCAAAGTGAATAGGACCTGCACACGGAAGAATTAATATTTTACACAACAAAATAGAATCTAAATAGTTCAACACTTTATGGACTTAAGGAATATCGAACAATCGAAATTTCAAACTACATACAGTATGGAGCATGGAAATTTTAACTTATGGAAATTATAAAAAATCTTTAATTTAATTCAGAAAACACTTAATTTTAATTAAATCATCACCGAATGAACTTCAACACAACCAACATTCAAATCAATCGCCATTTTGTTTACATTTTCACCTTTGTCAGTTGCCAACATGGACTTATTGGCCATCCACACTGACATGTTAAATAGTCTGGGATCCTATCAAATTATAAGGAGTGACGAACTATTGAGATTGTACTGTAACTATATAGTATATCACATATGTAGAAACATAGTAATAATGACGTCCATAATAGTTCAATACATAGCAAATTATTTAAAAAGTAAATATTTACAACAAAGCAAATCAAATGTAGGACAAAGAAAATCCACTGGTACATATTATGTGTGGTTGAAAAAAAAAACAAAACAATTTAATGAAGGGTATAAAAAACACAATAATTTAATAAGAAAAATGGATTAATGTGAAAGAGATAATGAACAGCGATGACTTAACACGATGAGTTACCACTTTCAATTTCCAAGAATGGTGAAAACACCTTTCTTTATGAAGGGTAGTCTAATTAAGCTTTCCCAGTTGCGTAATTCTTTTTTGTATATGAAGACCACAGGGGAAAAACTTGATAAGTCCAAATTTTGTTAATTTTGAGGTAATAATACTAGAATGTAGCTTAGAATAAATATTTTCTTTCAGTGAAAGTGTACAGGAGAATAACTTGATTAGTCACAAGATATAAGCGACAGAAAGATCCTTGTACAGGGGAATAACTTGACAACTCCATGTGAAACTGGTGAAAAACATGATAAGTCCTTTAAAATCATTGTATTCTGTTTTATTTTGTTTTTTTAAGTTTTGTTCGTCATGTTGAATGAAAATCAGGATGGAAAAGAAACTGACAGTTTTAATAAAATGAAGAGTAGAAAGAGAAAAAGCTTCTGAGAAAAACAAAAGAACTAAAAATATAATTAACTGTTTGTATTACATTGAGATGTCTATAGAAATCACAAAACATAGCCTAATGATTGAACTAGGATACTGGCTATCTTAATTTTACAGCCAATATATTGTTATTTTTCGACAGTTCTTTTACCATTATCAAATGAAAAATTTAAGGACCTACAAGCTTTGAAAGAGTTCTGCGGCCCACAAGCAAAACAGTACTTTGACAGCCTTCCAGTACAATAACATGGATGAGATGCGTACCGTACTAAAAGAAGAGCCTTTGCTTCAAATTCGATGTTTTGACAATTTAATTAATTTTAATTTTGGTCTAATAGTAATATAACTAGCTATTTTCTTATTTGACTACAAAATAAACCCCATTATATTGTAATTATAAAAGTATAAAGGGGAATAACATGAGAAGTCCATGTAGATGTTTACAAAAAATATCACCATGGATACATTGTTAATAATATTAACATACAAACAGAAAAACTGCATAGTTACCATGCAATTTAACTTGAATACTCATTTAAAAATTTACAAGTAGTAGTTATTAATGATTCATATACTTTCAAACTTTCTAAACACTTTCCTGTAAAATAATAAAAATGTGACTTATCAAGTTATTCCCCTGTGGTCTTCATATGTTTTAACTTGTTTAAATTTTACTAACTAGTATTACTAATTATGTGGTTGATGTTATTGTTTTAGTAGACTAAATTATTGCGGACATTTTCCATCACTGATTAGTACAATTTAATAAAATTTCGGGATCTGGAATCCCGAAGTTGAAACTAAACATAAAGAGTTGGTTTTTACTCTCTGATATGTTGCTATAATACGTAACATTATTTTGAATGAGAAGGCAATACATAAAACCTTTGCTTCTAGTGTATTTATTTTATAGTTTTGATGTGAACTATTTTTATATAAGGAAAGTCTCTAAATATTATAATTTTTTAAATTAATTTTTATGCTGAGGAAATGTTGATTGGACTGTTTTAACAATCAGTTTTATTCTTGTTTTAACTAGCAATAACCAGATACAGTAATTCAATATCGAGTCACTAGGAGAGGTAAAATATAATGTTTTATGAGTAATATTCTATATGAAATAGGGGAGAGGTGGGTATAACCGGGTGGTTGGGTACAAACCGGGTGGTCGGGTTTTGACCAAGTAAGTGCTGGTACCTGGCGATAAATGCCGAAATTAACATGTAAATGGAGAGGGAAAGTGGCGGACATTGCGCCATTAGTCTCTGAGCAGAACTCTGGCTATTAAGAGCGTTTCTTTGTTTTTGATATTTCGTTTCCCAATGTTACGGACAGTTTGATCGCCTACTACGGAAAAACTACATGAGTTTCAGTGAAGGTGACTACACACTGTTGTGTAGTCTATGTCTTTATCTTTACACTGATATAAGCAATATCTCAAATTAGTTTTAAGCACTCTGAATATGTTAAGTTTTTGTTAGTTACTACCAGTGGGGTGAAACCGGGTATGACGCGCGGGGTAAAACCGGATGGTATCCCAGATAGCAAGGAAGCTTGAATCAAGCCTTGACTTTCCCTCGATTTTTAATTGCAGCGTAAGCCTTGAATTTGAGCATCTATTCGAGTCCGATTCGAAATAACCAAAGATAATCAAGGCTTGAATTTGTTTCTCCCTTTAATATCAATGTAAGCCTTGAATTTAATCATCTAATCGATTCCGATTCGAAAGCACCAAAAAGTTAAAGAAGGCTTGAACTTACCTCTCCCTTCAGTTGCCATGTAAGCCTTGAATTTGATTATCCAACTAAACTCAATTCACGTTTACGAATCGAACTCGAATCGATACCGATTCACGGCACGACGTCCCGACCAATCACAAGCCGTCCAACGCTGTCCCACAATGCAGTGCGCGGCTCCCGAGGATCGATTTCTCTTCGATTTTGTATAGATTTTTCGGGACGAGACGGGCCAACGCCATTACTTTCTTACCAGACTCCGAAGTTATCGGATGTGTATTTTACTATTCCGATTTTTCAGTAAGTTTTTTGTCTTGTGTTTATTCAAGCCTTTAAATTTTTTATCCTCTTCAAATCTCTTTAAGTCTTTTTGTTCTTCTGCAGCTGATATTACACATTAAAGTGGAATAATACATTACGTGGTTAGTGTGTAATTTATTTAGTTTAGTTTAAAACAGAAATTAGTTAAGTACAAATTAATTAGATTAACTACTTAAGTAGGGGGAGTATCTCGATTTTTAAATTATTTGTAGGCCTAATTTGTGAAATTGAGCTAGGCATATTCAGTAAGTTTATTCCATATTCTCAGTAAAATTTAAAAGTAATTTTTTTATAAGTTCTTTTTTTAGTAAATTTTTGATTATGTACTCAGAAACTCCGTTTTAAAACCCCCGATTAAAAAGGTATGAAATGTATATATAACTCAAACACATACATACCTTTTAAAACGGTGGTTTTAAAACGGGGGTTCTGAGTACATAATCAAAAGTTAACTAAACAAAGAACTTATAAAAAAAATACTTTTAAATTTTACTGAGAATATGGAATAAACTTACATATGCCTAACTCAATTTCACAAATTAGGCCTACAAATAATTTAAAAATCGAGATACTCCCCCTACTTAAGTAGTTAATCTAATTAATTTGTACTTAACTAATTTCTGTTTTAAACTAAACTAAATAAATTACACTAACCACGTGATGTATTATTCCACTTTAATGTGTAATATCAGCTGCAGAAGAACAAAAAATGTTGATTGTGTACTCAGAAAACCCCCGTTTTAAAAGGAATAAAAATGTATGTATGACTCAAAATGTGCTTCAAAAAGACTTAAAAGAGATTTGAAAGAGGCTAAAAATATATAAAGGCTTGAAAAAGACTTGAAAATCCATTGAAAAAGGCTCAAAAGAGACTCGAAAAAGACTTGAAAAAGGCTTGAAAGAGGCTCGAAAAACACTGGAAAAGGGCTCGAAAGATACTTGAAAAAGACTTGAAAAGAGCTTGAAAATATTTAAAGGCTTGAAAGTGACTTGATAAACCATTGAAAAAGGCTCGAAAGAGACTCGAAAAAGACTTGAAAAAGGCTTGAAAGAGGCTCGAAAAACACTGGAAAAGGGCTCGAAAGATGCTTGAAAAAGACTTGAAAAGAGCTTGAAAATATTTAAAGGCTTGAAAGTGACTTGAAAAAGAATTGAATGAAACACTTGATTCGAGTTGGAATCGATTTCACATCGCGGTGACTAAGAGCCTTGAATCAAGTTTGAATCAAGTTTTCAGGCTCGATTGGTAAGGTTTGAATCAAACTTTCAAGCCTCGAAAATCAAGCTTGAATCAAGTTCGAATCAAGCTTTTTTTGCTATGTGGGATTTATACATGTTACAGTAGACTCCCTCTTAACCGGCCACCTCGGGACCATTCCTCGGCCGGATAACAATTTGGCCGGTTAAACCGATGTACCTTTGAAAACACCAACCTAGCCTAACTGCAATTATGACTTGAAGAAACAACTCTTTTGTTACTCTATATAATTTATAGCTAACATCCGACACACATGAGATCCACGCCTAAAATAAACTAATAATGATTTGTTTCCTTATTTTGTGTTCTGGATAGCAGGTCCAAACGCTTTCTCTTCCGGTGGCATACACTTTCGTTGAGGACAGTTCATTTTAATTGATTTGAGGAGGTCAATACAGCATGAAATAGGCTAACGTTGAATTGAATGAAACAGTAGATAAGAAAACAACGTTTTTGGTGAAACACAGCCGGTTAAAGCGCTGTTAAGATAAAAAATGGCAGGTTAAAAAGATGTTGTTTTTATAGCCGGGTAGGCCGGTTAAAGCAGAGACCGGTTAAAAGGAGGCCGGTTAAGAGGGAGTCTACTGTATATAATCTAAATATTTAAAATTTGATTTTTCGCTCATAAATTAACTGAATATGTTATCTTTGATACTATTTTGACTTAATTGTGTGTACTTAGTAATACAATTTTAGGACTATTAAAAATTTTGTTTTTTTCTATTTCCCATATACTTAACATGTGTACCCGGTATCACCCCACTAGTGGGGTGGGAATCCGGGTACTTGCACTTTTTTTACAAAAAAAATCGCAGAAAAAAAACTATAACACTTATCAAGTTTTTAAAAGAAGCAATTCAAAAACAAATAAACACAAGATAAACTGAGACATTATTTAAAATTTTTTGTATACAAACATGGCATCTACATGTCACTAAAGCTTAGCCACCCGGTTATACCCCACTTTCCCCTATTCACTGGCGCCGACTCCATGGGGCCCGATGGGCTCAAGCCCCCCCAACAATTTATCTGGTGGGGCTCAGCCCCCCCCCCCCAGGCCAAAAAAAGTCAAGTTAAAATTTACATTCGGCTGCCGTGATTTAGTGTAAAAGTAAAGGTTTTGTAAAACTGGTATTTTTATAAATTATAATAACTTTGTACTTTAACACATTTTATTATAGAAAATGAAATAATATAACCCCTGTAAATTAAAACCCCCTTTGAAGTACAATAATTAAAACACACATGGGTATTACGGTATTTCCTTTGTATATTGTTCTAAAACGAGTAAGCTACCCGAGCGTTTTTTCTCATTCAATTTCTTTACTCCAAATTTTGTTTTCACGGAATACTCTATGTCCAGATTAATAGATTATCATTAGTTGGCAGAAATTTGAAACTTTATCCTGCGGTTTCAGGGCTTCACTTCGGGCTAGCTTATCAATGCGACTAACAGGCCCGGATTAACCACTAGGCCAACCTAGGCCATGGCCTAGGGCGTCAGCCAGGGGGGGCGTCAAACAAGCCTTTTTTATACTACGTTTTAGATAAAAAATATTTATCCGCAAATATAATTCAATTCTCTTTTTAAAATTTTTTTATTGAATTCTTTAATAACAAGAGTAAATAGAATATTCGGCAAAAAAGAAAGAAGTAAGATCTATTTAGGCGAAGTAGATGACCCCTTAAGTTGCCGTGATCGGAGGGGCTCCGCAGCGGGGACGAGCACCCCTGATCTGCCGTAAAGAGTTCCCTGATTAGCGGTCAAGACCATCACCCCGAATGGCGGTAAATATCGCCCTCTTATCGACGGTAAATAGCGCCCTTAATCAGAGTTAAATCACGCCCGCGACCGGTGGTAAACATAGCCTCCGATGTTCATGGTACAGAGCGCCCCCAATACGCGTAAATAGCGCCTGTGATCAGCAGGCAGCAGTAAAGAGCGCCCCCGACCAGCGGTAAATATTCCCCTAAATTGACGGTAAGCAGTGCCCCTTTGCCTTGACCTTTGCATTGTAAGATTTGGCTTGACATTGTCCTTGTTCCTTTGCCTGGATTTAAATTTATTTCTGTATTACAATTATATCATTTTTCTTTTCAGATATATAATCAATATGGAGCAGAAAAATGGTACATTAAATGATGCAAAAGGATTACGTCCACGGATTAAAGGGACGAAAATGCTGATTATCACATCTGTTAAATAGTTCTGTGGTTTTATACAACAGCCAAGGAAATTAGAATAAAAATGAGCCCATAAATCGGCTTTTTTTTCTTTTTTTTGGGGGGGGGGCGTAATTGTGACCGTTGGCCTAGGGCGTCAAAAAGTGTTAATCCGGGCCTGGCGACTAAATGTGACAATCAGTAAATGACATGTAACGTAAATGCCGTAACGTAAAAGTACTATTTTTTAGAGTTGTAAAACGCATGGCAAGGAATTTTCAGTTCGATGCAAGGAATCTATAAGGATAAGCCTATACTGCATACAATTTGACAATCGCATTCGGCCACCTGATTTTGTCCTCATCTAAAAATTGGTGGCGTTCACGCGTACTAATTGGTGTAATCGGGGTTTATTCATCGATAACCGATACCTTTTTAGGCTTTTTACACGCGATTTACTCCTTGACGACTACCACGGTAGTCACAAGTCACAAAAGTACCACCGTTTCTCTTAAGGGATTTAGCTCATCACCTATCCAGATGGAGATGCACCAACCAGTGGACCGAATTACGATCCTTAATACCACGGATTATTGTTAGTGAACTTGACCGTTGAGTGAAGAAGGTTAAGAAAGTCAAATCAACACTGTAAATTGTTTTCAACTAAGATTATTATATAAAATTTTAAGAGTGTGCAAAATGAAGACTGTAAGATATAGGCCTCCTTTAAGTTCTCTTATTGACTATAAATACTGTACAAAATCAATCACTTTTTTATACAAGATCAGTGGTTCCATCGTCCATGTTTTAAGTCAATATTTTCTTTTTTCTTAATTTTTTTTATAAGTACAGTACCTTTAAATATGTCAGAAACAACGTAACTGCCTTAACTTAATTAATGAAGCTAGAGTTGTTTACAGAAAAAATGTTTTCAATATTAGACTTTTTATCGTAATACTGTAAGGAAAACTTCATAACTTACTATACTAAATCAAGAAAATAATAAAATTAAACTAATTTTAAAAATTCTTAAAATTTTCTGAAAGTTAATATTTGGCTTAGGAAGTTTTAGAAGTAAATTTTCCCCATACAGTATCTTAAAAAAAGTCAACTGGAGACTGGGGGCAGATTTTCTATTTTATTTATTATGTTGAGGTTTTAATTGTTTTGAAAATGATATTTATAAGTTACGTCGTTTTCGTTTTTCTAATGTAACTGGGCGTAAGCCTGTTTTGCAGTGTTCAAAAAAATAAATTGTACCAAAAACATTTTTGTTTGACTATTTTATTCAGCAATGTGATAGGGTATAGGCTATCTGGCTTTTTGCTAAGCATAAAACTTTGAGACAATTTATTTTATAAATAAAATTGTTCCAATGGACTGATGCTGCAAGTCTATCAGACACCAATTTGAGTTTTATCATCTAATTGCTTTATTTCTTGTCTTACTCTTAGAACATACAACTCAAAACATAATTTTTGAGGTTAACCTAGAAGGCAAAACCAAAGACTATGTACACTAAAACGTCATTCGGTGGACAGAGTTCCGAATAAAAAGAATTGATTTTGGATGGAATGACGTAATAGGGTTATTATTAGCTAACGAGGGGTGGTTGTTTTTACTACACAAAACACTGTTATAAAATAAGTTACAACAAGGTTTACATGAACTTAAAATTATGCATTATAAATTATTAAGAAATTTTAATAGGAGAATTATCAAATTTCTCCTAATTTCTTCGAGCCCCCCCAATAATTTTTGAAAGTCGGCGCCCATGGAAATATTAAAACTGTGTTTACTTATAAAATATATCGTAAACTTGTATTATTATAGGTTTAAAAATATGTAAAATATTGTCAGTCATGGATTGAAGCAGTTAAAAAAGAAGACTAGAAAGAAAGCAAACAGAGAACGTCCAGGATAATTTCATGAAAAAGGACAATCTAATAGAAATAATTTGTTTACGTTTTAAAACGATGCATCGGTCACAATATTGTTTGAAACAAAACCCAGATCAAAATCATTTGACTTATCTCATAAAAGCAATTTGTAGCTGTACTTGCAGTGAGTTTCGTGAATTTTTCAAATATAATTATTACCAAATGAAAATCTGCAGGATAAAAATTAAGGAATCATTAAACAAAAACTTATATTTTTAGGTCATTAGAGATCCCATTGCCATAACGATTTTTTTATTTTTTATTATATATTAATGTATAAGGCTATAAAGTTATAAGGCTATATGCTAATAAAAAATATATATATTAAAAAACTAGTGGTTTACCCATACGGGATGTGTGCATTTTATTTACATGAATTATACTGTATAGTGTAAATTAATGCACAAACTCAATATAGTAGCTTCAGTTGGTTTTAAAACTGTATTTAGATATCCTAACAGCTGCCAGCTGGCAGGTTCATTTGTCAAACACTTGTTATTGTTTTCATTTTTCTTAACAAATATTCCATCTGTTGGGTTCATAAAGAACTCAGATGAAAAACTCCAAAATACTCTGACATGGATATCGTTATTATGATAGTCCTAGGGCTATAAGCCCTGGGGGCTACAAGCAAATTAATGGCTTATACGCCTATTCCATGAACTTGTCCATACATTTATCGATTTTCATGGCAAAGGTCCAATGGTTTCCGAGTCCATAGATTGAAAATATTTAACGATATATAACAATATCCTCTTTTGTAAATATACATATGTTTAGTATTTTTTCCGCTCATTATTTATGGATAAACTGGACAGTTATATACGGATTAACACAGGAAACGAATATTCTTCTTGTATGTTTATAACTTTACATTGTCTTTGTTATTCGTTTAATTATTTGAAATAATCACCTTGTAAAAATTTAACATTAAAGTGATAGTAAAAATTCCAAAAAATAAAAAAATATCAAAGCTGTACACGTACAATATACTCAGCGCGCACCGGCGCGGCGCATGGCACCCGGCCGGCCAACATTAAAAAATTAACTTTGAATTACAATAAAAGCGGAACTAACCGTTAGACAAGAAAATTTAAATCACAAAGTTTTAATTAACGTCTTTTCCATCAACTATCTTGCTGACAAAATTCGCCTGTCCAATAACTAAAACCTTCCTTGATGTACCGTAATGGATTTAAAATAAAAGCGCTTTAAGATTTTGCATATGTTTTTCATGGTGTAGTTATGAGCATTTCAATATTAAAATACTATCATAGACACCGATAGTGGTGTTTCTCATATTAAAACATCCTAATTCAATCTTCACTATAACTCTATTGTGTCACAGTGTTATTAAAATGCGGCAAATTAAAATTTGCGCACACCGCGGGCAGTGGATGCTGCGCCTAAGAGGACCACAGAAACTGTCTTCAACACCTCTGTTATAAGCACAGGAATTGCCAGTCTGTCGTATTTCTTGGTCGCTACGATGTTCTAGAGAGTGAGTAACTTATTTTCATTGCACAGAAAAAAAACACAGTAAACGATATTGTGTATGCGTATTTTCTAACCTATAATGTAAAAGAATCTTGTAAAATTTCTAAAATACTCGAGTAGGCTATTGTCACTATAGTAAAATACAATATGCAATAAATATCTTTTCTTATCTATTTGGCTCTAGAGTCATATAACATTTATAGTTCTAAAATACAAAATTTAATTCATACCTGAGTTTTAACAGTGTAAACCCAATTACAAAGCAATAATACGCCTTGAATAATGGAAGGAAATATTCTTAAACGGAGCGGGGAAGACACTAGAACTTGAACGCCACTCTGAAATTGCAGGACGCTTTGTGAATGGAGCGGGAATTCTATAGCCTTCCATTACACTTGGCCCCTATTGAATTGATAGGCGTTCTCAACTCCTGGACTATTAGTTCATTAAAGTGTTTAGACAATTAAAACTGGGAATACTCAGTAAAACTCAGGTCTACGTCTGTGATGGTTTAGCTGAAAAACACCCATAGAGTGAAGAGGTTATAAGAGCATGTATTATGATTTCTTCGCAGTGCGGGTTTTTTTACAAAGGATTTTACATTACATAAACCTTATAGAAAGCTGTTAAGAAGTGTGTATGCTTAGCAACCATCCATATAATCAAAACCAACGATAATACTAACGACTTTGTAGCAATTTTTTTAACATTTTTAATCAATACAATGTGATGATCAACAAAGTTATATCCCTACACGAATCTGACATATAGCTAAAAATATAGATGAACTATTAGTACGATTAACAGAATATATGTGTGCTTGATTGGCTTGACTGAACGAAGTTGTTGAAATTAGCGAAAACATGAATTACTGGAGCAGCAAGATGAGACTTATAGCTTATGACCGATGTAGAAGTTCATAAAACATGACTGCTTGCCTCTGGTTTGCGGTATTTCAAATTTGACACAAACATTTTTTAGTAATTCTTCGACCAAGTTTATTACGCAAGGTCAGAAACTTTACTCCTTTTATCTTTTGAAGATTTTCTTGGAAAAAATTTGAGCTCAAAATAGCAAATGTCTTCGTTGTGAAATTAATCTGATTAAATAAATAAAACTAAAACAAAATTTTAAGACATCTGTCATTATTCTTAAGCACGCATATTGTGCTAAGATGTTTTTTTTTTTTTTTTTTTTTTAATTTTAATATATGAAAGACACAGTATGGGTTTTCTTACAAAGAATTTTACATTTAAAACACAATTTTGTCTAATTTAAACACTGGTGTTCAATCTTCTTACATATTATAATATTTTTAAAAAATTCCTATTTTGCAATCATTTAGTCTACTTTAATTAACTTCTAAAAACATTTCATCACAACAACAAAAAATGTTCCATCAGAAATTTCCTCTGTTACGTCAGAAGCTGAGTTGCTTATTTTTTAGGGCATTGTATTAAGGATGGTTTGAATATTTCTATCAAATATGTAAAGTAAAAAAGAGAAACCATGTGATTCGCGATTTCTTGATCTGTGAAAAAACCCCTTATGCAAACATTGAAATGGCCCCGAGTGATCAGACTGACAGACCGACGCGACGCGGCGAGGCGCCCCATAAGTTAACAGTGACAACTGTACTGTAACATGAATAGTTTATCAGATGATCGGTCGATATTTTGTGCAGTCGAATGTCGCGCCACGCCATCGACCTGGCGGTGGCGGCGCGGAGCTCCGAGGCACGACACTGTTCCGAAACTCCCAGCACCGAAAAACGCAGTGTCAGCGCTCGCCCGCTCGCCCCAGTAGCAGAGGGTTACGAGTTCGGTCCGAAGAAGCAAGAGGTCTTGTGAAGGTTTGGTCATTGAGTAAATATGTCGTCGTTATTTCATAACATATAGAGTGATCAAACAATGTCAAAATGTGCAAACGCTAAATGATCGTCCGCTTGGCAACCCATGCGATATTATCGAGAGCTTTCAACAATCAATAGATTATCGATTTGATTCCTCCTTGGCCTTCAACAATGGTCCATCGTTTTCATGCTGTATGTGGTAGTCGATTCAACAGACCGAATGACCGAGTTTCAACAACCGATAGTTGCCTCGAGACAGGTCTGAGACCTGTAGCAACCATTTTTTCCTTTCTATAGATCACTCTATACGTTATGAAATAACGACGCCATATTTACTCAATGGTCTGGCGGTGGATCCGGCTGTGAAAAGTTACCATGATGTTAATAATTATCCGGGCCACAAAATCAGCTTTAGTCTATAGATAGTGGCCAAGCTAAACTAGGATCGACTAGTATACTCGATTTTTAATCAGCTTATATATATATATTTTTTTAATCGATTGAATAGGGTAAGAGTTTTAAATTAACTAGGGACGTTTATACTTCACGAACAGTGGATCCAAGAATATATCATCTGCAGAATAAAGAAAACAAAGTTATGTGATCTACTCAGTTTTCAGCAAAATAATAGTGTTAATCAGTTAGCGAATAAAAAAAAATGTTTATGAAACCTCAAGTCTAAAAATCGCTTCACTTTGGTGACGAAATTATTATGAAACAGAATGAATAGAACTAAAAAGAACCATGGCAACGAGTATTATTGTATGGATGCAAAGACTTATTTCGAACATTCATGTATATTTGAATGACGAATGAATGTGTTTGGCTTGAAAATACAGTAAACACATTCATGTAGTTCCTGTAATGCAATGCAACATACATTATTATATTGTTTTGTATTCTACATTCAACAATTGTCATTTCTCGTTTTATTGATTGCCTTCCAAACATTACTGTCGACGACAAATCATTTAGTATTGTAAATATCGTTTTTCAGTTAGAAACAAATAAAGTATGCATAAAGTTGATTAAAAACTGCTCAAAGAGCAAATCGTGTGTAATGAATTGGGTGTAGGTTATAAATAACTGACTTTTGTTGCGTACTCAACCATTAAATGAAAACGCAACAATAAAAGTTAAAGTGATTCAACTTACACACGTATATCACTTTCAATTTTTATTAACTCTGATTCATTTCGCTCGCAGCTGTATATAGGCAGTGATTATTTCTCACCCAGTTTATTTTCGTCCAGGTCATATACCCGCCGTGTTCACCCTTTCAGCTATAGATTTATACACAATGACTTTCAAATACAGGAGTGCAAAGCGTTTTTATTTTTTATGAAAAGTATTAAAATGTTTTTTAAACACTTTTATTACTATGGGATCAGATCCTTTCAGATATTTTTGTAATGTAGCGATCTATAAAAAATGTTATTTCTCATGAATAAATCAAACAATGACCTAATTATAAATTATAATTCTTTATTGCTGTAGGGCAATACAATACAATGTATTGCATAAGTAGGGGTCTTTGGCCGAAGACTGTCAGGAGGAGCAGGAGGAGCCGACCCCCCCCCCCCGAGGACCACCGGCGGCGAGCCCCCCCCCGGCGGAACAGTAGAGGACTTTGGTACAACTGGTCCACTTTTTTTTTTTGCTAAATCCGCGCCAATCCGCGGCAATCCGCGGCAATCCGCGGCAAATCCGCGGCAATCCGCGGCAAATCCGCGACGAATCCGCGGCAATCCAAAATAGTAGAGGCATTCGGCCAGTGCTGCTATGAGTCATGAATAGTAATACAACTCTTTAACATTTGTTGTATGGCAAATCCGCGGCAATCCGTGGCAATCCGCGGCAATCCAAATCAGTAGAGGCATTCAGCCAGTGCTGCTATAAGTCATGAATAGTAATACAACTCTTTTTAACATTTGTTATATGGCAAATCCGCGGCAATCCGCGGCGAATCTAAAATAGTAGGGGCATTCGGCCGGTTATTATTATTTTTACGGTGTCGTGGCCGATGGTGGGGACGGTGGTGGGGCAACGGTGGGGAAAAAGTAGTGTGTTTTGGAGACATATAGGTCAAGAGGTGTAATGAAACTCTTTAAACATTTGGTGCATGTACTTTTCATATTGAATAATAAAGAACTAGAATCTTTTAATATGATTACCTTAATAGCATGCAACTCTTTTAACATTTGTTGCATATACTTTCATATTGAACATTATTTTCACTTTAACTTTTGCACATGACACATTGTGTTTCATAGCTATTTTTCTTTTTCCTGTTTTTATTTCATTTCAATTAATTTACGTATGCTTTTTCTTTTCTGTACTTACAAGCATTACTGAAACTAAGGTTTTAAGGTTTAACAGTAATCTTCTACTGTCTCTGGGACTTCCACTCGTGAGACAACTGACTCTGTGCAGCTCCTCGACGACTCTTCTACTGCTCACATTGATGCGATGATCAGAAGTTTTCACTAAATTGTATTAACACTACTATTGTTTTCTATTCACATCTATTGGTTGGATTGTAAAACAATATTTCTCTTGTATGTTAAGATATTTCTTTTCTTGTAATAAAAATTAGCACTTAACAAACATCTTTCTTTTTTAATTCGTATGTAAGTTTCACTTTTGAAGGGACTCACTATTTCAAAGTCAAAAGTGCATTTGTAAAAGTTTTCAAAGTCTGTTAGTTTAACCTTCCTGCAGACTCGACATTACGTTTACTATCAAAGACAAAAGAGTCTAGTAATTCACTTTCAAAGTCAAAAGAGTCTGTTAGTTTAGTCATCGTACATCTTTGACATAGCATGTAAAAGTTTTACACTTCAAATTGAAAAGAGCACTTTCGTTTAACCATTGTGCAGACTCGACATTACATGTTTACTTTCAAAGACAAAAGAGTCTAGTAGATTGCTATTTTACTTTCAAAAGAGTCTGATAGTTTAGTATTTGTACACCTCTGTGTAGACTCATCATTTATATTTTACTTTCAAATTGAAAAGAGTTTGATATCTTTAGTATTTTTAAAAAAGCAAAGAGTCTGACAGTGAATGATCTTAACACTATGTGTAAAACTGGAAAATGAAAACAAGTATGTCAATACAAACTGTCAGATTTATTGAAACAATCTTAAAACTAACATCAAGTGTATTGAAAAATGAATCAGCAAAATAGAAACTTTATACATTATCCAAAAATCATAACATTTATAAAAAGACAACAGAATAAATGTTCATATCACAGTTCATCACACTCATGCGACATAAATTAAATTGTGTATTCGTCTACGTCCATCGGTGCAGGCAGAGCTGGAGGTAGCGGTGGTGCTCTTGGTGGTATTGCATAGTGCCCCCACGGAAGAGTGTTTATTCCGTCCTCCGGCATCACGTATCGTTTGTCATCAAACGGAGCCAGAGATCTTTTCCTCACTACCACTGAGTAAATCATATGGTATTTACTTTGAAAGCGTTGATTTTCCGTACTCTTTGTCGTTCTGTTATGAAGACAATCGATGTAATCTTGTATGGTTAGATCACGCAGAGCGACGGCACGATTAACACCCTTCGCTCGTTTGATGGGGGGAGGCGCGATGCAATCATCTCCATCAATTTCATTATTACAAGTACACCTACCGAATGTCATACAGTAGAGTTTTGCCATCAATCCGACAAACATTTCGATGGCTACTCCTCCGGCTTCATCTTTAAACTTTCCCAACACCCTAGCGTTCCGTCCATCATAACAAACGTGGGTCCTGGGATAGTTACTTGTGTCGAAATCGTCGAGGTGTGTCAACATGTCACGGTAGACGTCTCTGGTACGGATCGCGTAGACTATCCCATCGGTGTCCATGTAGACCATTCTAATCCTTTCGATACCGTACCGCTCTACCATGTCATAGTGGAAACCGTACATCCATCGTTTACTATGGTCCAGAATGCACATTCCCGCGTATACAGGCTTGTCCAGTACGACTCGCACTTTGGCCATATGTAGCAATGCTAGGTTTTCATTGTACCAAACACGATCATTGAAATTCGCTTTAGCTACATGCTTAGTATACATTTTATGGGATGTGACTAGTTTTACGTTTAGGTGTTTTCTCACATTCTGGAGACTCATACCGTATACTGCATTAACCATCAATTTGAACATCTCCACTTCAAATTTATTGTTGGCCTGCTGTCTTAACTCAGTATTTAGCGTCACGTACGGTTTCAACCACGGTGACTGTTTGAAACGTAGAACTCTGTGGATTCGACGAACACGTAGTCCATTCTCTAACGCCTGTTGAAGGTAGCGATAGTGGATTACATATTCCTCCTTATCCGTCAGGGTGGCCATTAATTTCTTAGATGATCCAGCACCGCTGTTGATTACTTGCTCCGATGTGTATGGGAGTTGATACGCTGGTGATTTTCTAACTTCTGGACAGAAGGGCAAGTCTCTGTGTTTATCATGTAGACCTTGGTCTTTCGGGTACTCCAAGTCTACTTCCAATACGTACCCGTACTCACCCTCCGCCGGTATGTTCGAGATGTCTAATGCGTCAATTTCCTGCTGTGTTAGCCATTCAAAATCTTTGTACGGAAGTGGTTCCGACATGGCCCATCCGTAGAGGTTGTTAGCGTCATAATACATTAAAAATGTATCATTATCACTCTCTACGGAATCTCCACTCGTCGATGTGCAATGGCCGTTTCGGTCACCGCGTCCTCTAGTGTATTTATTATTGGCGATGACGTGCCGAGTTACACATTGAGTCAGACCACCTCGAATACCCTTCTCAAAAAATACATATTGATCCACATCTTGAAGGGTTTCGAGTACCACACCAGTTTTGTACAACATGACATCCCAGGCGTACGACGGAAGCGTAAGATAATGTGCAGGGTCGAGCTGATAGTGTGTTAGACACATCTCCCTGAACTCCTCAAACACACCGGCTAATAGTAGCACATCGGTTCGTAAATATACATCTGAGTATTCACCGAGCGTGGTACAGTTGAAATTACGCCACACTTGTTGTGCATGTTCATAATCAACATCAGTTACTTCATCTCCGAAGGCTTCTTTAGGTGGAAGTAGATCCTCGTTCAGAACATCCTGTGAAGTGATGTATTCATAGGGGAAGACTCCTTTCCTACGTAATAGTCGGAAATCGTCATTGTCCGGGTATCTAGCTTTCATGATTTTCATTTTGTCATCAGGTAGTATGGACGCGAGAGTCGCTAATGATTTCGCCATCAGACGATACGAATCGACAAACTGTAGCTTGATGTTACTATGTTGACCAGGATATTTAAATCGTTTTGAAAATGTAATGTACTTTTCTTCCGTGTTGGCGAGTACTTCTACATCACCTTTGTCGATACCTAGTTCTCTAACTATGAAATGCGCATCATAGTTTGATAAATTATGGAAATAGATGTTTATAGTTTCCTGCTTTCGGTCCTCGGGTCTGTGACGTGCATCCAAAACTTCTCCAATCTTCTTTACGTCATCGCGTACTGCGTTTATAAAGTGTTCGGAGGCATTCTCACCTCTGTAGAGTCTCAATTTTGAATATGTGTTGCTAGTCGGATCAATGTCGTCACAATCATCATCGTTGACATTCCTGTGATTATCATGAATGTAGTACGCGTACAAGTATGGCGTGTGGAGTTTCTTCACATTACTTGGCGCATTCTCGTTGTGATTTATATTAGCACCTCTTGAAGTGGCCGGATCCCACGCTGGTGGAAGAGACGTTGGTGTGGGATGAATAAGTTGATTTGGTTCAGTCGGTACGAGCGCACACTCAAAATCCGCATATATAGTGAATCGTGCTTTTTGCGTACGCTCGATGTGCTTAAACCGAATCTCTTTATCTTCAGACAAATCGGTCCTCAGAGGATCATGCGAAGAGCAGTAACGCTTGTGCTCCTCCAACCGTTCAGCTCCAGTGAGACCCAGTTTGTTCGGTCGGTTGTCGAAATGTGCGAAACATCTCCTGCAAATGAACAAACGATGGCCGCGACGTGTCAGCTGGCTGGAAACTAACCTCTCGAAGTCTGCGATGTATGCATAGTGAGTGGTCCGTTCATCTGTTAGGAACAACAGATCGAAGTGGTTTGGTAGCTCCTGATCCACGACGCGAAGCGGGAAGACATAGTGTTCTTCTTTGTTTTGTTGCTTGCTCCGCTTCTTGTTGTCCAGACCATACACGTTAACACTCACCCCCGGGTTGTTGCGCTCAAACTTGCGGATGTCATTGATTTTTACTGGGAATTCAAGTCCCTCAAAATTTAAATTAGCTCGGGCCCTAACCTCTGTAGTAAAGTGCTTAGAGGTGAGCCGATCACGACGAGCTTCATTAACAAACTTAGAAAGAATTGAATACTCAAAACACCGCTCATCCGATTCGTTTAGCACATTAACCACAGAGTGTCTCATGGAGATATCGCGAGGAAGGGGGATGAAGGAGCTACCTCTGAGAGGGCTATAAACATTGACTCTCACCTCCATGTCTAAAACCCTAACAAAGCTCCACCCGGAACCCTTCATCTCGCATGTCTCCTTCTCCAGTAAAATTTTATTGATTAATTGTTGACATATTTCATCTACATCACTATTTTGGAGGATAGGGACATTTTTGGTCTTGAAGGCTCGCTTGCAAGTCTCACCATGAATATTTGTGAATTGACATTCGATCCAGAGATTGACCTTAATGGCATGAACTATCAATAAAATCCGTCGCATGAGTGTGACAATCGTTGTTCGCAATGAGTTGACAAACTCCTGGAGAGAAACAGTCTCATCAGCGGGCTCCGCAAGCCTGTACGTCTTCAAACGCCCGCGAAATCCTGTCTCGGTCTCCACGAAGCCATCTGGCGCCAAATCACTGGGAATGATCGAGGATCCATTGACGATCTCGTCATTGACTGTTCCTACAGACGTTGTTGACGAGGGGATAGTCGTTGTGGTCGAGATGACAGGCACAGGTGGTTGGACTCCACCGGTCTGCTCCGGTTGTTGGCTCACACGCGCAGCTCTACAGTGGAATCGAGCGTGGAACTGCATATCATCCTTGCGATTGAAGGACCCTCCACACCCGCCACACACATGACCTGAAAAACACATATAGTTGTAGTCACATGCATAATAATGGAAAAAGAAACAATTTCTAAACCATTATGAAAGTTCTGAATGTATAATGTCATGGCTGAAATTAACTTAATGTTAAAATCGGTTAAAAGTTTTTACATCAGAACTCATTTAGAAAACTAAGAATGATGAACGAACCATTTAGTGTGAAATCAGTTACTACTGCAAATGTCGTATCTATGTTTTTAAGTAAAACAAACATCATTAGTTTGAAGTCAAAGAAAAATGCATACCTTTTGTACGAACTCCAACAGGTGGTGGGGCGTGTGTCAGATCCGTTGCGTGCGATGGATTCGGTCTCGAATCGAGGTCAGAAGTGTTAGAGGGGCCAGGTCGCGGATCCGAAGGAGTGGAAACAAAATCTATAACAAACGAACATACATGTGATTAGAACATTTTATCTTAAAGCAGATTTATAAGAAGTTGTGATGAATATTTGGTAAGTAAATACTAACACATTTACTTCATTGGATTTTTATAATCAGAGTAGCATTTGAAATTATTGCTATTTATCATCTTGTTCATTTTGAAATAATTTGTTAAAGTTTTCATATTATAAAGGAAATGTTTTCTTGAAGTAAGTGTCCGTGGATATGCATTTGGTTATGCAATTGATCAGTGTCATGGAGTTAGTGACTATATCCAAAGTTCAAGATATTATTAAACACATGTTACTAACCTGGTCTGAATGCGGGATGTTGGCGATGGGTTATGTCGATGTGGCGACGAAGGTCAGAATCCCTCGTGTATGATTTCCCACAATCCGGACAGTCAAACTTGACTCCCCTGTGGGCGGAACGTGCGTGCTGGTTAAGATGATCTTTCTTCTTATACGCTTTGCCGCACTCCCCACAAGTGAAGCGGCGTTCCACAGTGTTGTTCATGATCTACAAACAAATAACTCTACGTAATATAAACTATTCAGAGAAGTTTTATGAAAAACTCAAAGAATGTAATATTACAAGAAACATTCGTTATGATTAACCAACACAACAAGCAAGTGTAAAAGAGTTTCATTGCGTTACATGCTATTGCAGTCTATTTTCACACTAGTGACAAAACTATTAAAATCGTTTTGAAAGTAAATATTCTACTTCGCATTCAGAAATGTTTATAAATGCTTAAGAAGCTATGCATTGTAGTTTATTAACATTCTTCTCTGTTAAACTACTCAACAAAGTGTAAATTTAAAGGCAAGGAGATTATGAATAAGTAAGTTTTATTTTCTTTTACAAATTTTACATATCGCAAAGTAAAACACGAAAATAATGTTATGAACTTTTCAGTTAGCACATGATAGAAAGAACGAAGACATTTGACACAAATAAAAATCCACATACATCATACGTATTTAAATATAGATAACTATTCTACATTACAAATACTACTTACATTTGAATTGACGAGTACCCAGGGGTAAGACAGTAGTACTATGTCACAGGGCGCTGCGGAGCACTGGAGAACACGTCCGATCGCCGTGAAGTCTGGAGGTAGACTGAGCGAAGAAAGACAGTAGCACTGGAGCACTGGAGCACTGGAAAACACGTCCGTTCACCTTGAAGTCTGGAGAGAGACTGAGCGAAGAAAGGCAGTAGCACTGGACCGCTGGAGCACTGGAGCACTGGAAAACACGTCCGGTCACCGTGAAGTCTGGAGAGAGACTGAGGGCAGCGGAGCTAACGGAGCACTGGAGCACTGGAGCACTGGAGCACACGTCCGATCGCCGCGAAGTCTGGAGAGAGAGTGAACGAGCAAATACAGACGCTGTGGAATGTGAAAATGGCGCGGGATCGTACATAGTATGCAGCGGCACGTCAGGCGATCACCAACGAGCATACTCGATTTTAATCTCAGCGTATGCCTAGAGTGTAGAGGTTCATTGAAAATGAGTCAACAACGCGAGAGTGACAAAATCTTAGAACCAACTGCGGCCACTCGGGGACAATGCAGTGTTTAAAATTGTACGAAGTCACCCATCACATTTAGTTTAATATAGAGAAAGAGGTATGAGAACTCGAGGCGTAAGGATATCGTCTCGACACTATGGACTGCGGCTACACCGACACACCGCGCAAACAAAAATCAAGTTGGTGGCGTAGGAATACCGGTTGCCTGCCACGCGCACTATGCATCGGCTATACTCAATTTGAGTCTCAGCGTATGCCTAGAGTGTAGAGGCACATCGAAAATGAATCAACAACGCGAGAGTGACAAAAATTTTAGAACCAACTGCGGCCATTCGGGGACAAGGCAGTGTTTTAAATTGTACGAAGTCACACATCACATTTAGTTCAATATAGAGAAAGAGGTATGAGATCTCATTACACAAGATAACCACTTAAAGACAGTTTTACTTATGTCGAAACATTAGTCAACTATTTGTGACTCATAAACATTTAACACATTAAATGAAGTCACATGTCCCTTGTGCATCACTTCAAAGGAGTAAACATTGGTTGAAAGTTCAACCACAGCATCACTTCGCATGCAGCACACTCTTTTACATAGAAGCGAGTCGTGCGTAGAAAACCCAACATAACATTATCAAATTATTTTGACCACCTTAGATTGTCTCCTCGAACACATACACTGAACGCATGCGTTTATAAAAAATCAAGATGGCGACGTGATGATATCACCTCGACAATGTGGACTGCTGCTACACCAAACACCGCGCAAACAAAAATCAAGATGGTGGCGTAGGAATACCGGTGGTCGACCAAGCGCACTCAAGCAAAATGCGAGAATTCACATGGTTTCCAGAAATAATGAGGTTTAAAGAGTCCGTTTAAGGACACTTGATGCATGCCGCAAAAATGCGCGTGTTTGAATCTTACGCGCGGATAGAATGCGAGCGCGCGAACGGCATGCATCAAGTGTCCTTAAACGGACTCTTTAAACCTCATTATTTCTGGAAACCATGTGAATTCTCGCATTTTGCTTGAGTGCGCTTGGTCGACCACCGGTATTCCTACGCCACCATCTTGATTTTTGTTTGCGCGGTGTTTGGTGTAGCAGCAGTCCACATTGTCGAGGTGATATCCTCACGTCGCCATCTTGATTTTTTATAAACGCATGCGTTCAGTGTATGTGTTCGAGGAGACAATCTAAGGTGGTCAAAATAATTTGATAATGTTATGTTGGGTTTTCTACGCACGACTCGCTTCTATGTAAAAGAGTGTGCTGCATGCGAAGTGATGCTGCGGTTGAACTTTCAACCAATGTTTACTCCTTTGAAGTGATGCACAAGGGACATGTGACTTCATTTAATGTGTTAAATGTTTATGAGTCACAAATAGTTGACTAATGTTTCGACATAAGTAAAACTGTCTTTAAGTGGTTATCTTGTGTAATGAGATCTCATACCTCTTTCTCTATATTGAACTAAATGTAATGTGTGACTTCGTACAATTTAAAACACTGCCTTGTCCCCGAATGGCCGCAGTTGGTTCTAAAATTTTTGTCACTCTCGCGTTGTTGATTCATTTTCGATGTGCCTCTACACTCTAGGCATACGCTGAGACTCAAATTGAGTATAGCCGATGCATAGTGCGCGTGGCAGGCAACCGGTATTCCTACGCCACCAACTTGATTTTTGTTTGCGCGGTGTGTCGGTGTAGCCGCAGTCCATAGTGTCGAGACGATATCCTTACGCCTCGAGTTCTCATACCTCTTTCTCTATATTAAACTAAATGTGATGGGTGACTTCGTACAATTTTAAACACTGCATTGTCCCCGAGTGGCCGCAGTTGGTTCTAAGATTTTGTCACTCTCGCGTTGTTGACTCATTTTCAATGAACCTCTACACTCTAGGCATACGCTGAGATTAAAATCGAGTATGCTCGTTGGTGATCGCCTGACGTGCCGCTGCATACTATGTACGATCCCGCGCCATTTTCACATTCCACAGCGTCTGTATTTGCTCGTTCACTCTCTCTCCAGACTTCGCGGCGATCGGACGTGTGCTCCAGTGCTCCAGTGCTCCAGTGCTCCGTTAGCTCCGCTGCCCTCAGTCTCTCTCCAGACTTCACGGTGACCGGACGTGTTCTCCAGTGCTCCAGTGCTCCAGCGGTCCAGTGCTACTGCCTTTCTTCGCTCAGTCTCTCTCCAGACTTCAAGGTGAACGGACGTGTTTTCCAGTGCTCCAGTGCTCCAGTGCTACTGTCTTTCTTCGCTCAGTCTACCTCCAGACTTCACGGCGATCGGACGTGTTCTCCAGTGCTCCGCAGCGCCCTGTGACATAGTACTACTGTCTTACCCCTGGGTACTCGTCAATTCAAATGTAAGTAGTATTTGTAATGTAGAATAGTTATCTATATTTAAATACGTATGATGTATGTGGATTTTTATTTGTGTCAAATGTCTTCGTTCTTTCTATCATGTGCTAACTGAAAAGTTCATAACATTATTTTCGTGTTTTACTTTGCGATATGTAAAATTTGTAAAAGAAAATAAAACTTACTTATTCATAATCTCCTTGCCTTTAAATTTACACTTTGTTGAGTAGTTTAACAGAGAAGAATGTTAATAAACTACAATGCATAGCTTCTTAAGCATTTATAAACATTTCTGAATGCGAAGTAGAATATTTACTTTCAAAACGATTTTAATAGTTTTGTCACTAGTGTGAAAATAGACTGCAATAGCATGTAACGCAATGAAACTCTTTTACACTTGCTTGTTGTGTTGGTTAATCATAACGAATGTTTCTTGTAATATTACATTCTTTGAGTTTTTCATAAAACTTCTCTGAATAGTTTATATTACGTAGAGTTATTTGTTTGTAGATCATGAACAACACTGTGGAACGCCGCTTCACTTGTGGGGAGTGCGGCAAAGCGTATAAGAAGAAAGATCATCTTAACCAGCACGCACGTTCCGCCCACAGGGGAGTCAAGTTTGACTGTCCGGATTGTGGGAAATCATACACGAGGGATTCTGACCTTCGTCGCCACATCGACATAACCCATCGCCAACATCCCGCATTCAGACCAGGTTAGTAACATGTGTTTAATAATATCTTGAACTTTGGATATAGTCACTAACTCCATGACACTGATCAATTGCATAACCAAATGCATATCCACGGACACTTACTTCAAGAAAACATTTCCTTTATAATATGAAAACTTTAACAAATTATTTCAAAATGAACAAGATGATAAATAGCAATAATTTCAAATGCTACTCTGATTATAAAAATCAAATGAAGTAAATGTGTTAGTATTTACTTACCAAATATTCATCACAACTTCTTATAAATCTGCTTTAAGATAAAATGTTCTAATCACATGTATGTTCGTTTGTTATAGATTTTGTTTCCACTCCTTCGGATCCGCGACCTGGCCCCTCTAACACTTCTGACCTCGATTCGAGACCGAATCCATCGCACGCAACGGATCTGACACACGCCCCACCACCTGTTGGAGTTCGTACAAAAGGTATGCATTTTTCTTTGACTTCAAACTAATGATGTTTGTTTTACTTAAAAACATAGATACGACATTTGCAGTAGTAACTGATTTCACACTAAATGGTTCGTTCATCATTCTTAATTTTCTAAATGAGTTCTGATGCAAAAACTTTTAACCGATTTTAACATTAAGTTAATTTCAGCCATGACATTATACATTCAGAACTTTCATAATGGTTTAGAAATTGTTTCTTTTTCCATTATTATGCATGTGACTACAACTATATGTGTTTTTCAGGTCATGTGTGTGGCGGGTGTGGAGGGTCCTTCAATCGCAAGGATGATATGCAGTTCCACGCTCGATTCCACTGTAGAGCTGCGCGTGTGAGCCAACAACCGGAGCAGACCGGTGGAGTCCAACCACCTGTGCCTGTCATCTCGACCACAACGACTATCCCCTCGTCAACAACGTCTGTAGGAACAGTCAATGACGAGATCGTCAATGGATCCTCGATCATTCCCAGTGATTTGGCGCCAGATGGCTTCGTGGAGACCGAGACAGGATTTCGCGGGCGTTTGAAGACGTACAGGCTTGCGGAGCCCGCTGATGAGACTGTTTCTCTCCAGGAGTTTGTCAACTCATTGCGAACAACGATTGTCACACTCATGCGACGGATTTTATTGATAGTTCATGCCATTAAGGTCAATCTCTGGATCGAATGTCAATTCACAAATATTCATGGTGAGACTTGCAAGCGAGCCTTCAAGACCAAAAATGTCCCTATCCTCCAAAATAGTGATGTAGATGAAATATGTCAACAATTAATCAATAAAATTTTACTGGAGAAGGAGACATGCGAGATGAAGGGTTCCGGGTGGAGCTTTGTTAGGGTTTTAGACATGGAGGTGAGAGTCAATGTTTATAGCCCTCTCAGAGGTAGCTCCTTCATCCCCCTTCCTCGCGATATCTCCATGAGACACTCTGTGGTTAATGTGCTAAACGAATCGGATGAGCGGTGTTTTGAGTATTCAATTCTTTCTAAGTTTGTTAATGAAGCTCGTCGTGATCGGCTCACCTCTAAGCACTTTACTACAGAGGTTAGGGCCCGAGCTAATTTAAATTTTGAGGGACTTGAATTCCCAGTAAAAATCAATGACATCCGCAAGTTTGAGCGCAACAACCCGGGGGTGAGTGTTAACGTGTATGGTCTGGACAACAAGAAGCGGAGCAAGCAACAAAACAAAGAAGAACACTATGTCTTCCCGCTTCGCGTCGTGGATCAGGAGCTACCAAACCACTTCGATCTGTTGTTCCTAACAGATGAACGGACCACTCACTATGCATACATCGCAGACTTCGAGAGGTTAGTTTCCAGCCAGCTGACACGTCGCGGCCATCGTTTGTTCATTTGCAGGAGATGTTTCGCACATTTCGACAACCGACCGAACAAACTGGGTCTCACTGGAGCTGAACGGTTGGAGGAGCACAAGCGTTACTGCTCTTCGCATGATCCTCTGAGGACCGATTTGTCTGAAGATAAAGAGATTCGGTTTAAGCACATCGAGCGTACGCAAAAAGCACGATTCACTATATATGCGGATTTTGAGTGTGCGCTCGTACCGACTGAACCAAATCAACTTATTCATCCCACACCAACGTCTCTTCCACCAGCGTGGGATCCGGCCACTTCAAGAGGTGCTAATATAAATCACAACGAGAATGCGCCAAGTAATGTGAAGAAACTCCACACGCCATACTCGTACGCGTACTACATTCATGATAATCACAGGAATGTCAACGATGATGATTGTGACGACATTGATCCGACTAGCAACACATATTCAAAATTGAGACTCTACAGAGGTGAGAATGCCTCCGAACACTTTATAAACGCAGTACGCGATGACGTAAAGAAGATTGGAGAAGTTTTGGATGCACGTCACAGACCCGAGGACCGAAAGCAGGAAACTATAAACATCTATTTCCATAATTTATCAAACTATAAGGCGCATTTCATAGTTAGAGAACTAGGTATCGACAAAGGTGATGTAGAAGTACTCGCCAACACGGAAGAAAAGTACATTACATTTTCAAAACGATTTAAATATCCTGGTCAACATAGTAACATCAAGCTACAGTTTGTCGATTCGTATCGTCTGATGGCGAAATCATTAGCGACTCTCGCGTCCATACTACCTGATGACAAAATGAAAATCATGAAAGCTAGATACCCGGACAATGACGATTTCCGACTATTACGTAGGAAAGGAGTCTTCCCCTATGAATACATCACTTCACAGGATGTTCTGAACGAGGATCTACTTCCACCTAAAGAAGCCTTCGGAGATGAAGTAACTGATGTTGATTATGAACATGCACAACAAGTGTGGCGTAATTTCAACTGTACCACGCTCGGTGAATACTCAGATGTATATTTACGAACCGATGTGCTACTATTAGCCGATGTGTTTGAGGAGTTCAGGGAGATGTGTCTAACACACTATCAGCTCGACCCTGCACATTATCTTACGCTTCCGTCGTACGCCTGGGATGTCATGTTGTACAAAACTGGTGTGGTACTCGAAACCCTTCAAGATGTGGATCAATATGTATTTTTTGAGAAGGGTATTCGAGGTGGTCTGACTCAATGTGTAACTCGGCACGTCATCGCCAATAATAAATACACTAGAGGACGCGGTGACCGAAACGGCCATTGCACATCGACGAGTGGAGATTCCGTAGAGAGTGATAATGATACATTTTTAATGTATTATGACGCTAACAACCTCTACGGATGGGCCATGTCGGAACCACTTCCGTACAAAGATTTTGAATGGCTAACACAGCAGGAAATTGACGCATTAGACATCTCGAACATACCGGCGGAGGGTGAGTACGGGTACGTATTGGAAGTAGACTTGGAGTACCCGAAAGACCAAGGTATACATGATAAACACAGAGACTTGCCCTTCTGTCCAGAAGTTAGAAAATCACCAGCGTATCAACTCCCATACACATCGGAGCAAGTAATCAACAGCGGTGCTGGATCATCTAAGAAATTAATGGCCACCCTGACGGATAAGGAGGAATATGTAATCCACTATCGCTACCTTCAACAGGCGTTAGAGAATGGACTACGTGTTCGTCGAATCCACAGAGTTCTACGTTTCAAACAGTCACCGTGGTTGAAACCGTACGTGACGCTAAATACTGAGTTAAGACAGCAGGCCAACAATAAATTTGAAGTGGAGATGTTCAAATTGATGGTTAATGCAGTATACGGTATGAGTCTCCAGAATGTGAGAAAACACCTAAACGTAAAACTAGTCACATCCCATAAAATGTATACTAAGCATGTAGCTAAAGCGAATTTCAATGATCGTGTTTGGTACAATGAAAACCTAGCATTGCTACATATGGCCAAAGTGCGAGTCGTACTGGACAAGCCTGTATACGCGGGAATGTGCATTCTGGACCATAGTAAACGATGGATGTACGGTTTCCACTATGACATGGTAGAGCGGTACGGTATCGAAAGGATTAGAATGGTCTACATGGACACCGATGGGATAGTCTACGCGATCCGTACCAGAGACGTCTACCGTGACATGTTGACACACCTCGACGATTTCGACACAAGTAACTATCCCAGGACCCACGTTTGTTATGATGGACGGAACGCTAGGGTGTTGGGAAAGTTTAAAGATGAAGCCGGAGGAGTAGCCATCGAAATGTTTGTCGGATTGATGGCAAAACTCTACTGTATGACATTCGGTAGGTGTACTTGTAATAATGAAATTGATGGAGATGATTGCATCGCGCCTCCCCCCATCAAACGAGCGAAGGGTGTTAATCGTGCCGTCGCTCTGCGTGATCTAACCATAATGAAATAATGATGAAATAATGATTTATTTCCTCCAAAGAAATAACAACTATACACACTACATTTACAATTCTCGGAATTTCGTTGCCACAGCATCCAGTAATTGTGGCAACGTTGAAACAAAAAAAACAAAAACAAAATTTAACAAAGCAGAAACTGAGTCCAGTCCATTCACTTGAAAAATAGAACTTGCCGCTCCCGTGGCGTCGAAAAATATTTGATATACAATAATACACTATGTTTAAATTAGCTCTTAGCTACTGCAAAACTTAAATTAAAATACTACTCGAAAAAAGTCATTACAGTATTAAAATATACATATATTTACATAAATATACAATTGACATAATTTAAAAGTTACATTAGAAAAAAAAATTTACTTGTTAAGAAAGGATATTATTTAAAAAATCAACATTTGGGGTTCTCAAAAGCCATTCTTTTAATCTGCCAGAGAAAGATTTTACGGATGTACAGTTCCTAATATCTACTGGAAACTGGTTAAAGTATTTGGGCCCATTATACTGATAAGATTGGCGGAACAATGACTTGTTTACTTTGGGCAATCTAAATACTCCTTGATTATTACTTCTTGTGTTGTATGAGAGATTAGTAGTTCCAGAATTTCCACTTCGAGCATAAAATATTCTTGAGACTTTGAAAACATACAAATGCTGAACTGGTAAAATTTTTAAATCTAAAAATAAAGGAAAAGAGCTTTCTCTCTTGCAGCTATTTGTAATTATTCTAACTAAATGATTTTGTGAGATTCTTAATTTTTCTATGTGACATTTAAAGGTTCCTCCCCAGCATTGAATGGCATATTGTAGTCTGGAGTGAACGAGGGCAAAATAGATATTTCTGAGTAGAGTGGCATTGCAGACATTTTTTAAAAAGTAAAAAGTTCTAATTGTAAATTTAATTTTAGAATGAAGGGTTGAAACATGTTTTTCCCAATTTAAATTTTCATCTAGAATTACCCCAAGATATCGAAAAGATTTTACCTGTTCTATTTTTTTACAATTGCATGCATTAAAATTACAATCAAAAGTGTGATAAATGAGATCGTTATGAAAGTTAAAACTGTTTATTAAACTAAAATTTATATATTTTGTTTTGTTAACAAAATATATACAAGATTACATCGATTGTCTTCATAACAGAACGACAAAGAGTACGGAAAATCAACGCTTTCAAAGTAAATACCATATGATTTACTCAGTGGTAGTGAGAAAAAGATCTCTGGCTCCGTTTGATGACAAACGATACGTGATGCCGGAGGACGGAATAAACACTCTTCCGTGGGGGCACTATGCAATACCACCAAGAGCACCACCGCTACCTCCAGCTCTGCCTGCACCGATGGACGTAGACGAATACACAATTTAATTTATGTCGCATGAGTGTGATGAACTGTGATATGAACATTTATTCTGTTGTCTTTTTATAAATGTTATGATTTTTGGATAATGTATAAAGTTTCTATTTTGCTGATTCATTTTTCAATACACTTGATGTTAGTTTTAAGATTGTTTCAATAAATCTGACAGTTTGTATTGACATACTTGTTTTCATTTTCCAGTTTTACACATAGTGTTAAGATCATTCACTGTCAGACTCTTTGCTTTTTTAAAAATACTAAAGATATCAAACTCTTTTCAATTTGAAAGTAAAATATAAATGATGAGTCTACACAGAGGTGTACAAATACTAAACTATCAGACTCTTTTGAAAGTAAAATAGCAATCTACTAGACTCTTTTGTCTTTGAAAGTAAACATGTAATGTCGAGTCTGCACAATGGTTAAACGAAAGTGCTCTTTTCAATTTGAAGTGTAAAACTTTTACATGCTATGTCAAAGATGTACGATGACTAAACTAACAGACTCTTTTGACTTTGAAAGTGAATTACTAGACTCTTTTGTCTTTGATAGTAAACGTAATGTCGAGTCTGCAGGAAGGTTAAACTAACAGACTTTGAAAACTTTTACAAATGCACTTTTGACTTTGAAATAGTGAGTCCCTTCAAAAGTGAAACTTACATACGAATTAAAAAAGAAAGATGTTTGTTAAGTGCTAATTTTTATTACAAGAAAAGAAATATCTTAACATACAAGAGAAATATTGTTTTACAATCCAACCAATAGATGTGAATAGAAAACAATAGTAGTGTTAATACAATTTAGTGAAAACTTCTGATCATCGCATCAATGTGAGCAGTAGAAGAGTCGTCGAGGAGCTGCACAGAGTCAGTTGTCTCACGAGTGGAAGTCCCAGAGACAGTAGAAGATTACTGTTAAACCTTAAAACCTTAGTTTCAGTAATGCTTGTAAGTACAGAAAAGAAAAAGCATACGTAAATTAATTGAAATGAAATAAAAACAGGAAAAAGAAAAATAGCTATGAAACACAATGTGTCATGTGCAAAAGTTAAAGTGAAAATAATGTTCAATATGAAAGTATATGCAACAAATGTTAAAAGAGTTGCATGCTATTAAGGTAATCATATTAAAAGATTCTAGTTCTTTATTATTCAATATGAAAAGTACATGCACCAAATGTTTAAAGAGTTTCATTACACCTCTTGACCTATATGTCTCCAAAACACACTACTTTTTCCCCACCGTTGCCCCACCACCGTCCCCACCATCGGCCACGACACCGTAAAAATAATAATAACCGGCCGAATGCCCCTACTATTTTAGATTCGCCGCGGATTGCCGCGGATTTGCCATACAACAAATGTTAAAAAGAGTTGTATTACTATTCATGACTTATAGCAGCACTGGCCGAATGCCTCTACTGATTTGGATTGCCGCGGATTGCCACGGATTGCCGCGGATTTGCCATACAACAAATGTTAAAGAGTTGTATTACTATTCATGACTCATAGCAGCACTGGCCGAATGCCTCTACTATTTTGGATTGCCGCGGATTCGCCGCGGATTGCCGCGGATTGCCGCGGATTTGCCGCGGATTGCCGCGGATTTGCCGCGGATTGCCGCGGATTGCCGCGGATTTGCCGCGGATTGCCGCGGATTGCCGCGGATTGCCGCGGATTGGCGCGGAGTTAGCAAAAAAAAAAAAAAAAAAAAGTGGACCAGTTGTACCAAAGTCCTCTACTGTTCCGCCGGGGGGGGGGGGGGGCTCGCCGCCGGTGGTCCTCGGGGGGGGGGGGGGTCGGCTCCTCCTGCTCCTCCTGACAGTCTTCGGCCAAAGACCCCTACTTGCATAGCATATTTCAAAATAGCTTTATTTGAAAAGGATGCCAGAATTAAATTACAAGAATTTATATTGTTGGAGAGTACCAGCAAGTGTTAAAATGTATCCTCTATGATGATGAGTATAAAAAAGAAGAATTCTTCTACTCGCAACAGAAGTGTCTACTAAGCGAATTCCCTACGAGATTTTGTGATGTTTTAATTTTAACCATGAACATTATAATATGGGGTTGAGTATGTAGGTTTGCTGCCATGGGGCAGTCAAAAGCAAATATAGGTTGCTTCCTACACAGTGGAGTTCTAATAAATGTTATAAAGATGTGAAATTATTTTTATTTTTCCCCCTCCAAACACCAAGGAGAGGCGTACAAAAAAATCTGCATGTCATGCGTTTTTTTATAAAAGTAACATCTAAAACATAATAATTTATAGACTCTCATTAACCAGTTAAAGTAATGATAAAAAACTAAATTTATTGTTTTTTAGTTCTCTTAAATGGCAAAAAGTAAAGAATATATGGAAAAGAGAGAAAAAATAAATGAAATACTTGTGCAAAATGAATAATAAGTCAAGCAAATCCGATTGAGAATATCTCTTGTGTGCTGGTAGCAAATAGCATTTAAATTATTTGAGAGTGGATAATCAACTAATGTGACGGGGAGAATTATTCAGTAAACGTTTAATTTTTTCACTGTGATTTAGATAATTATGGGAATCCGTACTGAATACTGTACAACATAAAATGCCAGGCAATCATTTGTGTTGAGTTTATCGATCGAGAGATAAGAATATGTTGGCAGATTGCTCGGCCGAAGAGATAAACTAGTGTTAAATCCTTTGTTTTCGTGCCTACGTAGATAGTTTTATCTTTATTGTTTGGGTAGAAAACCTGGAAAATATTTTTAGAACAGATAACGTTGACAGGAATAATTGGTTGAAACTTTTTCACATCCTGAAAACAGGAACAACAGCTTGAAAAACCATAATAAAAACTAATTGAAATAAGAAGTTTTGAGTTGTATTTTTGCAATGGCAAACCGTATAACCAACTTAAACACAAAACTCTTGAACAATATTATTAGATTTTTTTTATTCATCACGTTACAAGCACAGCCGATTAGTTAGCAGCGATAACAGTTACTAAAAAAATGTGAACTCACTGAAAATCAGGATGGTTCGCCATTTGTTGAATCCAAATCCATTATTAACTGACGTATATTAGTTAACGAACAATATAATTAAAACAAATACATAAAATTTATACTGTTATATCTATTGAGGCTTAACATCTGTCAAATAAATTTTTCATTTAATTTTAAGACTGTACCAATATAATGAAAATTATCTGTTTAAGAATGAAAGTGCTTTTTAGGAAGCGGTAAATAACCAAAGGGAGGGGAGGGCAGTGTTTTCCTCAAGACTGTTGTTATTGGGGTTCAACGTTTAGTACCAGGCTCTGCCCCTAACTGATTATACTCAAATAGAATTAATTAGATTGAAATACTCAGATAACTCAGAACTCCATTTTATTGTACAGAATCAAAACATAAACACAAATAAATAACATGTGGTATATATTATACATATGATTAATTGATAAAGGGTAGGGAATGAGCACTTCTTAACATACTCCCCCCCGTTGAGATAAGTCCTTTATTAATCATGTGTTGGAATTACAATTACTTTTGATATGTGTCTTTTATATAGTCCGTTTGCACTTTTGAGCGTAACCACCCTGACCACCCCATCGTCACCAGGGTGCACTTGGTCTATTCTCGCTAGGTTCCATTTACATGGCTGAACGTTGTCTTCCTTCATAATCACAATATCTCCAATTTTTATATTTCTTTTCAAATCTTTCCATTTATTCCTCTGTTGAAGTTCATTTAAGTACTCATCCGACCATCTTCTCCAAAACTGTTGATATAACTGCTCTATCAATCTCCATCTTTCCTTGATATTAATTTTCTTCTCACTTACGTCATGGTTTGGAACAGCTGTCAATGGACTAAAAATTAGAAAATGGCCTGGAGTAATTACATTTAAGTCTCGGGGATCACTTGACATAGGAGATAATGGTCTTGAATTAAGGCAAGCTTCAATTTGTGTCAATAAGGTCGATAGTTCTTCAAAATTTAAAACTTGATTACCCATAACTCTGATCAAATGTTGTTTCATCGATTTTACCGCGGACTCCCATAGTCCACCAAAGTGTGGGGATGAAGGTGGAATGAAATGCCAATCAATTTTATTTTGCTATGCAAATGTGGTAACTGAGCTCGACTTTATAATATCTCTTTGTAACTTATTAGAAGCCCCTTTAAAATTAGTTGCATTGTCCGAATATATGTGATTTGGTAATCCTCTTCTGGACACAAACCTTTTCAAGGCATTTAAAAAACTTTCAGAGGTTAAGTCAGACACTAGTTCAATGTGAACTGCCTTTGTCATAAAACAAATGAATATCGCAATATAGCTCTTCAGAAACACTTTAGTCCTCCCTCCCATCCTCTTCGTGGTGATTGGACCTGCGTAACCAACTCCAACAGTACTGAATGCTCTTCCGGTTGTGACTCTAGGAGTTGGTAGATTACCCATTATATTAAAAGTTGTTGAGGCCTTATAACGTAAACATACAACACATTTTTTAATGACCATTTTTATTTCATTTTTTATGTTGATGATCCAGTACTTTTGTCGAATAATGTTTTGTAGGAGTTGTGCTCCAGCGTGCAACTGTTTGATGTGTTCGTCAATAATCATCAGTCGAGTAAACTGATGTTTTGCCGGAAGCAACAGCTGATGTTTAGCATCATATGAGATGTTTGCATTTTGCAATCTCCCTCCAACTCGCAAGAAGCCTTCTTCATATGAATGGGAATAACGTTCTCAATTTACTCTTGGCCTTAACATTCCCATGTTTTTTCAGGTCCCTTATGTCTTGTGCAAAAGTTTCTTTTTGTACAAGTTTAACCATTGCTTTTGTGGCCTTTTCTATTTCACTTCCACTTAAAGCTCCTCCTTTTCTTCCTTCTGGTGGCAATCTCAAGTTGGAACTGAATCTCAAGATGAAGGCAACAATTGATATTATTTTGAAAAAACTAGAAAACTTAAGAAGTCTGCTTACCAAAGTATGATTGTCTTCTGTAACCATTGCTCGTGTGAAATTTTTTTTTGTTTCGGGAATGTTTTCCTTCGCCTCAAGTACAGCAACATTATGTCTTGGCCACTTGGTTTGATCTTCTTTGAGCCATGTGGGCCCGTTCCACCAAGTCTCATGGTTTCGTAATTCTGAAGCCGAAATGCCTCTTGACGCTAAGTCAGCAGGATTTTCGATCGAAGGTACGTGACTCCAGTTCGCTGGTGAGATAGAGTCCTGAATCTCAGCTACACGATTAGCAACGAATGTCTTCCATTTACTAGGATATTGTGCCAACCAGGACAACACAATATTGGAATCTATAAACATGTAACATTTATTAATGTTAATATTTAATGCAATTGCAGTTTTGCTCAGAAGTCTTGATCCCAGCAATGCGCCACAAAGCTCCAGTCTAGGTAGCGAAATTTGTTTGATTGGAGCAACTCTTGTCTTAGAGAACAGTAATTTTACTTCAATCGCATTATCCACTGAAATCGATCTCACATACACGCAGGCAGCGTAAGCTTTTTCGGATGCATCAGAAAATCCAATGAGCTAATGAGCTCCATGCTCTCACACAAATAGTTATGAGATGTCACTTGCCTAGGAATGCATAAATTGTTAATAGATAACAGCTCGCTCTTCATTTGGTTCCATTGGACCGACAACTCCTTGTTTACTGGTTCATCCCAACTTATTCCTGTCAGCCACAATTGTTGTAAAAAGATTTTTGGGAGAATTACCAAGGGCTAATGAGTCCTAGTGGATCAACCAACTTGGAAATATCTTTCAATATATCTCGTTTAGTTAAGTTTGCTTGATTGTCAACTGAAAGATTAATGATGATCTGGAACATGTCTCCACTTGGCTTCCAAGTCACTCCTAGTGTTTTTATTTTTTGCTTCTCGTCTAGATCCAAATTTATGGAAATATACTCTCTATCTTCATATCTTCATTGGGAATATTAGTGAGTAATTCAGTGCTGTTCGAACACCATTTACGGAGTTTGAACCCTCCAGAATGTAAAAGTTGATTTAGTTCTATCTGCAACTGTTGAGCAGACTCTAGATTGGGTGCTCCTGTTAATAAATCGTCAACATAAAAATCTGTATTTGCTACCGCACACGCTGTAGGGAATCGTGATGCCTCTTCCTCTACCAACTGTTTTAGACACCTCGTGGCTAGAAATGGTGCACTGGCTGTGCCGTATGTAACCGTTTTTAATTGATATACTTTAATTGGTTCGCTTTGCCTTTTCCTCCACACAATTTGCTGAAATTTACAATCCTCATCATCTACTAATATTTGACGATACATTTTTTCACAATCCGTAACCATTACAATTTCATGTAATCTAAATCGAGTTAAGATAGAAAATAAGTCTTGTTGAACTCTAGGTCCTACCATAAGTGTGTCATTTAACGATACTCGGGTTGTCGTAGGACAAGACGCATTAAAAACCACTCTCAACTTTGTTGTAGAGCTAGACTCTTTGATTACCTCATGATGAGGTAAAAAACACTCACTCTGACTAGATTTTGATGCATAATCACTCAATTTACTCACACACACCATATGACCGAGGTCAATATACTCATTAAGAAACTTGTCATACTGCTCCTTTCTCTCACAATTTAATGATAATCTGTGTTCAACTCTTTTAAAACTATTCAACGCTATTTGTCGTGACTCTCCTAGCTCACTCAAACGATCATTGAATGGTAGCTTTAAAATGAATCGTCCAGACTCGTCTCTCCTGACATTCTCTCGAAAATGTTGTTCGCATGCTTGCTCCTCTCTAGTAAGAACAGGAGTACGAGCACATTCCTCGACCTCCCAGAACTTCTTAAGTTGGTCATCAACAGAAAAATTACATGAAGACACTACATCATCGACTGTGTGACCACATCTACCAGCCACAATCCAACCAAATACGCTGTTTTGCATGGTAGGTGTATGTCTGGTAGCAGCTATCTTACCTTCCGTCAGCAGGTCGAAAAACACTTCAGCTCTAAGTAACAGGTCGATCTCACTCGGCTTGTAGAATTCCGGATCTACTAGCACAATTGAGGAAAGCCTTTGAGACAAGCAACCATAGTTGACAGTCTCCCTCGGAAGCTTGGCAGTGATTGTAGGAAGAACAAGCTGAAATGTTAGTACTGTATTCACTTATCCTGGACTTAATGCTTAGACTGACTCTTCTCGATGATTTGGTTTTAGAGTTTCCTATGCCATTTATGGTAATCACTGAAGCAAACGTTGATAAATTAAGTTTATCAACACACGATTTAGTGATGAAATTCGACTGAGCGCCTGAATCCAACAAAGCCCTTACTCGAACTTGCTCGCCATTATTGTTTTCAATAAAAACTACAGCAGTGGATAGCAATACCTGCGATGCTGTAGATACTTGACCTTCAGAATTATTCAGGTCTGTAGACTGGGACTGTGACTCATATTCAGGTTTAGATTCAGATTCAGATGATGTGTGAGTACTTGATTTAGCCCTAGCGCTAGATCGTTTATCTCCAGTTTTACATGCTTCAAAATGCAGCATCGTGTGATGATTCTTGTTACACGTTTTGCAATTGGAAGCATAACAGTCTGTGGCGAAGTGATTTGGTTTTAAGCAATTGAAACACAATTTAAGCTGTTTGACTTGTTCTATTCTGTCGCTCACACTCATCTGATTAAACTTACCACATTGGTAAATTACATGGTCTGGCTTGTCACACACAATGCAAGAGTGATTAAAGGTTGACTTACCTTTCGTGGGATGAAGTGTCGCTTTTGGCACAGATCGGTTAGTAAACTTTCGATTGGCTGCTTGCAGTTTACTGTCTACATTTGAAAATCCTAATGCATTTACTCTTTGAATTAGAAACAATTTCAATTGTTCAAAAGTCGGAATATCAGGTTTAGTTAAAGACATTTCCCACAGTCTTTTAGTTTCCTTGTCCAATTTACTAGTTAGTGTATAGACTACAATGCTGTCCCAAGCATCTACTCTTTCTCCTAAAGATTTAAGGGCTCTAATGTGGTTTTCCGTCTCGTCTACTAACTTTCGAAGTTCCTGGGGTGACTCGTTTTGCAGGGTTTTCTAATTGAATAAACCTGACAAGAGTGAGTTTATAATTAAACGATTGTTATTATACCTCAAATTTAAAATTTCCCACGCCTCAAAATAGTTTTGATTTGTGGACGGTAACGACTGTAAAAGATTCCTCGCATCTCCCTTCAAACACGACTTTAAGTAGAATAGTTTTTGAATGTTAGGTATAGTCTGATTGTCATGAACAATTGACTGAAACAATTCGACAAAGGAAGGCCAATCCTCAACGTTGCCATTAAAGGTTGGCAATTGCAATTTCGGCAGTTTTATTTGTGGATTTGACTCCGTTGAACCAGTCGGTCCTGGCGGCTGAATTGGAACGTGATCTAAAGTGCGTCCTAGGCCCTCAGTTTGGACAGGTCCTAGGAGATTGAGAAATTTAGCTTTAACATCGAAATACTCTTCCTCAAAGTCCCCTAAGACATCGTCAGTGACTTGGTCTTCCGCTAGGACACTAAGCTCCTCGTGTATTTTAAGAAATTTGTCAAATAGAGGCTCTAACCTTTCATACCTCACAAGCAGACTAGTGCGATCAGGAGTACTCACTGTGTTCAAAAAGTTTTTAATTTTCGTAAAGGACTATCGAATACAACTCCGTTGCTTCAATAAAGCAGTTATTCTGTCTCTCTCCTGGCTCATCACAAAAAGGCTCGTAAAGGACCAATGATTATACTCAAATAGAATTAATTCTATTAATTCTCATCTAAAATCTGAAATACTCAGATAACTCAGAACTCCATTTTATTGTACAGAATCTAAACATAAACACAAATAAATAACATGTGGTATATTATACATATGATTAATTGATAAAGGGTAGGGAATGAGCACGTCTTAACACTAACTATAAATTGAAAAATCGGCTTTTTATATATTTATTGCCGTTTGTACAAATAAATAGTAAACCAGATAGAATATATTACAGTTTAAAACAGATCAAAACAGCTAGAGTTAGAAGTTTAAACTATGCATAAGCAACTGACTTTTAGGTTAAACTGGTTGAAACAGAAGATTAGAACTGGGTCGAATGGCCCTTATAGTTAAGTGTATTATTTATTATATCGGCCATCCTTTTTTATATTTATACATTCAATTAAAGTGATTTCTTTTAGGAAAAGGACAGTAAAAATTACCTTAAAAGAGCCTGTTCATAAAATTCCCTATTGATGGTCCGATTTTTCAGCTACATGATTGCTTGCATACGTAATATGTAAAACCAATTCCGAATTGGTTCAAAATATTTCGTTGAGACCCATTCAGTATAAATATACAATTATAGCTTTACCATCAGCAGGCTAAAAAACAAAAACTTAAAACAACAACGAATTAAATCCACAGTTGTCAAATCCATTTACCTATATGAATAAATTTAAAATAATTTAAAATTAACAAATGACAGATAGATAGGTAGTAGTGGGGTTTGCCTACTCCTGGTCCAGTTCAAGGTCAGCGGTTGTAAGTGTTGTAGGGGTAGTAGCGGCTGGGGTTTTTTTTGACAGTGATGGGTGGGTTTTGGAAGTGGGTCAAGGTCATCCGGAGGGGGTTTTTAAAAATATATTTATTTAATAAAAACTCATCAGTAATTGGAGAATTGCTTTGTCATTATTTGCAGCGGTAATAGTTATTTTATTACTCTGTATGGGTGAATCCCGCTGTGTGTCCATAATTGCAAAAAAGGAGAGGTTCTAGGTGGTTACAGTGCGAGTTGATAGAGCAGAACAAGACATGTGTCTGAGGAAGAATAATCATATAAACCTGGTAATATAGTGAATAAGAATAATTGGATAGGATCGTCAATAGGTGTAACAAGATTGAAATTTTGATATTTCAGCATTTCAGTTAAGACAGAGTGTAAAATAGAATCAGTAGAACAAGTATTACAAAGGTTGGATTTTACAAAGTACAACGGGTGACAACTGAAGTATTTTTTAAGCTTACTCAATGTAGTACGCGGTTTTGAAATTGTAGAGTTAGATTGTTTCTTTAAAATGTGTTTAGTACGCAAAAGTTTTAAATGTAAAGTGTGCGAATCCATAATAATATTCAAAGGGGAGATGTGTACTCTCCAAAATCAGCGAGTATATGAGTGGTGCCCGCAAGTGTGTCTGAATATATAGAGACTAATTAACATAATAAGCGCAAACATATGTTAGAGTAAGAAGAGTAAGTTAAAAAAATGTTTGATAGTCTTAGGGACTTACGGATAGATGTTTACTGTCGCCCTATCGCCATTATAATGGCGCACACGTGAGGTACCGATGCCGCTTATATAGGGTAGTGTGAACCCTCAACCCCCTCCCCTAAGAGAATGAGATAAAAGGGAAGAACTTCGGAGATTTCAGTTCTTTGTCGGGGCGGCAGCGTCGCGAAAGGTTCTAGTAGGAGGAAAGAAATAGTTAATAAATTTTTGTAAAATTACCGCTAGTGGTAGAAGTTAGTTAATTATTTTATAAGGGTTTAAGAACTGTGTCGTAGACGATTAATCGCAATTACATCTAGCATTTGTACAGGTAAAAATTGCAGTATAATAATTATATATTAATATATGGGTGTTAACTGTTTATAGTCTAAGTAGTTTAGTCTAGCAGCAGAAGTTAGTTAATTATTCTGTAGGGGTTAACTTGTATAATAAGTATAAACTAAAATAAAAATAGTAACGCGAGATTATTTGATATATTATATATAAAATAAAAGTGCATTTTTATATGTTAAGAAATAAATTACATAAAAAAAAAAATAGCAAGCTTAACAGGTGTAAGTTAAAACAAAGCATATGTTACATTACTAGGTGGTAGAGACTTACAGATTAGTTGTTTCAGCTGCGGTACCTGGGGAGTGAATGGCAGACGCGCGACCGCGTTGCGGCTTATATAAGCACAGATAGCGATTATGTTGAACTTGACCCCCCCCCCCCCCCCCCGTCACTTTCACTTATCAAAATGAATTAGGTTGATAGTGGTTACATTTATATAACACCAATTTAGCTTTAATATTGCAATAGTTTAATAACTATAGTTAAGTGGCAAAAGAGGACAGATAATTTTTTGCCATTACTCAAATAATAACAGGCAACAATTATGGTGTTACGCGATGGGGAAAGCCTCAGTGAAGCTCAACGGCGGATTAAACCAGGTGTTGCCTAACGTTAATTGCAAGGTACAACGCTCCACCTGCATTAGCGGCGACCTACATGTGACGAATAGATCATTGGAAATTTCCACTGACGTTGGACGTTAGACGTTGTACCCCCCTCAAACCCCTACGGCTCTCCCCACACTTTGTGAGCCGAGAACCTTTTTGGCGACTATCGCTGAGTTAGTTCGGAACAAATCGTCGGACGCGATGGTTGTTCCGAACTCAGAGGGTACCTCAAATATATAGCGGCCGATATATATTTGAGTTATTCCTTGCTGTTAGGGTTTTAATATTAATACTTGTGTGTGTGTGTGTGTGTGTGCAAAATGTTATTTTTAGTTTTAAGTTGTGTTAGTTTTAATTTGCGCATTGCGATGTTAGCATTAAGGTGTTATGGTATTGTTGATGTTTGGAAAATGTGTTTTTGATGTTGAGTTTTGGTATAATTATTGTATGTGTGTGTGTGTACTAATAACCTTTCACAGCTAGCTGTTAGGAGGGTAGATTAAATTTAAATTTAAATTATAGAAGTTCTGTTGAACTTCATTAAATATGGGTGGGACATGCGTGTTGTGCCATAGGCAGCGCATATTTTTATTTTTTTAAAATTTTTAATTTTTTGTTAGGAAATAATTATATTTGGGTGGGTTTAGATTAAGGGTGGAGGTTAGAGTTGCGTCTTGCATTAATTGTTCCAGACTCCCTATTATAATTGGATGGTCAAGCCCAGTGCCTTCGGGCCCGAGACTGAACCGCCCGTATCACAGCTCACCAAACTGGATCGCCACGTGCGTGCGGGCCAAAAATTGGGATCCCTTGCAAGACGTAACTATAGTGGGTTGGGATTTGGGGAAGTGTTAGGCAAACAGAGTGGTGGGGATGGCTCCGGCCGTCCCATCACTTTGGTACATTATCATTTTTTGGTGACCTTGACCTCAATTAGGTTAATAACCCCCCCCCCCCCTCCCCCTCCCCCTCCCCCTCCCCCTCCCCCCCCCCTCCCCCTCCCCCTCCCCCCCCCTCCCCCCTCCCCCTCCCCCCCCCCTCCCCCTCCCCCTCCCCCTCCCCCTCCCCCTCCCCTCCCCCCCCCCCTCCCCCTCCCCCTCCCCTCCCCCTCCCCCTCCCCTCCCCCTCCCCCTCCCCCTCCCCCCCCCCCTCCCCAGCAATAATCTGGATTAGAAAATGACTAATAACTCAAGGATGGTTTGCCGGAATAGGGCAAGTGATACATCAATGAAAGCTCTAATTAAGAGCAATATTGTGGTAAAGACAGAATTGTATTATTTTTTTTTTTTACTAAAATTGTACCATAAAAAGAACACTTTCCACTCAATGACATGGCGATATAAGAGTGGTGTGGTTTGTGTTGAGAACATTCTTCACCTATAATAGCTAGAGTGAACATGTCTCCCCAAGATGCTTCAATATTTTATAACAAATGTACAAAAGTTGAAGAAGTATTGGAGGTGGATGAAGAAAACAATGAAGAAATTAAATAAATTGAAGTGCCTTTGTTAAGTGAAAATGTTGTAACAAGAATATTTGTGGATCTGAATTCACCAATGGATATTATAGGAAGGTTTTTAATTGAAGTTGTGACATAGATAGAAAATGGAAGATTAGTAAACATAGGATCTCCAATTTTGGTAGATGATAGACACACCTTTGGTGTATATTGGAGAAACATAGATCTGTTATGGCTGTGGGTGGAGGCATATGTGGAGTATTTGCAATTGGAAGAAAATATAGGCTTTAATCATTACTTTTCAGCTTTAGTGTTAAACTACTAATTCTAACATTTCACTAAAAAAAAAAACCTTACAAATGTGGTGGGGGAAGCATTATATAAAGGGAATAGAAGAGAGAAGCATTTTATTTCCGTGCTAAATTTCAAAGAGTAAACATCAACACGATGCATCAATGTGAAATTTGCTCAGAAACTTTTCATGATAATATTCTACTAGAAATACATAAAGAATTATTCCATAATAATAATGAAGATGTAACAGAAACAGAATATGAAGATTTAAAACTATATGAAGAAGAAGAACCAAAAGAAGAACAACAAGAAGAAGAACCATTAGCAGGACCATCTAATGAAATACCACATCAATGTAAAATTTGCTCAGAAACTTTTCATGATAATATTCTACTAGAAATACATAAAGAATTATTCCACAATAATAATGAAGATGTAACAGAAACAGAATATGAAGATTTAAAACTATATGAAGAAGAAGAACAACAAGAAGAACAACAAGAAGAAGAACCATTAGCAGGACCATCTAATGAAATACCGTGTTTAAAAGTATTTGCTTTAGAAGGTAGAGTAGTAATGCACCACAAAATTCAAAATGAAAATTTGGAATTGGATCAGTTTTTTAAAGAAGTAAGAACAATTGTAAGTAAAACACTCACAGAAGAATTAAGAAGACTAAACTTTATTAAATTTGGCATATTATTAAATGCTATGTTTACTAATGTAGAAGGAGAAATGTCACCAAGAGGATTCATGACAAAAAACCAGACCATCATGGCAAGTTCAGATATTAATTCAATAGTTGAAGATTGTTTGGAAGAAATACTAACAAAAATTCAAGAACATGAAGGAAGAGGATCTGGTTGGAGTTTGGTTAGTATTGAGAGTATGGATGTTAGAGTTCATAAACACGGCTATGGATTAAGGGGTAGCAGTTATATTCCGCTCCCAAAGAAAATTTCAGACACCAAATCATGTATAAATGTTCAAAATGAAGATATGGAATGTTTTAGATATGCAATGACGGCAAAATTTGTACCACCTAACCATGCGGTTAGACCCAGTGAAGAATATGAAACACACAGATTTAGATATAATTTCCAAGGATTGACTTATCCAGTGGCTTTGAAGGACATCCCAAAGTTCGAAAAACAAAACCCTGGAACATCTGTTAATGTTTTTGGTTTGGACAGTTCGAATAAAGTGTACCCATTGCGTGTGGTGAAGAATGAACTCCCAGATCATACAGACTTATTATTACTTACAAAAGGTGATATTTCCCACTATGTATGGATTAAAAAATTTGAAACTCTTGTAAGTTATCAACTATGTAAAACTAAAAATAAGAAGATAGTTTGCAAAAGATGCTTCAATTTTCATGAAGAAAGAAGAGAAGGAAATGAATGGTTACAAGAGCATAAAAAACTATGTAACAACAACTATGAAGCAAAAATTATCTTACCGTGTCCAAGTAAGGCAGAGTTAAAATTTGAGAAAATCTCCCATCAATATCGGATTCCCATTGTTGTCTATGCTGATTTTGAATCGACACTAGTGCCTATTGAAAATAATGATGGTGATGTAGCAAGGAAAAGTGTTAAGTATCAGATACATGATCCAAACAGTTTTTGTTTAATGGTTAAATCTACTCTTTCTGAAGAACATCTAAATAAATTTAATTTAACTTCAAAACCTATTGTCTATCGTGGTGTTAATGCTTCTAAAATATTCCTTGATCAGTTGTATATAATAGCGGAAAGTGTTGAAAGATTGTACAGTGATATTATACCGATGATACCTTTGGACGAAGAAGAAGAGATTCAACATGAAAATGCAACTCATTGTTATTTATGTAGAAATGAATTTACTGTGGAAAATCACAAGGTTCATGATCATGACCATCTGACAGGGTATTATAGAGGTGCTGCATGTAACAGCTGTAATATCAACTACAAGATCCCTACAAATATACCTGTAATATTACATAACCTTAGTGGTTATGATGCACATTTTATCATTCCGGAATTAGGAAGAGATAATGGAGAAATTGATGTCATAGCTGAAACCACGGAGAAGTTTATAAGTTTTACTAAAAAAGTTGGAAATATTAAGCTTCGGTTTTTAGATTCTTACCGTTTTATGCCATCTAGTTTAATGAAGCTTTCTGAAAACCTGAGAACAGAAGATTTAATAGAAACCAAGAAGATTGTAAGTAATGACAAGGTTAATTTAGTTCTTCGCAAAGGTGTTTTTCCGTATGATTATATAGATAGCTTAGAAAGATTTAATGAAATATCCCTTCCACCAAAAGAAGAATTCAAAAGTAAACTATATGACACAGATATATCCCATGAAGATTATGAACATGCGTGTAGAGTATGGAATGAATTAGGATTTAAAACACTTGGAGAATATTCGGACTTTTATGTAAAACTAGATGTAACTTTACTTTGTGATATAATGGAAGAGTTTAGAAATACATGTTTTAAGGCATATGGATTAGACCCTCTGCATTCTTGTACATCACCTGGACTAGCTTGGCAAGCAATGTTAAAGGAAACAAAATGTAAACTCCAACTTCTTACAGATATAGACATGGTGCTGATGTTGGAATCAGGTGTTCGAGGGGGACTAACTCAAAGTGTAACACGACATGTAAAGGCGAATAACAAATATTTGCCCAATTTTGATGCAACAAAACCAAGTACATATTTAGGTTATTTTGATGCAAATAACCTTTATGGATGGGCCATGTCGAATCCTCTCCCATATGGCAACTTCAAATGGGTAGACCCTGATTCTATTGGAAACATCATGAATATAGCAAAACATGGAGACACTGGTTATATTTTGGATGTAGATATTGAGTACCCTGAACATTTGCATGACCACCATTATGATTTACCTCTACTGGCCAAGACGGAAATATCACCAACCGGCAGTTGGCCTAAATTAATGATGACTTTAACCAACAAATCAAGATATGTTGCTCATTATTGGGTAATACAACAAGCCCTAGAGTTAGGATTGAGAATAACAAAAATTAATAGAGCTTTACAATTTTCTCAATCCTGTTGGTTAAAGTCATACATTGACAATAACACAAAAAGAAGAACTTCAGCTACATCTAATTTTCAAAAGGACTTTTTTAAATTGATGAATAATGCAATATTTGGCAAGACACTGGAAAACAAAAGAAAGCATAAGAATGTAAAATTAGTTAGTGATCCGGTAAAACTACAAAAGCTGGTACAAAAACCTAACTTCGGATCATCCATAATAATCAACGAAAATCTTGTAGCTGTTTCCATGAACAAAATTTCAATTACAATGGATCGTCCTTTATATGTGGGGATGTCTATTCTAGATATTTCAAAGACCCACATGTATGACTTCCATTACAACAAGATGGTTAAATTTTATGGAAGAGAAAACATCGGCATTGTATACATGGATACGGACGCTTTTATTTATTGGATAAGAACTGAAGATATGTATGAAGACCTACGCTGTTTTATCTACAATAACGACTTTGACTTTTCTGATTATCCACAAGACCATCCCAACTACGACAACGGTAGAAATAAAAAGGTATTGGGAAAGTTCAAAGACGAAACAAATGGCGTGCCAATGGAAGAGGTTGTTGCTCTAATGTCTAAATTGTATTCATTTAAATTGTACAAAAATAAAAAAAGAGAACATGAAATCGTGAAGAAGGCCAAAGGTATAAAAACCTCATACCTGAAGAAGAATATACAGTTTGAAGAATACAAGAGATGCTTATTTGAAAATGTTGAGACAACAGCAACATTTAACACCATAAGAAGCTTCAACCATCGTCTCTTCAGTGTAAAGCAAACCAAATGGGCTTTGAGTTGTAAGGATGATAAGAGGTACATCCTGGAAGGTAATATAAAAACTCTACCATTTGGACATTACTCCTTATACCCTATCGACCAGTAAACCTATTCTTCGTCCTTTACCTTCTTCCTTTCCGTAAAGAAGAGGGGACATGACAAGCTCAATGTCATGTTCCCTCTTTTTTACACCAATGTAATATGGCCTTGACCTATAATCTAACCATATAAAAGAGGATAAACCATTTTAGAGATCAGTATTTTTACAAGCGGTGTGGAAGACACAACTGAAGATGGAAGATTTAAGGAACAAGATTGTAAATGAACTTCATAAGCCGGCAAGAAGAAAATTTCCTAGAAGAAATACAATTATAAAAGGAATGAATGATCTTTTCCAAGCCGATCTTATTGAAATGATACCACATAGTAAATTAAATAAAGGATTCAAATACATTTTAGCGATTATAGACTGTTTTACTAAAGTGGCTGATGCTTTACCGCTAAAGGACAAGACTGGTAAAAGTGTTACAAAAGCTATGGAAATGGCTATACTAAGAAATAATTTCAACATCAAACATCTACAAACTGATGATGGAAAAGAATATTTTAACAAAGACTTTGCAGCTTTAATGAAGAAGTATAAAATAAATCATTATTCTACAAATTCTGAAGTTAAAGCTTCAATAATAGAAAGATTTAACAGAACGTTAAAAGGAGCAATGTATAAAACATTTTCCAAACGAGGATCATATATTTGGTATGATATATTACCACAACTTATAAAAGAATATAACAATAAGTATCATCGAACCATTGGTATGAAGCCTAACGAAGTAAATAGTACCAATGCTAAAATGGTATTAAAACGTATTAAAAATAATACTACTCCTAAACGTGAAAAAATGCAGCCCAAAACATTTAAAGTTAATGATAAAGTTCGTATAAGTAAGTACAAAGGAGTATTTAGCAAAAGGTATCTGCCAAACTGGACTAATGAAGTATTTACAATCTATAAAGTGCAACCAACAATACCTGAAACCTACATTTTAAAGGACAACAAGGGTGAATTGCTTGAAGGTGGATTCTACGGACATGAATTGCTAAAATCATCAGTTGGCGATGTATATCTTGTTGAAAAAATTTTACAAAGAAAAAAGGATAAGGTGAAAGTACGTTGGTTGGGATTTGATAAAAGTGAAGACTCTTGGATCCCTACAAAAGACTTAGTGTAGCAATTTATGAAGTCATTACATGTTTAACCTTTACACAAGATGGAGATTGTGCAGCAAAAGGATCGATTTTTTATTGATAATATTGATGAGTTAACAGTTGACAACGACAAGTTAAATCATGGAAAACATGGTGAATTACTGCCAAACACAATAAGATGTTTAATAACTGGACCATCAAATTGTGGAAAGACAAATGTGGTTTTTAATTTAATAACAAATCCTAAGGGATTACGTTTCAACAACATTTATATCTTTTCCAAATCTTTGCAACAACCCAAATACCAATTATTGGATAAGGTACTCGCAAGTGTGCCTGAAGTTAATTTTTACAAGTTTAATGCTAGTGAAACTATAATGGAGCCAAACGAGGCTAAACCATTTTCTATATTTATATTTGATGATGTATCTTGTGAAAATCACGACACTATTAGAAGTTATTTTGCCATGGGAAGACATTACAATATTGATAGCATTTATATTGGTCAAACTTACAGTAAAATTCCAAAACAACTAATAAGAGATAATGCAAATCTACTAATTATCTTTAAGCAAGATGAAACAAATTTAAAGCACATATATTATGATCATGTGAATGCAGACATGTCATTTGATAAATTTAAAGAAATGTGTGGCAAAGCATGGGCTGAAAAATATGGATTTCTTGTTATTATGAAAGAAGAAGCTATAAAAAATGGAAGATATCGTATAGGATTGGATAAATTTGTATTAATTCATTGAAAGATTGATGATACGTTTAGTAATAGATTGGACCTCGCTGCGTAAACATGGTGAACCAAGAAAAACTATTAAAAGAAATAAAATCACTGAGTGACTCGATTAGACTTAAAAATCGAGCATTAAGAATGGGTTTGAATGAAAGAGAAGAATTTCTGGAGACTACATTTAAGCCTATTACAGAACCTTTAAAACAGATAACAGAAACAATTGGTAAACCTCATTTTGAAGGAGATGTTTTACTACCTGTTTCTAAATTTGAAGTAAAGACTTTAAAAAAAGAAGAAGATGATGATTCTTACACAAGTGATAGTGAAGTTTCTCAAAAAGGAGAAGAAACAAGACAAGAAGAACCAGAAATAAATGTTCAAAAAGAAGAAGAAGAAGAACAACATATACCTGAAGCAGAACAATCAATTCCAAATCTAACAAAATTAAGTAGTGATATATTGCAACAAGGACCTCTTGGAAGAAAGTATATCATGAAGATGTTACATGAAATAAAAGCTAACCCAAAACTACACAAGTCACATGTATATGGAGCGAGAATTGATGGAAATGAATTAAAAATAGGAGATTCAAAAGTATATTTGACTGAAGATGATGACATTGTTATTGGTGAGCATAAATATAAAGGAACAAAAGGATTATTTGAACTGATTTTTAAAAATATACCTATAAAATATACACTACAAGATTTAAATACTTTTAAAGAAATTTTGCAAAATACTAATGCTCATAAGAAGAATTACTCCAAAGATTCAATGATAAATAGAACACGCGCAACTAAATATTCAGTTGTAATAAAAAGATTGTTTCCCCTGAGAAAACTACCAACATTACGAACTGCGCCTGCTTTGAAGAAACCGCTAAAGAGGAAATCTTTATCACTTATGGACTTATCACTTATGGATGAATATGGTAAAAAGAAAAAAGGAGAATCTTCAACGTCTGGTAAAGGTTTAATGAAAAACCTATATAATACAAATGTGATTTACTATAATGATATAAACAAATTGGTCGATAGAATGAGACTATTACATGAAGCCATGGAAGCTGGTCATACAGGTTTAAATAATGAATGGGTGGCTTTAGTTGACGAACTTCGAAATCGTGGAATAGTTGTATAAATCATTATGGATATATAAGAGAGCTGTGAGTATACAGTGGATCAGTTCAATCATGAGTGTCGACAAGTTCGGACGGTACTCCGGGCTAGGAGTACAAGGAGGAGAAAACAAAAAAAGAAGTGGATTGCCGCAAACACCTGAAGGTGACTATGATATGAGTAACAAACGTTTAAAATTTATTAAAGACCCAGAAGAAGATACTGATGGAGCGAATTTAAAGACAGTAAAAGAAGCAACTTCAACATCATTGAAATTAGACAAAAATACTTACGATGTCAAATCACATAGAATAATTAATGTTGGTAAACCAACTGACAGTTCTGATGCAATTAATAAAGAGTATTTATCATCTGAACTTTTAAATACTTTAAAATTGCAGTGGGGTAATAATTTAAAAGATGGACAAACATATGATGCTGGAAATCATAGGATAACCAATGTGGCAAATCCAAAAAATGATAAAGATTCAGTTAATAAAGAATATTTACATTCTATAATACCGGAAAAGACTCAACGAGGATTTTCTTTTTATAAGTTTATTATAAATGACATTGGATACCCAAAGGAAGACGGCGATGCTGTAAACCTGAAATACATCAAGGACAACTGTATTTTACAAGATGGTGATGAAATCGATTGTTATGGGAAAGTGTTGTCAAATGTAAAGTTCGGTTCTCAACCAAAAGACGCTGTTACTATGGAACAACTATCTAAAGAATTAAAAAGGGGAACATCGAATTTTGTAAAACATGAAGATGCCGTGCTAAAGCGAGGAGATACATTTATACATGGAAATGAAAAGTTTGATTTAATGCAAGGAAAAAATGATGAATGGGATGCAGGACGTAAAACAATAACAAATGGAAGATTTGGTATAAAAGATACAGATGTACCTCTAATGGTGCAAACATTAATTGCTACTGGTGGTACATTAGGTACATACAATGGTCGTAATAGAAGAATAAAAGATATTTATCCTGGTTACGAAGCAAATGATTGTGTTACAATGAAACAAACAATAACTTGGGATAAACACTTTGGGACCAAATATGATGCAAAAATGAAGAAAATAATTAATATTTTACCAGGAGAAGATTTAAATGATGCTGCTACTATTGGACAAGTCATAACAACATCGAAAAGTGATTCGACCGCTTACACGTGTAATGATAAACGTATTATGCAGTTACATGATCCTCAACATCCGAAAGATGCTGTAACTTTAGATTGTTTAATAAGAATAGTGGGCAATTTACTTATCGATACCCACAATCATATAGCTAGTACAACGAGTCATGTGATGATTCAACCCGATGAACGAGAAGCTTGGATTAAAAATAGAATCATAAATCAGTATATAATTAATTTGAATAATTAAATATTTAAATATAAAACATTGTGCACGAGTTATCCATTTATGTAAAGCAGCTCGTGGAGTAAACACGCTGGTTATATAAGACGACATAATGAAGACCGCACCGCTCAGTCGTCGTCAAGACAGCGTTAAGAAAGGACGTGGTATAACATCAGCTGCGTTTTCCCTGCTCAGACGGATTCCTGTTGGTGCTGTTCTAAATCGAGCAATAGACGCTTTACCATACGAATTTCATCTGCCCGGAGGCTATCAATATTGTGGACCCGGAACTAAGTTGGCAAAACGTTTAGCAAGAGGAGATCCTGGAATTAATAAATTAGATCAAGCTTGCAAAGAACACGATATAGCGTATTCCAAGTTTGCAGATTCAACAAATAGATCAATAGCGGATAGAGCGCTAGCGGAAAAAGCTTGGCAAAGGGTTAAATCAAGTGACGCCAGTATTGCGGAAAAAGCAGCAGCTTGGGCAGTGACAACAGCCATGAAGACGAAAGCTAAGTTTGGTGGTGGCAGACGACGCGGGAAAAAACCTAGTAAAAAAGAAGCTGCAAAAAGAGGCGGGAACATCAAAAGAAAACATCGCACTAACCCTAAAAGGAAAGTCAAGAAAACATCCATATGGTCAATGGTAAAAAACGGATCGGGTCTTTACTTAAGACCGTACCGTGTGTATTAAATAAGAAAAATAAATTGATAATTCCAAATGAAGCATTAACAAACTATCAATTGTCAAAATATGTGAAATGTTTAAGAATACCATTCTTCAGAGGAGTTTTTATGAAAGATACATTACCAAATAGAGTGTGGAAAAATGAAACTGGAATAGTAAATTTAGACTCTAATTATGGACCAGGTACTCATTGGGTATGTTATAAAAAACTTGGAGAAAATGTTTACTACTTTGATAGTTTTGGAAATTTACCGCCACCAAAAGAACTTCAACATTATTTTCGGGACTCCAAGAATATATTCTACAACTACAAAAGAGAGCAACCTAGCAATACGGAAATATGCGGACATTTATGTTTAGAGTTCCTAGCGAAGAGCGTCAGTCAGCTTTAAGATGTCATCGTATACAGTATCGCTGAGTGGAAATTCGTCAACATTGAAAAGTACACTTTTCCCAGCGTTACGTTTATCTACGGATAAACTATGGGAAGCAGCATTATTGGATTTGACTACATACAATTCAATTCCCAATGTTACAGAAGGAAAAAATAATTTACTACATTATTATGAGAGTAAAGATGAAAAAGGAAATTATTCACAATTAAAAATAATTCCATTATCTACAGGAGCATATGAAATAGACGATATAAACCAAGTATTACAAAAGAAACTTGGAGAAGAAAATATTTCTATAAAAGGTAATAATAATACATTAAAAGCAGAAATAACTTCAAAGTATTATATAGATTTTAGCTTAGACCACTCAATCGGCAATTTGCTCGGATTTTCAAAGAAGAAAGGAATTTTAGCTCCTGGAAATGATTATACTGGCGATACAACAGTAACAATATTAAAGGTGAACAGTATTGATGTAACGTGTAATATTATACACGGATCATATAGAGATGGAGTAAATCAACATATATTACACACATTTTACCCGACAGTAGCTCCTGGTTTTAAAATAGTTGAGAAGCCACAAAACTTGATATACCTACCGTTAAACACCAGTTTCATTTCAGACATCGTACTGAACATATTGGATCAAGACGGTATTAGTGTTGATTTTAGAGGAGAAACAATAACTATACGGTTACATATCAGAGCGGCAACATAAAGTCAACATGGGATTATCATTTAAACCACAACGGAAGAGTCGGGAGCTCAGTAGCTCCTCAACATTCGACGAGTTAACACCGGACAACATACGCTTCCTACAAAAGATCGGACTAAAACTTGCCAACCATGGATATACTGGATATAGCGCAAGGACCGACATTCGACGAAACCCTATGGGAGAAGGAATATCACACTCACAACCCTTACACTTCATCAAAATTAAATAATAATGATGAAATAAGAATTCCCATTCAACAACAAGATATCTACACATTACCATGTGAAAGTTATTTATATATCGAAGGAAGAGTAACAACATTGGATGGAAAGTCTGGTTCAACTGTTCCTTTTATAAATAACCCTATGGCATATCTGTTTGATGAAATTAGATATGAGATATCTGGAGTAACAATTGATTCAACAAAAAAAGTTGGTATATCAACAACTTTAAAAGGATTGACTTCAATAACACCCAATGAAAAAAATTCTTTAATCTCGGCTGGATGGGTGACTCCTGATAAAGACACTATTACTCCTAATTCAAAAGGTTACTTTGATTTTAATGTACCTTTACGATTGCTTTTGGGATTCGCAGAAGATTACAAGAGAATAATAATAAATGTAAAGCAAGAACTGGTACTGCTCAGATCTTCAACAAATAAGGATGTAATACAAGCGCCAAGTGGAACTAAAGATGCCGATTTGGAATGGCAACTTCAATTGGATAAAGTTGTATGGAGAGTACCTCATGTCAGATTGGCAGATGAACATCGAGTAATATTATTGAAAAAATTAAAATCTGACCGTGATATTGTAATACCATTTAGGAGTTGGGAATTTCATGAATACCCCATATTGCCTCAAACAGAAAGACAAACATGGACTGTTAAAACCTCTACTTATTTAGAACGGGCAAGGTACATAATAGTCGGTTTTCAGACTAAACGAAAAGATGTTATAACCGCGCACGCTGGTCAATTTGACCATTGCAAGATAAAGAATTGCAAAGTTTTTTTAAACTCTCAGTTCTTTCCATATGACAGTTTAAATGTTTCATTTGACAAGAAACGTTATTCCATTCTATATGACATGTATGCAAGATTTCAATCATCATATTATGGTAAGACGAATACACCACTTTTATCACCAGAACAATTTTATTCAAAAGCTCCAATTGTTGTAATCGATTGTTCAAAACAAAATGAATCTGTAAAATCTTCAAGTGTAGATATAAAAGTTGAAATGGAATTTGAAGATAAAATACCAGATGGAACTTCAGCATACTGTTTAATTCTACATGACAAAATAGTTACTTACACACCGCTAACAGGAATCGTGAAGAATGTACTTTAAGAAGGATTAATACAACATCTGCACAATTTGTAAGGTTTTTACAAAAAATCAACAATATCTAGGTCATCTGCGAGTATAAAAGCGAGAAAAAAGAGCTGGAAATTCATTTCATCTTTGATTGTCGTATGGGTAACATCGTCCGCAAGATGAGTTCTACTACATCAACTGCTAATGAAGAAACTACACCTTTTATGGCTGACAATAGTTTGGATATAGAAAGACAAGTTGAACAGGAAATGGATGAGTTCCTCAAGTTTAAACATAAAAAGACAGAAGAAGAGGAAGTTGAAAAAGAAACAAAGAAAAGAAAAATTGAAGATAACATTTCCACCAACATCTTAACGGAAGTATTTCTTCGAATATTTTATCCTATTTCTTCTTGTATGACAAAGACTGTATCTGCTGGAGTGATGAAATCATTGGATTACTCTCCTACTGTTATTTTAAATCATGGATCTAAAATGGTAACCTTCACTGAAACTTCTTGGGAATCTTTTATGAAACATATACATCTTTTGGAATGTTATCTGAGTAACAATACATTTGGAAGAAAAACAAAACTAGGTTTGTTGGAATCAAATATTGAAATCGATATTGTTAAACAACGTGGTCAACAACTAGTTCGATTTAGAGATTTAACTAAATATAATATAAAAATACATTTGACTAAAGAAGAGTTTTACACTTTAACTTGTGCTACTGGTCCTATAACAAGATATTTAAAACAGCTAATATTCTCAAGTGCAATTATCAAAGACTATTTAATTGATGCATTGGATAAACAACCATATGTTCCAATCCTATATGGTCCAGTAGATACTTCAATCTTCAATAGGATACCACATGAAGTAGATATGTGGAGACAGTTACACCACTATCAAACCAACTTTAATTTAGATGAAGAAAAGCAAGAAACCAAGGAAAACGAATCAAGTTTCAACAATCAACAATCGGCAACAAATTGAACAAATAAAGAATATTGTAAGTAAAAAGAAGAATATTGGGGGTATAAAAGGTTGTCAATCTGGATTAACATACCAGTTGCCTACTGAACGTCATCATGGATAAACAAGTTTCATTCTCTAAGAAGATAGAATTAATAAAAGTAAAGCAAGGTATCATAGAGTTTCAAGCATTCCGTGGTAATGATGGAAATTTTATAATTAAAGAGTTAGTGGTACTAGATATGATAACATCTGTTGTTTATCACTTTTTATTTATGCCTCCTTTACCATTCAACAGATTAACAACCAAAGCTAAAGTAACAAACAAATGGTTGATGAAACATTTTCATAATCTAAGATGGGATGAAGGTTTTATAACCTACAATATGATGCCACACATTATGAATCATTTCTGCAAAAAGTTCAAAACTATTTTTACAAGAGGATTGGAAAAAGCAAATTGGATACAAACATATACAAACCATGAAGTAATAAATGTGCAAATGGAAAAAGATTTTTATTGCTACTTTGATAACATCTGTATTTCATCTAAAAACTTTAAACATCAACAGTCTCAATGTGCTTTAAAAAACGCATATCGTTTAAATGTCTATCTCCAGCAAAGTGGTGGGGGAAACGAAGGGTATAAAAGCGAGAGCGGCACTATGACAATGCATCAGTATTACTCGAACCTCCGGGGAGTCAACACCTCTGACACGCAAACACAAGAAGAAGAAGACGAACAATAGCAAGAAGAAGATAATGGCGTCACAAAATTTTCTACAATCGCTTGTTGATCAATTTAACAAACATTCTAAATCTACTATACTACCGACAAAAAAATGTTCAGAATTGAAGGAAGAGAAACATTATATTATTCACACTATTAAGAAAATGGAAACATCAATTGGAGACGCTATCAATTGTACATTAAGTGAAGCACCCTACACACCTGGTGATGAACCAAAATTTCAAGTATTTCTTCCCAAACGCTTTGTTCAACTGCTGCAGAATGAAGATTTACGACTGATTCACCCCGGCACACTCTACTTAGCATCTCACGGTCCTAGCGGAAGCAACTCTACTGAACTTACACTTCATGTTATGCCTACTAGCAACTAATCTGTAGTTTATATATATACTGTTGTACATGTGTGTAACTGATTATAAATAAATAAAAAATAAAAAAAAAAAATAAGAAAAAGGCAACATATCGATAGTGTTTTTGCACTATCGATATGTTGCTTTTTTAAAAACACGTTTGGGTGACCTTGACCTAGTTTCGAGGGTATATAAAGGCCGTAATTTTCTTGAGGATCTCATCAGTCTCCGACTACCTTTCGTGCTGTACGCATCTCTGTTGGCTCTCCAGTTATTACAAATAACAACATGTCTCTTAAGGTGAAGTGTGCATCATATGATACCACAACCATCACAACTTTTGAAGAACTCGACGATTTTACTAATGAATTGCGAGTATTACTTGCCGGTGGTTATCGTTTAAATATTGATGTTTACGCTAACAACATGAGGATGTTTCCTAAACAAAAATTCTGCAATGAAGAAATATTTGTTTCCACACAACCTTCAACTACAACACCATCTACTCAAAGTAATGTTAAGTTTCAGAAATATTACTGATGTTGAATAATATTGAGTGGTCGCTGTGGCATCTATAAAAGGAACGCGTAACCTAAACAGAATCATCATTTGCTTCCCAACTGACGCAGCGAAAACAACTACCACTACCATGTTGTACAGAATGATGATTGAATTTAATGGAAAAATCTACGGAAAAGATTATCAAAGTGTAGAACAAATGACATCCGATCTTCAAGTATTGACTAAAGAAGGATTCCAACCAAAATTAATTCTAAAATTTCCAGAAGTACATCCACTATCCACTGAAGATCTCATTGCTATGGCTAAAGAAGAAAAAGAAAAATACAAACAAGATATAAAGAAAGAAAAAGAGGATGAAAACTCACTATCTTAAATAAATACATCTTACACTTGTAAGATGTTCTTTTTTAAAACTCCATTTGGATGACCTTGAGATTACCCCCACCACTTTTTCTAATCTATAAAACATGCTATCCTACACTATACACCTTCATTTCTTGGCTAAACTTAGAAGCGTCAACATGGAAAACAAGAAAGACGAGTACAAACCACGCTATTGTTGTGAACAAAAATGTACCGATATAGGAAGATGGATGGTAGACGGATTAGCTTGTAGAAAATGTGAATTCTTCGGATCCTGTTACTGCAAATGCAAGACAAAACAACTACCACCACCAGAATTGCGAACCTTTAAAATTTATAAATCAAGATACTTCCACACTTGCTGTCCCCAGAGATGTATCAAATTTCATCCAGAAAAAATTGTTAATTGCCGAGAGTGTAATGCATGTTATAAAGACGACTTTTGTACATGCATCATAAATGCATGCAAATACAGATCAGATTGGTCTTCTCATCCTATTGAAGCTTCAGATCTATAGCTGTAGTCACTGACTGCAGCTCTTTTTTAAAATTTCATTCGGTTGACCTTGAAATTGTCCCCACCAACATATATTCTACAGATCCTTCAATACATTTCTCATTCCGATTTCATTACTCTGACTGGCAACAACATGGGTGACAGGTTTATTTCTTTTGAACATTTAATTACCGAAAGAGATGAGATGGAAACTCTATTTCACAACTTACTCACACTTATGGATAAGTATCCTTTAAGATGGATCAAAATCAAAGTAAAATATGTGGATCCTACCAGAATATTTTCATCATCGTCATCTTCCAACAGTGCAGGGGAAGAAGAAGAAACAACTCATGGTTTTAAAATTATTGAATTGGACAACGAGGAACAAGAAATGCAAACTCTGGTTAAAAGTAAACTTAATATTTGATTTAAAACAATTATTAGTGTTTCTAATTTATATTACAGCTAATGCTTATTTCTACACACCACCCATGACCTACCCAAATGGGGTTTTGCGGCAAAATGCTCTGGCCGCCGGTTCGCATATGGGTATATCAACCTTCCCCCACCACTCTACCTTCCCCACTCCTCTACTTCCCCCTCCACCACCTTTGCCCACATATAAGTAACCCTCTGACCATCGCTCACCATTTGTTTGCTAACTTCCGAACAATGAGCTCCTCTCCTTTAACAACAAGTAAATGTACTTTTCTTATTCAATCACAAGAAGAATTACAAACTATTTTTCAAATTTTAAGTGATCTAATAATCACTCCAAATAACACCATTACTATCACTGTGGAAGTTTCCTACAATTCTTCTGATTACGAAAACATGGAAAGCGAAGACGTCGAAGTTTTACAGCTGCCAGATAATAGTCTTCCATCTTCCAAAGCTGCAACACCCGACACAGCTAATAATGATGTTTAGTCGACTACAATTATTTTCTTTACCCCCCACCATTTTTACAGTAATATATAACCTGTCCCTATCTCTGTTTCTCATTTCATCGCCAACTTTCTCACCATCAACACCGCTCCCATTTTTACCTGCACACATTTAATACACGAAGATGATGGATGATTTTTCATTTACATCACAATTGGAAGAGGATAAACTCAAACTCGAAATCAACAGACTACAATTAGAAACAAAGAATCAACAAGAAATGATTCAGCTTTTACAACTATTCAAATGCGTACTGTGGATAGTATGTTTTTATCTTCTCATCGCTATCACCTTTGGCATCTACCACTCCATCACCAGTAAACAACACTTCAACACCTCCTCAAATAAAACCACTACTTTTCTTTAATTAAATAAATTTTTACCCACCTTCAATCTAACCCCTCGGGGCTCACCTTTTTTAAAAACCCCTCCGGATGACCTTGACCCACTTCCAAAACCCACCCATCACTGTCAAAAAAAAACCCCAGCCGCTACTACCCCTACAACACTTACAACCGCTGACCTTGAACTGGACCAGGAGTAGGCAAACCCCACTACTGGCACGTATTTGTTTTCTCTATATATACCGATGTCATAATACCATTTACGTTTTTTCTACCTTCCATAAAGGCTGGTCTATCATTTTATTCCGTTTGAATTGTATCCTGTATAGACGGTCTCAATTCATTAAGATGAGATAGGAAACTAGAGTGATCGTTCAAGGGTAGGCCCCTAAAAGTATATAAATATCATTTAGATACCATATTTTAACCATATTTACACTTTCTCAAACAAGCCAATAAATGCCATTTTCCAAAAATACACGGATAAATATTGATTATAATGGGACTATAATGATGACAAAAATTTTTTTTAAAAATTAGGAAAAATATCTTGTAAATAATGCATATAGTTAGGATCTAAGTCTTAAAATATTCTGACTTCAATATAATATTTGTATATGATTTATGTGTCGAGCTAATGTAACAACCATATTATAAATTACATTAAAAATATAAGACTGAATGGTCATTTCCTTAGGAAGCCACATGTGTTTTAAAATGTTTTGTTTTATATTTTAACTAAACACTTTATTTTTACAGTACTTTTAGTTTTAAACTGTATAACATTTTAAGACAAAAGTTTTATATCCCTAAACTGTCAGAAACCAATTGATTGATTAAGATTCAGTCGTCCATGGCTTTTGAGTTACGTATTATGTAAACTTTTCAACCAAAGAAGAAGAAAATAAAATATAAACTAGATACACTATCATTTAATCTAACTTAATGCTCATTTTTTAGAAGTAATTTTGATGAAAGAAATGTTTTTAAAATGGTAAAACAACAAATCATGCTAATTTATACTATGTATATTAGTGTTTTCTATTTAAAAATATTGACGGGAAATTGTCAGTAATATTATTAATATCTCAGTTTTATTGATAATTATACTGATTGCCTCATATTGACATAAACAACAAAATTAAGATAGACTTTATAAATAAGACTAAAAATGCATAACAAAAAAAATACATTAAATGATTATCAACTGAAACTCAACTGAACTGGCATCAGCTTTACAATAATAAAAAAAATCATCAGATATTTTTGTTTAATTCAGACTAAGTGTGCTTAAGGCACTTTAGATAATTACTAGTTTTTTTTTTTTTTTTTTTTTTTTTTTTTTTTTTAAACGATAAAATTTAAGGGTGTTATTATTAAACATTTTGAGCTTATAATGTTTGTTGGGGAAAAGTTAGTTTAGTAGCCGTGTTAAAAGTGATTTAAAAAACTAAAACAAATATTATATTAACTGATCAAGCTACTACATTTTTTGCAGTTTTTACTGGTCTTGTGTATTCTATAATTGTTTTAGTAATAAACAAAGAAACATAAGAGCGGTGATAAATAATTATACAAAAATTAATTTGTTTTTAATATTTGACAAACTATTTTGTTTTTCGTAAGATACCACATATTCAAAGTTGGTTTGTTTCATAACGAAAATAATGCTTTTTCGTTCTACATAAATCTGTAATACAATAAGAGTGATAATTTGTAAACTTCCTTGATCATTTTGTTATACAAAATTAAATTACAGCTAAATAAAAAATATATTAAAATACAAGAAAAGGTTTTTTTGTTAATAATAGTGAGGGACCCAGAGCATGTAAGTTATCCCTATGGTAAAATTCTTTACAAAGTAGCAGTGAACTAATTCGTTAATTCGTTCCTTATTTTTTATTACGACTTCATTGCCCTGAAAGGAATGATTGGGAAAAAAGAACATTTTAAAAGTAAAAGTAACAGTATGATACATAAATCGCTGTCTCCATGTTTAAATCTAGCTTACGGATCTTTGGATACATTTAAGGTCAAAGAACTAATTATTTAGTTTGTTATTTTTTTTTGTTGTTATTTTGACATAAAATAAATTAATACTACAAAATATTTCAGACAGTTTATTCAAATTCTGTCGAGGAAGGAGTACAATTGTTAAAATTTTAAGAACAAATTTATTCAGATAGTACTTTAGCTATCAGAGACTCCATAAACAATTTATATAAAGCTAAAAAGGAGTGAACACCGATTGGACGCTAATGGTTCTCAGTTACCGCGGTAACTGTTAACGCGTTAACATTTTGAGGAAGGACCACAGGAAGGGATTGTCCATCCCTCATTCACCGCCAATTAGACCCCGGATATGTTTGATCGCCGGTGACGTTGGCGATAATAACAGGATGATCCTGATAATCAAGCGGTGTTGATAACGGTTTGAAGATGACAAAGGGTCAATGTTGATAACGGGGTGACGTTGATAATGTTGTGACGATGAAACACTTAAGAAGCTGATAACGGAAAAAACGCTGATAGGAGGGTGACGAAGATAATAGGGAGAAAAAATTTATAGCACTGACAATAGAGTTACGCTGATAAACGGGCGAAGGTGATAACTGGGTGATACTGATAACAAGGAGATCTTGATAACGAGAAGACACCAATGAAGAAATTACCATGATAACCGACTAGTGTTGATATGTTGAAAAACTTTAGATCAGTTTTATAAATTGTTGTTTTCAAAATTTGATCAATGTATACCCCAGAAACGTTTTATTTTAAAAAGTAAGTATCCTTGCTGGTTTACTAAAGATATAATAGATTCTATAAGAGTGAAGAATAAGTGTGCTAAAAAGAGAAAGTTTTCAAGGTATCATCATTGTTTATTCAAGGAGCTAAGTAGTAGTATAAAAATTAAAATAAGTGTTGCATATAATGAGTACTTAAAAAATGTTGAAAATTTAATTAACGTTGATTCAAAATATTTTTGGAATTATATTAAGTCTAAGCGTTATTCTCCATCATCTGATATTGGTGGTATGGAAATGAGATGTTGTGGCAATGTAGTACCAAAGGATAAAGTAGCAGACACGTTTGCAGACTTTTTTAAAACTGTTTTCACCAATTTATCTATAAATAATACGGTTTCTTTGTTTACTGGTTTTCCTAAAGAAAATAGAGAACTTTTCTTTACTGTTCCTGAAGTTGTGGATGCTATAAAAAAATAAAAACCAAAAAATCCTCTGGTCCTGATGGTATTCCTTGCTATGTAGTTAAAGGCTGTGGTGAAGTATTAGCTGAACCACTATGTTTTCTCTTTAATCTTTCAATATTTTCCTGTGTTTTCCCACAAAGGTTGAAGGAAGCAAATGTGGTTAATATTTTTAAGTCTGGAAAAGCTGAGAATATTGAAAACTATCGTCCTATATCGTTGCTTAATTCTTTTGCTAAAGTTTTTGAGTCTCTTTTATACCGGCATATATATATATAATGCTAACAAAATGGAAATATCTCCAAAACAACATGGATTTCTCCCCTGTAAATCAACAGTCACCAATTTAATGGAATTTACTTTTGACATATCATCTGCATTAGACTCTGGTGGACGCGTAAATGTAATTTATACGGATTCCTCAAAGGCTTTTAATGTTGTTGATCACTCCATTCTATTAAACAAACTTTCCAAATTTAATTTTTCTTCAGCTTTTGTTAGTTTTATAGAATCATACTTAAATAATCGTTGTCAATTCGTCACGGTTTCAAATTTAAAATCAAGTATGTATTCAAATACTTCAGGTATCCCTCAAGGCTCAAATCTAGGTCCCTTACTTTTTCTCATATTTATTAACGATCTTCCTAGTGAGATAGTGGATTCAAAATGTCTATTATATGCAGACGACTTGAAATTGTATAGACATATCCGAAACAATAATGATTCTGCATTATTACAATCATCACTTGATATTCTTGACTTTTGGTGCCAACAAAATAAGTTGTTCCTTAATGTTTGAAAGTGTTTTGTGGTGTCTTATTCAAGGAAAAAAGATATAGTTCCTTATGGTTATTCAATAAATGGATAAAAACTTCAAGTGGTATCTCAAATAAAAGACTTAGGTGTAATATTTGACTCTTCTTTTAAATTTGAAACCCATATAAATAAAATGATAAATAATGCTTACAAGATGTTGGGTTTCATAATTCGGAATACAAAATTCTTCACCTCAGTACACTCTATCAGTATTTTATATTTTTCGTTGACAGAAGTAGATTCGAATATTGCTCTCTAATTTGGGATCCATTTTCACTAAACAGTATAACTTCCATTGAAATTATTCAAAATAAATTTTTAAGATACTTGTATCATAAAAGATTTAATGTCCCCTGTAATAGAGATTTATCAACAGTTGTTTTAAGAAATTTTATTCTCTTTTGATTCCCTTTCAATAAGAAGAAATAAAAGTACAATTTTGTTTTTATTCAAGCTGGTTCATGGTTTTGTTGACAGCCCTTTTTTATTAAGTAAAATTAACCTGTACGTTCCCAGAAATAATCTGAGACCATCTTTAGCTTTTTTTATTCCGCGTTGCCACACAGTTCAACATTACAATTCATCTTTTTTCAAGGCTTTTAGATTATTAAATTTATACAAAGATGAAATTGATCTGTTTAATTGTAATTTTAGTTTATTTATGAACCAAATGGATAGATTATTTAATTAACTAGTATTTTTTTTGTATTAATGTATGTATCGTAAATATTTAATACTGCACTTGTATTTACCGTAATTCATTTTATACATTTGTTAATCCACACACACACACACACACACACACACACACACACACACACACACACACACACACACACACACACACACACACACACACACACACACACACACACACAAAGTTGTTCTTTTCTTTGTTTATGCCTACGTTTATTGTTTGCATGTAATATATTTTCTTGTACTGGTTTAAATATTATATTTTTGTAAATTTTTGTTTGTTTTCAAGATAGCTGTTTTGGGTAATGTCCTGTAGCTATTGTGTAATGAATATGTCAATAAATAAAGAAATAAATAAATAAATAATGGGGTGACACTGATGAACCAATAAGAAGAAATATCAAGGAAAATTTTTATAAAATATGTAATACTTTTATATTTAATAATAATTTTAAACATTCTTATGAGGTTATGAAATAAAATAAATTTATTAACGTTGACAAAAAGACCTTCACATTTATCTCCTTGTTATTCTAAAGTAAATATGAAATATGAGCGGACAGTAAAATGCACTCTCCGTTTCTGCGAAATTATTTTCAACAGATAGTGTTGTTAAAGAAAATATTTTTTATAGTTCTTAAGTAACCCTGAATATCCAATTACTAATGACATTTTCAATAAGAACATACTATATAGAAGTTTTGACTAATTAATATAAATTTACTAGCAAGACTAATGGCAGCGTGAATAACTATTTTACTGGTTTTCTGTTATTAACACAAATTTTACTGTTTACAAATTAATGGGGAGAAGGAAAAATAACCAACAGCCGAAAAAATCATCGACAAACAATAATCACACAAATACTTATATTTTCTTTAAAATCTCTGAATGTACCTGATAAAAGAGCTTATAATACAGATAAATACTTTCATCAGCTGTGTCAATAGCATTAGACACTATATTAATGTAGTGCATCCCAACTATAAACTCTGTAAAAAGTGCAAAAAAAAACATCGAAAATAATAAAAGAGTAGCCTCAAGTTAGACATTTATCTTATACTCTAAAACAAGCTCCGTTTGTATCTATCACTGAATGTCAGCTTTATGCTATTTCAGATAACATTTGAGCAGTGTGTCATTAGTCAAATGTACATTATTCCAAGTCAAGCTGTTTATATACAATACAAATTTAACAATCTAAGTTAATGCGTTAATAGTAAATAATTAAAAATGTATATAGGTGTATATTTAATCTTTTAAAGACTACCTATTAAACAGGAAATATAGAGGGTTTAGGTTGAACAAATTGCTAACAATCAAGACACGCAAACTGAGTTAATAATCAGAACCAAAACCTCAACATCTTCTACGTAGTTTACACAATCTGGTGTTCTCTCACTAAACGTTGGAGGTCTGTCTGATAATTGAAGTGAAGTCAAACAGTTAATATTACAGAATAGCAATTAATTATTGTAATACTAAAAATCACCAAATAACTATAATTTGATCTTACGTAAAATAAAATAAAAATATTCCAAAGTTATGAAATTAAAGAGGTAAAAACAATAAATTCAGGATAGGAAAAAATCAATGCTAAATCTCCTGATGACTAGATTTTAGAAATCATATTTTTTAATTTTGATTTCCTTGATGATCAACTTTATTTTTTTGCAATAATACTTATTTGCCGAAACATTTTTATGGGACTTTATAAATTGTTGTTTGTGACAGTTGTATTTTGATTTTATAAATTTCTTAAAAGTTCACAGCTTAACGATTTAAAACTTAAATTATGTTTCGTATTACCACTTTCCAAAAAATTTAATCGATAAAAATTTATGTAGTCTTATTATTGGTGTTAAAGTTGTCTAGGACAATCAAATATATTTATCATTAGAATTTAACAAGTATTTATACTGGATATAATAATTATTGTGTGTAAGGGCACTTTTTAAATATATTGTTTTTCAATCATGACAACATAAGACTCTTTAAATATTATTCGTTGTTTATGAAACGCATGATGAATTGTTTGATAATCATAGGAGATAAAACTGTTTTATTCATGAAAAATATGTGAACTTAAATTTGTTTAACAAGCCAATAATAATGAATTAATTATAGATTTATGTTCCCTTTTTACATTCATTAAATTTATTATTATTATGTAAAGTAATGGGTTGGTTATTTTTTTACAATTGCTTTTGGACATGCACGTTATTATATTTGAAATAGTTTTTTACATTCAATGTTACTAAATTCAATCAAAAGAATATTTTTAAAAATTCTTAACCAAATTTCCAAACGGTTTATCATTTACAATTGGTCTTATATAGAATACTCATAATGTAATCTTATTATAAATTATCTTAATTAAAGAGATGCTCATTTTTTATGGATTTCACGTGTCAATTTTTACGAAAAACTAACTTATATCATGTTCATTTGAGTTGGGTTGAAAGTTAATGGCAATTCTACAGTTTTTTATCACCCACATAACACTATATAGAGAAAAGCAAATTTTTGACAGGGACGAATCAGTGTCTGTATACAATTTTTGTTCGTTTCGAAAAATTGGAATACAACTACAACCATACAACTACTACCATACAACTACTACCATTACTACCATACAACTACTACTACTACAACAACTACTACCATACAACTAGGTTGACACAAGTGGTAGAATGATGGGGATATATTGATTTAACAATACTGTTGACATGAAGTTGTGATTCCCAAACCATAACTTCACTATACCAACACTGTGAGACCATAACCAGGCCAATGACAGTACTGCACTGAGGGTGCTGAAAGTCTAGGAGTTATAAAACATGCAAAAATAAAACTATTCAACATTATTTTTAACCTTCACTGATTATTCCAATGTGCTAATAAACCCATAGGGCCTAAAGACAGCAAGGTATGGTCACGCCATAAAGTCACATAGGCTATTCAGAGATGGCAGCTCAGATTTTTGCATATTCAGGGGTGACAGCTCAAAATATGTGTCGTTACTCGGAATCGAACCGGTGACCTCTGGGCTGCCGTTCGGATATAATATTTTGAGTCTGTATTTTAGCTGCAATTATGGTAGTAAGTAAAATAAATATCCTTTAATTACCCATGCTGTTAACCCAAGAAAGAAATAAAAATTATTGTATTATACTGGAGTGGCAGCCTGTGTTTTAACCTGTCTGTACCTATATGTTTTAATGTTTTAACCTAATGGTACATTAACAAGTTCCTACCAAAGTCAGAGATGTTCCAGGCATTCGGTTGTTCTAAAAGGAAAAATATATCTATAACTCTTAAACAGTCATGTAGCCTGGAATCCATGAAAAAAACCTAAATCGTTAAATTTCTCATAATTAATCAAATAACGTTTTGCACACATTGCGATCATATTCCGTCACAAAACCACTCTACCGCCTCAAGATGTTTAACATAGTTTATACAATCTGGGGTTTTCTCACCGTCAGAGGAGATAATTCAATTTATATTTATCATTAGAATAAACTTATATAAAATAATAAAATAAACCTAATAATAAACTTAATAAAAGTAAGAATAAACTTAATAAAATTTATTTAGTCAAATTAAACTTAAATATTGTTACATAGTCAAGTCTTAAGTACTACAGTTTGATTTATAATTATTGACTGAATACCCAATAATATTATGACATTTATATTACTTTATTTTATTTCTTTGTTTAATTGATTTTAATTCAAAATCACTATCATTGTTTATTGTTTATTTATTTAAAGTCTCATTTAAAATATAAATGCATACAACATTTTCTTATAGATAAATCTGTTCAAATAATTACATATTTTCATTGTGAATAAATTAGAGACATAAAGTAATATTATATTATTTACTTCAATTGAATTTTAGACTGATTTAGTATTTGAATTTTGTTTTTCTTTACAGTCGTAGCAAAATAAAAAAGGCAACAATATAGAACCGCATTCATATTACCATTATTATCTAATAGTACATTCCTTTTAAATCATTTTTCAAAGTTTCTTACATCATCTGGAAAATATTAAAGATTAATATTAAATTATTCATTATTAACTTTATTTTCTTGCGACATTTTATATTTCAAATAACTTAAATGTTAATTTCACTTAAATGAATAATTTGGTGATTCGTTTCCTTACATTTATACTTATTTAATTTTCTGTTAAACCTGTGAATTTGATTTATTTTACTTTGTTTGTATAAGATAGTTGAAAATAACTCTTATTTAGTTAACTTGCTATTATATATTTATTTCTTACAATTTTGTAGTTTTGTTTTAAGAAGTGGGTCATTTTGTAAAATCCTTAATTGTAACTGAAATTCTCCTGAAAACTTCCGTCTAGCTAAACGCCGTATTTAAAGATTTGTTAGTTTTACCATACTTTAATTAATGAGTGCTCCTACCAATGCAATAAATTGTGATATAGTATAGATGACGTCTTGAACCAGAAAGGCAGTTTAGAAAAAGGATAAAAGGATTATGTGTGTTACAACAACAAAAACCCTTAACAAGGCCCGGTAAACCCGATTTGTTATGTTAAGTCTTTGTAACAAGGTCTAACAACCAAGACCGGCCCTCGAGAATAAAACAAGATAATATTCTGCTCCGAGGAGGTGCACTCGTAGTTCCTATAGTATTCAGAGTAAGTTTAAATAGATTTTTTCTAAAATAAGTAGTTAAATTATATACAGCTTATTTAATAAAATGTGTAATAAGTATGTGGGACATTTAATAATTAAAATAACAAATTGGTGTGGAGAAAAAACTGGTGATAGGGCATGATTGAGACTTCGATTTAGCATCAGTACTACGGGCTCAATCAGCTAATGTATCAGAATTGCTAGTTTAAAACTAACAATACACTTCAATGTAATGAGTCCGTTTTAATCTTTCACATTAGTTGAACGTTAGTCTTTTATCTGTTTTTTTTTTTTTTTTTTTTTTTTTTTTTTTTATTAAAACCCATAATGCTAGGTAGCCCTAACACTATAATGTACAGGGTGTACACAGGATGTATACAGGGTGGAAAAAAAGTCTGGAAACGGTCTAATACCTTTAAAAGTATTTAAGTAATAAAACTAAAACCTTGCAAACTTATTTTCCAAGGGGGGACGGCCCATAAGGAGTCAGAAGAAAATCTTAAAAGTAAGCATAGGTCAATAGGTACATCAAATTAAAGGTCTCTAAGAATAGAGAACAATGCCGCAAACCTGACCTCAAAAGGATGACCGAGTCAAAAATGGCAGCCGATAAAACTTTGTATTAAAATAATATTGCTGAAAACAAAAAATGCAATAACTCCCGATATGCTCGACCTTTTGAGGTCGGGTTTGTGGCAAATTGCTTGGAATGCAAAGCCCTTTAAAATGATACTTCATGTCACTTAGGCCAATGAAGTTTTCCCAAGAATTTTCTTTAGGGACGTCCCTTTGTGGAAGTCGTCAGCGAAACTCATTTGGCCTACGTAATGTGATACATCATTTTAAAGCGCTTTGCATTTTAAGCAATTTGACACAAACCCGACCTCAAAAGGTTGAGTGTATCGGGAGTTATTGCATTTTTTGTTTTCAGCAATATGATTTTAATGAAAAGTTTGATTGCCTGACAATTTCGACTCGGTCATCCTTTTGAGGTCAGGTTTGCGGCATTGTTCTCAATTCTTACAGACCTTTAATTTGATGTACATATTGACCTATGCTTACATTTAAGATTTTCTTCTGACTCCTTATGGGCCGTCCCCCCTTGGAGGTCTAAGGACAAAAAGTAGTTCAAGTAGTAGACTTTGTCACTCAAAATAAGTTTGCAAAGTTTTAGTTTTATTACTTAAACACTTTTTAAGATATTAGACCGTTTCCAGACTTTTTTCCACCCTGTATAAGACTATATTTAAGACTATACAAAAATATATTTTACGGACTATATACTGTGAGTAGCCGTGACCGTCACCAATATAGCTCGATTTCATTGTTTTAACTTTCGATCGTTCGTGTCGTTCCTATGATCGCGTCTGTGTTGAGTTGTCATTTTTCATTTTTGACAAGTTGCAAACTCTGAAGATGTTGCTTTTGCAACGAAACATATCGATTTTATTTTTATACTGATGAAATTGGACTGTTGATGATATAAGTAGTGGGAAAAAGCCACTCCTGGCACAGATCAGCTGCTCGCCGAGCAGCTGCCGGGGCAGCTGGCGCCAGCTGCCATGTCATATAGCTTCCGGTGGGGGGCAGAGGGTATATATCAGACGCTGTAGTTATATGTTATGCCATATAGGTTGGGGTGGAGATGGCGATAGTGTTGGTGTTAGGGTGAAGTGAATTTGCGCATAAATTAAAAGTTAGCTCAAAATTGAAATTCGTCGGTGTTAAAGAAACTCTAACAGTTGAACAAAAATTAAGAGTTAGTTCAAAATTGAAATTCAAACTTATAACTGGGATCTGGAAAATATGTCAAGGTCATCCAGAGTAAGTTTTTTAAAAAGCATATCCAACTACCACCAGAAATAGTTCTAAGTTGAAGTAGTTGGTGATAGCGGGATAATTGATTCGTGCCATGGGAGAGGTGTTTATCGTTTGAAAGTTGGCGATCGAATGAGAAGCGCCGCCTAGGGAGAGGGCTTATAAAATGGCAACCTTCCCCCCACCACCCCTTCCCCCACTCCTTTAGACCAATAACCGGTCGCCGACTCTATGTGGTGAAACTGAACTAAACATGGCGGCCGCCATGGATAATTCTAACCTCAAACCTTAGCTCAGCTGAAGAGAATAGAGGAGTATAAAGTAGGAATTGTTTTGAGAGCACTTATATGAGGAATAGTGGGGGTAAAATAAAAAAAAAAACTTGTTGAACACAGTCGATAGGTGTAACAAGTTCAAAATTGTTGAAGTGTAACATATAACGCAAGATGTCATGAATAATACTATCATCAACATTAACCTGCGAAGTTGTTGAAGAGTTTAATGGGTTAAAACTGTACCGCTTTCTTACTTTACTTAAATTAGTTTTAGACTTTGAAACTGAAAGTTTAGAATTATTTTGTAATATGTGTTGTGTTTGCAACAGTTTCAATTTTAAACTCTGCGCAACCATTACAGGAGGTGTGTTATATGTTGAAGTCAAAAGAAGACTGAGAAATAAAATATGTTATAAAGAGATAAATGAAACAGAATGTCATGTACTAACAAAATAGAGTTATAGGTTAGAATTAACTAAACATTATGTAGTAATGAAACACTATGTGGTAAGGTTAGAAGTAAATGAACGTAAATAATGTAGTAGCTATAACGATGCAATCAACATGAAAGCCAGTAAGTTAATGGTCGCGGCGTAATGAGCAGTCTAGTTTTATAGCCTAGCAGCGGCCCACTTCCCTGGGCAGATGCCCGAGCCAAATACCTGGTTTTTATAGCAATTACTCCGGGCAGCTGTCGCTGATGACCGACTTTCACCTGAGTAGTAAGAGTAGTAGGGGGTTTTGGGGCGATGACCGGAAAGGTCAATGACCCCTCCCCCCTCCTCCCTCCCCCTCCCCCCCTCCCCCCCTTGCTGTGCATATGCCGCTCCCCGCCTTCCTTTTACACTGCTGCGAACTGGACTGGATTGAACACTGTACTGGAGTGAAACAATTTCCCCCACTACTCGAGAATCCGAGGAGCGATACGAGAATGATCTTAGCGTCAGTCGTCAACAAACTTTCATAGCGAAAGGTTGTTGTCGACTCAGCAAGAGGTTTCAAATAAATTGTAGGCCTATATATATTTGAACTTCTTATACTACGTTGCGTTTTTTGATGCAATGTGGTATGTGTGTGTTTGTGTGTTTAGTTGTAAGTTGTATTTAATGTAAGAAATAATTTGCGCATTGCGATGTTAGTTATAAGTTGGGTTTAGCATTAAGGTGTATTAATTTTAAGAGGTGTTTAGCATTAAGGTGTATTAATTTTAAGAATAATGATGGTATTTGGTTGTTTTGAATTATTTTGGTTTTTAATAATGATGTGTTGTTAGATTTAAGTGTTGGTATTAATAATTAATGTCGTTGTTTTGCCTTTCAGCTAGATGATAGGGGATAGATTAAATGTAAATTCAGAAGTTCGGTTGAACTTCACTTAGAAGGGGTGGGACATCCGCAAATTGTAGGTAGCGGACTAGATTTTTTGCATTTTGTTTAGGAATATGATGGGTGGGATTAGTTTGGGTGGGGTTAGAGTCGCGTTTCTGCATTAGCTGTTCCAGTTTCCCTATTTAGCGTTACGCTTTGATGCGGACGGACCAGGGCCTCCCTTGCAGAACGTAACTAGTGGGTTGGGAGTGGGAACTGCTAGGCAAACAGGGTGGTGGGAACAGTATTACTGTTCCCATCACCTTGGTTTTTTATAAGTCTTGAGTGACCTTGACCTAATTTTTGAAAGGTCAATGACCCCCCCTCCCCCCTCCCCCCCCCCTCTCCCCCCGTCTCCCCCTTCCACCCCTTCCCCCCCTCCCCCGCCGAAAAAATGGAGTCGATTCCCCCCCCTTCCCCCACTCCTACCCCCACTCCTTCCCCCACTACTCCGGGTGAATGAGCGGTCATGACCTGAAAAATTAAAATGGCTATAACTTGATAACGGATTGACGGATTTGGACAAGCGATACATCATTGAAAAGGTCTATGTAAGACAAACATTTTGGTAAAAGAAGAATTTGGTTATCTTATTTTAGTCAAAAGTTATGCGAATTATTTGAAATAAATACCTTCTCTTTCCCCTTTTCTCCCACCTCCCAGGTCAATAATCAGTCTCGGCCAGCTGCTACCCCTCTCATTTGCATATTGTTATAAAAGACGCACCGACTGCGGCTAACATTTTATTCTGATTCCAGACGTTACGCTGCGAACTTGGAGCCACAACCATGTCATCTCTGCCAACTACAACTTCTACTTCAACTTCTACTTCTACTTCAACTTCTACTATGGCTGTTACTGCATCTAAGAAAACTCTTCGTCTGAAAAATCCTCCTGACTGGTACAAGAAGCAACTTGGATCCCAACCTTCAACTTCTGGCACTATTCTTCCGCCTACCAAGACTTCTAAACTTCGAAGCATTTTTTCACTGCCTTCGCCTTCTACTTCGCTTTCAAACGACTCCACACCGCCATCAACCATCATGCCGCCACCACAGAAGCCAGCTCCCCGTCCTAATACCCCTTCATTTGAAATTTTGCTTCATCGTCTTAGTACACCTGTCATTCCACTGTCACCATTGCCTCCTACCCCACCACTTACTATGCCTGAAGACCACACCTATCATAAAACTAAATCCACTAAGCCTACTCCCAAACCTGCTCCTAAGCCTGCTCCTTCAGAGCAATTTCAATTATTACAAGAAAAGCGTCGTAGGGCATTTAGCCGTCCCACTACTTGCCCTGAAGTGCTCACTAGGGGAATTAAGAAAGGATCAGCTTGTGGGAGGAAATGTGTTAAAAACGAAAGTTTTGCCGTGTACATGTCGTGAAACACCGTTCTGAACCACAACTGACAGAAACCCCACTATTGAATAAAAATCCAAAATTATTGGTGTGAAAGGAAATAGGCTTAAGAGAGGTTGTGTTTATTTTTTTGAAAGTGTTATTAACAACGAACACATTTTGGCAAGTTGTAACGGCGAAAAATATAATATTAAAGTAATTGAATCCTTGCGCAAAGAGAAATCCGTTTATGAGTTAGACTCTAAAGACTATCTCCTCAGACACAAAGTGGATGGTATTACAAGGTGGGGGCGTAGAAAGTAAATTCACATAGTTTTTTTCCAAATTGTTGCTTAAAAAATAATGGGGGAGAAACACAATGCGTTATAGCGTTGTGTTTCTCCCCCATTATTTTTTAACACTCTAAGTCTTGTGACCTACTAACCTACTTCCATCCGAGTAGTAAGAAAGGTACTTCCCCCCACTCCTTTGGGTCGATGACGGGTCACGGTCAGCTCCTACCCCTCATTTGCATACTATTATAAAAGCGGAGCGAGCGTTGGTCACTCCTTCATTTTTCTTCTACACGCCGCTCTTGTCGTTTCGTCTCTGCTGTTTACAATATTTCTTGCTTCAAAATGCCTCCTCATCTGAACGAAAATTTCAATTCTTCCGAAATTTCTGATGTTTTTTAACAACCTGAAGACACTTTAAGTAACGACAGTGACAGTGAAGATGATGATGAAGATGATTATTATAGCGTTGAAATTAGTGAAGAACTGAAAGTTATAGCAATTGATCCACAATTCCCATTCGATACAATAGAAAAATTCATGTATGAAGCTAATAAATGGTTGGACTCAGGATCTTACGTACGAATTGGCTCTTTTATATTGTATGATGACTGTAATTCTTTTCTTGTCACACCAAATGATAGAGACCGCATGCATCAGTGAGCACAAACAATGAAGGAGTGCTACGAACAAGGCATGGATGTTGGCGGCTATTTTACAGCGCAAGTGGTTTAATAACCAAATTACCCTTCCCCCACCCTACACCCTATCGCTTCCCAATCCTTATTCCTTCCCTCTCCCCATTTTTAGCGAATTTCCCTATAGGGAATACGCTATTACGGTGGTAGCCATGGTAAGACCTAAGCCCAGGACCACTTTACTTTTTCATTTTGAGGTCCCTAGAAGCCAAAAACACCATTCGTTCATTTTCATATATATGTATATATATATATAGATCTATCTATCTATCTATCTATCTATGTGTCCGTTATACTGATAACTTTTGAAGGGGACCTCCGATTTTGATGAAATTTGGTATGAAGGTGTATGACCAGGTCTATTTTCATGAGTTCGCGAACCAGCATTGTCGGATTATGGGAACGGGGCTTTATGGGGTTTCAAAGGGGTCAAAAATGGGTTTTTGGCATTTTTGGACCTTAATTTTTAAAATTCATCAATTTTAACTAAAATAATTTAAAAGAGCTTAAAAAAACAAACAATTTGGTATTTTGAATTTTTATCATAGCATAACTGGTCACGGGGAAAATCCAAAAATGTGTTTTCCATGTTATTCTTATGGGAAATCAAGAAAACCCTATGTCTTGCTTACTTATTGACATAACTTAATCAAATTTGGTATGTAAATTATCTAGATAAGGTTTAACTTATACTTGCTTACAAAACACATATGGCGGCAAACCTACATACTCACCCCCATGGGGTTTATGGGGAAAATAAAAAATTGCCAGAGCTTGATACAATTTTGTGTTTACATTCACCAATTATTGATTAACTTAGATTTTCTAACAACACCCAATGGCAATAAACCTACATACTCGATCTTATGGTGTTTTTATGGGGAAAGTAAATAATCTGAAATTCCATTGGAAATTCGCTGAGTACGCAGGTCTGCTGCGACGGGGGTATTTAAAACTTATAAAAAGCGGGCTATGAACCTCCAGGTTTCTAGTCTGTACTTGAACCTTGTACTGTCAATATGCTTACCACTTTGTCTTTTATTTAAACAGGTCTTATAAGTTGTGAATTTGTCATTAATAAGTTTGCATTTGTAGGAGCTACATATATGGTTAAGAATGTCTCCTAGAGATACTTCTTTTGTGCAATTAATTAAAATTGTGAGACAACAAAATGTTATGTTAGTGCAAGAAGAAGTTGAAGTTGAAATAACTGACACAATCCAAGATCCTGTAGAAGAAGCGATGGAAGTAACAGAAATTGATGAAGAACCTGCAATGATGGAAGTTGTTGAAACACAAAAGCTTTAGAAGAATTGATTTAGAAGAAGCTGTTTCATATCCTGTTTTTTGGGATTTTACATCAAATGTACTTTTTGATATTGAAATTTAAGTTATTATTTCTGAAGAAGTGGCGGGGGAAAATTATCCCCACCACTAGTTGAAAGTTGGTGGGGGAATGTTCATAAATGTGTTAGTTATTTGCGTAGGAGCTCATTCTTAGGAAGACTCTTGACTGAAAATGTTTCGTCGTATACCTTATGATCCTTCGTACTATAATCTGCTCAGTATTAATAGTATTACAGATACTGAGCAGAAATTGTATAAAAAGTTTTGTTCTTTACTTGATAGAACGCAAAAACTACCTGCAAATACTTTCACCTACAAGCTACCCCTAATAGACAAGGATGATGTAAGCAAAGTATCATTAGTTCAAGTGAAATTTCTGGAAGAAAAAAATCTTGTTTATGTAAGAGAAGTGTATCATAATGAATACTCAAAAAGATTGGCTTTTGACTTTATTAAGGAACATGCTGGACGTGAAAAAGAACAGTATCCAGCACCATATTATTTATATCTTTTTAAGAATGGAGCAAGTGTAACGGTAGAAATAAGTATCAAATTAATGTAATTATCCCTACTAAGTTTTTGAGGTTAAAATTTTCTCTTGCTGTGAAGTTATTGAAATAGTATTTGTATAAGGAAAATTCATATTGAAATACATGTTGTAATTGAGTTGTAGAGATGTGTACTGTACGAAAGCTGGATTTATAGTGAGTTGGCGAGACAAATGAACTTGTATTTATGCAGATTGTTAATATGGAATAAAAATATGATAGCAGCAAAACGCTCAAAGTATAAAGTGTAAATAATGTTATATAAAGAAAGAATAGTTAAACAAGGAAAATATTGAAAATCCAACTAGTATTAAAAAATATGAAGGGACAATCAATTTTGCACAAGGTTAATATTTTGTTCAAAACTTTTATTTTCCTAGGATAGTGAAGAAGAAAATAAAATAGTGGTAAAGGGAATCGTTATAAAAGGAGGAACGGGAGAGCCCATTTCATTTCTCGGCGAAATTTCGAAGAGTAAACATCTCAACATGTATCATTGTGATAAATGTTCAGAATCGTTTCAAGATGAAATTCTATTAGACTGTCATAAAGAACTAATTCACAACAACGCAGAAGAAAAACAAGAAGAACAAGAAGAACAAGAAGAACAATATGAAATAACAGCAACATCTTCAACTACTTTACCAAATCTACAAGTATTTGCATTACCTGGTAAAGTAGTAATGCATCATACAATTCAAAATGAAAACTTGAAGCTAGAAGAATTTATTACAGAAGCAAAACCAATTGTAAGTAAAACTTTAAAAGAGGAATTGAAAATATTGAACTTTCTTAAACTTGGTTTACTACTAGAAGCTATGTTTATAAATGTACAAGAAGAATTATCACCAAGAGGATTCATAACAAAAAACCGAACTATCATGGAAAGTTCTGACATTGATTCAATAGTTGAGAACTGTATAGAAGAAATATTAACCAAAATTCAGGAACACGAAGGAAGAGGATCTGGATGGAGTCTTACAAGTATTGAAGGATTAGATATAAGAGTTCACAAACATGGATATGGACTAATGGGATCTAGTTACATTCCTCTGCCAAAAAGAATTGAAGATACAAAATCTTGTATTAATGTCAAGAATGAAGATAACGAATGTTTTCGCTATGCGATGACATCGAAATTTGTATTACGAAATGCACATAGGCCCAACCAAGAATATGAAAATGAAAGACACAGGTACAATTTTCAAGGAATAACATACCCTGTTTCTGTAAAAGATATATCAAGATTTGAGAAAAAAATCCTGGCACGTCTATTAATGTTTTTGCATTAGATAGTTCAAACAAAGTGTATCCTTTACGTGTGGCAAAAGAAGAGCTACCAGATCATACGGATCTACTATTACTAACAAGAGGTGATGTGTCTCACTATGTGTACATAAAAAAATTCGACTCTCTTGTTAACAAGCAGCTTTCTAAAGATCGACACAGAAAGTTAATTTGCAAGAGATGTTTTAATTTTAAACGAGATGGAGTACATGGAAGAGAATGGCTACAAGAGCACAAAAGGTTATGTAACAATAATTATGAAGCAAAGATTAATTTACCTTCGGAAAGCAAAGCATTTGTTACATTTCAAAAGGTTCATCATCAATACCGTATCCCTCTAGTTGTGTATGCAGACTTTGAATCAACACTTGTTCCTGTTGAAGATGAAAATTGTGAAGCTCGAAAAAGTGTCAAGTATCAAATGCACAAACCAAACAGTTTTTGTTTAATGGTCAAATCAACATTATCAGAAGAACATTTAAACAGATATGGGTTAATTTCAGAACCTTTAGTATATCGTGGTGAAAATGCGGAAAAAATATTTCTTGATCACTTATATTCAATAGCTGGAAATATGCAAAGATTATATACAAATATTTACCAATGAAACCGATGGACGAAGAAGAAGAAATTCAACATGAAAATGCAACTAGCTGTTTCTTGTGCAAAAATGATTTTACTATTGAGAATTATAAAGTTAAAGATCATGACCACCTCACAGGTTATTATAGGGGTGCTGCTTGTAATAAATGCAACTTGAGCTATCGTTTACCACTATTTATTCCTGTGGTTCTGCATAACCTCAGCGGGTATGATGCTCATTTTATAATACCTGAATTAGGAAGAGGCAACGGTTCAACAGATGTGTTGGCTGAAACTTCAGAAACATTCATAAGTTTTTCCAAAACAGTTGGAAACGTCAAACTAAGATTCTTGGATTCCTACCGATTTATGCCGTCGAGTTTGTCCAAACTTTCTGAAAATTTAAGGAAACAAGATTTTGTCGAAACAAAGAAGATTGTAAACAGCGACAAACTGGATCTGGTACTTCGGAAAGGTGTTTTCCCATATTACATAGATTACATAGACAGTTTAGAAAAATTTAATGAAACATCACTTCCAGCAAAAGAAGAATTCAAAAGTAAACTTTACGACATGGATATATCTCAAGAGGACTATGATCATGCATGTAGAGTATGGAACGAATTAGGATTTAGAACATTGGGAGAATATTCAGATTTTTATGTTAAATTAGATGTAACTTTACTATGTGATATATAATGGAAGAATTTAGAAATACGTGTTTTGCAGCATATGGATTGGACCCTCTTCATTCATACACTTCACCTGGACTAGCATGGCAAGCCATGTTGAAAGAAACAAATTGTAAATTACAACTTCTTACTGATATAGATATGGTTTTGATGTTAGAATCAGGAGTTCGAGGGGGATTGACGCAAAGTGTAACCAGACATGTTAAGGCGAATAACAAGTATCTGCCCGATTATGATGCATCAAAACCAACAACATTCCTGGGTTATTTCGATGCAAATAACTTATACGGATGGGCAATGTCGAATCCCATTCCATATGATAATTTCAAATGGATAGACCCAGAATCGATGGGAAACACAATGGATATACCGAAGCATGGTGAAACTGGTTACATTTTTGACGTCGATTTTGAATATCCTGAACATCTTCACGATCATCATTATGATTTACCACTTCTTCCAAAGACTGAAATCTCCCCTACTGGAAGATGGCCAAAATTATTGATGACTTTAACCGACAAGTCTCGGTATGTCGGACACTACTGGATGATACAACAGGCTTTAGACTTAGGATTGAAAATTACAAAAATTGAGTACTACAATTTTCTCAATCTTGTTGGTTAAAACCATTTGTACATCGACAACAACACAAGAAGAAGAGCTGCCGCTACATCAAGTTTTTAAAAAAGATTTTCTTAAACTAATGAACAACGCAATATTTGGCAGGACTTTGGGAAACAAAAGGAAACATAAGGATATCAAATTGGTAACTGATCCAGTAAAATTACAGAAATTGGTGCAACAACCAAACTTTGGTTCATCTGTAATTATTAATGAAAATCTAGTCGTTATTTCCATGAACAAGAAGTCAGTTGAAATGGATCGTCCTTTGTATCTTGGAATGTCAATCTTGGATATTTCAAAAACACATATGTACGAGTTTCATTATAAGAAGATGGTTAACTATTATGGAAGAGAGAACATTGGTATTGCATATATGGATACGGATGCACTAATTTACTGGATTAAAACAAATGACATGTATGAAGATCTACGCGCCTTTATATATAAAGATGATTTCGACTTTTCCGATTATCTTAAGGATCATCCAAATTACGACTATGACAGAATTAAGAAAGTATTAGGAAAATTTAAAGATGAAACAAATGGTGTGCCGATGATGGAAATTGTAGCATTAATGTCCAAACTGTATTCGTTTCAACTGTACATAAACGAGAGGAACGAACATCAAGTCACGAAGAAGGCCAAAGAAATAAAAACTTCTTTTATGAAGAAGAACGTACAGTTTGAACATTATAAAAGATGTTTGTTTGAAAATGTTGAAACAACTGCAACGTTCAACACTATTAGAAGTTATAATCATCAACTTTTTAGTGTCAAACAAACAAAGTGGGCATTAAGCTACAAAGATGACAAGCGCCATATTTTAGAAGATAAAATTAATACTTTACCATTCGGCCACTACTTCCTGAACCCTATCGACCAGTAAACCTATTCTTTGTCCTCTCCTTCTTCCTTTTTTCCTTTCCGTAAAGAAGAGGGGACATGGCAAGCCCAATGCCATGTTCCCTCTTTTTTACACTAATATGAAATGGCCTTGACCTATATTCAAACTATATAAATGAGAATAAACTATTCTATGGATCAGTATTTTTACATGCGGTGTACAAGCAACATCTGAAGATGGAAAGTGTGAAGGACAAGATTGTAAATGAACTACATAAACCAGCAAGAAGAAGATTTCCAAGAAGAAGTACAATCATTAAAGGAATGAATGATCTTTATCAAGCTGATCTCATTGAAATGATACCGCACAGTAAATTAAACAAAGGATTTAAATATATTTTAACAATTATAGACTGTTTTACTAAAATAGCTGACGCTTTACCATTGAAGGATAAGACTGGTAAAAGTGTTACAAAAGCTATGGAAACCACAATACAAAGAAATAAATTTAAAATTAAACATCTACAGACCGATGATGGAAAAGAATATTTTAATAAAGACTTTAGAGCTTTGATGAAGAATTATCAAATAAATCATTATTCTACAAATTCTGAAGTAAAAGCTTCAATAATTGAAAGATTCAATAGAACATTGAAAGGTGCGATATATAAACAATTTTCAAAACGAGGATCATACGTGTGGTATGACATATTACCACAACTTATAAAACAGTATAACAACAAATATCATCGTACCATTGGAATGAAACGTATCCAGGTAAACAGTGCTAATGCCAAAATTGTATTACAACGCATTAAAAATAATACAACACCGAAATTGGAAAAATTGAAACCAAAGAAGTTCAAGGTGAACGATAAAGTTCGTATAAGCAAATACAAAGGTGTATTTAGTAAAAGATATCTACCAAATTGGACTAATGAAGTATTTACAATTTATAAAGTGCAACCAACTATACCTGAAACCTATTTATTAAAGGATAACAAGGGTGAATTACTTCAAGGTGGACATTGATGAATTGACAGTTGACAATGATAAGTTAAATCATGGAAAACATGGTGAATTACTACCAAATACGATACGATGTCTAATAACTGGTCCTTCAAATTGTGGAAAAACTAATGTTGTTTTTAACCTTATAACTAATCCTAAAGGATTGCGTTTTAACAATATATATATTTTTTCAAAATCATTGCAACAACCAAAATATCAATTATTGGATAAAATACTTGCAGGTGTACCTGAAGTGAATTTTTACAAGTTTAATGCCAGTGAAACAATTATGCAACCAAATGAAGCAAAACCATTTTCTATTTTTATATTTGACGATGTTTCTTGTGAAAATCATGACACAATAAGGAATTATTTTGCTATGGTAAGACATCATAATATTGATAGCATTTATATTGGTCAAACATACAGTAAAATTCCAAAACAACTTATAAGAGACAATGCAAATATGTTGATCATATTCAAGCAAGATGAAACAAATTTAAAGCATATATATAATGATCATGTAAATGCGGATATGCCATTTGAGAAATTGAAAGAGATGTGTGGCAAAGCATGGAATGATAAATATAGCTTTCTCGTTATTATGAAGGAAGAAGATATTAAAAATGGTAGATATCGTATAGGGTTGAATAAATTTGTATTTATGCGTTGAACTACCGATGCTACATCTAGTTACACGTTGAACTTCACAGTGTAAACATGGTGAATCAAGAAAAACTATTGAAAGAAATAAAATCACTCAGTGATTCTATTAGGATGAAGAATCGTGCATTGAGGATGGGTTTAAGTGAAAGAGAAGAATTTCTAGAGACTACATTTAAACCTATTACGGAACCTTTAAAACAGATATCAGAAACCATTGGTAAACCTCGTTATGAAGGAGATGTTTTACTACCAGTTTCTAAACAAGAAGTACAAGCATTAAAAAAAGAAGATGATGATGATTCATATACAACTGCTAGTGAGCAAGAAGAAACAAAAGAAGAAGAAGAACCAATTGTTAAAAAGGAAGAAGAACAGCCAATACCAGAAGCAGAACAATCTATTCCAAATTTAACTCAATTGAGTAGCGATATATTACAACATGGACCTCTTGGAAGAAAATATACAATGAAAATGCTACATGACATGAAATCAAACCCAAATTTAAGTAGATCACACGTATACGGAGCAAGAATTGATGAGAATGAATTGAAGATCGGCGATTCAAAGCTTGAAATAACACAAGATGATTACATCATTATTGGTGAGCACAGATATAAAGGAACAAAAGGATTATATGAATTAATTTTTAAAAACATACCACTAAGATATTCATCCAAAGATTTAAGTGTTTTTAAGGAGATTCTACAAAATACTAACGCTCATAAAAGAAACTACTTAAAGGATGGAATGATTAATCGTTCACGTGCAACAAAATATAACATCGTTATAAAAAAGTTGTTTCCTCCACGAAAATTGCCATAATTACGTACTGCACCAGCGGTGAGACAACCACTGAAAAGAAAATCTTTATCACTTATGGATTTATCACTTCTTGAACAACATGGTAAAAAGAGTAAAGGAGATACTTCAACATCTGGTAAAGGATTGATGAAAAATCTATACAATACAAATGTGATTTACTACAACGACATCAATAAATTGGTTGATAGAATGAGACTATTGCATGAAGCCATGGAAACTGGTCATACAGGTTTAAATAATGAATGGGTAGCTCTGATTGACGAACTCAGGAATCGCGGCATAATTGTATAATTGTCCGCGAATATATAAGAGTTGCAGGTGTATAATGTGTCAGTTCTAACATGAGCGTCGACAAGTTCGGACGATACTCCGCGTTAGGAGTGCAAGTTGGAGAAAAGAAAAAGAAGTGGATTACCGCAAACACCCGAAGGTGACTATAACATAAATAATAAACGTTTAAAGTTTGTTAAAGATCCAGAAGAAGATGGAGATGCAACAAATTTAAAAACAGTAAAGGAGGAAACATCTACAAGTTTAAAACTCGACAACAACCAAATGTATAATGCAAAATCTCACAGGGTTATTAATGTTGCAAAACCAGTCAACAATGAAGATGTTGTTAATAAAGGCTATTCGCTATCTGCGATGGATTACGCTTTACTGTTGCAAAAGACTAAAAGTGGAAAAATGTACAATGCTTTAAATTATAAAATAACTAATGTGGCAGATCCAACCGAGGATACAGATACAATCAATAAGCGTTATTTGCACTCTGTAATACCAGAAAAGAAAAAGGATGGATTTTCCTTTTATAAATATACTATAAACGATATTGGATATCCTAAAGAAGAAAGTGATGGTGTTAATATAAAATACATTAAAGATAATTGTATTTTATATAATGGTGCTGTTATTGATTGTCATGGAAAAGTGTTGTCCAATCTGAAAGATGGTTCAACTCCATCGGATGCTGCTACCGTGAGACAAATGAATGAAAGCTTGAAGAAAGGAACATCCGCTTTTGTTAAACAAAATCAGGTGGTGTCAAAGAATGGTGATGAGTTTATGCAAGGAAGTGAAAAGTTTACCTTACTACAACTACAAAATGACAAGTGGGATGGAAAAAATAAAAGATTGTCAAATATAAGTTTAGGCGTGGAAGAACATGATGCTGTTATTTTAACACAAGTACCACAACTATCAGATACTGGTATTAATTTTATAAGTAAAGGTAGACGATTAACCCAAGTTAAATCTGGTAAAGAGGATCAGGATTGTGTTGTTGTAAAACAAACTATAGTTTTAGATAAAATAAATAACGTATATGATGGAAAAAATAAAAGAATATCTAACATATCAGCAGGAATAGCTCCGAATGATGTTGCTACTATTAATCAAGTTATAGCAACCTCTAAAAACGATCCATCTGTGTATACATGTAATGGCAAACGTACAACAAATCTTGATAATCCTACACATGACAAAGATGCTACTAATATAGAGTATGTAATGAATCTTGTAGGTAATGTAGTTATTGATATGCATAATCATTTGATTAAAACATCGATGAAACACAATAAAATCGAAGATTCTCAGAGAAACCAATGGATTAAAGATGAAATCATTGATAAATACTAGTAAAACTTATGAATATTCAAGTATGGAATATACAAAAAAGGATTCATTATCATAAAGTATTTCATAGAGTGAAGACGTTGGTTACATAAAACAGCATAATGAAGACCGTATCGCTCAGTCGTCGTCAAGACAGCGGCAAGAGAGGACGTGGTTTAACATCAGCTGCATTATCCCTGCTCAGACGGATTCCAATTGGTGCTGTTGTGAATCGAGTGATAGACGCTTTACCATACGAATTACATCTGCCTGGAGGTTATCAATATTGTGGACCTGGAACTAAGTTGGCAAAACGTTTAGCAAGAGGAGATCCTGGAATTAATAAATTAGATCAAGCTTGCAAAGAACATGATATAGCATATTCAAAGTATAAAGATTCAACAAATAGATCAATAGCAGATAAAATTCTAGCGGAAAAAGCTTGGCAAAGAGTAAAATCAAGTGACGCAAGTATTGCAGAAAAAGCATCGGCTTGGGCAGTAACTACAGCCATGAAGACGAAAGCAAAGTTAGGTGGTGGAAAACGTCGCAGAGGAAGACCTGCAAAGAGAGGCACTATCAAAAGAGGTGGAAACATTAAAAAAGGACGTCGTAGAACTCATAAAGCAAGTGTAAAGAAGACTTCTGTTTGGCAAATGGTAAAAAACGGAGCAGGTTTATACCTAAGACCATACCGTGTGTACTAAATAAGAAGAATCAATTGATAATTCCAAATAAAGCCTTAACAAATCATCAGTTAAATGATTATGTAAAATGTTTGAAAATACCATTCTTTCGATTAGTTTTTATGAAAGATGCATTACCAACTAAAATATGGAAAAATGAAACTGGAATAATAAATTTGGATTCCACCTATGGTCCAGGCACTCATTGGGTATGCTATAAAAAGCTCGGACAAACCGTTTACTACTTTGACAGTTTTGGCAATCTACCACCGCCAAAAGAACTTCGACATTATTTTCGAAACTCCAAAAACATTTTTTACAATTACAAAAGAGAACAACCTAACAATACTGAAATATGTGGACATTTATGTTTGGAGTTTCTAGCGAAAAGTGTCAGTCAGCTTTAAGATGTCATCGTATACAGTGTCATTGAGTGTAAATTCATCCACATTGAAAAGTACGCTGTTCCCAGCATTGCGTCTAACCAAGGAACGATTATGGGAAGCGGCATTACTTGATTTGACTACCTACAACTCAATTCCCAATGTTACGGAAGGGAAGAACAATTACTACATTATTATGAAACTAAGGATGCTGCAGGAAAATACTCAGAATTGAAAATAATTACATTTTTTACTGGAGCTTATGAAATCGATGATATAAACCAATTATTACAGAAACCACTCGGAGAAGACAATATCACCGTTAAAGGAAACAATAATACTTTAAAAGCAGAAATAACTTCAAAATATTATATTGATGTCAGCTTGGAACAGTCGATTGGCAGTTTACTTGGATTTACAGATACAAAAAAGAAAATCTTAACTCCTGGAACTACTCATTCAGGTGATTCAACTGTAACAATATTGAAAGTAAATAGTATCGATGTCACGTGCAACATTATACACGGATCGTATAGAGATGGAGTTAATCAACATATTTTACATACTTTTTATCCAACAGTGGCTCCCGGTTTTAAAATTGTTGAGAAGCCACAAAACTTGATATACCTACCGTTAAACACCAGTTTCATTTCAGACATCGTACTGAACATATTGGATCAAGACGGTCATAGTGTTGACTTTAGAGGAGAAACAATTACTATACGGATACACATCAGAGCAGCAACATAAAAGTCAACATGGGATTATCATTTAAACCGCAACGGAAGAGTCGGGAGCTCAGTAGCTCCTCGACATTGGAAGAGTTAACATCGGACAACATTCGTTTTCTACAGAAGATTGGATTGAAACTTAACAGCGATGGATATCCTGGATATATCTCAAGGACCAACGTTCGACGAAACACTAAACGTTAACGATGAAATAAGGATCCCCATTCAACAACAAGATATTTACACTTTACCGTGTGAAAGTTACTTGTACATCGAAGGACGGGTATTAAAATTGGATGGAAAAACTGCTTCAACAGTTCCTTTTATAAATAACCCGAAGGCATATCTTTTTGATGAAATAAGATATGAAATATCAGCGGTGACGGTTGATTCAACAAAAAAGGTTGGTTTAACAACGACATTGAAAGGATTAACATCATTAACACCGCATGAGAAGAATTCAATAGTCACCGCCGGATGGATTGCCCCCGATAAAGACACTATAACACCAGCTTCCAACGGTCACTTTGATTTTCATGTACCTTTACGATTGCTTTTGGGATTCGCTGAAGATTACAAACGGGTAATAATAAATGTCAAACAAGAATTAGTATTACTCAGATCTTCAATTAATAAGGACTTAATACTTGCAGACCCTGCAACTACGGAAGATAAACTGGATTGGCAACTACAGTTGGATAAAGTTGTTTGGAGAGTACCTCATGTAAGATTGGCCGATGAACATAGAATCCTATTATTGAGAAAGTTGAAATCTGACCGTGATATTGTGATGCCATTCCAAAGTTGGGAATTTCATGAATACCCTACACTACCTCAGACAGAACGACAAACATGGACCGTCAAGACATCAACTTACTTGGAACGAGCAAGGTACATAATACTCGGGTTTCAAACTAAGCGAAAAGATGTTATAACTGCAAATGCTGGTCAATTTGATCACTGTAAAATAAAGAATTGTAAAGTTTTTTTTAAACTCTCAATTTTTTCCGTATGACAATTTGAATGTCATGTTCAGTAAAAAAGTTTTTCCATTTTATACGATATGTATGCAAGATTTCAATCGTCATATTATGAAAAGACTAATACACCACTATTATCACCTGACCAGTATTATTCCAAGGCTCCAATAATTGTAATCGATTGTTCAAAACAAAATGAATCGGTAAAATCATCAAGTGTAGATATAGAAATTGAAATGGAATTTGAAGAACCAATAGCGGATGGAACTTCAGCATACTGTCTAATTCTACATGATAAAATAGTTACTTACACACCACTAACCGGAATTGTGAAGAATGTACTTTAAGAAGAATTGTACAACAACTGCAAATTTTTGAGGTTAGAATTATCTGCTTCAATTTTTGAGGTTAGAATTTCATTTGTGAAAGACAAGTTGAAAACAAATAATTATGTAATTGTTTAAATTTTAAGGATTTTACGAAAAATATAAAAGCGAGAAAATAATTAGTGAAAACTTCATTCTATCTTCAACCGTCGTATGGGAAACATCATTCGCAAGATGAATTCTACTAACGGAGAAGAAAATACACCTCTAATGGATGATAATAGTTCAGATATAGAAAAACAAGTTGAACGAGAAATGGACGAGTTCCTAAAGTTTAACAAACATAAGAAGAGAGAAGAAGAAGAAGCTGAAAGAGAAGTAAAAAGGAAGAAGGTTGAAGTTAACATTACAACCAATATTTTATCAGAAGTATTTCTTCGAATTATATACCCAATTTCTTCATGCATGACTAAAAGTATATCAGTTGGAATTTTAAAATCAATGGATTATTCACCAATTGTTATTTTAAATCATGGAATACCTCAAGAAGTTGAAATGTGGAGACAATTAAACAACTATCACACCAATTTTAATATCGATGAAGTGGCACAAGAAGAGAAAGAAGAAGAACTATACTGTCTGTTATAAACGTCGGCTCATACAATTTTTAAGTCAGTTGTTAATAAGACTTCATCATGAATAAACGGGTTTCGTTTTCTAATGCACCACACATAATGGAAGTTAAAAGAGGTATAATTGAATTTCAAGCTTTCCGAGGAAATTATGGTAATTTTATTATTAAAGAATTAGTAATCTTGGACATGAACACATCAGTAGTTTATCATTATTTGTTCAAACTTCCAGTACCATTTAATAGACTAACAACTAAAGCGAAAGTTACAAACAAATGGTTGAACAAACATTTTCACAACTTAAGATGGGATGAAGGTTTCATTAATTATAACATGATGCCGCACATTATGAATCATTATTGCAAAGAGTTTAAAATTATCTACACAAGGGGATTGGAAAAAAAAATTGGATACAATCATTTACAAGCAACGAAGTGATTAATGCAATAATTGATAAAGATTTCCAATGCTACTTCAACGAACTTTGTATTTCATCAAAAAGTTTTAAACATCGAAGTTCGCAGTGCGCTTTAAAGAATGCCTACCGCTTGAATAGTTTCCTTCAACAAAGTGGTGGGGGTAGTGTCGATTATAAAAGTGAGAGCGCTACCATGACGCAGCATGAGTATTACTCGAACCTCCGAAGAGACAACATCTCCGACGGACATTCTTATTTAAAAGAAAATTAACAATAACATCAAGATGGCATCGCAGAACTTACTTCAAAATTTGGTCGATCAGTTCAACGCTCATTCTAAATCATCAATTCTACCTACGAAGAAATTTTCTGAACTAAAAGAAGAAAAACATTACATCATTCATACGATCAAGAAAATGGAAACTTCAGTAGGTGATGCTATTAATTGCACATTGAGCGAGGCACCGTATACAGTTGGTGACGAACCGAAGTTTCAAATCTTCCTACCTACATGTTTTGTACAACTTCTTTAAAATGAAGATCTTCGTGTAGTTCAACCCGGCGCACTCTATTTGGTTTCGCACGGACCAAGTGGAAACAACTCTACTGAACTTACAATTCATGTAACACCTACTATTGATTAGTTTGTACATAACATTGTAAATATTTGTTTGTAATTGTTTCTTAATAAATATGATATAAAACAAAACAAAATAAAAGCAACATATTGTGATGTCTTTGTACATTACAATATGTTGCTTTTTTAAAATTCCACGGAATGACCTTGACCCAATTTTGTGTGATGATAAAAGCAGAAATCTACTTGTGAAGTTCATCAGTCTACGACTACCTTTCGTACCGTACACATCTCGCTCACTCTATTGCTTAATATAAAAAACTAAAAGATGTCTCTCAAAGTCAAGTATGCATCTTACGATACCAACACCATTACAACTTTTGAACAACTCGAAGATTTAACCAACGAAATGCGAGTTTTACTTACCGGTGGTTATCACTTAACTGTTGATGTTAGTGCTACTAATACAAGGATGTTCACTAAAACAAAATATTGCGATGATGAAATATTTATTTCTACACAACCTACAACTTCTTCATCGCCTACTGGTCAACATAACATCAAGTTCCAAAAATATTACCAATGTTGAATAACTTTTGACAAACAAAACTACGACTAAAGAATCACGTGTTGAATGTGAGTTAATAAAAAGGATGTGATACTTGAATAAATAATCATTTGCTTCTCAGCTCTCACCACGACAAGACCTATTTAAGAAAATGTTCTACAGAATGATGATTCAACTTGATGGAAAAATCTATGGAAAAGATTACAACACTGTTGAACAAATGACTAAAGATATAGATGTATTAGCTAAAGAAGGATACCAAGCTAAATTAATTTTGAAATTTCCTGAAGTACATCCGCTATCAATAGAAGAACTAGTTGCTATGGCTAAAGCTGAGAAAGATAAAAAGTCTGAAGAAAACAAAGAGAAACAAACTTCTTAAGTATCAACATTCCTTACATTAGTTAAATAGTTAGTTAGTTAGTTAGTCCTTACCAAGCTAAATTAATTTTGAAATTTCCTGAAGTACATCCGCTATCAATAGAAGAACTAGTTGCTATGGCTAAAGCTGAGAAAGATAAAAAGTCTGAAGAAAACAAAGAGAAACAAACTTCTTAAGTATCAACATTCCTTACATTAGTAAGGTATAATTTTTTAAAACTCCGTTTGGATGACCTTGAAATTACCCCCACCACTTTTCATAGTACATAAAACTCTCTATTCAACACTATACACTCTTATTCTTTCACTGGACTCCGCAGCGTCAACATGGAAGAGCAAAAATACAAGTACAAACCTCGTTACTGTTGTGAACTACAATGTACAGATTTAGGACCAATGATGGTGGATGGGTTAGCTTGTACTAAATGCGAATTCTTCGGATCTTGTTACTGCAAATGCAAAACAAAACAACTACCGCCACCGGAATTGCGAACTTTGAAAATTTACAAATCGAGATATTTTCATACATGCTGTCCTCAAAGATGTTTCAAATTTCACCCTCTCGATCTTGCTCATTGTCAACGCACCAAGGTTCATACAGATGATTTTTGTACATGCATGATAAAAAAATGTAAATACAGGTCAGATTGGTATTCCGATCCTGTAGAACCATCAAATGTGTAATTTCAGTTTTATACTCTTTTTTAAAACTTCAATTGGATGACCTTGAGATTTCCCCCACTACCGGTTGTAATTTTTATATAATATTATATTCAACTTTAAATCATTTCACTTCCAACACTCTAACTAACAACATGGAAGCAAAATTTATCAAGTTTGAACATATAATAACTGAGAGGGAGGAGATGGAAGAATTGTTTCAAAACTTACTTTCTATCATGGACAAATATCCTATGAGATGGTTCAGAATTGTGGTTCAATATTTAAATCCTGGTGAATTATTTTCTTCATCGTCATCATCACAGAGTGTGGAAGACGAAACAACTAATTCAGTTAGAATAATTGAATTAAAAGATAAAGAAGAAGAACTTAACGCTTTATTTGATCATAAGCTCAAGGTCGCCGTTATATAAGCCCCCTCCCTATGCGCCGATCCTCATTCCATCACCGACTCTCCAACAATGAACAACTCTCCATTGGCCCGAATGAATTCTAGTTTTGAAATAAACTCTAAAGAAGAGTTACAAGACATTTTTAATATTTTACAAGAACTTGTAGATAATTTTACAACCATCAAAATGAATTTGGAAATAACATACGATTGTCCTATTTGTGATAAGGTTGAAAGTTCGGACGAAGACAGTTTACTAAATCTAACTCTTGCACCATCTGACACTACTGATGGTAATAATGAAGAGCAACGTCTTTCCCCCACCACTTCTTTGTAATTCATCCTTCCCCCCACCACTTCTTTATTTAACTAACATTTCTCCCTTTCACTTCTCATTCCGTCTTCGACTTCTGAACTATCAACATCACTTGTTTTAAAATTTCAAACACTAACACAATCATGATGGATATTATTGATGAAGTTCCCTTCATAACTAGAATGGAAGAGGATAAATTGAAATTGGAAATTAAACGATTGGAAAGGGAACGGGAAAACCAACTCGAAATGTTACATTTGTTCAAGCTTTTCAAATACATCTTCTGGGGACTCTGCATTTACCTTCTCATCGTCGTCTTTGTTTGCATTTACAACTCTGTAATTCATCACAAAAGTTCAACTTGTTTAAACTCTGCTGTTGCACATTAATTGTATGTTCACTAATAAAATTCAAAAGTTACTTCAACCTATCCTACTATCACCAACTAGTTCAACTTTGAACTATTTCTGGTGGTAGTTGGGTAGGCTTTTTTAAAACTTACTCTGGATGACCTTGACATACTTTCCAGATCCCAGTTATAAATTTGAATTTCAGTTTTAAACTAACTTTTAGTTTTGTTCAACTATTAAGAGTTTTGTTAACACCGTCGAATTTCAGTTTTCAACTAACTTTTAATTTATGTGCACTTTTAGTTCAACCCTAGTTACTTTATTCGCAAATTCAGTTCAACCAACCGCCAACGCTATTGCCATCTCCACCCCAATATTTCAACATCTCTGCCCCCAACACCTGCCCGAACATCTGCCCGTAGGGGCAGCTGCCCGGACATCTGTTCGGTTTTAAAAATATAAAAGGAAGGTAAAGGAGTGGAGGTGGCGCATGCTCACCAATGCAAAACTAAGGTTTGAGGTTAGAATTATCCATGGCGGCCACCATGTTTAGTTCAGTTTCACCACATAGAGTCGGCGACCGGTTATTGGTCGAAAGGAGTGTGGGAAGGGGTGGTGGGGGGAAGGTTGCCATTTTATAAGCCCTCTCCCTAGGCGGCGCTTCTCATTCGATCGCCAACTTTCAAACGATAAACACCTCTCCCATGGCACAAATAAATTATCCCGCTATCACCAACTACTTCAACTTAGAACTATTTCTGGTGGTAGTTGGATAGGCTTTTTAAAAAACTTACTCTGGATGACCTTGACATATTTTCCAGATCCCAGTTATAAGTTTGAATTTCAATTTTGAACTAACTCTTAATTTTTGTTCAACTGTTAGAGTTTCTTTAACACCGACGAATTTCAATTTTGAACTAACTTTTAATTTATGCGCAAATTCACTTCACCCTAACACCAACACTATCGCCATCTCCACCCCAACCTATATGGCATAACATATAACTACAGCGTCTGATATATACCCTCTGCCCCCCACCGGAAGCTATATGACATGGCAGCTGGCGCCAGCTGCCCCGGCAGCTGCTCGGCGAGCAGCTGATCTGTGCCAGGAGTGGCTTTTTCCCACTACTGATATAAGATTACCCATGTTTTAAAAGCTTACAAACACATTTAACAGTTTATTTTATTTGTATTAGGTTAAGGTTGGAAATGGAGCGTTTATCAAGATGATGAATCTCAACTATTCATCACTTGTCTTAAACGTCTCCTTTTTTACTTCTACTTAAACATATATGCCTTCAAAATTATACTGTATGTTATAACCCTAACTCTAAAATAAGACATTTCTGTGAGAGAAAAGTATTATATAAAATCGTTAAATTTGAACAAAAAAGCAAGAATACTATTGTTTTAAATTACAGTGTGAAAATAAAAGTTCATTAGGTCCTTTAATTGTTTTCAAACAAAATAATAATATCAGCATAAATAATTATGTTTTTTTCACTGCATCGCATATGACAAAAATACAGGACTTATGAATAATTAATTTTTATTTTGATGCACTAGTATTTGTTTCAATAATCATGATTTTTACTAATTACTAATTAAAGTTTTTTTTTTATGTTATTGAGATTTCCGTGTATAAGAAAATTTTTAACATGCAGATTATTTGTTGCTGTACTAGGATAATGTTGCAGAACGGCCCTTAACAAGGCCGGGTGCAGCTGATTTGTTATGTTAAGCCTTCGTAACAAGGCAGACAACCGAGCACCATCCCTTGGGAGAACAAATAATGTTAAGGGTGAAATTAGGGGAAATGTAACCTCCACAGAGACAATATGTGTATCTATATTGGGCTTGGGCATTGAGTACCCACATCCACTTAAATCCGATTTCAACGATTTATATTGATAATTATCATAAATTGCAAAATAATCGAACTGGTACCTTTAAAATTATCATTGTTTGTGCGAAGTATGCATTTCATTATTATTTAGCTTCTGGGTCATGACAGTTAGAACATACAACCAATACATACAGAGTGTTATTCATATAATAATAATAATCATCGCATGGCTTTTAGTGGATGGAGATCAGCAATTAACTGATAGTTCTCCTCGCCTGAAATGCCTGTACTTTTTTTGCTGCAATAAGTTATAATACCTTATTTATCGTCAGCAATCGCTGCAGCGACGTATGGATTGCTGGCGATATATAAGGTATTGTAACCTCTTGCAGCAATTTACAAAGCAATCCGGAGGCAATAACTAATTTTTTTTTCTATGCAGGCGGACCAACGGCTTAACGTGACTTCTGATCACGGGAGCGGCCCAAAGATCTTTTTGTCCCCGAGCCGGAAATTGAACCCGAGCCCGCTGGGTGATAATCCAGAGCTCTACCACTGAGTTACGTCCGCTGCCTTATATAATAAGACTCTGATATAAGTGATAAAACCGGTTTTGAGTGCCTGCTCTGTAGATAAGTCCAATATAAGTGGATTAGTTTAACACACTACTATGGTTAAGGGTATTTTTACCCATTATTGAGTACCACAGACTAACATTAGTGTAGAGGTGTAAAATATTTTTTACACCCACCTCCCTTTTTCACTTGCCTGTAAAGGTAAAGAGAACCTTATTTCAAGGTATAAACTAATTTAAGTGAGTACATTTTATAATGGTGTATTAATTACCTAACACAATGCTACCATCAGGATACATAAAACGTATTTTATAAAAATTGTAAGTAAGTGTATCTAAGACCGTTACAATAAACACCAATATTAAATTAAATTGATCACAAGAGACACACTATTGAACCGAATACAAACCTAGTTCATAGTGGTTTCTTATAATACAAGAATAACCTAAATTTTTTACGCATGTTTACTATACCTGGCCTCAAATGAGAGACAATAATGTGGGATTTATCTGAAGCGGTTGGACTCGATTCGCCAGTAGTAGTGGGGTTTGGTTACTTTCAAAACGGAAGTCGTGCCAATTGCCAGCCGCTGCCGGCCAGCTGCCATCGGCCAGCTGCCAAATCAGTCGCTGCCGCCATATGCCATGCCATATAGCTTCCGGTGGGGGAGGAGATGTTATTTGAAATTTGAAATTCAACTTGACAATTGGGTTATGGAAAGTATGTCAAGGTCATCCAGAGTAAGTTTTAAAAAACCCTATCCCGCTACCACCGGAGTAATAGTTCGGAGAGTGGAACTAACTCCGGCGATAGCGGGATAGGTATAGAATTAGGTTTGTGAATTTTATTTGTGAAAAACATACAATCAATGTGTGACAGCAGTGTTTAAACAAGTTGAAGTTTTGTTATGAACTACAGAGTTGTAAACACAAACACCGACGACGATGAGAAGGTAAACGCAGAGTCCCCAGATGATGTATTTAAAAAGTTTGAACAAACGTAACATCTCGAGTTGGTTTTCCCGTTCCATTTCCAATCGTTTGATTTCCAATTTCAATTTATCCTCTTCCATCCTTGTTACAAATGGAACTTCATCCATCATATCCATCATGTTTGTGTTTTTTTGAAATTTTGAAAGAAGCGATGTTGACAGTTGAAGAGGCGAGGATGGAATGAGAGTTAAAAGAGGGAAATGTCGGTTAAATAAAGAAGTGGTAGGGGGAAAGAGCGTTGTTACATAGAAGTGGTGGGGGAAAGATGCTGCTCATCATTTGCCTTAGAAGTTGTGTCCGACTGTAGAGGGGTAAGAGGAGTAAGATTTAGTAAACTGTCTTCATCAGAACTTTCAACCTTATCACAAATAGGACAAGCGTAAGTTATTTCCAAATTCATTGTAATAGAGTTAAATTTATCTATAATTTCATTTAAAGCATTAAATATTTCTTGTAAATCATCTTTTGAGTTTATTTCAAAACTAGCATTCATTCGTGCCAATGGAGAGGTGTTCATCGTTAGAGAGTTGGCAATCGAATGAGGATTAGCGCCTAGGGAAGGGGGCTTATATAATGGCGACCTTGAGCAGGTGTTTAGGGAGGGGGGCTTTCTAGGGAGGGGGCTTCTATATAGGGGACCTTGAGCTTATGATTGAATAAAACGTTTAGTTCTTCTTCTTCTTCGTCTTTTAATTCAATTATTTGAACCGAAGTAGTTGTTTCATCCTCATCACTCGATGAAGAAAACAATTCACCAGGATTTAAATATTGAACTACAATTCTGAACCATCTTATAGGATATTCGTCAATGACAGAAAGTAAGTTTTGAAACAATTCTTCCATCTCCTCCCTGTCAGTTATTATATGTTCAAACTTGATAAATTTTCCTTCCATGTTGTTAGTTAGAGTGTTGGAAGTGGAATGATTTAATATTATATAAAAATTAGAACTAATGGTAGGGGAAATCTCAAGGTCATCCAATTGAAGTTTTAAAAAAGAGTGTAAAACTGAAATTATACATTTGATGGTTCTACAGGATCGGAATACCAATCTGATCTGTATTTACATCTTTTTATCATATGTGTACAAAAATCATCTTGATGAGACTTGGTGCGTTGACAATGAGCAAGATCTAGAGGGTGAAATTTGAAACATCTTTGAGGACAACATGTATGAAAATATCTTGATTTGTAAAATTTGAAAGTTCGCAATTCCGGTGGCGGTAGTTGTTTTGTTTTACATTTGCAATAACAAGATCCGAAGAATTCACATTTAGTACAAGCTAACCCATCCACCATCATTGGTCCTAAATCTGTACACTGTTGTTCACAACAGTAACGAGGTTTGTACTTGTATTTTTGCTCTTCCATGTTGACGCTGCGGAGTCTAGTGAAAGAATAAGATTGTATAGTGATGAATAGCGAGTTTTATGTACTATGAAAAGTGGTAGGGGTAATTTCAAGGTCATCCAAATGGAGTTTTAAAAAATTATACCTTACAAGTGTAAGGATTATTGAAATTTAGGAAGTTTGTTTCTGTTTGTTTTCTTCAGACTTTTTTTCTCTCTCTGCCTTAGCCATAGCAATAAGTTCTTCTGTTGATAGTGGATGTACTTCAGGAAATTTTAAAATTAATTTAGCTTGATATCCTTCTTTAGTTAATACATCTAAATCTTGAGTCATTTGTTCAACAGTGTTATAATCCTTTCCATAGATTTTCCCATCAAGTTCAATCATCATTCTGTATAACATTTTGTAGAATAGATCTTGTTGTGGCGAGAGCTGAGAAGCGAATGATTATTTATCAAACTGTTACATCCTTTTTATGAACTTGACATTGATCATGTGATTCCTTAGTTGTAATTTTATTTATTAAAAGTTATTCAACATTGGTAATACTTCTGGAACTTGACGTTATGTTGACCAGTTGGCGATGAAGAAGTTGTAGGTTGTGTAGAAAAAAATATTTCATCATCGCAATATTTTGTTTTAGTGAACATCCTTGTATTAGTAGCACTAACATCAACAGTTAAGTGATAACCACCGGTAAGTAAAACTCGCATTTCGTTAGTTAAATCTTCAAGTTGTTCAAAAGTAGTTATGGTGTTGGTATCATAAGATGCACACTTAACCTTTAGGGACATGTTGAAGTTTTGTATTTAGTGATAGAGAGTGAGATGTGTACGGTACGAAAGGTAGTCGTAGACTGATGAATTTAACAAGTTGATTTTCACTTTTATTATCACACAAAATTGGGTCAAGGTCATCCCATGGAATTTTTAAAAAAAGCAACATATTGTAATGTACAAACACATTACAATATGTTGCTTTTTTTATTTTTTTTTTAGGTTTATATCATATTTATTGAGAAACATATACAAAGAAATATTTACAATCTTATGTACAAACTAATCAGTAGTAGGTGTTACATGAATTGTAAGTTCAGTAGAGTTGTTTCCACTTGGTCCATGTGATACCAAATAGAGTGCGCCGGGTTGAATTATACGAAGATCTTCATTTTGTATTAGTTGTACGAAGCGCTTTGGTAGGAAGATTTGAAATTTTGCTTCATCACCAATTGTATAAGGTGCCTCGCTTAATGTGCAATTTATAGCATCACCTACTGAAGTTTCCATCTTCTTTATTGTATGAATGATGTAGTGTTTTTCTTCTTTCAGCTCGGAACATTTCTTTGTAGGTAGGATTGTTGATTTTGAATGAGCGTTGAATTGTTCAACTAAATTTTGAAGTAAGTTGTTTGATGCCATCTTAATGTTTTTGCTGATGCTAATCTTCTTGTTAATAAGAATATCCGTTGGAGATGTTGTCTCTTCGGAGGTTCGAGTAATACTCATGCTGTGTCATGGTAGCGCTCTCACTTTTATTATCGAGACTACCCCCACCACTGACACTACCCCCACCACTGATGCTACCCCCACCACTTTGTTGAAGGAAATTATTCAAGCGGTAGGCATTCTTCAAAGCACACTGTGACCTTCGATGTTTAAAACTTTTTGATGAAATACAAAGTTCATTAAAGTAGCATTGGAAATCTCTATCTATTATTGCATTTATCACTTCATTGCTTGTAAATGATTGTATCCAATTTGCTTTTTCCAATCCTCTTGTGTAGATAGTTTTAAACTCTTTACAATAATGATTCATAATATGCGGCATCATGTTATAATGAATAAAACCTTCATCCCATTTTAAGTTATGAAAATGTTTGTTTAACCATTTGTTTGTAACTTTCGCTTTAGTTGTTAGTTTATTGAATGGAAATGGAGGTTTGAACAAGTAATGATAAATTACAGATGTGTTCATATCCAAAATTACTAATTCTTTAATAATGAAATTTCCATCATTCCCTCGAAAAGCTTGAAATTCAATTATACCTCTTTTAACTTCCATTAACTGTGATGCAGTAGAAAACGAAACCCGTTTGTTCATGATGAAGTCTCATCCACAACTGACTGTTATTACAAACACGATTGTTCTTCTTTTATTTCTTGTGCTTCTTCGTTTATATTAAAATTGGTGTGATAGTTGTTTAATTGTCTCCACATATCCACTTCTTGAGGTATTCGATTAAAAATTGAAGTATCCACAGGACCATATAAAATTGGAATGAATGGTTGTCTGTCTAATGTATCGATTAGATAATCTTTAATTATTGTACTTGAAAATACTAGTTGTTTTAAGTATCTAGTGACAGGACCGGTAGTACAACTTAAAGTGTAAAATTCTTCTTTAGTGAAATGTAATTTTACATCATGTCTAGTTAAATCTTTGAAGCGAACAACTTGTCCCCCACGATGTTTGATTATATCAACTTCAATATTTGATTCTAATAAACTTAATCTTGTTCTTTTTCCAAATGTGTTGTTAGTTAAATAACATTCCAAAAGATGTAAATGTTTCATTAGAGAATCCCAAGAAGTTTCAGTAAAGATAACCATTTTACTTCCTTGATTTAACATAACAATTGGTGAATAATCCAATGATTTTACAATTCAAACAGATATACTTTTTGTCATGCATGAAGAAATAGGGTAGAAAATTCGAAGAAATACTTCTGTTAAAATATTTGTTGTAATGTTAACTTCAACCTTTTTTCTTTTTACTTCTTTTTCATCTTCTCCTTCTTCTTCTTTCTTCTTATGTTTGTTAAACTTGAGGAATTCATCCATTTCTTGTTCAACTTGCTTTTCTATATCAGAACTATTTTCATCCATTAGAGGTGTATTTTCTTCTCCATTAGTAGAATTCATCTTGCGAACGATGTTTCCCATACGACGGTTGAAGATAGAATGAAGTTTCTACTAGTTAATTTCCTGCTTTTATATTTTTTGTAAAATTCTTGAAATTTATACAATTACATAATTGTTTATTTTCAACTTGTATTTTATAAACAAAATTCTAACCTTAAAAATTGAGGAAGATAATTCTAACCTCAATATTTTGCAGTAGTTGTACTAATATTTTAAAGTACATTTTTCACTATTCCGGTCAGTGGTGTGTAAGTAACTATTTTATCATGTAGAATTAGACAGTATGCCGAAGTTCCATCCGCTACTGGTTCTTCAAATTCCATTTCAATTTTTATATCCACACTTGATGATTTTACTGATTCATTTTGTTTTGAACAATCGATTACAATTATTGGAGCTTTGGAATAATACTGATCAGGTGATAATAGTGGTGTATTAGTCTTTCCATAATATGATGATTGAAATCTTGCATACATATCATATAAAATGGAAAAACGTTTTTTGCTAAACATGACATTTAAATTGTCATATGGAAAGAATTGAGAGTTTAAGAAAACTTTACAATTCTTTATTTTACAGTGATCAAATTGACCAGCATTTGCAGTAATAACATCTTTTCGCTTAGTTTGAAAACCGAGTATTATGTACCTTGCACGTTCCAAGTAAGTTGATGTTTTGACGGTCCAGGTTTGTCGTTCTGTTTGAGGTAATGTAGGGTATTCATGAAATTCCCAACTTCGGAATGGCATTACAATGTCACGGTCAGATTTTAACTTTCTTAACAATACGATTCTATGTTCATCAGCCAATTTTACATGAGGTACTCTCCAAACAACTTTATCCAATTGTAGTTGCCATTCCAGTTTATCTTCCGTAGTTGCAGGGTCTGCAAGTATTAAGTCCTTATTAGTTGAAGATCTGAGTAATACTAATTCTTGTTTAACATTTATTATAACCCTTTTGTAATCTTCAGCAAATCCTAAAAGCAATCGTAAAGGTACATGAAAATCAAAATGACCGTTGGAAGCAGGTGTTATAGTGTCTTTATCGGGAGCAACCCATCCGGCGGTGACTATTGAATTCTTCTCATGTGGTGTTAATGATGTTAATCCTTTTAATGTAGTTGTTATACCAACCTTTTTTGTTGAATCAACTGTCACCCCTGATATCTCATATCTTATTTCATCAAAAAGATATGCCATTGGGTTATTTATAAAAGGAACTGTTGAAGCAGTTTTTCCATCCAATTTTAATACCCTTCCTTCGATGTACAAATAACTTTCACATGGTAATGTGTAAATATCTTGTTGTTGAATGGGAATTCTTATTTCATCATTATTGTTTAATTTTGATGAAGTGTAAGGGTTGTGTGTGTGATATTCCTTCTCCCATAGTGTTTCGTCGAATGTCGGTCCTTGAGATATATCCAGGATATCCATCGTTGTTAAGTTTTAATCCAATCTTTTGTAGAAAACGAATGTTGTCTGATGTTAACTCTTCCAATGTCGAGGAGCTACTGAGCTCCCGACTCTTCTGTTGTGGTTTAAATGATAATCCCATGTTGATTTTTATGTCGCTGCTCTGATGTGTATTCGTATAGTAATTGTTTCTCCTCTAAAGTCAACACTATGACCGTCTTGATCCAATATGTTCAGTACGATGTCTGAAATGAAACTGGTGTTTAACGGTAGGTATATCAAGTTTTGTGGCTTCTCAACAATTTTAAAACCTGGAGCAACTGTTGGATAAAATGTATGTAAGATATGCTGATTTACTCCTTCTCTATATGATCCATGTATAATATTACATGTTACATCAATACTATTTACTTTTAATATTGTAACAGTTGTATTACCTGAATGAGTAGTTCCAGGAGTTAAGATTTTCTTTTTTGTATCTGTAAATCCAAGTAAACTGCCAATAGAGTTTTTCATTCCGACATCTATATAATATTTTGAAGTTATTTCTGCTTTTAAAGTATTATTATTTCCTTTGATTGTGATATTATCTTCTCCGAGTTTTTTCTGCAATAATTGGTTTATATCATCAATTTCATAAGCTCCAGTAGGAAATGTAATTATTTTCAATTCTGAGTATTTTCCTGCAGCATCCTTAGTTTCATAATAATGTAGTAAATTGTTTTTTCCTTCTGTAACATTAGGAATTGAATTGTAGGTAGTCAAATCAAGTAATGCCGCTTCCCATAATCTTTCCTTGGATAAACGCAATGCTGGGAATAGAGTACTTTTTAATGTGGATGAATTTCCACTCAGTGACACTGTATACGATGACATCTTAAAGGTGACTGACACTTTTCGCTAGAAACTCCAAACATAAATGTCCACATATTTCAGTATTGTTAGGTTGTTCTCTTTTGTAATTGTAAAAAATGTTTTTGGAGTTTTGAAAATAATGTTGAAGTTCTTTAGGCGGTGGTAGATTGCCAAAACTGTCAAAGTAGTAAATGGTTTGTCCGAGCTTTTTATAGCATACCCAATGAGTGCCTGGACCATAGGTGGAATCCAAATTTACTATTCCAGTTTCATTTTTCCATATTTTAGTTGGTAATGCATCTTTCATAAAAACTCCTCGAAAGAATGGTATTTTCAAACATTTTACATAATCATTTAACTGATGATTAGTTAAGGCTTTATTTGGAATTATCAATTGATTTTTTTTTATTTAGTACACACGGTACGGTCTTAGGTATAAACCTGCTCCGTTTTTTACCATTGACCAAACAGAAGCCTTTTTTACTTTTGCTTTACGAGTTTTACGACGTCTCTTTCTAATATTTCCACCTTTTTTGGGAGCTCTTCTTTTTGCAGGTCTTCCTCTGCGACGTCGTCTTCCACCACCAAACTTAGCTTTTGTCTTCATGGCTGTTGTTACTGCCCAAGCCGCTGCTTTTTCTGCAATACTTGCGTCACTTGATTTTACTCTTTGCCAAGCTTTTTCTGCTAGAATTTTATCTGCTATTGATCTATTTGTTGAATCTTTAAACTTTGAATATGCTATATCGTGTTGTTTGCAAGCTTGATCTAATCTATTAATTCCAGGATCTCCTCTTGCTAAACGTTTTGCCAACTTAGTTCCAGGTCCACAATATTGATAACCTCCAGGAATATGTAATTCGTATGGTAAAGCGTCTATTGCTCGATTTACAACAGCACCAATAGGTATCCGTCTAAGCAGGGATAACGCAGTTGAAGTTATACCACGTCCTCTCTTGTTGCTGTCTTGATGATGACTGAGTGATACGGCCTTCATTATGTAGTCTTATATAAACTGGTGTGTTTACTCCACAAGATACATTACATAAATGAATAAGTTATGTATAATTTTTTATATTTAAACACTTAGTTATTCAAATTAATTATATATTGATTTATAATTCTATTTTTAATCCAAGCTTCCCGTTCATCGGGTTGAATTATCACATGACTCGTTGTACTAGCTATATGATTGTGGGTATCAATAAGTAAATTTCCTACTATTCTTATTAAACAATCTAAATTTACAGCATCTTTTGGATGTTGAGGATCTTGTAACTGCATAATACGTTTATCATTACATGTGTAAGCGGTCGAATCACTTTTTGATGTTGTTATGACTTGTCCAATAGTAGCAGCATCATTGAAAACTTCACCTGGTGAAACATTAATTATTTTCTTCATCTTAGCATCAAATTTAGTTCCATTGCGTTTATCCCAAATTATTGTTTGTTTCACTGTGACACAATCATCTTCTTCATAACCAGGTATTATATTTTTTATTCTTCTATTATGACCTTCGTATGTACCTAATAAAGGACCTTTCGCAATTAATGTTTGTGCCATTATAGGTACATCCGAACTTTTTTCACCAAGTCTTACGTGTGTTATTTTTTTACCTCCCGCATCCCATTCATTATTACTTTCTTGCATTAAATTAAACTTTTCATTTCCATGTATGAATGTATTTCCTCGCTTTAGCACGGCATCTTCATGTTTTACAAAATTCGATGTTTCCTTTTTTAATTCTTTATATAATTGTTCCATAGTAACAGCAACTTTTGGTTGAGAACCAAACTTTACATTCGTCAATGTTTTACCATGACAATCGATTCCATTAACATCTTGTAAAATACAGTTGTCCTTGATGTATTTTAGGTTTACAGCATCACCGTCTTCCTTTGGGTATCCAATGTCATTTATAATAAATTTATAAAAAGAAAATCCATGTTCAGTTTTTTCCGGTATTATAGAATGTAAATATTCTTTATTAACTGAATCCTTATTATTTTTGGGATTTCCCACATTGGTTATTCTATAATTTCCAGCATCATATGTTTGTCCATCTTTTAAGTTGTTACCCCATTGCAATTTTAAAGTATTTGAAAGTTCAGATAATAAGTATTCTTTAGTAATTGCATCAGAATCTTCAGTTGGTTTACCAACATTAATTAATCTATGTGATTTAACATCGTAAGTATTCTTATGTAATTTCAATGATGTTGAAGTAGCTTCTTTTACTGTCTTTAAATTTGCTCCATCGGTATCTTCTTCTGGATCTTTAACTAATTTTAGTCGTTTATTATTTATGTTATAGTCACCTCCAGGTGTTTGCGGTAATCCGCTTCTTTTTCTGTCTTCTCCAACTTGCACTCCTAATGCGGAGTAGCGTCCGAACTTGTCGACGCTCATGTTAGAACTGATACATCTTACACTTGCAACTTCTTTATATTCGCGGACAATTATACGACTATGCCGCGATTTTTAAGTTCATCAACTAGAGCCACCCATTCATTATTTAAACCAGTATGACCAGCTTCCATAGCTTCATGCAATAGTCTCATTCTGTCAACTAATTTATTGATGTCGTTGTAGTAGATAACATTTGTATTGTATAGATTTTTCATTAATCCTTTACCAGATGTTGAAGTATCTCCTTTACTCTTTTTACCATGTTGTTCAAAAAGTGATAAATCCATAAGTGATAAAGATTTTCTTTTTAATGGTTGTCTCACAGCCGGTGTGGTACGTAATGTTGGTAATTTTCGTGGGGGAAACAATTTTTTTATAACAATATTATATTTTGTTGCACGTGAACGATTAATCATTGCATCCTTTGAGTAGTTTCTTTTATGAGCGTTAGTATTTTGTAAAATTTCTTTAAAAGTATTTAAATCTTTTGCCGAATATTTTATTGGTATATTTTTAAAAATTAATTCATATAATCCTTTTGTTCCTTTATATCTATGATCACCAATAATGATATAATCATCTTGAGTTACTTCAAGCTTAGAGTTACCAATTTTCAATTCATTTCCATCGATTCTTGCTCCATATACATGTGATTTACTTAAATTTGGATTTGATTTCATGTCATGTAGCATTTTCATTATATATTTTCGTCCAAGAGGTCCATGTTGTAATATATCACTACTCAATTGAGTTAAATTTGGAATAGATTGTTCTGCTTCAGGTATTGGCTGTTCTTCCTTTTCAACAATTGATTCTTCTTCTTTTGTTTCTTCTTGCTCACTAGCACTTGTATATGAATCATCATCATCTTCTTTTTTTAATGCTTGTACTTCTTGTTTAGAAACCGGTAGTAAAACATCTCCTTCATAACGAGGTTTACCAATAGTTTCTGATATTTGTTTTAAAGGTTCCGTGATAGGTTTAAATGTATTCTCTAAAAATTCTTCTCTTTCACTTAAACCCATCCTTAATGCACGATTCTTTATCCTAATAGAATCACTGAGTGATTTTATTTCTTTTAATAGTTTTTCTTGATTCACCATGTTTACACTGTGAAGTTCAACGTGTAACTAGATGTAGCATTGGTAGTTCAACGCATAAATATAAATTTATCCAACCCTATACGATATCTACCATTTTTAATATCTTCTTCTTTCATAATAACGAGAAATCCATATTTTTCATTCCATGCTTTACCACACATTTCTTTAAATTTGTCAAATGGCATATCCGCATTAACATGATCATTATATATATGCTTTAAATTTGTCTCATCTTGCTTAAAGATGATCAACATATTTGCATTGTCTCTTATAAGCTGTTTTGGAATTTTACTGTATGTTTGACCAATATAAATGCTATCAATATTATGAGTCTTCCCATAGCAAAATAGTTTCTTATAGTATCGTGATTTTCACAAGAAACATCGTCAAATATAAAAATGGAAAATGGTTTTGCTTCATTTGGTTGCATGATTGTTTCACTAGCATTAAACTTGTAGAAATTCACTTCAGGTACATTTGCAAGTATTTTATCTAATAATTGATATTTTGGTTGTTGCAATGATTTTGAAAAAATATATATATTGTTGAAGCGTAAACCTTTAGGATTAGTTATAAGGTTAAAGACAACATTAGTTTTTACACAATTTGAAGGACCAGTTATTAAACATCTTATCGTATTTGGTAATAATTCACCATGTTTACTATGATTTAACTTATTATTGTCAACCGTCAATTCATCAATATTATTAATATTAAATCGATCTTTTTGTTGTACAATCTCCATCTTGTTTAAAGGTTAAACACATAATGAGCTATTAAATAACTATACCAAGTCTTTTGAAGGAATCCAAGAGTCTTCACTTTTATCAAATCCTAACCACCTAACTTTAACCATATCCTTTTTCCTTTGTAAAATTTTTTCAACAAGATATACATCACCAACTGTTGATTTTAACAACTCATGTCCATAGAATCCACCTTGAAGTAATTCACCCTTATTATCCTTTAAAATGTAAGTTTCAGGTATAGTTGGTTGCACTTTATAAATTGTAAATACTTCATTAGTCCAATTTGGCAGATATCTTTTACTAAATACACCTTTGTATTTGCTTATACGAACTTTATCATTAACCTTAAACTTTTTTGGTTGTAACTTTTCTATTTTTGGTGTTGTATTATTTTTGATGCGTTGTAATACAATTTTAGCATTAGCACTGTTTACTTGGATAGGTTTCATTCCGATGGTACGATGATATTTGTTGTTATATTCTTTTATAAGTTGTGGTAATATGTCATACAACACATATGATCCTCGTTTTGAAAATTGTTTATACATTGCTCCTTTTAATGTTCTATTGAATCTTTCAATTATTGAAGCTTTAACTTCAGAATTTGTAGAATAATGATTTATTTTATATTTTTTCATCAAAGCTCCAAAATCTTTATTAAAATATTCTTTTCCATCGTCCGTTTGTAAATGTTTAATTTTAAATTTATTTCTTTGTATTGTTGTTTCCATAGCTTTGGTAACACTTTTACCAGTCTTGTCCTTCAACGGTAAAGCATCAGCTATTTTAGTAAAACAGTCTATAATTGTTAAAATATATTTAAATCCTTTGTTTACTTTACTGTGTGGTATCATTTCAATGAGATCAGCTTGGTAAAGATCATTCATTCCTTTAATGATTGTACTTCTTCTTGGAAATCTTCTTCTTGCTGGTTTATGTAGTTCATTTACAATCTTATCCTTTACACTTTCCATCTTAAAGTGTTGCTTGTACACCGTTTGTAGAAATACTGATCTATACAATGGTTTATTCTCTTATATATAGTTGAAATATGGGTCAAGGTCATTTTATATTAGTGTAAAAAAGAGGGAACATGGCATTGGGCTTGCCATGTTCCCTCTTTTTTACGGAAAGGAAAAAGGAAGATGGTAAAGGACGAAGAATAGGTTTACTGGTCGATAGGGTTTAAGGAATAGTGGCCAAATGGTAGAGTATTAATTTTATCTTCTAAAATATGTCGCTTGTCGTCTTTGTAGCTTAATGCCCACTTTGTTTGTTTGACACTAAAAAGTCGGTGGTTATAACTTCTAATAGTGTTAAATGTTGCAGTTGTTTCAACATTTTCAAACAAACATCTTTTATAATGTTGAAACTGTACGTTCTTCTTTAGGAAAGATGTCTTTATTCCTTTAGCTTTCTTTGTGACTTGATGTTCGTTCCTTTCATTTATGTACAGTTGAAATGAATACAGTTTAGACATTAATGCTACAATTTCCATCATCGGCACACCATTTGTTTCATCTTTAAATTTTCCCAATACTTTTTTGTTTTTGTCATAGTCGTAATTTGGATGGTCCTTAGGATAATCGGAAAAATCAAAATCATCTTTATATACAAAGGTCCGTAAATCCTCATACATGTCATTTGTTTTAATCCAGTAAATAAGTGCATCCGTATCCATATATGCAATACCAATGTTATCTCTTCCATAATAATTAACCATCTTCTTATAATGAAACTCGTACATGTGTGTTTTAGAAATATCCAATATTGACATTCCAAGATATAAAGGACGATCCAATACAACTGATTTTTTGTTCATAGAAATAACGACAAGATTTTCATTTATAATTACAGATGAACCAAAGTTTGGTTGTTGCACTAATTTCTGTAATTTTACTGGATCAGTTACTAATTTAATATCCTTATGTTTCCTTTTGTTTTCTAAAGTCTTGCCAAATATTGCATTGTTCATCAGTTTGAAGAAATCTTTTTGAAAACTTGATGTAGCAGCAGCTCTTCTTCTTGTGTTGTTGTCGATGTACGGTTTCAGCCAACAAGATTGAGAGAATTGTAGTATTCGATTAATTTTTGTAATTTTTAATCCCAAGTCTAAAGCCTGTTGTATCATCCAATAATGTCCAACATACCTAGACTTATTGTTTAAAGTCATTAATAATTTTGGCCATCTTCCAGTAGGGGAAATTTCAGTCTTTGGAAGAAGTGGTAAATCGTAATGATGATCATGAAGATGTTCAGGATATTCAAAATCGACGTCAAAAATGTAACCAGTTTCACCATGCTTTGGTATATCCATTATGTTTCCAATTGATTCTGGATCTATCCATTTAAAATTATCATATGGAAGGGGATTTGACATTGCCCATCCGTATAAGTTATTTGCATCAAAATAACCTAGGAATGTTGTTGGTTTTGATGCATCATAATCGGGCAGATACTTATTTTAGCCTTAACATGTCTGGTTACACTTTGTGTCAATCCCCCTCGAACTCCTGATTCTAACATTAAAACCATATCTATATCAGTAAGAAGTTGTAATTTACAATTTGTTTCTTTCAACATGGCTTGCCATGCTAGTCCAGGTGAAGTGTATGAATGAAGAGGGTCCAATCCATATGCTGCAAAACATGTATTTCTAAATTCTTCCATTATATCACATAATAAAGTTACATCTAATTTAACATAAAAATCTGAATATTCTCCCAATGTTGTAAATCCTAATTCATTCCATACTTTACATGCATGATCATAATCCTCTTGAGATATGTCCATGTCATATAGTTTACTTTTAAATTCTTCTTTTGGCGGAAGTGATGTTTCATTAAACTTTTCTAAACTGTCTATATAATCATATGGGAAAACACCTTTCCGAAGTACGAGATCCAGTTTGTCATTACTTACAATCTTCTTTGTTTCAATAAAATCTTGTTTCCTTAAATTTTCAGAAAGTTTAGACAAACTCGACGGCATAAATCGGTAGGAGTCTAAGAATCTTAATTTGACATTTCCAACTGTTTTAGAGAAACTTATAAATTTTTCTGAAGTTTCAGCCAACACATCTATTGAACCATCGTCTCTTCCTAATTCAGGTATTATAAAATGAGCATCATACCCACTGAGGTTATGCAGAACCACAGGAATAAATAGTGGTAAACGATAGCTCAAATTACATTTATTACAAGCAGCACCCCTGTAATAACCTGTAAGGTGGTCATGATCTTTAACTTTATAATTGTCAATGGTAAATTCATTTTTACATAAGAAACAATGAGTTGCATTTTCATGTTGAATTTCCTCTTCTTCCTCCATCGGTTTCATTGGTATGATATTTGTATATAATCTTTGTACATTTTCAGCTATTAAATATAAATGGTCAAGAAATATTGTTTCCACATTTTCACCACGATATACTAGAGGTTCTGAAGTTAATCCATATTGGTTTAAATGTTCTTCTGATAATGTTGATTTAACCATTAAACAAAAACTATTTGGTTTATGCATTTGATATTTGACACTTTTTCTAGCTTCACAATTTTCATCTTCTATAGAAATTAGTGTTGATTCAAAATCCGCATATACAACTATAGGGATACGATATTGATGATGAAATTTTTGAAATGTAACAAATGCTCTGCTTTCTGAAGGTAAAATAATTTTTGCTTCATAATTATTGTTACATAATCTTTTGTGCTCTTGTAACCATTCCATTCCTTGTCTTCCTTCTCGTTGGAAATTAAAACATCTTTTGCAGATCAGCTTTTTGTTTCGATTTTTTGAAAGTTGTTTATTAACAAGAGAGTCAAATTTCTTTATATACACATAATGAGATACATCTCCTTGTGTTAGTAGTAGTAAATCTGTATGATCTGCTAGCTCTTCTTTAGCAATACGTAAAGGATAAACTTTATTTGAACTATCTAATCCAAAAACATTAATAGATGTGCCGGGATTTTTCTTCTCAAATTTTGATATATCTTTTAGTGATACAGGATAACTAATTCCTTGAAAGTTATATCTATATCTTTGATTTTCATAGTGCTGGTTTGGTTCATTACAATGATTTGGTACAAATTTACATGTCATCGCATATCTAAAACATTCGTTATCTTGATTTTTCACATTAACACATGATCTTGTATCCTCAATTATTTTTGGTAAACGAATATAACTAGATCCCATTAGTCCATATCCATGTTTATGAACTCTTATATTTAATCCTTCAATACTTATAAGACTCCACCCTGATCCTCGTCCTTCATGTTCCTGAATTTTAGTTAATATTTCTTCTATACATTTTTCAACTATTGAATCAATGTCTGAACTTCCTATGATAGTTTGATTTTTAGTTATAAATCCTCTTGGTGATAATTCTTCTTGTACATTTATAAACATAGCTTCTAGTAGTAATCCAAATTTGAGAAAATTTAATCTTTTTAATTCTTCTTTTAAAGTTCTACTGATGATTGGTTTTGCTTCTCTAATAAATTCTTCTAAGTTTAAATCTTCATTTTGAATCTTATGATGCATTACTACCTTTCCGGGTAAAGCTGATACTTGTAAATTTGGTAAAGTTGTTGTAGGTCTTGCTGTTATTTCATTTTGTTCTTCTTGTTCTTCTTGTTCTTCTATGTTGTTGTGAATTAGTTCCTTATGTATTTCTAACAGAATATCATCATTAAACGATTCCAAACATTTATCGCAATGATACATGTTTGGTGGTGTTCACTCTTCAAAATTTCGCCAAGAAATGAAATGAGCTCTCCCTTTCCTTCTTTTATAATAGTTCCCCCACTACTATTTCATCTTCTTCTTCTTCACTTTCAGAAGAAAACAAACGTCTTGGACAAAATATTAATCTTCTACTAACAGATTCTTCATTAGTATTCTCTATATGAATTGGAGTTTCAATATGTATTTCTTCATATTCAAATGATGACGAAGACTCTGATATTACTACATCCATATCCAAATTTTCATTCTCCACATCATTGGCATTTTCTTCTTCTGATGTTGTTACATCCACATCCATATCATTTATAGTTTCTACTTCTGAAGTTTCGCTATTATTTTCATCTTCTTCCATATTTAAATCCTCTAATTGAATTTTATACAATATTTCAATCATAGATTTCCTTGGATAATCGGTGTTGTCCACAGGAGCCATTTCCAGTAAATGAGGAATAACTATTTTTGATCCGGCTTATATGATATTTTGCTAAGTATGTCAAGGTCATTTTTGAGTAAGCGAGAACTGGGAATAGATCACTAAGCAGCATGATGATTCATTACTACAAAGTGATCTATTCCCCATTCTCTAAGAAGTGTCCAATCAATAACCAAAGTCCAAGTTCATTTTTTTTTGTTTTGTTTAATTTAAGTCTTTTACATCTTCTTCTTTTATTACACAATTTATAGGTTCACTGTTTGATGTTTCAATATGTTGTTTTATCTTGTGCTCCAGCTCTTCTATTCTTGCTTCCTTTATCATTAATTCCGATTGTAAGTAACTGATGTAATCAGCCGCCATGTCTACCGTTCTTGATCTTATTTCTCCTAACTTAACACCAGGAATCAATCTCTGTAGTTTGTAAAATCTCAACCTTATTCTTGACTCTCTTACTTTAGCCATTTCTCGAAATCTTTGCTTTCTATCTTCTTCTTTGCTTGTGGTCAAGTCCATACTTCTGACAAGTTTACTTTCAGAGTGATTCCTCTATAGTAGGCTTGTCCTTTATACACTTTCCCCCACCATTTTCAATTTCCCCCACCCTACTAATGTAGGTCAAGGTCATCCAATATAACGCGAGAACGAGGAATAGAGCACTAAGTGGCATGTTAGTCCATTACCACAAAGTGATCTATTCCTCGCTCTCTATTCTACATCTACTTTTTTTTCATTTTACTATTTTATTATTTTTTTTTTTGTTTTTCTTGGGGGGAATGAGTGTTTACTTTTTACAATGTTCATTCTTCTTCTCCAACTTTTCAATTCTTTCTAACAATTCCAACAAATATGCATTGGTTGCTTGCAAAGTTTGTATTCTAGTACATCCCACTTTAATAGAGGGAACTGTTAACTGTAATTTTGTAAATTCTATCCTTTCTTTCTTGCATCTTTCTCTCATGTATGTGTTTTTCCTGATTCTTCCTGATTGAGCTGATATTAACTTATTACAATCCGAATGGGGTTTTGATACTTAAAATACTGATGTTCAAAAATTAGTTGATGTTGTTGGCTGTTGATTTTCATAGAAATTTTGTGTTGAAGTAGTAGTTTGCTGATTTCCATAACAATTTATACTTGAAGTGGCCGGTTGCTGATTTTCATACCAAATTGAACTTGAAGTACTAGGCAGCTGATTTTCATACCAATTTGAATTTGAAGTGCTAGGCTGATGATTTTCATAACAATTTGAACTTGAAGTATTTGGTTGATAATTTTGATGCCAATCTACAGATGCCAATACAGGTGTTGTGGAAGGGTGTTGTGGAAGGATATTTGAAATTGTAGTCGATTAAATTCCATCTTCATATCTTCTCGGTCTCGTTTGTCCTTTTCTTGTTTTTTCAATCTTTGTTTTTCCCTGTAGGAAGAAGTCGGAACACAAGGTACATGATGAAACATTTTGATCAACAATTTCTCAAAGAATGAACTTCTACACAGATAATCAACATATTTATCCACATTTCCCCACCAACTTTAAGCCAGTAGTGGGGAGACGGCAGTGGTAGGGAGAGTTATGTTAATGTAATGGTTACTTCTACCGTTACACTTGCTCCATTCTGAAAGAGATATTTGTAATATGGTTCGGGATACTGTTCTCTTTCAGATCCCGCATGTTCTTGAATAAAGTTGAAAGCCAATTTTTTTAAATAATCATTGTGAAATACTTCCCTCACACAAACAAGAATTTTTTCTTCCAAAAATTTGACTTGAACTAATGGTATTTTGCTTACATCGTCCTTGTCCATGATGGGTAGCTTGTAGGTAAAAGTATTAGGTGGTAGTTTTTGTGGTTTATCCAGTAGAGAACAAAATTTCTTGTACAATTTCTCCTCAATGTCTGGAAAACGATGTATATCAAACAGATTGTAGTATGAAGGATCAAAAGGTATTTTACGAAACATCTTCGGTCACTAGTCTCTTTAAGACTGATCTCCTGCACAAATATTTAACACATTTATAAACATTCCCCCACCAACTTTTAACTTGTGGTGGGGATATTTTCCCCCCACTACTTCTTCAAAATAGTGGGGGTACCTTAGTCCAATTCAGATTCAGATTCAGAAGACAGTAAAGGTGATATGGGTGATTCCAATGATGAATCCAATATAAATATTTCAATAGCTTCCTTAATTATATCTTCATCACTATCGTTTATCATTTCTTCAAATAGTTCTTGTTCAATCTGTACCATTTCTTCCTCTTCCATCATAGAATCATTATCAGTTTCGTCATAATTTTCCTCTATGTTTTCTTCCTGTATTTCATTTGTGCTTTCAAAAACATCTTTAACTTGAGAATAATTAATAAATGGAGTATCTCTAGACAACATGTTTCTTTACTACTTCTTTTACTTCAAATAACAAACTATGCATCGCTTACTTAGTCTTATATATACTCCTACCCCCACTATTTTTGCAAAACCAAGGAATAGGAGGGGGTTTATATCTATTCTTCTCTATCTAGGTTATATTTCATTGCTGTCACATCTACTATAATTTTCTGCTCTTCAACTTTATTGCGAATAAAAATTGTCCAAGGAAATAGTTCATTAATATTGTTAATTGTTACTTTTATACTATACAAAATTTCAAAATGTTCTACTAATGAAACAAAAACTATAACTCCTAGCTCATTGTTTGCCATAATTTTTTCTTCAATTTTCATCCGTAAGTTTGTTATCAAACTCCATATATTAATATCATTGGCTATAAAACCATCAATTCTGGTAAGCATCTTCATGCCGCAAGGTGTAGGTACAGACTAGAAACTTGGAGGTTCATAGCCCGCCTTTTTATTAATTTTAAAAATGGGGAGGGGGAAGGAATAAGGATTGGGAAGGGATAGGGTGTAGGGTGGGGGAAAGGTAATTTTTGTTATTACACTACTTGTGCAAGAAAATAGCCACCAGTGTCCACACCTTGTTCATAGCACTCCATCATAGATTGTGCCCACTGCAACATGCGGTCTCTGTCATTTGGTGTGACAAGTAAAGAATGACTATCACCATACAATATAAAAGAGTCAATTCGTATATAACATCCTAAATGGTGTAAGGTGTCATATTTTAGGAGGGGTAAATAACGTGTCTATGTAAACAAACGCTCAAGACTCACCCAGAATAAATCACATATTACAAACTAGAACACAGGATAGGCTGGGCTATAGGCTAGGTTAGGCCTACGTCGTTCCTCAACCCAGCCCTAGGACCGGCATCATCACATTTTATTGAACATCACAGATTTCACTATAACTAATCACCATTACTGTTGACAACAAATGGCCTTCATTAAATACACTTGAATACTTTTATTTCGACCATAATCTACGTAAATAACTGACGAAACCCGAACCAACTTTAACGACCAAAACATAAACATAACCTCAAAGAGCGTTTGTTGAGACGAGACCCGGCGGACGTTAGTGACGTTGGAACTTCTTCTTCTTCTTCACGTCAGCTGGTGAGCCCGGGGTTTTTTTTTTGTCAAACGCCGGAAGTTGTAGACGACGATATTTTAACCAGCTGATTCCTCCGACCGTGGTGGGGGAAGGAAAGCTCTGACCTCGTGTGGAAAGATTATTCTTCTACCGACTACGAGACGAGTAGCACGACGAGCTCCGTACCCATTATTTCGCCTTCTCCCCGGTACGTTCTATCCGGTTAGAATATTAGTTTTCGTTTCTATTTCTTTTCCACGTTCATTAAAATACGTTTTTCTAAATTACCAGACCGATAGTACCATTTCATTTCGTTTTCTTCATAGTTTATTTTAATTTAATCCTTCACCGGCTAACCTGTCACGGTTTGTCCGGAACGGCCATCCACCGAAGTTAGATTTACATTTTCATCACGTTTCTCAGTTAAGCTTGGTTTAATCATTTTAGTTTCCAACACCCAAAAGACGTTATTCGTATTTTCTCCAAATTATCGTTTGTTAATTTTCATCTTCAGGCAGACACTAATGCCTGCGTCTTCTGGCGACTGCCTAGTGTAACTCAAGTATATTATTCTTATATTTGGGTGAGGCCTACGGAATTATTTAACCGCGAACGATAATTAATTAATTAAACCTTCTAAATCTTTAGTTTACGTAAATTAAAAATCTTTTACGAGGGCAAGGATGATCACACCCAACGCTACGAATTGATCATTTTTTTTTTCAATTACGGTTGGGTTCCGAGCCCTACGCGTTTTAATTTTATTTTCTAAATTCTAATTGGCATCGCTTAAAAAACATCATTTCTACTCCGAAATTAATCTAATCGACCCCTGGAATTTTTGTTTGCTCCGTCTGAGCATTATCCGTGGCACTTTCCCGGTGACGTATTTTCGAAGTTGGGAAACCATTCGGAACGCTATTTATTTTTCCCTTCTCCGGAATTACGTCACATTTTTGACGCCGCCGAACAGGGACTTGAGTTGCCCTATTTTTAAAACTAAAAACCTTTCATCCGAAATATCATGAAGAATTTGGAATTATTTCTACGACCCTTCAAACTTTTGTTAGCGTTCAACGTCATCGAGCGCGACAACACCGGTAGTAAGAACCCCGACAAAACCGCGAAAACGACCCCTACGACGACGACGGTCCCGACAACCGAGACAGCGACGTCGTCTGTCTTGGTGCATGGGACGATGGCGGTTACGACAGCGGCTCAAGTACAATTGCCACCGGGCAGTATGGACAAGTCCCCACTGGAAGATTCTCGTGTCGGGTGGATCCACGAGTTGAATAAATCGCAGTTGGTCGTGGAGATGGCGAAATTTAATCTCGACACGGAAGGCACCGTGGCCGAGTTGCGGAAACGGTTCTGCGATTTTTGGAAAAACCCATTTGGAGCTACCGGCTCGCTGCCATCGATAGCTCCAACTTCGGGTGCACAGATACCGACCTTTGCGGTCCATCCACCTGGTCACGACGATGATGACCGGCACGAGAATTTATCGAAACAAGCTGCGAGTTTGCCGCCACCGACCACCGCCGCCCAATGGCTAGTACCTCCCGCGCCGATAATGCACGAGCTCGCCAGCGTCCGGGAGATCTTAGGCCTTTCGCCGAACGCGGACTCGGAAGCCGTCCGTCGGACTCTAGTGTCGATTACGAGGACGGAGGCAGTCTCGGGTGATTCGTTATCACGTAACCCAGACTTCCATTTAGCCCCACCGCGTACGGCATCACGTCCTACACTCGCGCCAGATGTTACGTACAGCGAACGGTTTCGCGAGCCGACGCCCTACGCTGGCCTGCCGAGGCCAACAGTCACGACGTGCGACGAGCCGCCCCGATACTTCGTTCCGGGGTACGGTCCGCCTTACCTTCCGACCCATCCGCCATCGCACTACTACGACACTCGCTTCCCTCCAACGGTTTCCACTGCACTCAACCCTCACGTTCAGGGTGGAACCAAGGCTGCATACGACTTTCCAAAGCTTTGCAACTTGGTTCGCAAGTGGAACTTGCGGTTTGACGGGAGGAAGGACGCCATTTCCTTCCTGGAGAGATTGGAGGAGCTGATCACCGCCTACTCGATCTCTCCAGACGAAACCTTGAGGGTGATGCCGGAGCTGTTGCAAGGGATGGCGCTTCTCTGGTACCGCAACACCAAGGACCAGTGGCACTCGTTCGCCGACTTCAAACGAAGCTTCGAGGCCCAATTCCTGCCACCGGGATATCGGCACGACTTGGACCAAGAAATTCGTAAGCGGACTCAGGGTGAGAGCGAATCGATTCGCAACTACGTCACGGCGATTACAACCCTGATCCGCCGGAGCGGCACTTTCTCTGAACAAGCCAAACTCGACCTTGTCTATTGCAACATGCGCCCGGAATATAAGGTCATGGTACGTCGTGGTGACTTTAGCACTCTGGAAGGATTGATGGAGCGGGCCGAGGATTACGAGTTGTACCTGCGAAGCCGTCAAAGTTTTCGTCCGCCGCCGTCGCCTTCTCTCGCGCTGGTGACGGAAACGGCCTACGTTCACAAACGCAAGTCCGACAAGGCCTACGACAGCGCGGGCGTGGGCCAAGACACGCTTGGTAGCGTCGCCAAACCCGAGGTTCACTCCAAACCGAGAGAAACCTCGGGTGACCGACGCCAGTCACGGGTGACTTTCCGTGACAACTCGCCCCGAGGCACGTCGCCCTCCCGTCACGACCGACCGGCGAAGACCGATTACGCCCGGCGCGCCAGGTCACCCAGCCCGGCTGGGGCGCGATCGAGAACTCCAGACCGCGACGACCTGGTCTGTTGGAACTGCGACGAGACGGGCCACATGTTCCGCGAGTGCGAAAAACCAAAAGTACTAAAATGCTTTTGGTGCAAGCGGGAAGGCATCTCGACCCGCCGATGCCGTTGCAAGTCGGGAAACGGGAGCCGGACTCAGTCGCCCGGAGGTCCCCTGAGCCCGTCCCGAAACGACGCACGACCTCCGAGGAGTGGGGAAAATGGCTCGAGGCCGTGAAGGCGTTCACCGGCACCGTCGGCACAGGGGAAAACTCCAGCGACACTCGACCCTTTGCCGACGTCACGATCGAGGGCGAGACGTTTCGGGCCCTTGTCGACACCGGCTCCGTGGTCAACCTGATAGGACCTCGGGCAGAAGAGCACCTCCGCAGCAGCGGCATAAACCCCAACGTAAAGAGGGTGGAGCTGCGTATGGCCGATGGCTCTAGTTGCCGAGTCGCCGACTCCTATCGAGTTGACTGTGAGGTGAACGGCCGACGTTATACCCTCGACGCCATATTCGTCCCCGGATTGACGACGGAGGTAGTACTCGGTATGAGGTGCATCACGGATCTCAACCTCATACGAGTACACCTTAACGACAACGACGCCCCGACGCTTGACGACGAAACACCTGTGCTGGACTACGACCCGTTACTCGAAGACGAAACTCCGATATCCGACGACGAAGCTTCTACAGTTGACGACGACGCCCGAGACGTAAACGCTTTAAGTTGTTTGACGGCCGACGAAGACACGAAGCTTGCGACTTTCTTGGGGAACGAACTACCTCTGTTTGACGCTGTTGAGGGGAAGACGACGTTGGCGGAGCACACGATACGGCTCAAAGACAACGCAGTCCCCGTTAAACAGCGGTATTACCCAAGAAACCCCGCGATGCAAGCGATCATCAACGAGGAGGTGGCGACCATGCTCCGGGACGGAATCATCGAGCCATCCGATAGTCCCTGGAGTTCGCCAGTGGTACTGACGAGGAAGAGCAACGGTAAATATCGTTTCTGCATCGACATGCGCCGCGTGAACGATAGCTCTATCCCCGACGCGTATCCGCTGCCCAGAATCAACGCGATTCTCGAGAAACTGAGGCAGGCGCGATACATCAGTACCCTGGATCTTAAACAGGGCTATTGGCAAGTTCCGTTGGCGAAGGAGAGCCGACCGATAACGGCATTCACGGTCCCGGGACTGGGCCTCTTCCAGTTCACGGTGATGCCGTTCGGCCTCCACTCGGCCGGAGCGACCTTCCAAAGGCTCCTCGATAAGGTCATCGGACCTGAGCTAGAGCCGAAGGTCTTCGCTTACCTCGACGACCTCGTTGTTGTATCTGCCACGTTCGAGGAGCACTTGCTGTCTCTCCGGGTGGTCTTCGAACGCCTTCGGAAGGCGGGCCTGCGGTTAAACCCGGAGAAGTGCAACTTCTGCAAGAAGGAACTTAAGTACCTCGGACACGTCGTGAATAGCGAGGGTATTTCGACCGATCCGGAGAAGGTGCGCGCCATCGAAGAGTTCCCGCGCCCTTCTAACGCCAAAACACTCCGGAGTTTTCTCGGCCTCGCTTCGTGGTATCGTCGCTTTGTCGATAAGTTCGCCGATGTAACCGCACCGTTGAGACAGCTGTTGAAGAAGAACTCACGGTGGCGGTGGGGATCGGAGCAGGAAGCGTCGTTCGAGGAACTCAAACGCCGTCTCGCTTCCACTCCCATCCTGGCTTGCCCGGACTTCTCTGTGCCCTTCGTCCTACAGGTCGACGCCTCAAAAACGGGTTTAGGCGCCGCCTTAACTCAGGACAGAAAGGGAAAAGAAGTCGTCATATCGTATGCCAGTCGCTTGCTCACGGACCCAGAGAAGAACTACACAACGACCGAGAAGGAGTGCCTCGCGTTGGTTTGGGCGGTCCGAAAGTTCAAGCCGTACCTCGAAGGCTACAAGTTCATCGCGGTAACCGACCACGTCGCGCTGAGATGGCTCATGAAACTGCATGAGCCGAGCGGACGATTGGCTCGGTGGGTGATGGAGTTGCAGCAGTACGACTTCGAGATCCGGTATCGGAAAGGAACTTTAAACCGAGTCGCGGACGCTCTCTCAAGACAGCCCGTTGACTACGGTGACCGACCCGACCACGCCGACTCAACTTCTCCGACTCTGGAAGTCGCGAACGTGACGCGGAAGCGACGAGGCCAACGCCCAAGCCGGAAGCAGACTCCCACCGAAGATGTGCCCGGCGAAAAATCGGAATCTTCATCGACGGACGACACGCCTGACAACCCCGAACGTATGGGGTGGTACGACCACCTGTTTGCGGCGGTGACCACGCACCCAAACCGCCACAAACGTTATCGGATCGTCTCGAACCGCCTTTATCGCTCGTCCCAGAGAAGAGGCGACAATAACCTCCTCTGGAAAATGTGTGTACCCCCGGACCAGATAGAGGCGGTGCTACGACAGAACCACGATGACGCGACAGCTGGACATCTCGGTGTTAAGAAAACCCTTCGTCGCATCGGAGAAGAATACTTCTGGCCTGGATGGCGGAAAGATGTGAAGAGCTACGTGCGGTCCTGTGATACCTGCCAGAAATACAAAGTAGCGCAGGAAAAACCAGCAGGGAAGATGTATTTCAGGAGCCCGAAAGGCCCCTGGTACTGCGTATCTGCTGACCTAGTAGGCCCGTTGCCCAGGTCAGGTAGAGGTCATCGATTCCTGCTGGTGATCCAGGACACGTTTAGTAAGTGGGTTGAACTGTGTCCAATCGGAAACGCTACGGCCAAGAACGTCACCGCCAAAACTAAAGAGGTGCTACTACGTTACGGAGCCCCGGAATCGATCATCGTTGACAACGGGACTCAGTTCGTATCAAACCTCTTTAGGAACTTGGTTACCGATTGGAACATCCGCTTCACTAACACGGCGCCGTACAGCCCACAATCAAACCCGGTGGAACGTGCCAACCAGGTGGTCAAGACCATGATCTCCCAATTCGTTAAGGAGAATCATAGGTCGTGGGATCTCCATCTCGGCGAATTTCAATTTGCCATCAACACCGCAGTCCACGATTCCACGGGTTATACGCCCGCGATGATGTGCCTTGGTCGGGAACTCAAGGTGCCCAACGCGATCTCGGGGCCTACTCTACAGCAGGTGACCGAGGGTGACGAACCCTTGGCCGAAGAAATCCGCGAGAAGCGCCTTCAAGAATTTCGACGGATCTACGAGAAGGCACAAAAGAATCTCAAGACCTCGTACAACCAGCAGGCAAAGTACTACAACCTCCGACGTCGGGAGGTGACGTACAAGAAGGGAGATCGGGTGTTGCGCCGCCTGCACACACTCTCCTCGGCGACCATAATCTACGTAAATAACTGACGAAACCCGAACCAACTTTAACGACCAAAACATAAACATAACCTCAAAGAGCGTTTGTTGAGACGAGACCCGGCGGACGTTAGTGACGTTGGAACTTCTTCTTCTTCTTCACGTCAGCTGGTGAGCCCGGGGTTTTTTTTTGTCAAACGCCGGAAGTTGTAGACGACGATATTTTAACCAGCTGATTCCTCCGACCGTGGTGGGGGAAGGAAAGCTCTGACCTCGTGTGGAAAGATTATTCTTCTACCGACTACGAGACGAGTAGCACGACGAGCTCCGTACCCATTATTTCGCCTTCTCCCCGGTACGTTCTATCCGGTTAGAATATTAGTTTTCGTTTCTATTTCTTTTCCACGTTCATTAAAATACGTTTTTCTAAATTACCAGACCGATAGTACCATTTCATTTAGTTTTCTTCATAGTTTATTTTAATTTAATCCTTCACCGGCTAACCTGTCACGGTTTGTCCGGAACGGCCATCCACCGAAGTTAGATTTACATTTTCATCACGTTTCTCAGTTAAGCTTGGTTTAATCATTTTAGTTTCCAACACCCAAAAGACGTTATTCGTATTTTCTCCAAATTATCGTTTGTTAATTTTCATCTTCAGGCAGACACTAATGCCTGCGTCTTCTGGCGACTGCCTAGTGTAACTCAAGTATATTATTCTTATATTTGGGTGAGGCCTACGGAATTATTTAACCGCGAACGATAATTAATTAATTAAACCTTCTAAATCTTTAGTTTACGTAAATTCAAAATCTTTTACGAGGGCAAGGATGATCACACCCAACGCTACGAATTGATCATTTTTTTTTCAATTACGGTTGGGTTCTGAGCCCTACGCGTTTTAATTTTATTTTCTAAATTCTAATTGGCATCGCTTAAAAAACATCATTTCTACTCCGAAATTAATCTAATCGACCCCTGGAATTTTTGTTTGCTCCGTCTGAGCATTATCCGTGGCACTTTCCCGGTGACGTATTTTCGAAGTTGGGAAACCATTCGGAACGCTATTTATTTTTCCCTTCTCCGGAATTACGTCACAATTTAACCATTTATTAGCTTCAACCAAAAATTGTTCTATTGTATCAAATGGAAATTGTGGATGAATTGCTATAACTTTACGTTCTTCACTAAGTTCAACACTATAATCATCATCGTCTTCACTCTCACTCTCACTACCATTATTTAAAATGTCTTCAGGTTGTACAAAAACATCGAAAATTTCGGAAGAATTAAAATGGTAATTCACATTAGGAGGCATTTTTTCAAACAAATAATATTTTAAAAGGTGGAGAAAAAAATACAAGAGATGTACTTGACGGCACAAAGTGCGAGTACAGACTAGAAACCTGAAGGTTCATAGCCCCACTTTTATAAATTTTAAATATGGGGAGGGGGAAGGAATAAGGATTGGGAAGGGATAGGGAGGAGGTGGGGGAAGGGTAATGTGGTTATTAAGCCACTCTTGCAACAAAGTACCCAACACCAATGTTCAGTTCGTATGATCTCATCACATCGTCCTGCCAAGTAAGAATCTGTTCTCGATCATTTGGAGTTAGAAGGAAGAAGTTACTGTTATTGTAGACAATAGGTGAACCAATTATAATGTTGAATCCTAAATTTAGCCATCTATGTGCTTCAAAAATAAATCTTTCAACTACATCAAAAGGAAATTGTGTTTCTATAAAATATACTTTGAATTGTTCATTAATTTCAATTTCATCTTCACTGTCATCTTCACTTTCATCTTCACTGCTATTATCCATGTCTTCTATCACATCTTCTTCATGTTCTTGGAAAGCATCTTCTTCATGATGTTGGAAACCATCTTCAGGTGGTTGAAAAACATCTGCATTTTCAGAAGGATTAAAATTTTCATTAAAGTAAGGAAGCATTTTAAAAATAAAGATATTAAGACTGGCAGAAACGAAGCAACAAGAGCGGCGAAGCAACAAGAGTGGTGGAAGAAACCAGAATGAAACACTAGCCATAGCCGGCGCGTCTTTTATAACGGTATGCAAATGAGAGGGGTTAGCAGCCGGCCATGACCGGTCATTGGCCCGGGAGGTGGGGGAAGGAGTGGGGGAAGGGGGGGGGCTCAATTTTTTCGGGGAGGGGGGGGGGGTGGTGGGGGGGGCTCCATTTTTTCGGGGGGGGGGGCTCCATTTTTTCGGGGGGGGGGTCATTGACCTTTCAGGTCCGGTCATTGACCCTAAGGAGTGGGGACGGACACAGAACCCTCCTTTGCTTACTACTACACGGATCAAACTAACCATGTAGCAGAACTTATTTCTGCTAAGTCGCATGTAAGCTAAATAGCTTACATCCCTAAATTTAAGTCTTAGGTGGCCCTGAAAAGGGCCGTTTGGCTGGGTTTGGTGGACTGCTATAGAGCTTAACGCACAAAAAAATAAGGGACTTCACTGTTGTTTTCCAAATGAATTTCAGCAGGATCGGCTTGTATAAACTTGTACAAATTAAGTGCACAAATATCGCATTTTTCTTCTTCTGGGATGATAAACTTGTATGACAAATAAGATTTGTATTCATAAACTCCACCATTTATTACAAATTCCAATAATCCATTTCCTATTGCAGCCGAACCGCATTCTGGACACATATTTGTTCCATCCATAAATTTATACTGAAGGTAATGAAAAACTCCAAAATTTTCCCTATAAAAAGAATATACTTCTTGACGTAGTGTTAGTGGAAGGTTTGCATCTTCAAATGCAAGTTCCACCAACACTATATTTAAAATTATCTGTCGCAAACATAATTCTAATAGAGTAGGCATATTGCAGCGGTGGCCTCACGGATTGGAATGAAGACTCTGGAGTAGCTAGTGTAACGGTTAGATGTAGGTAGACAACCGGTCATGACCGGCCATTCACCCAGAGGAGTGGTAGGGGAAGGAGTGGTAGGTGAAGGAGTGGTGGGGGAAGGGGGGGGGGTTCCATTTTTTCGGGGGGGGGAGGGGGGGGGGTTCCATTTTTTCGGGGGGGGGAGGGGGGGGGTTCCATTTTTTCGGGGGGGGGGGTTCCATTTTTTCGGGGGGGGGGGTCATTGACCTTTCCTGTCCGGTCATTGACCCCAAGGAATGGGGACAGACACAAAACCATCCTTTACTCACTACTGACATGAAAGTAGGTCACGAGACTTAGAGTGTTAAAAAATAATGGGGGAGAAACACAACGCTATAACGCATTGTGTTTCTCCCCCATTATTTTTTTAGCAACAATTTGGAAAAAACTAAGTGAATTTACTGTTTACGCCCCCACCTTGTAATACGATCCTTTTTATCCCTGAGGAGAAAGTCTTGAGAATCTAAAGTGTTAAATCTCTTCTCTTTACACAAATTCTCACAAACTCTAATTTTATATTTTAAGCCGTTACATTTTGCCAAAATGTGTTGGTGGTCAACAACACTTAGAAAAAAATATTTCAAACCTTTCTTAAGCCTCTCTCCTCTGACGGATATTATTTTAGGATTGTCTTCAACGGTGGGGGTTTCTGTCAGTTGTGGTTCAGAAATATGTTTCACGATATGTACACGCCAAAAACTTTCATTTTTAACACATTTCCTCCCACAAGCTGATCCTTTCTTAATTCCCTTAATAAGCATTTCAGGGCAAGTAGTGGGACGGCTAAATGCCCTACGACGCTCTTCTTGTAATGATCGAAATTGCTCTGAAGGAGCAGGTTTAGGGGCAGGTTTAGGGGCAGGTTTAGGAGCTGGTTTAGGAGCTGGTTTAGAGGAATTAGTTTTGTAATAGGTATGGTCTTCAAGTGTAGCAAGTGGTGGGGTAGGAGGCAATGGTGATAGTGGGGTGATGGGTGTACTAAGGCGATGAAGAATAGTTTCAAATGAAGGAGTCTTAGGATGGGGAGCTGGCTTCTTCGGTGGCGGCATCATAGTTGATAGCGGTGCAGAGTCATTTGAGAGCGAAGGCGAAGGCGGTGAAAAAATACTACGAAGTCTAGAAGAGTTGGTTGGCGGAAGAATAGCTCCAGAAGTTGAAGGTTCAGATGAAAGCTTCTTCTTATACCAATCCGGACAGTTTTTCAAGCGAAGAGTTTTGTTTGATGCAGTAACAGCCGTAGAAGTCGAAGTCGAAGTCGAAGTTGAAGTAAAAGTTGAAGTAGAAGTAGTAGTAGAAGTAGTAGTAGGCACAAAAGACATCGTTATAACTCCAAGTTCACAGCGTAACGTCTGGAATCGGAATGAAACACTAGCCCCGGCCAACGCGTCTTTTATAACGGTATGCAAATGAGAGGGGTTAGCAGCCGGCCATGACCGGTCATTGGCCCGGGAGGTGGGGGAAGGACTGGTGGGGGAAGGAGTGGTGGGGGAAGGTGGGGGGGGGGTGAGGGGGGGGGCTCCATTTTTTCGGGGGGGGGGGGTTCATTGACCCTTCCAAAAGTGGGTCAAGGTCATTCAAGATTTATAATGATCCAAGGTGATGGGAACAGTAATACTGTTCCCACCACCCTGTTTGCCTAACGGTTCCCACTCCCAACCCACTAGTTACGTTCTGCAAGGGACATCGACGCAATTTTGTTTGGACCGTCCGGGTCTACCGTAACGGTCCGGTCCGGGTCTACCGTAACCGTGAATTCCAAGGGAAACTGGAACACCTAATGCAGAAACGCAACTCTAACCCCACCCAAACTAATCCCACCCATCATATTCCTAAACAAAATGCAAAAAAAGTCCGGCTTGCGGATGTCCCACCCATTTTAAATGAAGTTCAACTGAACTTCTGAATTTACAGTTAATCTACCCCCTAATATCTAGCTGTAAGGCAAAACAAATGCACAAAACAAACATAAATTATTAGTACCAACACATCATTATTAAAAACCAAATAATTCAACACAACCAAATACCATCATTATTCTTAAAATTAATACACCTTAATGCTAAATACCATCATTATTCTTAAAAATTAATACACCTTAATGCTAAACCCAACTTATAACTAACATCGCAATGCGCAAATTATTTCTTAAACTAAACACACACACACATACCACATTGCATTAAAAAACGCAACATAGTAGAAGAAGTTCAAATATATATAGGCCTACTATATATTTGAAACCTCTTGCTGAGTTGCCAACAACCTTTCGCTATGAAAGTTTGTTGGCGACTGAAGCAAAGATATAGCTCCTATCGCTCCTCGGGTTTTCAAGGAGTGGGGGAAGTTGTTTCACTCCAGTACAGTGTTCAATCCAGTCCAATTCGCAGCAGTGTAAAAGGAAGGCGAAGGAGTGGGGAGCAGCATATGCACAGCAACGCAAAACCAAGGTTTGAGGTTAGAATTATCCATGTGCAGCAGCGCTAAAGTGAGTAATACAGGACTAGGCGCATGCGCAATAGCATAGTCACTATTCCGATCCGGAGAACTCGTTGCATGCGCAGCAGGTTTGAGGTTAGAATTATCCATGGCAGCTGCCATATTTAGTCTGGTTTCACCACATAAAGTCAACAACCGGTGGTGACCGACCATTGACCTGGAGGAGTGGGGGAAGGAATAGGGGAAGGAGTGGGGGAATGGGGGGGGGCTCCATTTTTTCGGGGGGGGGGTCATTGACCTTTCCGGTCGGTCATTGACCCGAAGGAGTAGGGATGGACACGGAACCTTACTTCTCTTACTACTCAGGTGAAAGTCGGTCAACCAGTCATTTGCTCACCATCTGCCGCCATCTGGCTGGAGTTATTGCCTCTATAAAAGTAGGTAGTTTATCGCGCCACAAACATTCATTGCCTTGCATCCGCTCAGTCATCATCTCTCATTAGTTTTACGTTATGACTACTTCGGTAACTAGGTTTGAGGTTAGAATTATCCATGGAATAAACTTCGTTACTTTTAGCATTCATATTGTACGTTAATTCTAACCTACAAAATTACTACTCCGGCATTTTCTTTTAATTTCTTTTACACTTTATTTTATATCTCAGTCTTATTTTAACTTCTGAATGTAACACATCAGTTACAATGAATACACAATGTTTAAAATTAAAGCTTTTGCGAACACAACACATATTACGAAGTACTTCTAAACCTTCAATTTCAAAGTGTAAAACTAATTTAAATAGAGTTAGGAAGAAGTACAGTTTTAACCCATTATACTGTTCGACAACTTCTCAGGTTAATGTTGATGATAGTGTTATTTACGACATTTTACGTTCTATGTTACACTTCAATAACTTTGAACTTGTTACACCTATCGACTGTGTTCAACAAGTTTTTTTATTTTACCCCCACCATTCCATATATAAGGGCCCCGACAATAATTCCTACTTCATTATCTTCTATGCTCTTCAGCTAACAACATCTCTACTCTAATTTACACTACAATAATAATGGAAACCAACCAAGAAAATATTCAAGTTCATGAAATATCATCAACAACTCATCCAAGGGAAAATCCTTCTAGAAATTCAACTTCAACAACTCCTCAGAACCCTGTACAAGTTCCAGATGTATCTTCTACAACAATAAATGATGTACAAGCTATTCTTCAGTCCCTTGATGGTTTTGACTGACCTATATGACGATCACCAATAAACTGAACTCTTAGAGTTCAATCTTTTTTAAAAACCCCTCCATATGACCTTGAAGCAATTATCCCCTCTCCTTTATACATTAACTCCTACTTCAAAAATTAACACCATCTGCTCACCCCTTCTCCACGCCTTCATTTGATTTAGCCTCTCCCTACCTGAAGCTATATTGCATGGCATATGGCGGCAGCGACTGATTTGGCAGCTGGCCGATGGCAGCTGGCCGGCAGCGGCTGGCAATTGGCACGACTTCCGTTTTGAAAGTAACCAAACCCCACTACTGCCAGTGGTTTTTATCTTTCATATCAATCACGGCTTTAAGGTCTCCAAAATACAATCGCTAAACAATAACAATTTATGGGTTTTAATGATGATAATATAAGAATAAGGTTTGTACAATAGTAAAATCAAGTATTTATTTTGAAACATGGAAGACCTTGTTTGATTTATTTCATTCTAATTAATTACAGAAACCATCAAGAAACACTAATCGAGAAATTTTTGTGTTCTTTGGATTGTTTGAATATATTTTTGGGTGCTAAACAAAACAAAAAGTTAAAATAATCATTTTTTTTTTGTATTACGCCACCTTTAACTTGGGCTTAGTATGTCAGTATTTATTATATATTAAAAAATAAATAATATTAGGTATTAATCTCAAACATTGTATTTAAAAAATTAAAAAATAAGTAACAGTGAATAAAATGAAGTTGTTAAGATAAAATAGAGCCAATTTTGTGCATTGATCATTTTATATATTAATAAATATATAATAATCATAATATCTGTTTTAGTTGTTTTTTGCCAATTGAAAATTAAAAATGTACTCATGAATATACTCAAGTGAATAATTTGATTCATTTTGTAAGAGAAGGGATTGATGGTATTAAATATGTCATTATTTAATGTCAGTGAACCTTTAGAATTTCTTTAGTGTTTTTGTGTATTTACTCCTTTGTCACGTTTTAGTTTTGATGGGAGTAGAAGGGAATAGCCGCTCCTGGCGCAGGTCAAGGTCAGCGGTTGTAATTGGCAGGTGTGTGTTGTTGATTTGGGGGTTTTTTGGGGGGTTTGGGGAGGGGTTGGTAAGTGTGTCAAGGTCATTCGGAGGGGGTTTTAAAAAAGGTGGGGAGTGTGGGGACGAGTGGGGCGGGCGGGAGGGGATGGGGGGGTGCGGGGCTGTGGGAATTAATAATTTATTTTAGGAAAGCCAAGTAGAAGTTTTATTTGAAGTGGTGTCGAAGCGATGTTTGGCGGTGATGGTCTGGTAAATGCCGATGGTGATGGCGATGAGCAGATAGAGGCATACCAACCACAGTACGCATTTGAAGAGCTTTAACAGCCGGATCATTTCTTCCTGATTCTGTGCTTCCAATTGTATTCTGTTAATTTCGAGTTTTAATTTATCGTCTTCCAATTGTGATGTGATTGAAAAGCCGTCCATCATGTTTGTGTACAGGTTAGAGAGGAGCGGTGTAGATGGTGTAAAAGTAGGCGATGGAATGAGGAGAGCAAATAAGGGGAGGATATATATATTTAATGTAAAGTGGTGGGGAATTGAAAAAGAATATTTGTGTAGGACTAGCTTTCATCATCTGGTGTCGAATCGTGGGCGGATGAAGGACTGTTGTTTGGCATTTCTAATTCTTCAACATTATCGCTTTCCATCCTTTCACACTCTGGACAATTGTAGGTAATTTCAACAGTAATAGTAACCGTGTTGTTTGGTGTGTTTACAACATCGGTTAAAGTTTGAAAAATATCCTGTAAATCTTGTTGCGATGTTACTGCAAAAGTAGTAGTATTTTTTGCTAATCGAGGCTGGCTCATCGTTCGGCGGTAGGCAAACAAATGGTGAGCGACGGTAAGGCGGTCGCTTATATGGAAACGGGGAATAGTGGTGGGGGGAAGAAAAGAAGTGGGGGTAATCCAAAACGAGAAGCGAGAGAACTTCGGTTACCGCAGTTCGCCGCGAAACGCCGTTCGGGTAGGTTGTGGGAAGTGTATATAGAAATAAAATAATAATAGCATTAATATAGAATAGAAATACCAATCACTTTTGTAAACTAAATACTAAGTTTATTTATAATTTGAATTTGATTGTCTTGTTCCTCGCTGTTCCTCGCTGTTTAATTCAATAATTGTAATACCATAAGTTGGTTCTTCTTCTTCCCCTGCACTGTTGGAAGATGATGATGATGATGAAAATATTCTGGTAGGATCCACATATTTTACTTTGATGTTGATCCATTTCAAAGGATACCTATCCATAAGTGTGAGTAAGTTGTGAAATAGAGTTTCCATCTCATCTCTTTCGGTAATTAAATGTTGAAAAGAAATGAATCTGTCACCCATGTTGGTGTTAGTCCAAGCAATGTAGTGTAAATGAGAAGCATGTTAAAGGGTATGTAGAATATATATTGTAAATCTCAAGGTCAACCAAATGAAATTTTAAAAAAAGCTGCAGTCAGTGACTACAGCTATACATCTGAAGCTTGAATAGGATCAGAAGACCAATCTGATCTATATTTGCACAAATGTTTGATGCATGTACAAAAGTCGTCTTTATAATATGCATCACACTTTCGGCAATTAAAAAGTCTTTCTGGGTGAAATTTGAAACATCTCTGGGGACAGCAAGTGTGGAAGTATCTTGATTTATAAATTTTGAAGGTTTGCAATTCTGGTGGTGGTAGTTGTTTTGTTTTGCATTTGCAGTAACAGGATCCGAAGAATTCACATTTTCTACAAGCTAATCCGTCTACCATCCATCTTCCTATATCGGTACATTTTTGTTCACAACAGTAGCGTGGTTTGTAGTCTTCTTTTTTCTTTTCCATGTTGACGGTTCTAAGTGGAGTTGGGAAATGAAGGTGTATAGTATAGAATAGAGAGTTTTATTAAAAGAAAAAAGTGGTGGGGGTAATTTCAAGGTCAACCAAATGGAGTTTTAAAAAAGAATGGGGTACAAATATTAAAAAGTTGCACACTTAAGATATAGGTTCGTCTTTTGTTTCTTCTTTCTCTTTTTTAATATTTACTTCATGTTCTTGTTTTTTTGCTCTAGCCATTGCGACGAGATCTTCAGTGGATAGTGGATGTACTTCTGGAAATTTTAGAATTAACTTTGGTTGGAAGCCTTCTTTAGTTAATACATCAAGATCGGAGCTCATCTCTTCTACCGTTTGATAGTCCTTTCCAAATATTTTACCATTAAATTCAATCATCATTCGGTACAGCATAGTAGTTGTAGTTGTTATCGCTGCGGTTGTCAAAAAGCAAATGATGATTTAGTCTGGGTTGAATAGCCTTTTTATAGCGAAGCCTCAAGTTGATGGAGTATTGTTATTGTAATTCAACATTAGTAGTATTTGTGGAATTTAACATTATTTTGAGTAGAAGGGCTAGATGTTGTTGCCGTTTGTGTAGAAAAGTACACTTCATCATCGCAGTAGTTTTGTTTTGAAAACATCTTCTTATTTGTAACGTAAACATCGGCATTTAAGTGATAACCGCCTGCAAGAAGTACTCGCAATTCATTAGTGAAATTGTCGAGTTGTTCAAAAGTTGTGATGGTGGAGGTATCGTATGATGCGCATTTGATTTTGAGAGACATGTTGTTGTTTAAATAATTGGACAACCAAGGGAGATGTGTACAGCACGGAAGTCAATTGTAGACTGAGGAAATCCCCTTGAAAATTACTTCATTTATATAGTTTTTGTAACTAGGTCAAGGTCATCTAAAATTATTTTTTTAAAAAGCAATATATCACCATGTGCAAAGACACATAGTGATATATTGCTTTTTATTTTTTTTTTATTTTTTCATCTTTATTTATTTTCAAAATAATTCACAAAGGTGTACAAAAGTATTACAAAAAATAAATTAGTTGTTGGCAGTAGGCATGACGTGAAGTGTAAGTTCCGTTGAATTGCTTCCGCTTGGACCGTGGGATGCCAAGTACAGAGAGCCGGGGTGGATAAGGCGTAGATCTTCGTTTTGCAGGAGGTGCACGAAGCGCTTAGGAAGAAATGTTTGAAATTTTGGTTCATCACCGGGCGTGTAGGGCGCTTCACTCAGTGTAACGTTGATGGCGTCCCCAACACTAGTTTCCATCTTCTTAATGGTGTGGATAACATAATGTTTTTCTTCTTTTAATTCTGAACATCTTTTAGTCGGTAAGACGGTAGATTTTGAATGTTTGTTAAATTGATCGACAAGAGATTGTAAAAATGTTTGTGACGTCATCTTTACTTTTTCTTCTTCTTATTTATTGTTAATATTATTCTTAGTCTTGCGAATCTGTGTGGGAGGTGTTGACTGTTCGGAGGCTAGAGTAATACTCATGCTGGGTCATGGTTGCGTTGTCGCTTTTATATCCTTCCCACCCCCCACCATTCTGTTGTAGATATGCATTCAAACGATAAGCGTTCTTTAAAGCGCATTGGGACTGCCGATGTTTAAAGTTTTTGGTAGAGATACAAATGTTGGCAAAGTGACACTGAAAATCTCTATCCACTTGCACATTTATCACTTCATGGTTTGTAAATGCTTGTATCCAAGCGGTTTTCTCCAATCCCTTTGTGTAGATAATTTTAAATTCCTTACAGTAATGATTCATAATGTGCGGCACCATACTGTAGTGGATAAAACCTTCATCCCATCTCAGGTTGTGAAAATGTTTCATCAACCATTTGTTTGTCACTCTTGCTTTAGTAGTTAATCTGTTGAACGGTATAGGAGGTTGGAATAAATAGTGATAAACGACAGATGTGTTCATGTCTAGAATAACTAACTCTTTAATGATAAAATGTCCGTCGTTACCGCGAAACGCTTGAAATTCAATTATACCTCGTTTTACCTCCATTATTTGGTATTGGTTTGAAAATGAAACTTGTTTATTCATGACAAAGGTCGGTATGGGACTGTTTGTAAAATTATGGAGGGCGTCTTTTTATACTGCGGGTTGGTTGCTGCAAGATGCTTCTTCATTCATTTCTTGTGCTTCTTCATCTATACCGAAGTTAGTCTGATAGTTGTGCAACTGTCTCCACATATCAACTTCGTGAGGTATTCTATTGAAAATGGAAGTATCTACGGGACCGTATAAGATTGGTACATATGGTTGTCTATCCAATGTATCGGTTAAATATTCTTTTATGATTGCGCTTGAAAATATTAGTTGTTTTAGATATCTTGTGATAGGACCTGTAGCACAGCTGAGGGTGTAGAATTCATCTTTTGTAAGGTGTATTTTTATGTCATGTTTAGTTAAATCTCTAAAACGAACAATTTGTCCTCCCCGATGTTTTACTATATCGATTTCAATATTTGATTCTAGCAAACTTAATTTCGTTCTTCTTCCATATGTATTGTTACTTAAATAACATTCTAAAAGATGTATATGCTTCATAAACGATTCCCAGGAAATTTCAGAGAAAAACACCATTTTAGATCCATGATTCAAAATAATAGTTGGTGAATACTCCAATGATTTTATTACTCCGGCAGATACGCTTTTTGTCATACATGATGAGATGGGATAGTAGATTCTAAGAAATACCTCTGTTAAAATATTGGTGGAAATAATGTCATCGACTTTTCTTTTTTTAATTCCTTTTTCAACTTCCTCTTCTCTTTTCTTATGTTTAAACTTGAGGAACTCATCCATTTCTTGTTCAATTTGTTTTTCTATATCGGAACTGTTGTCGGCTATAAGCGGTGTAGTTTCTTCTTCGTTAGTATTTGCATTAAGTGAACTCATTTTGCTAACGATGTTTCCCATAGGATGGTCAAACAAATAATGAAATTTCTACTTCGTTTTCCTCCTTTTATAACAATCGCCCCCACCTAAAAACCGTTTTTTATAACACATTTTTAACTATTCCAGTTAGTGGAGTGTACGTTACTATTTTGTCATGTAAAATGAGACAATATGCCGAAGTACCTTCTGGTATTTTATCTTCAAATTCCATTTCAATTTTTATATCCACACTTGACGATTTTACTGATTCATTTTGCTTTGAGCAATCGATAACGATTATTGGGGCTTTTGAATAATACTGTTCAGGTGATAACAGTGGTGTATTAGTTTTTCCATAATATGACGATTGAAATCTTGCATACATATCATATAAGATGGAATAACGCTTTTTGCTAAACATGACATTTAAATTGTCATAAGGAAAGAATTGAGAGTTTAGAAACACTTTGCAATTCTTTATATTGCAATGGTCAAATTGACCTGCGTGTGCGGTTATAACATCTTTTCGATTGGTTTGAAAACCTAGTATTATGTACCTTGCTCGTTCCAAATAAGTAGATGTTTTAACAGTCCATGTTTGTCGTTCTGTTTGAGGTAATATGGGGTATTCATGGAATTCCCAACTTCTAAAAGGCATTACAATATCACGGTCAGATTTTAACTTTCTTAACAATACGATTCTATGTTCATCGGCTAATCTTACATGAGGTACTCTCCACACGATTTTATTTAATTGTAGCTGCCATTCTAGTTTACTTTCTTCAGTGCCACTTGCTGCTAATATCAAGTCCTTGTTAGTTGAAGATCTGAGTAATACCAATTCTTGTTTGACATTTATTATTATTCTCTTGTAATCTTCAGCGAATCCCAAAAGCAATCGTAAAGGTATGTGAAAATCAAAATGACCATTGGAATTTGGTGTTATGCTGTCTTTATCGGGGGTAACCCATCCGGCGGTGACTATTGAATTCTTTTCATGGGGTGTTAATGATGTTAATCCTTTTAGTGTTGTTGTTATACCAACCTTTTTTGTTGAATCAACTGTCACTCCTGATATTTCATATCTTATTTCGTCAAAAAGATATGCCATTGGGTTATTTATAAAAGGAACAGATGAACCGGTTTTTCCATCCAATTTTAATACTTGTCCCTCAATATATAAATAACTCTCACAGGGTAATGTGTAAATATCTTGTTGTTGAATGGGAATCCTTATTTCATCATTATTGTTTAATTTTGATGAAGTGTAAGGGTTGTGTGTGTGATATTCCTTCTCCCATAGGGTTTCGTCGAACGTCGGTCCTTGAGATATATCCAGAATGTCCATCGTAATTTAGTTTTAACCCAATTTTTTGTAGGAAATGTATGTTGTCCGGTGTTAACTCGTCCAATGTTGAAGAGCTACTGAGCTCCCGGCTTTTCTGTTGTGGTTTAAATGTTAATCCCATGTTATACTTAAGTTACCGCTTTTATGTGTAACCGTATTGTAATTGTTTCTTTTCTAAAGTCAACACTATTACCGTCCTGATCTGATATGTTCAGTACGATGTCTGAAATAAAACTGGTGTTTAATGGTAGGTATATAAGGTTTTGTGGCTTCTCAACTATTTTAAAACCAGGAGCAACTGTTGGATAAAATGTATGTAAAATATGTTGGTTTACCCCATCTCTATACGATCCGTGTATAATATTGCATGTTATATCAATACTATTAACCTTTAATATTGTTACTGTGGTATCACCGGTATGAGTAGTTCCGGGATCTAAGATTTTTCTTTTCTTATCTGAAAATCCGAGTAAACTACCGATTGAATTTTCTAAACTTAAATCTATATAATATTTTGAGGTAATTTCCGCTTTTAAAGTATTGTTGTTTCCTTTTATACAGATATTTTCTTCTCCTAGCTGCTTCTGTAATAGCTGGTTTATATCATCTATTTCATATGCTCCCGTAGACAAGGTTATTATTTTTAATTCTGAATAATTTCCTTTTTCATCTTTACTTTCATAATAATGTAGTAAATTGTTTTTACCCTCTGTAATGTTGGGAATCGAATTGTACGTAGTGAAATCTAATAATGCCGCTTCCCATAATCTATCTTTAGATAGACGCAATGCTGGGAAAAGAGTACTTTTTAATGTAGATGAATTTCCGCTCAGTGACACTGTGTACGATGACATCTTAAAGCTGACTGACACTTTTTGCTAAAAACTCCAAACATAAATGTCCGCATATTTCTGTATTGTTAGGTTGTTCTCTTTTATAATTGTAAAATATATTCTTAGAGTTTCTAAAATAGTGTTGAAGTTCTTTAGGTGGTGGTAGATTGCCAAAACTGTCAAAATAATAAACGCTTTGTCCGAGTTTTTTATAGCATACCCAATGAGTTCCTGGACCATAGGAGGAATCTAAATTTACTATTCCAGTTTCATTTTTCCATATGTTTTTTGGTAATGCGTCTTTCATAAAAACTCCCCTAAAAAATGGTATCTTCAAACATTTTACATAATTTGATAATTGATGATTTGTTAAGGCTTTATTTGGAATTATCAATTGATTTTTCTTATTTAGTACACACGGTACGGTCTTAGGTATAGACCTGCTCCGTTTTTTACCATTGACCAAACGGAAGTCTTCTTTGTCTTTGTTTTACGAGTTCTACGACGTCTCTTTTTAATGTTTCCACCTCTTTTAGGAGCTCTTTTCTTTGCAGGTCTTCCTCTTCGACGTTTTCCGCCACCAAATTTTGTTTTCGCCTTCATAGCTGTAGTTACTGCCCAAGCGGCTGCTTTTTCTGCAATACTTGCGTCACTTGATTTAACTCTTTGCCAAGCTTTTTCCGCTAGCACTCTATCTGCTATTGATCTATTTGTTGAATCAGCAAACTTGGAATACGCTATATCGTGTTCTTTGCAAGCTTGATCCAATTTATTAATTCCTGGATCCCCTCTTGCTAAACGTTTTGCCAATTTAGTTCCGGGTCCGCAATATTGATAACCTCCTGGCAGATGAAATTCGTATGGTAGAGCGTCTATTGCCCGATTTACAACAGCACCAACAGGAATTCGTTTGAGAAGGGATAACGCAGCTGATGTTATACCAAGTCCTTTCTTGCCGCTGACTTGACGACGACTGAGCGGTGCGATCTTCATTATGTTGTTTTATATATAACCGGTGTGTTTACTCAACGAGATGCTTTATATAAATGAATAACTTATGCACAATTTTTATATTTAAATAATTAATTATTCAAATTAATTATATACTGATTTATGATTCTATTTTTAATCCAAGCTTCTCGTTCATCGGGTTGAATTATCACATGACTTGTTGTACTAGCTATATGATTGTGGGTATCAATAAGTAAATTGCCCACTATTCTTATTAAACAATCTAAAGTTACAGCATCTTTCGGATGTTGAGGATCGTGTAACTGCATAATACGTTTATCATTACACGTGTAAGCGGTTGAATCATTTTTTGATGTTGTTATAACTTGTCCAATAGTAGCAGCATCATTAAAATCTTCACCTGGTGAAATATTAATTATTTTCTTCATTTTAGCATCAAATTTGGTTCCATTGCGTTTATCCCAAGTTATTGTTTGTTTCACTGTAACACAATCATTTTCTTCATAACCAGGCATTATATTTTTTATTCTTCTATTATGACCTTCATATGTGCCTAATAAAGGACCGCCCGCAATTAATGTTTGTGCCATTAAAGGTACATCCGAACTTTTTTGACCAAATCTTCCATTTGTTATTCTTTTACCTCCCGCATCCCATTTATCATTACTTCCTTGCATTAAATCAAATTTTTCATTTCCATGTATAAATGTATTTCCTCGCCTTAGCACAGCATCTTCATGTTTTACAAAATTTGATGTTTCCTTTTTTAATTCTTTAGATAATTGTTCCATAGTAACAGCGTCTTTTGGTTGAGAACCAAATTTTACATTTGACAATGCTTTTCCATGACAATCTATTTCATCAGCATCTTGTAAAATACAGTTGTCCTTGATGTATTTCAGGTTTACAGCATCACCGTCTTCCTTTGGGTATCCAATGTCATTTATAATAAACTTATAAAAAGAAAATCCTCGTTGAGTCTTTTCCGGTATTATAGAATGTAAATATTCTTTATTAACTGAATCTTTATCATTTTTTGGATTTGCCACATTGGTTATCCTATGATTTCCAGCATCATATGTTTGTCCATCTTTTAAATTGTTACCCCACTGCAATTTTAAAGTGTTTGAAAGTTCAGATGATAAATACTCTTTAGTAATTGCATCAGAACTGTCAGTTGGTTTACCAACATTAATTATTCTATGTGATTTAACATCGTAAGTATCCTTAAGTAATTTTAATGATGTTGAAGTAGCTTCTTTTACCGTCTTTAAATTTGCTCCATCAGTATCTTCTTCTGGATCTTTAACTAGTTTTAAACGTTTATTACTTATGTTATAGTCACCTTCAGGTGTTTGCGGCAGTCCACTTCTTTTTCTGTCTTCTCCAACTTGCACTCCTAACGCGGAGTACCGTCCAAACTTGTCGACGCTCATGTTAAAAATGATACATTATATGCTTGCCATTCTTTTATATCTGCGGACAATTATACGACGACACCTCGACTTCTGAGTTCATCAACTAGAGCTACCCATTCATTATTTAAACCTGTATGACCAGCTTCCATAGCTTCATGTAATAGTCTCATTCTGTCAACTAATTTATTAATGTCTTTGTAATAAATTACATTGGTATTGTACAGATTTTTCATTAGTCCTTTGCCAGATGTTGAAGTATCTCCTTTAATCTTTTTACTATGTTGTTCAAGAAGTGATAAATCCATAAGTGATAAAGATTTTCTTTTTAGCGGTTGTTTTACTGCTGGTGCGGTACGTAATGTTGGTAGTTTTCGTGGGGGAAACAACTTTTTTATAACAATGTTATATTTTGTTGCGCGTGAACGATTAATTATTGCATCCTTTGAGTAATTCCTTTTATGTGCATTAGTATTTTGTAAAATTTCCTTAAAAGTATTTAAATCTTTGGTCGAATATCTCAATGGTATGTTTTTAAAAATTAATTCATATAATCCTTTTGTTCCCTTATATTTATGCTCACCAATAATGATATAATCGTCTTCAGTTATTTTAAGTTTTGAATCACCTATTTTCAATTCATTCCCATCAATTCTTGCTCCGTATACGTGTGATTTACTTAAATTAGGGTTTGATTTTATATCATGTAGCATTTTCAATATATATTTTCTTCCCAGAGGTCCGTGTTGTAATATATCGCTACTCAATTGTGTTAAATTTGGAATAGATTGTTCTGCTTCAGGTATTGGCTGTTCTTCTTCCTTTTCAACAATAGGTTCTTCTTCTTTTGTTTCTTCTTGGTCACTAGCGCTTGTATATGAATCATCATTGTCTTCCTTTTTTAATGCTTGTACTTCTTGTTTAGAAACTGGTAGTAAAACATCTCCTTCGTAACGAGGTTTACTAATGGTTTCTGATATTTGTTTTAAAGGTTCTGTAATAGGTTTAAATGTAGTCTCTAAAAATTCTTCTCTTTCGCTTATACCCATCCTTAATGCACGGTTTTTAATCCTAATAGAATCACTGAGTGATTTTATTTCTTTCAATAGTTTTTCTTGATTTACCATGTTTACACTATGAAGTCTCATTCATTACTAGACACACCGCTATTTATTTAATAGATTAATACAAATTTATCTAACCCTATTCGATACCTTCCATCTTTTATAGCTTCATCTTTCATAATAACAAGAAATCCATACTTTTCAGCCCATGCTTTGCCGCACATCTCTTTAAATTTATCAAATGTCATGTCGGCATTCACATGATCGTTATATATATGTTTCAAATTTGTTTCATCCTGCTTGAATATTATCAACAAATTTGCATTATCTCTTATAAGTTGTTTTGGAATTTTACTATAGGTTTGACCAATGTAAATACTGTCAATATTATGATGTCTCCCCATTGCGAAATAACTTCTTATTGTATCATGATTCTCACATGACACATCGTCAAATATAAATATAGAAAATGGTTTAGCTTCACTTGGTTGCATAATAGTTTCACTAGCATTAAACTTGTAGAAATTTACTTCTGGCACACTTGCTAATACCTTATCTAACAACTGGTATTTAGGTTGTTGCAAAGATTTTGAGAAAATGTATATGTTATTAAAACGTAGCCCTTTTGGATTAGTTATAAGGTTAAAAACAACATTTGTTTTTCCACAATTAGAAGGGCCAGTTATTAAACATCTTATAGAGTTTGGTAGTAATTCACCATGTTTACCATGGTTTAAATTGTTATTATCCACTGTCAATTCATCTATATTATTAATATTAAATCGTTCTTTTTGCTGTACAATATCCATCTTGTTTAAAGGTTAAACACATAATGAGTTATTAAAGTATTACACCAAGTCTTTTGTAGGAATCCAAGAATCTTCACTCCTATCAAATCCCAACCAACGGACTTTAACTTTATCCTTTTTTCTTTGTAAAATTTTTTCAACAAGATATACATCACCTACTGTCGATTTTAATAATTCATGACCATAGAATCCGCCTTGAAGTAGTTCACCTTTGTTATCCTTTAAAATGTAGGTTTCTGGTATTGTCGGCTGCACTTTGTAGATTGTAAATATTTCGTTAGTCCAATTTGGTAAATATCTTTTACTAAAAACTCCTTTATATTTACTTATACGTACTTTGTCGTTAATTTTAAACTTTTTAGGTCTTAATTTTTCAATTTTAGGAGAAGTATTTTTCTTAATACGCTCCAAAACAAGCTTAGCATTATTGATATTTACTTCAATAGGTTTCATACCGATAGTGCGATGAAACTTGTTATTGTATTCTTTTATAAGTTTCGGTAATATATCGTACCACACGTACGATCCTCGTTTAGAAAATGTTTTATACATTGCTCCTTTTAATGTTCTATTGAATCGTTCAATTATGGAAGCTTTTACTTCCGAATTTGTAGAATAATGATTTATGTTATATTTTTTCATTAATGCTGTAAATTCTTTGTTAAAATATTCTTTTCCATCATCAGTTTGTAAATGTTTTATGACAAATTTATTTTTCTTTATAGCTGCTTCCATAGCTTTTGTTACACTTTTCCCAGTCTTATCCTTGAGTGGTATAGCGTCAGCAAGCTTACTAAAACAATCTATAATTGCCAATATATATTTAAATCCCTTATTTAATTTACTATGCGGTATCATCTCAATGAGATCGGCTTGGTAAAGATCGTTCCTTCCTTTAATAATTGTATTTCTTCTTGGAAACTTTCTTCTTGCCGGCTTATGAAGTTCGTTTACAATTTTATCCTTTAATCCTTCCATCTTCAGATGTTGTTTGTACACCGCTTGAGAAAATACTAATCCTCAAAATGGCTTATCATCTTTTATATTATTAACAAATATGGGTCAAGGCCATATTATATTTGTGTAAAAAAGAGGGAACATGGCATTGAACTTGCCATGCTCCCTTTTTTTTACGGAAAGGAAAAGGAAACAGGTGAAAGGACGAAGAATAGGTTTTATTGGTCGATAGGAGTTAAAGAATAATGTCCAAAAGGTAGAGTGTGTATATTGTCTTCCCGGATATGTCTCTTGTCATCCTTGTAGCTGAGTCCCCACTTAGTTTGCTTGACACTGTAGACTTGATGATTAAAGCTTCTTATTGTATTAAAAGTTGCAGTTGTTTCCATGCTTTCAAATAAACATCTTTTAAAATGTTCAAACTGTACATTCTTCTTTAAATATGATGTTTTTATACCTTTTGCCTTCTTTACAACTTGATGTTCTTCTTTTTCACTAATGTACAATTGAAAAGAGTACAGTTTGGACATTAATGCCACAATTTCTTCCATAGGTGCACCATTTGTTTCATCTTTGAATTTTCCTAAAACCTTCTTGTTTATTCCATTGTCGTAATTGGGGTGATGTTGTGGGTAGTCAGAAAAATCAAAGTCATTTTTATAAACAAATGTGCGTAAATCTTTATACATATCATTGGTTATAATCCAATAGATGAATGCATCGGTATCCATGTATGCTATTCCAATATTATCTCTACCATAAAATTTCACCATTTTATTATAATGAAAATCATACATGTGAGTTTTTGATATGTCTAAAATGGACATTCCAACATATATGGGTCGATCCATCTTAATTGAAATTTTATTCATAGAAACGGCTACAAGGTTTTCATTAATAATTATAGAAGATGCAAAGTTTGGTTTTTGCACCAATTTCTGTAATTTTGTTGGATCAACAACCAATCTTAAGTCTTTGTGATTTCTTTTGTTTTCTAATGTTTTACCGAATATCGCATTGTTCATTAATTTAAAGAAATCTTTTTGAAAATTGGATGTTGCTGCAGTTCTTCTTCTTGTGTTGTTATCTATATAAGATTTTAACCAACAGGATTGTGAAAATTGCAGTACTTTATTAATTTTCGTAATTTTTAATCCCATCTCTAGCGCTTGCTGTACTGTCCAATAATGAGCTACATACCTAGTCTTATTGTTAAGTGTCATCATCAATTTTGGCCATCTACCAGTGGGAGATATTTCTGTTTTTGCTAATAGTGGTAGATCATAATGATGGTCGTGGAGATGTTCTGGGTATTCAAAATCAAAGTCAAAAATGTAGCCAATATCCCCATATTTAGGGATATCAGCGATGTTATTGATTGAATTTGGATCAACCCATTTAAAATTGTCATATGGAAGAGGGTTTGACATGGCCCATCCGTACAGATTATTTGCATCAAAATAACCTATAAATGTGCTAGGTTGTGATGCGTCGTAATTTGGAAGATATTTATTGTTTGCTTTTACATATCTAGTTACACTTTGGGTTAATCCTCCTCGAATACCGGATTCAATCATCAACACCATGTCTATGTCAGTTAATAGTTGAAGTTTGCATTTTGTTTCTTTTAACATAGCCTGCCATGCCAATCCGGGAGCTGTGTACGAATGAAGTGGGTCTAATCCATATGCTGTAAAACAGGTGTTTCTAAATTCTTCCATTATGTCGCAGAGTAAAGTCACATCTAATTTAACATAAAAATCTGAATATTCACCTAAGGTTCTTATTTCTAATTCATTCCATACTCTACAAGCGTGTTGATAATCCTCTTCACTGATGTCCTCTTCATGTAATTTATTCTTAAAAGCTTCTTTAGGTGGAAGTGACGTTTCTTCAAATTTTTCCAAATTGTCAATGTAATCATAAGGAAAAACGCCTTTACGAAGAACTAAATCTAATTTATCATTGTTTACAATTTTCTTTGTTTCTATTAAATCTTCTTTTCTAAGATTTTCAGAAAGTTTTGATAAGCTGCACGGCATAAACCGGTACGAATCTACAAATTGCAACTTCATATTTCCAATTTTTTTACTAAAAGTTATAAACTTTTCAGTTGTTTCTGCAAGAACATCAATTGCACCATCATCTCTCCCCAATTCTGGTATTATAAAATGACCATCATAACCGCTAAGGTTATGCAATATTACAGGAATTTTTCTGGTAATCTTATAGTTTATGTTGCATGCATTACATGCTGCACCCCTATAATATCCTGTAAGATGATCGTGATCTTTAACTTTATAGTTATTTAAAGTAAATTCATTTTTACATAGAAAACAGTAAGTAGCATTTTCATGTTGAATTTCCTCTTCTTCCTCCATTGGTATCATTGGTACTATATTATTATACAAATTTTCAACATGGCCAGCTATTTCATATAGATGATTTAAAAATGTTCTGGCAACATCTTCACCACGATACACCACGGGTTTTGATGACAATCCATATGCATTCAAATGTTCTTCAACCAATGTGGATTTAACCAATAAACAAAAACTGTTAGGCTTGTGCATTTGATATTTTATACTCTTCCTTGCTTCAATGTTTTCATCTTCAATTGGAACAAGTGTTGATTCAAAATCGGCATATATTACTATAGGAATGCGATACTGATGGAAAACTTTTTCAAACTGTAAATATGATTTATTTAATGGTGGTAGAATAATCTTAGCTTCAAAATTTTCATTACACAGTTGTTTGTGCTCCAGTAACCAATTTTGTTCTCCATTTCTAGGTTCTTTAAAACAAAAACATCTTTTACAAATTATTTTTTTATGTTTACTTCTTGATAATTGTTTATTGACAAGTTTTTCAAATGATTTTATCCATACATAGTGTGATACTTCATCCTTTGTAATTAATAACAAATCCGTATGGTCTGCAAGTTCGTTTTTTACCACTTTCAAAGGATACACCTTGTTAGAGCTGTCCAAACCAAATACATTTACAGATATTCCAGGGTTTTGTTTTTCAAATTTAGAAATATCCTTCAAGGCTACCGGATAAGACACACCTTGAAAGTTATATCTGTATCTATAGTTCTCATATTCTTCGCTGGGTCTTTGTGCATCGCGTGATATGAATTTTGATGTCATTGCATACCGGAAACATTCCGTATCATGATTTTGAACATTCACACATGATTTTGTATCTTGAATCCTTTTTGGAAGAGCTATATAACTGCTCCCCATTACCCCATACCCATGCTTGTGAACTCTAATATCCATACTTACTACACTAACTAAACTCCAACCTGATCCTCGTCCTTCATGTTCTTGGATTTTATTGATGATCTCATCAAAACATTCTTCTACTATTGAATTAATATCTGAACTACTCATGATGGTTCTGTTTTTAGTTATAAATCCTCTTGGTGACAATTCTTCTTCAACGTTTATAAACATAGCATCCAATAACAAGCCGAATTTAATAAAATTTAATCGTTTTAATTCTTCTTTTAAAAGTTTAACTACAATGGTTTTTGCTTCGGCAAGAAATTTGTCTAATTCTAAATTTTCATTTTGGATTTTGTGATGTGTTACTACTCTTCCAGGCAATGCATGAATACTTAAATTAGGTAGTGCATTAGATGGTCCCGCTGTTTCTTCTTCTTCTGCAGATGCATTTTTATTTTCATTTTGTGTTAAATTTTCATTTATATTATGATATAACTCCTTATGAATGTCTAGCAATATTTCATCTTCATAAGTTTCTAAACATATATCACAACGATGCATTTTAGTGATGTTTATCCTATGAAATTCGGCATATAAATGAAATGCATCTTTTTCATACCTCCTTTTTATGCTGTATTACCCCACCACTTTTTACCCCCACCACTATTTTTAATCTTCTTCTTCTTCATCTTCTTCTTCTTCATATGGAAATAATTGTCTTGCACAAAAAATTAATCTTCCACGTATTGATTCCAAATCTGGATCGTGACTGGATGTTGGAGTTTCATTATGAATATTTTCAAATTCCAATGATGGTGTGTATTCATTCTCTGTTAACTCCATTTCTACATCTTCACTCCCTTCATTTATTAATTCTTCTTCCATACTGTTAACACTATCTGTTTCTGAACTGTCATTATCCACATCTTCCACATCAAACTCCTCTTGTAGAATTTTACACAATATTTCTGCAATAGGTTTACTTGGATAGTCGGTGGTATCTACAGGAGCCATGTCGATTAAATGAAAGAGCTTCTTTCTCGTAGCTGCTTTTATATAAATTATTTTATTAGGTCAAGGTCAACAACACTTAAAGCGAGAATGGGGAATAGAGCACTAAGTGGTATGTTAGTCCATTACCACAAAGTGATCTATTCCCCACTCTCTAATGCAAGTCCAATTAATAACCAATTTATATTCAATATTTTTAGTAATTTTGCAGTTTCCTTTGTTTAACTTTTCTTTATTAATTGTCTTTAATCACACAGTTCATAGGTTCTTCTTTTTCTTGGTGAAACAATTGTTTACGTTCATATTCCAATTGACGTATTCTTTCATTTTTTATAGTCAACTCTATAAGAAGTTGGTTGATGTAGTCAGCAGCCATGTCGATTGTTCTGGTTCTTACTTCTCCCAATTTCACTCCTGGTATTAGCCTCTGTAGTTTATAATATTTTAGTTTTATTCTTGTTTCTCTTGCCTTTGCCATTTCTTTCATCTTCATTTTTCGAGAGTCCGCATATTGTTTTTTATTCTTTTCACTTAATGAAAGATCCAAAATGATGTTTTCACTATTCATGTTGTCTTTTCTTATGTTATGTTAGTAAACGCCTGTTTAGGATAAGAATGACTCCAACCGAGCGTTGGACTTCTTTTATCTAGTTTCCCCCACTCAATTACCTTCCCCCACCATGTTTATTTAGGTCAAGGTCAAACATAATTAATGCGAGAACGGGGAATAGAGCACTAAGTGACATGTTATTCCATTGCCACAGAGTGATCTATTCCCCGCTCTCTATTCTACAACTAATTTTTTTTCCTTTTATATTTTATTATTTTTTTTTTGTATTTTTTTTTACCCATCATTTTTTACACAGCAGGAGGTTGGTACTTCACAGGAGAGTCTCTATCAATATCATTAAATGCGTTCCATGCATAAGTAGCAGGAAGATCGTTTGGCTCCATCTGCAGAACAGGGAGTTCATTTGCCGGATTCCATACATTTAGATTTTGCAACTCCTTTAGTTTATTTTCCAATACTTCAATTTTACCCAACAGTTCTATTATGTACTTGTTTGCAGTCCTCAATGTATGTGCTCTTGTACAGCCTACGTCCAATGAAGGTACTAAAAGCTGCATTTGATACAATTCAGTTTTCTCTTTTATATGACGTTCCTTAGCTAAAATGCTCAATTCCGGATGTGTTATAGGTTTACCTTTTCTTGACAAATTTACAATCTTCTTTGACAAATTTAACGGTTTTCTTTCACTTGTTGAAAGAGTTGAATAGTCCCGAGATTCAGCCATTTTTTTTTTCTATGATGTTCTTCTTTTAAATGGTAGTAAGCGAATAACTCCTGCTGCGTATAAACCTTGTTTTATACACAATTCCCCCACCATTTTTATTCTCCCTCTACCAAGTTCTTTAAACATAAAACCAAACTTCTAATTCCGCGTTAACATTGTTGTCTTTTAAAAATTTAACAAAGTCCGAGCTGGAAGTTGACATATCTCTATTTCTTAAATAGTCTCTTACTATGTCTTCATCCCCTTCCTCTAAAATGTAACAAAATACCTTCATTAGAGTTCCATTATCTTGTTTTGAATGAATAAAATTTGAAACTGTTGTCCACTCCTCTTCAACTATTTTAAAGCTTGTCACTTCTAGTTCAAAATTCATTTTTTTTTTTTTTTTTACTAAATTACAAGTTACTTTTTCAAACAATATTACAAGACTAAAGAAATTGGTGAACATCGAGCAACATATATAACCAATACCCCCCACTTCTATTTTCCCCCACCATTCAATAAATTTCCCCACCATAGTGTTACATTAAACAGTTTTTTTTTTTTTAATATGATCTACATCTAATAAATCTAAATAACAGTTGTGCACAGATTGTACATTTTTCATTCATGATTTCAAACCTTATTAGTGGTGCCTTAACACGATGGTCTACATATCCTCCTTCAAGATCAAATTCATCCCAATCATCTATAGCTGCTCGTGCACAATCTTGACAAAGAGTCGTCCCATCTGCAAATTTATAAGCAACAATAATGCCAAACCCATAATTTTGTCTTCGGTATTCATGAATAGCTTCTCTAATGCTGTTTGGAATAACACATTCTCCTGATCTTATTATATGGTTAAATAAAAAACCATCACAAATAATTTTCCTCAAGCAAAGTTCAAATAGAGTATCCACCATGTTTTATAAAAGAGATTAATATTTCAACTGAAGTGTTTACACATGTTACATCCGTCTTAAATACTTTATCCCCACCATTTTTTATATATCGTCACTTAACAAACAATACCGCCAATCTGCAATTTTTTGCGAAACCCGGGTTTTGAACGCTGCGCATTCTGTGGGCGATCGCGCACACTACTAGGGTTAGTTTTCTGACGTTTTCCAATAGATAGCGCTGTTATACTGTTTGGAGCATTACCGCCAATCACGTTTCTTATCAAAATAGCGCCAATCTACTCAGTCGCCATTGGACAGTGCATTGCAACAGGTAAGCTCTGTTTTAACTTTGTCTTTAGAAGCTTTAAATGCATTACTAGAGTACGTACTTGTATATTTATTACTCAGACAATAGTCATGTAGCTTAATATGTCAAAGTAATTGTGATTTTCAATTGAAAAATACTAAAATTGCCGCGATCAAGTTTTGATTGTAGATAGGTGGATTGTAGGTAGGCGGTTTTGATTGTAGATAGTGTATTTCCCCTACCAAAATAATAGTAATACCGCCTATGTAAAAATCAGTGATTCCGCCTATCTCAAATAAAAAATAAAAAAACAGTGGCAATACCGTCTATGTACATTTAAAATTATTAAAACTATAATTAAACAACTAATGTCGTCATTATTACACTTTGCTTAGTATAACTTAATATTTTTACATAAAACGTTTCAAAGATTGGTAACACTGCTCTTTTGATTCAGTTTTTTGTCTCTCCTGAAAAGTTTGAGTTTTGCTAGATAGGCGGTATTGTTTGTTAAGTGACGATATGTCAAGGTCAAATTATATTAATGCGAGAACGGGGAATAGAGCACTAAGTGACATGTTATTCCATTGCCACAAAGTGATCTATTCCCCGCTCTCTATTCTAAATCTAATTTTTTTTAATATTTTTTTTTATTTTATTATTTTTTTTTTATTATTTTTCTTTTTTATAAGTTTATACAGATATTTAAACTTCTTTCTTCAAATTCCCAATATTTCATTTCCTTCTTCTGCACCCTCTTCAACTACAACTTCATTATTTCCATTTTTCAAGAGCAATAGTTCATTTTTCAATTTCTTCATTTCATCTTCTAATTTTGTAATTTTAGACTCTCTATCTTCCAATAATAATTTCAAATACTTAATATAACTACCAGCCGCATGTACGGTCTTTACTCTGTTTTCTCCAAGATGCATGCCTGGGATTTGGATTTGTAGCCTATAATACTCCATATTAATATTAGACTGAATTTGTCTTGCTTGTTCGCTTTTCTTCCTTCTAGCTTCGGCTTCTTCATGAGAGGCAGTCAAATCAGACAAAATTGGACGATACATTGTTGGTGAATGATTTTAGAAGAGTGAGAGACTATCCAGTTCAACAACACATTTATCTACTTTCCCCCACCACTATCCCGAGTAGGCCAAAAATGTTGAATACATATTTCAATAGTTACACTGGCACCATTTTCAACTAAAAATTTATAAAGAAAATATGGATACTCACTAGTAGTGGGGTTTGGTTACTTTCAAAACGGAAGTCGTGCCAATTGCCAGCCGCTGCCGGCCAGCTGCCATCGGCCAGCTGCCAAATCAGTCGCTGCCGCCATATGCCATGCCATATAGCTTCCGGTGGGGGAGGAGATGTTATTTGAAATTTGAAATTCAACTTGACAATTGGGTTATGGAAAGTATGTCAAGGTCATCCAGAGTAAGTTTTAAAAAACCCTATCCCGCTACCACCGGAGTAATAGTTCGGAGAGTGGAACTAACTCCGGTGATAGCGGGATAGGTATAGAATTAGGTTTGCGAATTTTATTTGTGAAAAACATACAATCAATGTGTGACAGCAGTGTTTAAACAAGTTGAAGTTTTGTTATGAACTACAGAGTTGTAAACACAAACACCGACGACGATGAGAAGGTAAACGCAGAGTCCCCAGATGATGTATTTAAAAAGTTTGAACAAACGTAACATCTCGAGTTGGTTTTCCCGTTCCATTTCCAATCGTTTGATTTCCAATTTCAATTTATCCTCTTCCATCCTTGTTACAAATGGAACTTCATCCATCATATCCATCATGTTTGTGTTTTTTTGAAATTTTGAAAGAAGCGATGTTGATAGTTGAAGAGGCGAGGATGGAATGAGAGTTAAAAGAGGGAAATGTCGGTTAAATAAAGAAGTGGTGGGGGGAAAGAGCGTTGTTACATAGAAGTGGTGGGGGAAAGATGCTGCTCATCATTTGCCTCAGAAGTTGTGTCCGACTGTAGAGGGGTAAGAGGAGTAGTATTTAGTAAACTGTCTTCATCAGAATTTTCAACCTTATTACAAATAGGACAAGCGTAAGTTATTTCCAAATTCATTGTAATAGCGTTAAATTTATCTATAATTTCATTTAAAGCATTAAATATTTCTTGTAAATCATCTTTTGAGTTTATTTCAAAACTAGCATTCATTCGTGCCAATTGAGAAGTGTTCATCGTTAGAGAGTTGGCAATCGAATGAGGATTAGCGCCTAGGGAAGGGGGCTTATATAATGGCGACCTTGAGCAGGTGTTTAGGGAGGGGGGCTTTTTAGGGAGGGGGCTTCTATATTGGGGACCTTGAGCTTATGATTGAATAAAACGTTTAGTTCTTCTTCTTCTTCGTCTTTTAATTCAATTATTTGAACCGAAGTAGTTGTTTCATCCTCTTCACTCGATGAAGAAAACAATTCACCAGGATTTAAATATTGAATTACAATTCTGAACCATCTTATAGGATATTCGTCAATGACAGAAAGTAAGTTTTGAAACAATTCTTCCATCTCCTCCCTGTCAGTTATTATATGTTCAAACTTGATAAATTTTCCTTCCATGTTGTTAGTTAGAGTGTTGGAAGTGGAATGATTTAATATTATATAAAAATTAGAACTAATGGTGGGGGAAATCTCAAGGTCATCCAATTGAAGTTTTAAAAAAGAGTGTAAAATTGAAATTATACATTTGATGGTTCTACAGGATCGGAATACCAATCTGATCTGTATTTACATCTTTTTATCATATGTGTACAAAAATCATCTTGATGAGACTTGGTGCGTTGACAATGAGCAAGATCTAGAGGGTGAAATTTGAAACATCTTTGAGGACAACATGTATGAAAATATCTTGATTTGTAAAATTTGAAAGTTCGCAATTCCGGTGGCGGTAGTTGTTTTGTTTTACATTTGCAATAACAAGATCCGAAGAATTCACATTTAGTACAAGCTAACCCATCCACCATCATTGGTCCTAAATCTGTACACTGTTGTTCACAACAGTAACGAGGTTTGTACTTGTATTTTTGCTCTTCCATGTTGACGCTGCGGAGTCTAGTGAAAGAATAAGATTGTATAGTGATGAATAGCGAGTTTTATGTACTATGAAAAGTGGTAGGGGTAATTTCAAGGTCATCCAAATGGAGTTTTAAAAAATTATACCTTACAAGTGTAAGGATTATTGAAATTTAGGAAGTTTGTTTCTGTTTGTTTTCTTCAGACTTTTTTTCTCTCTCTGCCTTAGCCATAGCAATAAGTTCTTCTGTTGATAGTGGATGTACTTCAGGAAATTTTAAAATTAATTTAGCTTGATATCCTTCTTTAGTTAATACATCTAAATCTTGAGTCATTTGTTCAACAGTGTTATAATCCTTTCCATAGATTTTCCCATCAAGTTCAATCATCATTCTGTATAACATTTTGTAGAATAGATCTTGTTGTGGCGAGAGCTGAGAAGCGAATGATTATTTATTAAACTGTTACATCCTTTTTATGAACTTGATATTGATCACGTGATTCCTTAGTTGTAATTTTATTTATTAAAAGTTATTCATCATTGGTAATACTTCTGGAACTTGACGTTATGTTGACCAGCTGGCGATGAAGAAGTTGTAGGTTGTGTAGAAAAAAATATTTCATCATCGCAATATTTTGTTTTAGTGAACATCCTTGTATTAGTAGCACTAACATCAACAGTTAAGTGATAACCACCGGTAAGTAAAACTCGCATTTCGTTAGTTAAATCTTCAAGTTGTTCAAAAGTAGTTATGGTGTTGGTATCATAAGATGCACACTTAACCTTTAGGGACATGTTGAAGTTTTGTATTTAGTGATAGAGAGTGAGATGTGTACGGTACGAAAGGTAGTCGTAGACTGATGAATTTAACAAGTTGATTTTCACTTTTATTATCACACAAAATTGGGTCAAGGTCATCCCATGGAATTTTTAAAAAAAGCAACATATTGTAATGTACAAACACATTACAATATGTTGCTTTTTTTATTTTTTTTTTTTTTTTAGGTTTATATCATATTTATTGAGAAACAAATACAAAGAAATATTTACAATCTTATGTACAAACTAATCAGTAGTAGGTGTTACATGAATTGTAAGTTCAGTAGAATTGTTTCCACTTGGTCCATGTGATACCAAATAGAGTGCGCCGGGTTGAATTATCCGAAGATCTTCATTTTGTAGTAGTTGTACGAAGCGCTTTGGTAGGAAGATTTGAAATTTTGCTTCATCACCAATTGTATAAGGTGCCTCGCTTAATGTGCAATTTATAGCATCACCTACTGAAGTTTCCATCTTCTTTATTGTATGAATGATGTAGTGTTTTTCTTCTTTCAGCTCGGAACATTTTTTTGTAGGTAGGATTGTTGATTTTGAATGAGCGTTGAATTGTTCAACTAAATTTTGAAGTAAGTTGTTTGATGCCATCTTAATGTTTTTGCTGATGCTAATCTTCTTGTTAATAAGAATATCCGTTGGAGATGTTGTCTCTTCGGAGGTTCGAGTAATACTCATGCTGTGTCATGGTAGCGCTCTCACTTTTATTATCGAGAATACCCCCACCACTGACACTACCCCCACCACTGATGCTACCCCCACCACTTTGTTGAAGGAAATTATTCAAGCGGTAGGCATTCTTCAAAGCACACTGTGACCTTCGATGTTTAAAACTTTTTGATGAAATACAAAGTTCATTAAAGTAGCATTGGAAATCTCTATCTATTATTGCATTTATCACTTCATTGCTTGTAAATGATTGTATCCAATTTGCTTTTTCCAATCCTCTTGTGTAGATAGTTTTAAACTCTTTACAATAATGATTCATAATATGCGGCATCATGTTATAATGAATAAAACCTTCATCCCATTTTAAGTTATGAAAATGTTTGTTTAACCATTTGTTTGTAACTTTCGCTTTAGTTGTTAGTTTATTGAATGGAAACGGAGGTTTGAACAAGTAATGATAAATTACAGATGTGTTCATATCCAAAATTACTAATTCTTTAATAATGAAATTTCCATCATTCCCTCGAAAAGCTTGAAATTCAATTATACCTCTTTTAACTTCCATTAACTGTGATGCAGTAGAAAACGAAACCCGTTTGTTCATGATGAAGTCTCATCCACAACTGACTGTTATTACAAACACGATTGTTCTTCTTTTATTTCTTGCGCTTCTTCGTTTATATTAAAATTGGTGTGATAGTTGTTTAATTGTCTCCACATATCCACTTCTTGAGGTATTCGATTAAAAATTGAAGTATCCACAGGACCATATAAAATTGGAATGAATGGTTGTCTGTCCAATGTATCGATTAGATAATCTTTAATTATTGTACTTGAAAATACTAGTTGTTTTAAGTATCTAGTGACAGGACCGGTAGTACAACTTAAAGTGTAAAATTCTTCTTTAGTGAAATGTAATTTTACATCATGTCTAGTTAAATCTTTGAAGCGAACAACTTGTCCCCCACGATGTTTGATTATATCAACTTCAATATTTGATTCTAATAAACTTAATCTTGTTCTTTTTCCAAATGTGTTGTTAGTTAAATAACATTCCAAAAGATGTAAATGTTTCATTAGAGAATCCCAAGAAGTTTCAGTAAAGATAACCATTTTACTTCCTTGATTTAACATAACAATTGGTGAATAATCCAATGATTTTACAATTCCAACAGATATACTTTTTGTCATGCATGAAGAAATAGGGTAGAAAATTCGAAGAAATACTTCTGTTAAAATATTTGTTGTAATGTTAACTTCAACCTTTTTTCTTTTTACTTCTTTTTCATCTTCTCCTTCTTCTTCTTTCTTTTTATGTTTGTTAAACTTGAGGAATTCATCCATTTCTTGTTCAACTTGCTTTTCTATATCAGAACTATTTTCATCCATTAGAGGTGTATTTTCTTCTCCGTTAGTAGAATTCATCTTGCGAACGATGTTTCCCAAACGACGGTTGAAGATAGAATGAAGTTTCTACTAGTTAATTTCCTGCTTTTATATTTTTTGTAAAATTTTTGAAATTTATACAATTACATAATTGTTTATTTTCAACTTGTGTTTTATAAACAAAATTCTAACCTTAAAAATTGAGGAAGATAATTCTAACCTCAATATTTTGCAGTAGTTGTACTAATTATTTTTAAAGTACATTCTTCACTATTCCGGTCAGTGGTGTATAAGTAACTATTTTATCATGTAGAATTAGACAGTATGCCGAAGTTCCATCCGCTACTGGTTCTTCAAATTCCATTTCAATTTTTATATCCACACTTGATGATTTTACTGATTCATTTTGTTTTGAACAATCGATTACAATTATTGGAGCTTTGGAATAATACTGATCAGGTGATAATAGTGGTGTATTAGTCTTTCCATAATATGATGATTGAAATCTTGCATACATATCATATAAAATGGAAAAACGTTTTTTGCTAAACATGACATTTAAATTGTCATATGGAAAGAATTGAGAGTTTAAGAAAACTTTACAATTCTTTATTTTACAGTGATCAAATTGACCAGCATTTGCAGTAATAACATCTTTTCGCTTAGTTTGAAAACCGAGTATTATGTACCTTGCACGTTCCAAGTAAGTTGATGTTTTGACGGTCCATGTTTGTCGTTCTGTTTGAGGTAATGTAGGGTATTCATGAAATTCCCAACTTCGGAATGGCATTACAATGTCACGGTCAGATTTTAACTTTCTTAACAATACGATTCTATGTTCATCAGCCAATCTTACATGAGGTACTCTCCAAACAACTTTATCCAATTGTAGTTGCCATTCCAGTTTATCTTCTGTAGTTGCAGGGTCTGCAAGTATTAAGTCCTTATTAGTTGAAGATCTGAGTAATACTAATTCTTGTTTAACATTTATTATAACCCTTTTGTAATCTTCAGCAAATCCTAAAAGCAATCGTAAAGGTACATGAAAATCAAAATGACCGTTGGAAGCAGGTGTTATAGTGTCTTTATCAGGAGCAACCCATCCGGCAGTGACTATTGAATTCTTCTCATGTGGTGTTAATGATGTTAATCCTTTTAATGTAGTTGTTATACCAACCTTTTTTGTTGAATCAACTGTCACCCCTGATATCTCATATCTTATTTCATCAAAAAGATATGCCATTGGGTTATTTATAAAAGGAACTGTTGAAGCAGTTTTTCCATCCAATTTTAATACCCTTCCTTCGATGTACAAATAACTTTCACATGGTAATGTGTAAATATCTTGTTGTTGAATGGGAATTCTTATTTCATCATTATTGTTTAATTTTGATGAAGTGTAAGGGTTGTGTGTGTGATATTCCTTCTCCCATAGTGTTTCGTCGAATGTCGGTCCTTGAGATATATCCAGGATATCCATCGTTGTTAAGTTTCAATCCAATCTTTTGTAGAAAACGAATGTTGTCTGATGTTAACTCTTCCAATGTCGAGGAGCTACTGAGCTCCCGACTCTTCCGTTGTGGTTTAAATGATAATCCCATGTTGATTTTTATGTCGCCGCTCTGATGTGTATTCGTATAGTAATTGTTTCTCCTCTAAAGTCAACACTATGACCGTCTTGATCCAATATGTTCAGCACGATGTCTGAAATGAAACTGGTGTTTAACGGTAGGTATATCAAGTTTTGTGGCTTCTCAACAATTTTAAAACCTGGAGCAACTGTTGGATAAAATGTATGTAAAATATGCTGATTTACTCCTTCTCTATATGATCCATGTATAATATTACATGTTACATCAATACTATTTACTTTTAATATTGTAACAGTTGTATTACCTGAATGAGTAGTTTCAGGAGTTAAGATTTTCTTTTTTGTATCTGTAAATCCAAGTAAACTGCCAATAGAGTTTTTCATTCCGACATCGATATAATATTTTGAAGTTATTTCTGCTTTTAAAGTATTATTGTTTCCTTTAACGGTGATATTTTCTTCTCCGAGTTTTTTCTGTAGTAATTGGTTTATATCATCAATTTCATAAGCTCCAGTAGGAAATGTAATTATTTTCAATTCTGAGTATTTTCCTGCAGCATCCTTAGTTTCATAATAATGTAGTAAATTGTTTTTTCCTTCTGTAACATTAGGAATTGAATTGTAGGTAGTCAAATCAAGTAATGCAGCTTCCCATAATCTTTCTTTGGATAAACGCAATGCTGGGAATAGAGTACTTTTTAATGTGGATGAATTTCCACTCAGTGACACTGTATACGATGACATCTTAAAGGTGACTGACACTTTTCGCTAGAAACTCCAAACATAAATGTCCACATATTTCAGTATTGTTAGGTTGTTCTTTTTTGTAATTGTAAAAAATGTTTTTGGAGTTTTGAAAATAATGTTGAAGTTCTTTAGGTGGTGGTAGATTGCCAAAACTGTCAAAGTAGTAAACGGTTTGTCCGAGCTTTTTATAGCATACCCAATGAGTGCCTGGACCATAGGTGGAATCCAAATTTACTATTCCAGTTTCATTTTTCCATATTTTAGTTGGTAATGCATCTTTCATAAAAACTCCTCGAAAGAATGGTATTTTCAAACATTTTACATAATCATTTAACTGATGATTAGTTAAGGCTTTATTTGGAATTATCAATTGATTTTTTTTATTTAGTACACACGGTACGGTCTTAGGTATAAACCTGCTCCGTTTTTTACCATTGACCAAACAGAAGCCTTTTTTACTTTTGCCTTACGAGTTCTACGACGTCTCTTTCTAATATTTCCACCTTTTTTGGGAGCTCTTCTTTTTGCAGGTCTTCCTCTGCGACGTCGTCTTCCACCACCAAACTTAGCTTTTGTCTTCATGGCTGTTGTTACTGCCCAAGCCGCTGCTTTTTCTGCAATACTTGCGTCACTTGATTTTACTCTTTGCCAAGCTTTTTCTGCTAGAATTTTATCTGCTATTGATCTATTTGTTGAATCTTTAAACTTTGAATATGCTATATCGTGTTGTTTGCAAGCTTGATCTAATTTATTAATTCCAGGATCTCCTCTTGCTAAACGTTTTGCCAACTTAGTTCCAGGTCCACAATATTGATAACCTCCAGGAATATGTAATTCGTATGGTAAAGCGTCTATTGCTCGATTTACAACAGCACCAATAGGTATCCGTCTAAGCAGGGATAACGCAGTTGAAGTTATACCACGTCCTCTCTTGTTGCTGTCTTGATGATGACTGAGTGATACGGCCTTCATTATGTAGTCTTATATAAACTGGTGTGTTTACTCCACAAGATACATTACATAAATGAATAAGTTATGTATAATTTTTTATATTTAAACACTTAGTTATTCAAATTAATTATATATTGATTTATAATTCTATTTTTAATCCAAGCTTCCCGTTCATCGGGTTGAATTATCACATGACTCTTTGTACTAGCTATATGATTATGGGTATCAATAAGTAAATTGCCCACTATTCTTATTAAACAATCTAAATTTACAGCATCTTTTGGATGTTGAGGATCATGTAATTGCATAATACGTTTATCATTACATGTGTAAGCTGTTGAATCACTTTTTGATGTTTTTATGACTTGTCCAATAGTAGCAGCATCATTTGAATCTTCGCCTGGTAAAATATTAATTATTTTCTTCATCTTTGCATCATATTTGGTCCCAAAGTGTTTATCCCAAGTTATTGTTTGTTTCATTGTAACACAATCATTTGCTTCGTAACCAGGATAAATATCTTTTATTCTTCTATTACGACCATTGTATGTACCTAATGTACCACCAGTAGCAATTAATGTTTGCACCATTAGAGGTACATCTGTATCTTTTATACCAAATCTTCCATTTGTTATTGTTTTACGTCCTGCATTCCATTCATCATTATTTCCTTGCATTAAATCAAACTTTTCATTTCCATGTATAAATTTATCTCCCCGCTTTAATACGGCATCTTCATGTTTTACAAAATTGGATGTTTCCTTTTTTAATTCTTTAGATAATTGTTCTATAGTAACAGCATCTTTTGGTTGAGAACCAAACTTTACATTTGTCAATGTTTTACCATGACAATCGATTTCATTAACATCTTGTAAAATACAGTTGTCCTTGATGTATTTTAGGTTTACAGCATCACCGTCTTCCTTTGGGTATCCAATGTCATTTATAATAAATTTATAAAAAGAATATCCATGTTCAGTTTTTTCCGGTATTATAGAATGTAAATATTCTTTATTAACTGAATCTTTATCATTTTTGGGATTTCCCACGTTGGTTATTCTATAATTTCCAGCATCATATGTTTGTCCATCTTTTAAGTTGTTACCCCATTGCAATTTTAAAGTATTTGAAAGTTCAGATGATAAGTACTCTTTAGTAATTGCATCGGAACCTTCAGTTGGTTTACCAACATTAATTAATCTATGTGATTCAACATCATAAGTATTCTTATGTAATTTCAATGATGTTGAAGTAGCTTCTTTTACTGTCTTTAAATTTGCTCCATCAGTATCTTCTTCTGGATCTTTAACTAATTTTAAACGTTTATTACTTATGTTATAGTCACCTTCAGGTGTTTGCGGTAATCCGCTTCTTTTTCTGTCTTCTCCAACTTGCACTCCTAATGCGGAGTAGCGTCCGAACTTGTCGACGCTCATGTTAGAACTGATACATCTTATACTTGTAACTTCTTTATATTTGCGGACAATTATACAATTATACCACGATTTTTAAGTTCATCAACTAGAGCCACCCATTCATTATTTAAACCAGTATGACCGGCTTCCATAGCTTCATGCAATAGTCTCATTCTGTCAACTAATTTATTGATGTCGTTGTAATAGATAACATTTGTATTGTATAGATTTTTCATTAATCCTTTACCAGATGTTGAAGTATCTCCTTTACTCTTTTTACCATGTTGTTCAAGAAGTGATAAATCCATAAGTGATAAAGATTTTCTTTTTAAAGGTTGTCTCACAGCTGGTGTGGTACGTAATGTTGGTAATTTTCGTGGAGGAAACAATTTTTTTATAACAATACTATATTTTGTTGCACGTGAACGATTAATCATTCCATCCTTTGAGTAGTTTCTTTTATGAGCGTTAGTATTTTGTAAAATTTCTTTAAAAGTATTTAAATCTTTTGCTGAATATTTTATTGGTATATTTTTAAAAATTAATTCATATAATCCTTTTGTTCCTTTATATCTATGGTCACCAATAATGATATAATCGTCTTGAGTTACTTCAAGCTTAGAGTTACCAATTTTCAATTCATTTCCATCAATTCTTGCTCCATATACATGTGATTTACTTAAATTTGGATTTGATTTCATGTCATGTAGCATTTTCATTATATATTTTCGTCCAAGAGGTCCATGTTGTAATATATCACTACTCAATTGAGTTAAATTTGGAATAGATTGTTCTGCTTCAGGTATTGGCTGGTCTTCCTTTTCAACAATTGATTCTTCTTCATTTTTTGTTTCTTCTTGTTCACTAGCACTTGTATATGAATCATCATCATCATCTTCTTTTTTTAATGCTTGTACTTCTTGTTTAGAAACTGGTAGTAAAACATCTCCTTCATAACGAGGTTTACCAATAGTTTCTGATATCTGTTTTAAAGGTTCTGTGATAGGTTTAAATGTATTCTCTAAAAATTCTTCTCTTTCACTTAAACCCATCCTTAATGCACGATTCTTTATCCTAATAGAATCACTGAGTGATTTTATTTCTTTTAATAGTTTTTCTTGATTCACCATGTTTACACTGTGAAGTTCAAAGTGTTACTAGATGTAGCATAGGTAGTTCAACGTATTAATACAAATTTATCCAATCCTATACGATATCTACCATTTTTAATATCTTCTTCTTTCATAATAACGAGAAATCCATATTTTTCATTCCATGCTTTACCACACATTTCTTTAAATTTATCAAATGGCATATCCGCATTAACATGATCATTATATATATGCTTTAAATTTGTCTCATCTTGCTTAAAGATGATCAACATATTTGCATTGTCTCTTATAAGTTGTTTTGGAATTTTACTGTATGTTTGACCAATATAAATGCTATCAATATTATTATGTCTTCCCATAGCAAAATAATTTCTTATAGTATCATGATTTTCACAAGAAACATCGTCAAATATAAAAATGGAAAATGGTTTTGCTTCACCTGGTTGCATTATTGTTTCACTAGCATTAAACTTGTAGAAATTCACTTCAGGTACACTTGCAAGTATTTTATCTAATAATTGATATTTTGGTTGTTGCAATGATTTTGAAAAAATATATATATTGTTAAAGCGTAAACCTTTAGGATTAGTTATAAGGTTAAAGACAACATTAGTTTTTCCACAATTTGAAGGACCAGTTATTAAACATCTTATAGTATTTGGTAGTAATTCACCATGTTTACCATGATTTAACTTATTATTGTCAACTGTCAATTCATCAATATTATTAATATTAAATCGATCTTTTTGTTGTACAATCTCCATCTTGTTTAAAGGTTAAACACATAATGAGCTATTTAATAACTATACCAAGTCTTTTGAAGGAATCCAAGAGTCTTCACTTTTATCAAATCCTAACCACCTAACTTTAACCATATCCTTTTTCCTTTGTAAAACCTTTTCAACAAGATATACATCACCAACTGTTGATTTTAACAACTCATGTCCATAGAATCCACCTTGAAGTAATTCACCCTTATTATCCTTTAAAATGTAAGTTTCAGGTATAGTTGGTTGCACTTTATAAATTGTAAATACTTCATTAGTCCAATTTGGCAGATATCTTTTACTAAATACACCTTTGTATTTACTTATACGAACTTTATCATTAACCTTAAACTTTTTTGGTTGTAACTTTTCTATTTTTGGTGTTGTATTATTTTTGATGCGTTGTAATACAATTTTAGCATTAGCACTGTTTACTTGGATAGGTTTCATTCCAATGGTGCGATGATATTTGTTGTTATACTCTTTTATAAGTTGTGGTAATATGTCATACCACACATATGATCCTCGTTTTGAAAATTGTTTATACATAGCTCCTTTTAATGTTCTATTAAATCTTTCAATTATTGAAGCTTTAACTTCAGAATTTGTAGAATAATGATTTATTTTATATTTTTTCATCAAAGCTCCAAAATCTTTATTAAAATATTCTTTTCCATCATCCGTTTGTAAATGTTTAATTTTAAATTTATTTCTTTGTATTGTTGTCTCCATAGCTTTGGTAACACTTTTACCAGTCTTGTCCTTCAAGGGTAAAGCATCAGCTATTTTAGTAAAACAGTCTATAATTGTTAAAATATATTTAAATCCTTTGTTTAATTTACTGTGTGGTATCATTTCAATAAGATCAGCTTGGTAAAGATCATTCATTCCTTTAATGATTGTACTTCTTCTTGGAAATCTTCTTCTTGCTGGTTTATGTAGTTCATTTACAATCTTATCCTTTACACTTTCCATCTTAAAGTGTTGCTTGCACACTGTTTGTAGAAATACTGATCCATACAATGGTTTATTCTCTTATATATAGTTGAAATATAGGTCAAGGTCATTTAATATTAATGTAAAAAAGAGGGAACATGGCATTGAGCTTGCCATGTCCCCTCTTTTTTACGGAAAGGAAAAAGGAAGAAGGTAAAGGACGAAGAATAGGTTTACTGGTCGATAGGGTTTAAGGAATAGTGGCCAAATGGTAGAGTATTAATTTTATCTTCTAAAATATGTCGCTTGTCATCTTTGTAGCTTAATGCCCACTTTGTTTGTTTGACACTAAAAAGTTGGTGGTTATAACTTCTAATAGTGTTAAATGTTGCAGTTGTTTCAACATTTTCAAACAAACATCTTTTATAATGTTGAAACTGTACGTTCTTCTTTAGGAAAGATGTCTTTATTCCTTTAGCTTTTTTTGTGACTTGATATTCATTCCTTTCATTTATGTACAGTTGAAATGAATAGAGTTTAGACATTAATGCTACAATTTCCATCATCGGCACACCATTTGTTTCATCTTTAAATTTTCCCAATACTTTTTTGTTTTTGTCATAGTCGTAATTTGGATGGTCCTTAGGATAATCGGAAAAATCAAAATCATCTTTATATACAAAGGTCCGTAAATCCTCATACATGTCATTTGTTTTAATCCAGTAAATAAGTGCATCCGTATCCATATATACAATACCAATGTTATCTCTTCCATAATAATTAACCATCTTCTTATAATGAAACTCGTACATGTGTGTTTTAGAAATATCCAATATTGACATTCCAAGATATAAAGGACGATCCAATACAACTGATTTTTTGTTCATAGAAATGACGACAAGATTTTCATTTATAATTACCGATGAACCAAAGTTTGGTTGTTGCACTAGTTTCTGTAATTTTACTGGATCAGTTACTAATTTGATATTCTTATGTTTCCTTTTGTTTTCTAAAGTTTTGCCAAATATTGCATTGTTCATCAGTTTGAAAAAATCTTTTTGAAAACTTGATGTAGCAGCAGCTCTTCTTCTTGTGTTGTTGTCGATGTATGGTTTCAGCCAACAAGATTGAGAGAATTGTAGTATTCGATTAATTTTTGTAATTTTTAATCCCAAGTCTAAAGCCTGTTGTATCATCCAATAATGTCCAACATACCTAGACTTATTGTTTAAAGTCATTAATAATTTTGGCCATCTTCCAGTAGGGGAAATTTCAGTCTTTGGAAGAAGTGGTAAATCGTAATGATGATCATGAAGATGTTCAGGATATTCAAAATCGACGTCAAAAATGTAACCAGTTTCACCATGCTTTGGTATATCCATTATGTTTCCAATTGATTCTGGATCTATCCATTTAAAATTATCATATGGAAGGGGATTTGACATTGCCCATCCGTATAAGTTATTTGCATCGAAATAACCTAGAAATGTTGTTGGTTTTGATGCATCATAATCGGGCAGATACTTATTATTAGCCTTAACATGTCTGGTTACACTTTGTGTCAATCCCCCTCGAACTCCTGATTCTAACATTAAAACCATATCTATATCAGTAAGAAGTTGTAATTTACAATTTGTTTCTTTCAACATGGCTTGCCATGCTAGTCCAGGTGAAGTGTATGAATGAAGAGGGTCCAATCCATATGCTGCAAAACATGTATTTCTAAATTCTTCCATTATATCACATAATAAAGTTACATCTAATTTAACATAAAAATCTGAATATTCTCCCAATGTTGTAAATCCTAATTCATTCCATACTTTACATGCATGATCATAATCCTCTTGAGATATGTCCATGTCGTATAGTTTACTTTTAAATTCTTCTTTTGGCGGAAGTGATGTTTCATTAAACTTTTCTAAACTGTCTATATAATCATATGGGAAAACACCTTTCCGAAGTACGAGATCCAGTTTGTCGTTACTTACAATCTTTTTTGTTTCAATAAAATCTTGTTTCCTTAAATTTTCAGAAAGTTTAGACAAACTCGACGGCATAAATCGGTAGGAGTCTAAAAATCTTAATTTGACATTTCCAACTGTTTTAGAAAAACTTATAAATTTTTCTGAAGTTTCAGCCAATACATCTATCGAACCATCGTCTCTTCCTAATTCAGGTATTATAAAATGAGCATCATACCCACTGAGGTTATGGAGAACCACAGGAATAAATAGTGGTAAACGATAGCTCAAATTACATTTATTACAAGCAGCACCCCTGTAATAACCTGTAAGGTGGTCATGATCTTTAACTTTATAATTGTCAATGGTAAATTCATTTTTACATAAGAAACAATGAGTTGCATTTTCATGTTGAATTTCCTCTTCTTCCTCCATCGGTTTCATTGGTATAATATTTGTATATAATCTTTGTACATTTTCAGCTATTAAATATAAATGGTCAAGAAATATTGTTTCCACATTTTCACCACGATATACTAGAGGTTCTGAAGTTAATCCATATTGGTTTAAATGTTCTTCTGATAATGTTGATTTAACCATTAAACAAAAACTATTTGGTTTATGCATTTGATATTTGACACTTTTTCTAGCTTCACAATTTTCATCTTCTATAGGAATTAGTGTTGATTCAAAATCAGCATATACAACTATAGGGATACGATATTGATGATGAACTTTTTGAAATGTAATAAATGCTCTGCTTTCTGAAGGTAAAATAATTTTTGCTTCATAATTATTGTTACATAATCTTTTGTGCTCTTGTAACCATTCCATTCCTTGTCTTCCTTCTCGTTGGAAATTAAAACATCTTTTGCAGATCAGCTTTTTGTTTCGATTTTTTGAAAGTTGTTTATTAACAAGAGAGTCAAATTTCTTTATATACACATAATGAGATACATCTCCTTGTGTTAGTAGTAGTAAATCTGTATGATCTGCTAGTTCTTCTTTAGCAATACGTAAAGGATAAACTTTATTTGAACTATCTAATCCAAAAACATTAATAGATGTGCCGGGATTTTTCTTCTCAAATTTTGATATATCTTTTAGTGATACAGGATAACTAATTCCTTGAAAGTTATATCTATATCTTTGATTTTCATAGTGCTGGTTTGGTTCATTACAATGATTTGGTACAAATTTACATGTCATCGCATATCTAAAACATTCGTTATCTTGATTTTTCACATTAACACATGATCTTGTATCTTCAATTATTTTTGGTAAACGAATATAACTAGATCCCATTAGTCCATATCCATGTTTATGAACTCTTATATTTAATCCTTCAATACTTATAAGACTCCACCCTGATCCTCGTCCTTCATGTTCCTGAATTTTAGTTAATATTTCTTCTATACATTTTTCAACTATTGAATCAATGTCTGAACTTCCTATGATAGTTTGATTTTTAGTTATAAATCCTCTTGGTGATAATTCTTCTTGTACATTTATAAACATAGCTTCTAGTAGTAATCCAAATTTGAGAAAATTCAATCTTTTTAATTCTTCTTTTAAAGTTCTACTGATGATTGGTTTTGCTTCTCTAATAAATTCTTCTAAGTTTAAATCTTCATTTTGAATCTTATGATGCATTACTACCTTTCCGGGTAAAGCTGATACTTGTAAATTTGGTAAAGTTGTTGTAGGTCTTGCTGTTATTTCATTTTGTTCTTCTTGTTCTTCTTGTTCTTCTATGTTGTTGTGAATTAGTTCCTTATGTATTTCTAACAGAATATCATCATTAAACGATTCCAAACATTTATCGCAATGATACATGTTTGGTGGTGTTCACTCTTCAAAATTTCGCCAATAAATGAAATGAGCTCTCCCTTTCCTTCTTTTATAATAGTTCCCCCACTACTATTTCATCTTCTTCTTCTTCACTTTCAGAAGAAAACAAACGTCTTGGACAAAATATTAATCTTCTACTAACAGATTCTTCATTAATATTCTCTATATGAATTGGAGTTTCAATATGTATTTCTTCATATTCAAATGATGACGAAGACTCTGATATTACTACATCCATATCCAAATTTTCATTCTCCACATCATTGGCATTTTCTTCTTCTGATGTTGTTACATCCACATCCATATCATTTATAGTTTCTACTTCTGAAGTTTCGCTATTATTTTCATCTTCTTCCATATTTAAATCCTCTAATTGAACTTTATACAATATTTCAATCATAGATTTCCTTGGATAATCGGTGTTGTCTACAGGAGCCATTTCCAGTAAATGAGGAATAACTGTTTTTGATCCGGCTTATATGATATTTTGCTAAGTATGTCAAGGTCATTTTTGATTAAGCGAGAACTGGGAATAGATCACTAAGCAGCATGATGATTCATTACTACAAAGTGATCTATTCCCCATTCTCTAAGAAGTGTCCAATCAATAACCAAAGTCCAAATTCATTTTTTTGTTTAATTTAAGTCTTTTACATCTTCTTCTTTTATTACACAATTTATAGGTTCATTGTACGATGTTTCAATGTGTTGTTTTATCTTGTGCTCCAGCTCTTCTATTCTTGCTTCCTTTATCATTAATTCCGATTGTAAGTAACTGATGTAATCAGCCGCCATGTCTACCGTTCTTGATCTTATTTCTCCTAACTTAACACCAGGAATCAATCTCTGTAGTTTGTAAAATCTCAACCTTATTCTTGACTCTCTTACTTTAGCCATTTCTCGAAATCTTTGTTTTCTATCTTCTCCTTTGCTTGTGGTCAAGTCCATACTTCTGACAAGTTTACTTTCAGAGTGATTCCTCTACAGTAGGCTTCTCCTTTATACACTTTCCCCCACCATTTTCAATTTCCCCCACCCTACTAATGTAGGTCAAGGTCATCTAATATAACGCGAGAACGAGGAATAGAGCACTAAGTGGCATGTTAGTCCATTACCACAAAGTGATCTATTCCTCGCTCTCTATTCTACATCTACTTTTTTTTTCATTTTACTATTTTATTATTTTTTTTGTTTTTCTTGGGGGGAATGAGTGTTTACTTCTTACAATGTTCATTCTTCTTCTCCAACTTTTCAATTTTTTCTAACAATTCCAACAAATATGCATTGGTTGCTTGCAAAGTTTGTATTCTAGTACATCCCACTTTAATAGAGGGAACTGTTAACTGTAATTTTGTAAATTCTATCCTTTCTCTCTTGCACCTTTCTCTCATGTATGTGTTTTTCCTGATTCTTCCTGATTGAGCTGATATTAACTTATTACACTCCAAATGGGGTTTTGATACTTTAAATACTGATGTACAAAAATTAGTTGATGTTGTCGGCTGTTGATTTTCATAGAAATTTTGTGTTGAAGTAATAGTTTGCTGATTTCCATAACAATTTATACTTGAAGTGGCCGGTTGCTGATTTTCATACCAAATTGAACTTGAAGTACTAGGCAGCTGATTTTCATACCAATTTGAATTTGAAGTGCTAGGCTGATGATTTTCATAACAATTTGAACTTGAAGTATTTAGTTGATAATTTTGATGCCAATCCACAGATGCCAATACAGGTGTTGTGGAAGGATGCTCCATCGTTGTATAGAGTGAATTCTGTTCTACAATTTTGCTGGTTTTATCTCATTTCCCCCACCAATAACTTCTACATTTCCCCCCACCACAATAATTTAAATTAGATACCAAACTTCTAGGGTCACATCCAAATCTTCTTCTTTTAAATATTTTATAAATGCAGAGCTTTCTGATGTTACATTCGGTGTGTTTAAATATGCCATTATTTTGTCATGACTTTCTTCATTGTGAATATAGCAATGTACATTTAGCAACTTTTGATTTTCTTCTTTAGACTTGACAAATCCTGCAACAGAGCTCCAATCTTCATATTTAATTTTAAAATGGCAAATTTCGAACTGCATGTTGTTTCAACAAATGCTGCAACAATATTAAAAGTCTCTTCAAACAGCCTACATTTATACAAGTTCTCCCACCACTTTATAATCCCCACTCTTTTTCTTCCCCACCTTCTTCATATGTAGAAGGGATATCATGATTTTAATGCACTATACTTAATAAATTCAAACAAGTTTTGTGCACAAATGTTACATTTTTTTTTGACTGTTTCAAATTTCATCACTTGGCCTTTTACAAGGTGAACTAATTTACCTCCATCATCTTCAAATTGTTCAAAGTTTAAAACAGATGCTTTTCCACAATCATGACACATTTTTGTTCCATCTTCAAAAATAAAAGCAAGATAAATACCAAATCCACTATTGTCCTTCTTAAATTTCATGACCATTTCACGAATTGGTTGAGGTATTTCACATTTATTTGATGTTATTATATAACGGTAAAGAAACCCATTATTGATAATTTGTTGTAAACACAAAACTAACAAGCTGTCCATAGTGTTAGACTTGTACTGAAAGTTATATCCATAACTATCTCTTTATATCCTCTTACCCCCACCACTTTTATGTAGGTCAAGGTCATCGGATATTAAGCGAGAACTGGGAATAGATCACTAAGCGGCATGTTATTACATTACCACAAAGTGATCTATTCCCTATTCTCTAAAAGGGGTGCTGATAATTTAGATTCCTAAAATTTCTTTTCCTTCTTCTTCACCTTCTTGAACAGTTGTATTACCAGACATGTGTGATATTAATTTCTTCAATTCTCGATTTTCCATTTCTAATGTTTTCAATTTTAGATCTCTTGCTTCAACTTGTACTTTCAAAAATTTGATATAACTTCCAGCCCAGTGGAGAGTTTTCAATCTTGGTGCTCCAAGTTCAATTCCTGGTATTTGAAATTGTAGTCTATTAAATTCCATCTTCATATCTTCTCGGTCTTGTCTTTCTTTTTCTAGTCGTTTTAATCTTTGTTTTTCCCTGAAGGAAGAAGTCGGATCACAAGGTACATGATGAAACATTTTGATCAACAATTTCTCAAAGAGTAAGCTTCTACACAGATAGTCAACACATTTATCCACATTCCCCCACCAAATTTAAGTCAGTAGTGGGGAGATGCCAATGGTGGGGAGACGTCAGTGGTGGGGAGAGTTATACTAATGTAATTGTTATTTCTACAGTTACACTCGCTCCATTCTCGAAAAGATATTTGTAATATGGTTCGGGATACTGTTCTCTTTCAGATCCCGCATGTTCTTGAATAAAGTTGAAAGCCAATTTTTTTGAATAATCATTGTGAAATACTTCCCTGACACAAACAAGAATTTTTTCTTCCAAAAATTTGACTTGAACCAATGGTATTTTGCTTACATCGTCCTTGTCCATGATAGGTAGCTTGTAGGTAAAAGTATTAGGTGGTAGTTTTTGTGGTTTATCCAGTAGAGAACAAAATTTCTTGTACAATTTCTCCTCAATGTCTGGAAAACGATGTATATCAAACAGATTGTAGTATGAAGGATCAAAAGGTATTTTACGAAACATCTTCGGTCACTAGTCTCTTTAAGACTGATCTCCTGCACAAATATTTAACACATTTATAAACATTCCCCCACCAACTTTTAACTTGTGGTGGGGATATTTTCCCTCCACTACTTCTTCAAAATAGTGGGGGTACCTTAGTCCAATTCAGATTCAGATTCAGAAGACAGTAAAGGTGATATGGGTGATTCCAATGATGAATCCAATATAAATATTTCAATAGCTTCCTTAATTATATCTTCATCACTATCATTTATCATTTCTTCAAATAGTTCTTGTTCAATCTGTACCATTTCTTCCTCTTCCATCATAGAATCATTATCAGTTTCGTCATAAGTTTCCTCTATGTTTTCTTCCTGTATTTCATTTGTGCTTTCAAAAACATCTTTAACTTGAGAATAATTAATAAATGGAGTATCTCTAGACAACATGTTTCTTTACTACTTCTTTTACTTCAAATAACAAACTATGTATCGCTTACTTAGTCTTATATATACTCCTACCCCCACTATTTTTGCAAAACAAAGGAATAGGAAGGGGGTTAGTATCTATTCTTCTCTATCTAGGTTATATTTCATTGCTGTCACATCTACTATAATTTTCTGCTCTTCAATTTTATTGCGAATAAATATTGTCCAAGGAAATAGTTCATTAATATTGTTAATTGTTACTTTTATACTATACAAAATTTCAAAATGTTCTACTAATGAAACAAAAACAATAACTCCTAGCTCATTGTTTCCCATAATTTTTTCTTCAATTTTTATCCGTAAGTTTGTTATTAAACTCCATATATTAATATCATTGGCTATAAAACCATCAAGTCTGGTAAGCATCTTGATGCTACAAGGTGTGGGTACAGACTAGAAACTTGGACGTTCATAGCCTGCCTTTTCATCAATTTTAAAAATGGGGAGGGGGAAGGAATAAGGATTGGGAAGGGATAGGGTATAGGGTGGGGGGAAAAGTAATTTTGTTATTACACTACTTGTGCAAGAAAATAGCCACCAGTGTCCACACCTTGTTCATAGCACTCCATCATAGATTGTGCCCACTGCAACATGCGGTCTCTGTCATTTGGTGTGACAAGGAAAGAATGACTATCATCATACAATATAAAAGAGTCAATTCGTATATAACATCCTAAATTTAACCATTTATTAGCTTCAACCAAAAAATTTTCTATTGTATCAAATGGAAATTGTGGATCAATTGCTATAACTTTACGTTCTTCACTAAGTTCAACACTATAATCATCATCTTCTTCACTCTCACTCTCACTATCAGTATTTAAAATGTCTTCAGGTTGTACAAAAACATCGGAAATTTCGGAAGAATTAAAATGGTAATTCACATTAGGAGGCATTTTTTCAAATAAATAATATTTTAAAAGGTGGAGAAAAAAATACAAGAGATGTACTTCACGGCACAAAGTGCGAGTACAGACTAGAAACCTGAAGGTTCATAGCCCCACTTTTATAAATTTTAAATATGGGGAGGGGGAAGGAATAAGGATTGGGAAGGGATAGGGTGGAGGTGGGAGAAGGGTAATGTGGTTATTAAGCCACTCTTGCAACAAAGTACCCAACACCAATGTTCAGTTCGTATGATCTCATCACATCGTCCTGCCAAGTAAGAATTTGTTCTCGATCATTTGGAGTTACAAGGAAGAAGTTACTGTTATTGTAGACAATAGGTGAACCAATTATAATGTTGAATCCTAAATTTAGCCATCTATGTGCTTCAAAAATAAATCTTTCAACTACATCAAAAGGAAATTGTGTTTCTATAAAATATACTTTGAATTGTTCATTAATTTCAATTTCATCTTCACTGTCATCTTCACTGTCATCTTCACTGCTATTATCCATGTCTTCTATCACATCTTCTTCATGTTCTTGGAAAGCATCTTCTTCATGATGTTGGAAACCATCTTCAGGTGGTTGAAAAACATCTGCATTTTCTGAAGGATTAAAATTTTCATTAAAGTAAGGAAGCATTTTAAAAATAAAGATATTAAAACTGGCAGGAACAAAGCAACAAGAGAGGCGAAGCAACGAGAGTGGTGGAAGAAACCAGAATGAAACACTAGCCATAGCCGGCGCGTCTTTTATAACGGTATGCAAATGAGAGGGGTTAGCAGCCGGCCATGACCGGTCATTGGCCCGGGAGGTGGGGGAAGGAGTGGGGGAAGGAGTGGGGGAGGGGGGGGGGGGGGGGCTCCATTTTTTCGGGGGGGGGGGGGGGGGGGGGGGTCATTGACCTTTCAGGTCCGGTCATTGACCCTAAGGAGTGGGGATGGACACAGAACCCTCCTTTGCTTACTACTACACGGATCAAACTAGCCATGTACCAGAACTTATTTCTGCTAAGTCGCATGTAAGCTAAATAGCTTACATCCCTAAATTTAAGTCTTAGGTGGCCCTGAAAAGGGCCGTTTGGCTGGGTTTGGTGGACTGCTATGGAGCTTAAGGCATAAAAAAATAAGGGACTTCAATGTTGTTTTCCAAATGGATTTCAGAAGGATCGGCTTGTGTAAACTTGTACAAATTAATTGCACAAATATCACATTTTTCTTCTTCTGGGATGATAAACTTGTATGACAAGTAACATTTGTATTCATAAATTCCACCATCTATTGTAAAATCCAATAATCCATTTCCTATTGCAGCCGAACCACATTCTGGACACATATTTGTTCCATCCATAAATTTATACTGAAGATAATGAAAAAGTCCAAAATTTTCCCTATAAAAAGAATACACTTCTTGACGTAGTGTTAGTGGAAGGTTTCCATCTTCAAATGCAAGTTCCGCCAACACTATATTTGAAACTATCTGTCGCAAACATAATTCTAATAGAGTAGGCATGTTGCAGCAGTGGTCTCACGGATTGGAATGAAGACTCTGGAGTAGCTAGTATAACGGTTAGATGTAGGTAGACAACCGGTCATGACCGGCCATTCACCCAGAGGAGTGGTAGGGGAAAGAATGGTGGGGGAAGAAGTGGTGGGGGAAGGGGGGGGGGGGGGGGGGGGGCTCCATTTTTTCGGGGGGGGGGGGGGGGGGGCTCCATTTTTTCGGGGGGGGGGGGGGGGGGGGTCATTGACCTTTTAGGTCCGGTCATTGACCCGAAGGAATGCACACAGACACAGAACCATCCTTTACTCACTACTCACATGAAAGTAGGTCACGAGACTTAGAGTGTTAAAAAATAATGGGGGAGAAACACAACGCTATAACGCGTTGTGTTTCTCCCCCAGTATTTTTTAAGCAATAATTTGGAAAAAGCTATGTGAATTTACTTGCTACGCCCCCACCTTGTAATACCATCCAGTTTGTGTCTGAGGAGATAGTCTTTAGAGTCTAACTCATAAACTGATTTCTCTTTGCGCAAGGATTCAATCACTTTAATATTATATCTTAAGCCGTTACAAGTTGCCAAAATGTGTTCGTTGTCAATAACACGTTCAAAAAAATAAACACAACCTCTCTTAAGCCTATTTCCTTTCACACCAATAATTTTGGATTGGTATTCAACAGTGGGGGTTTCTGTCACTTGTGGTTCAGAAATGTGTTTTACGACATGTACACGGCAAAAACTTTCGTTTTTTACACATTTCCTCCCACAAGGTGATCCTTTCTTAATTCCCCTAGTAAGCATTTCAGGGCAAGTAGTGGGACGGCTAAATGCCCTACGACGCTCTTCTTGTAATAATTGAAATTGCTCTGAAGGAGCAGGTTTAGGAGTAGGTTTAGGAGTAGGTTTAGGAGCTGGTTTAGGAGCTGATTTAGGAGATGGTTTAGTAGCAGATTGAGAGGAATCAGTTTTATGATAGGTATGATCTTTAGGTGTACTAAGTGGTGGGGTAGGAGGCAATGGTGATAGTGGGATAATAGGTGTGCTAAGACGATGAACAATGGTTTCAACGGAAGGGGTATTAGGATAGTGATGAACTGGCTTCTGCGGTGGCGGCATAGTAGTTGATGGTGGTGGCGGCATAGTAGTTGATGGTGGTACAGAGTCCTTTGAAGGCGAAGGCGAAGGCGGTGAAAAAATACTACGAAGTCTAGAAGTGTTAGTTGGCGGAAGAATAGCTCTAGAAGTTGAAGGTTCAGATGCAAGTCGATTCTTGTAGCAATCAGGAAGGTTTTTGAGGCGAAGAGTTTTCTTAGGTGCAGGAACAGCTGTAGTGAAATAGAAGTCGAAGTAGAAGTAGTAGTCGGTACAGAAGACATGGTTATAACTCCAAGTTCGCAGCGTAACGTCTGGAATCAGAATGAAACACTGGCCGCGGCTGGCTCGGCTTTTATAACGGTATGCAAATGAGAGGGGTTAGCAGCCGGTCATGACCGGTCATTGGCCCGGGAGGTGGGGGAAGGAGGTGGGGGAAGGAGTGGGGGAAGGGGGGGGGGGGGGGGGGCTCCATTTTTTCGGGGGGGGGGGGGGGCTCCATTTTTTCGGGGGGGGGGGGGGGGGGGGGTCATTGACCTTTCCGAAAGTGGGTCAAGGTCATTCAAGATTTATAATGATCCAAGGTGATGGAAACAGTAATACTGTTCCCACCACCCTGTTTGCCTAACGGTTCCCACTCCCAACCCACTAGTTACGTTCTGCAAGGGAGGTCCCTGGGCCGTCCGCATCAAAGCGTAACTTCCCGTCCGCATCAAAGCGTAACCATTAATTTCAGGGAAACTGGAACAGTTAATGCAGAAACGCAACTCTAACCCCACCCAAACTAATCCCACCCATCATATTCCTAAACAAAATGCAAAAAAAAGTCCGACTTGCGGATGTCCCACCCATTTTAAATGAAGTTCAACTGAACTTCTGAATTTACAGTTAATCTACCCCCTAACATCTAGCTGTAAGGCAAAACAAATGCACAAAACAAACATAAATTATTAGTACCAACACATCATTATTAAAAACCAAATAATTCAACACAACCAAATACCATCATTATTCTTAAAAATTAATACACCTTAATGCTAAACCCAACTTATAACTAACATCGCAATGCGCAAATTATTTCTTAAATTAAATACACCTTAAAACTAAACACACACACACACATACCACATTGCATTAAAAAACGCAACATAGTAGAAGAAGTTCAAATATATATAGGCCTACTATATATTTGAAACCTCTTGCTGAGTTGCCAACAACCTTTCGCTATGAAAGTTTGTTGGCGACTGAAGCTAAGATATAGCTTCTATCGCTCCTCGGGTTTTCAAGGAGTGGGGGAAGTTGTTTCACTCCAGTACAGTGTTCAATCCAGTCCAATTCGCAGCAGTGTAAAAGGAAGGCGAAGGAGTGGGGAGCAGCATATGCACAGCAATGCAAAACCAAGGTTTGAGGTTAGAATTATCCATGTGCAGTAGCGCTAAAGTGAGTAATACAGGACTAGGCGCATGCGCAATAGCATAGTCACTATTCCGATCCGGAGAACTCGTTGCATGCGCAGCAGGTTTGAGGTTAGAATTATCCATGGCAGCTGCCATATTTAGTCTGGTTTCACCACATAAAGTCAACAACCGGTGGTGACCGGCCATTGACCTGGAAGATTGGGGGAAGGAGTGGGGGAAATAGTAGGGGAAGGGGAAGGGGGGGGGGGGGGGGGCTCCATTTTTTCGGGGGGGGGGGGGGGGGCTCCATTTTTTCGGGGGGGGGGGGGGGGGGGGGGTCATTGACCTTTCCGGTCGGTCATTGACCCCAAGGAGTAGGGATAGACACAGAACCCTACTTCTCTTACTACTCAAGTGAAAGTCGGTCAACCAGTCATTTGCTTGCCATCTGCCGCCATCTGGCTGGAGTTATTGCCTCTATAAAGGTGGGTAGTTTATCTCGCTACAAACATTCATTGCCTCGCATCCGCTCGGTCATCATCTCTCGTTAGTTTTATGTTATGACTACTTCACTTACTAGGTTTGAGGTTAGAATTATCCATGAAATAGCCTTTGTAAATTCTAACCTATAAAATTACTACTCTGGCTTTCTGTTTCAATTTCTTTTACACTTCATTTTATATCTCAGTCTTATTTTAACTTCTGAACTTAACACATCGATTATAATGACTGCACAATGTTTAAAATTAAAGCTTTTGCGAACACAACACATATTACGAAGTACTTCTAAACCTTCAATTTCAAAGTGTAAAACTAATTTAAATAGAGTTAGGAAGAAGTACAGTTTTAACCCATTATACTGTTCAACAACTTCTCAGGTTAATGTTGATGATAGTGTTATTTACGACATTTTACGTTCTATGTTACACTTAAATAACTTAAAACTTGTTACACCTATCGACTGTGTTCAACAAGTTTTTTTATTTTACCCCCACCATTCCCTATATAAGGGCCCCGACAATAATTCCTACTTCATTATCTTCTATGCTCTTCAGCTAACAACATCTCCACTCTAATTCACACTACAATAATAATGGAAACCAACCAAGAAAATGTTCAAGTTCATGAAATATCATCAACAACTCATCCAAGGGAAAATCCTTCTAGAAATTCAACTTCAACAACTCCTCAGAACCCTGTACAAGTTCCAGATGTATCTTCTACAACAATAAATGATGTAGAAGCTATTCTTCAATCCCTTGTCGGTTTCGACTGACCTGTATGATGATCACCGATAAACTGAACTCTTAAAGTTCAGTCTTTTTTAAAACCCCCTCCATATGACCTTGAAGCAATTATCCCCTCTCCTTTATACACTAACTCCTACTTCAAAAATTAACACCATCTCCTCACCCCTTCTCCACCCTTTCATTTGATTTAGCCTCTCCCCACCTGAAGCTATATGGCATGGCATATGGCGGCAGCGACTGATTTGGCAGCTGGCCGATGGCAGCTGGCCGGCAGCGGCTGGCAATTGGCACGACTTCCGTTTTGAAAGTAACCAAACCCCACTACTCTCACTGGGTTTAATATTCATATTGTCCATCATAAAGTTAAACGCCAATCTTTCCGAATATTCATTGTGATATTTTTCAGTGACACCAATTAACATTCCTTGTTTTTGAAATTTAAAACCAATGTCTGGAATTTTTTTACAATCCTCCATGTCTAAAAGTGGGAAATAATATGTAAAGGAATTTACTGGTGGAACCCAGGGTTCTTCCTTACAAAAAGCTTTAAACATTGCTTCTCGGTCCTCCATTATGAAATGATTTTTAAACTGTTTTCTTTCCTGCTTAAATAACCTAACCCCCCACCATTTTATCCAGATTCTTCTTCTTCAGATTCGGTTAACTCTTCCGGTTGATGCATCATTGATATATTCCCAGTTTCATTAGTTGTTTCTTGGTTTAAATTTATAAATTCTTCTACTATTTCTTCTATTAACTCTCCAAATGTAACATTCATCTCTTGTTCTAGTTCTTCTTGTTCTTCTATCTGACGATGTGTAATAATTTCAGTAATGTATATAAAGGTAGTAGCTCTTGGAGACATAGTTTAATAAAGTGTATGGCTTTACTAACAACACAGCATATAATGAATAAAAAAACCTGATCAACTCTTGCTTTTATAGCAAATATAGAGAAGGGGAAAAGAGGGGGAAAGGAGGGGGGGGGGGGGGGGATCATTAAGAAAAACACCGACATATCATTAGTCCAATTCAGAGTCTGAAGATTGTATAGGGGATATCAATGTATCAGTTGACGAATCTAAAATGAATGTTTCAATTGCTTCTTTAACAATTTCTTCATCACTATCATTTATTAGCTCTTCAAATATTTCTTGTTCAAAGGATGAAATTTCTTCTTCCAATATAGAATCATCCATACTATTATTCAATTCTTCTTCCGAACCTTCATTTGTCTCTTCCATCCAAGTTATATTTTCAGTTGTATTAAACTGATTTTTTACTTCAAAATAATTTAAAAAAGGTGTATCCTTAAAAACCATTATTAACCTTTTCTCTTCACACCAAAGTAATATCTTATGACAAAGTGATACTGAGTATAAAGTTGCTGCCTTATATATATATATTCTATTTTCCCCCACTATATTTCATATAGTTAAACATTTGTAACATAGTATGATTACTCTTCTTTATCAAGCTTGTAATACATTGCAGCTACTTGCAACTCAAACTCCATTTCTTCTACAAAATTACGTAATTGCACCATCCAAGGAAATAAATTATTTAAATTTTCAATTCTGATTGTGCATGAACACAATAATTTATAATCACCTCTACGATATATAAGCACTTTAACCCCTACACCCATATCTTTCAAAATTGTTTCTTCAATCTTTCTATGTAATCCATATAATAGTGGCCAAAGTTCTGTATGTTTAGCAAAGAATGAATCCAATCTTTTAGACATGTTCACTATATAGCAACTGGTTAAATTCTAAGCAAACATGTAAGCTGCGGGCTTTTATAATGCAAACTAACAAAAGATATATGGGGGGGGGGATCAAGTTCAAGGTCAACAAACTTTAACTTATATAGTAACCAATTACCATTAACTCTCACATAGCCTTTTTGGGTTTAAAAAACCCTGCTTATCTTAAACAGATATTAAACCAGTTATTATACTCCTCATTTCCCCTAAAATCCTCAAACAACTCTGCCCATTGCCAGATGTATTCGGCATTGTCTGCAGTCACATACAAAATTGGGCTACCGAGAAACAACACTGGTGATATGATTACTATTGTTCTGCCCAACTGCAGCCAGTCCAATGCTTCCCACATGTATGGGTCAAGGCTTTCTTCCAGGTCCAAAGTTACACAACGCAAATATTCAAATATTAATCGTTCATCTTCCTCAACTTCTTCCATTTCCTCTAGCTCAGATTCATCTTCCTCAACTTCTTCTATTTCCTCTAGCTCAGATTCATCTTCCTCCACTTCTGCCATTTCCTCTAGCTCAGATCGCCTGTTGTAAAAGTTTGAACCGTCCAGCGGAGCCATGTTCACTGTACACCAGGTAAGCGGCCAATGTTCCATACCCAGTTGCATAGCGGCTACTTATATAAGACAAGAGAAAGTTGGCAGGGGGGGGGGGGGGGGGGGGGGTTAATTTTTATTGGGGGGGGGGGGGGGTCAAGTTCAAGTTTAAGGTCATGTAAAAGTAGGTCACAGAACTTAGAGTGACCAAAAAATAATGGGAGAGAAACTCAGCGCACTATTATATAGCGCTGGTTTCTCTCCCATTATTTTTCTACCAAAATTTTGAAAAAAAGCTAACTGATTTTAACATTTACTACGTCCCCACTTAGTCCAACCATCCTCACCTCTTATTAAATAGTCTCTCGCATCAAGTCTATTGATCGCTTTTTGTTTTCTCAGAGGTACAGACAGCTGTATTACCCATTTGAAGCCGTTACACCCAATTACAATTTTGTTGTGCTTGTCTGTTTTACTTACAAAAAAGTACCTCAAACCTTCCTTCAGTCTATTTAATTTAGTAGGAGGGTAGGACTTACTGGAGATTACAGTTGGTTGTGGCTCAGAAAGATGGTTTATGAGATGTACACGGCAATACTTTTCATTTAACACACATTTCCTACCACAAACCAATCCTTTTTTAGCACCCTTACGGAGCTTCTCAGAGCATTTTCGAAAATTTTTAAATGCCCTGCGACGCTCTTCATTTAATAATTTAAAGCGCTCTGAAGGAGCAATTTTGAAAACTGACTTTTTAACTTTAGAACTAGGAATGATAGGATTAATGGACTTTGGTTCAGGAATTGGTGTTATTAGTGGTGGTAATGAGGTGAAATCATGAATAGATTCTAGAATTGAAGGAGTATCAGAACGAACAGGAAGCTCCATCTGCGGTGATGTTGTAGGTGTAGGTTGTGGTTGTAGTGGTGGAGTTGCCGTAGGGTGTGTTGGTGATGGAGGTGGAGAAAAAATACTTCCAAGAACCGCCATGGCTTGGAGAAGAATATTTCCCTGAGCAGATGTAGATGGTGGTGTATTCATCTGCCGCAGCATCGACTCCGGGACGTTCTTCAACTTCAGTCTCTTCACCGGTTTCTTGTTAGCAGCTGATGTATTTATAGTAGGAGCAGGCACAGAAGTGGCAGCAGGAGCAGCAGGCATAGTGATAGTAGGAGCAGGCACAGAAGTAGCAGCAGGAGCAGCAGGCATAGTGATAGTAGTAGCAGAAGTTGTTGATGAAGACATGGTTCTGAAGTGGCAGCGTTAGCGGCTGGAATCAGAATAAACAGACATGTTAGCTAGCCCCGCTTATATATAGTGATGCTAAGTGAAAGTGACCTCGGGGGGGGGGGGGGGGGCTAATTGCAAATTGGGGGGGGGGGGGGCTAATTGCAAATTGGGGGGGGGGGGGGGGCTAATTACCTTAATTTAGGTCAAGGTCACCAAAAAATAATAATGATCCAAAGTGATGGAGGCGGCCACGGCCGTCTCCACCACTCTGTATTCCTCAAACACTCCCAATCCCAACCCTCTAGTTACGTCTTGCAAGGGATCCCAATTTTTTGCCCGCACGCACGTGGCGATCCAGTTTGGTGAGCTGTGATACGGGCGGTTCAGTCTCGGGCCCGAAGGCACTGGGCTTGACCATCCAATTATAATAGGGAATCTCGAACAATTAATACAAGACGCAACTCTAACCTCCCACCCTTAATCTAAACCCACCCAAATATAATTATTTCCTAACAAAAAATTTAACATTTAAAAAAAAAATAAAAATATGCGCTGCCTATGGCACAACACGCATGTCCCACCCATATTTAATGAAGTTCAACAGAACTTCTATAATTTAAATTTAAATTTAATCTACCCTCCTAACAGCTAGCTGTGAAAGGTTATTAGTACACACACACACATACACACACACACACACAAATACAGAATAATTACATCAACACTCAACATTAAATGCATAAACACATTTTTTAAACATTAGCAATAATATAATACACCTTAATGCTAATATCGCAATGCGCAAATTAAAACTTAAAAATAACACAACTTAAAACTAAAAAATAAATAACATTTTACACACACACACACACACAACAAATATTAATATTAGAACCCTAACAGCAAGAATAACTCAAATATATATTGGCCACCTATATATTTAAGTTACCCTTTGAGTTCGTCCCGAAGCTTCGCGTCCGGAGTTTCGGTACGAACTGATTCTAAAATTCTCGACAGAATACTCGTAAACTTCGAAGATGGTGGGGGAAATTGTAGGGGTTTGAGGGGCTTACAACATTCAAAGTACAACTTCAGTAGGAAATTCCCAAGCAACACTATTTTATACACGTAGCAGCGATTATTACAAGTAGGTCGTCAATAATTTAAGTGTTGTGTTGCGGCTTTCAATAATGTTGGCCAACATCTAATTATATTCTCTACCTAATCCAACCACAATTTTCTTTATAGCATTACACCATAGTTGTTCACTGCTATTATTTTAATAACAGTAGGAAGTTATGTGTTCCCTTTCGCCGCTCAACTATAGTTATTATCTATTGCCAACAGCAGACCTAAATTACCGTTACTCTATCAGTTTAATTTATCTTAAGTATAGGTTGTATTATCTTAACCACAATAGTTACTGTTTGGTAACACCAAATTAGTATTACACAAGCTTAACTACTAGTACTATTTCAACATAAAGTAAAAGTGAGGGGGGGGGGGGGGGGTTAATTACCTATTGGGGGGGGGGGGGGGTCAAGTTTATAATAATTACCACCTGCCGTATAAATACCCTTACACAAGCAGCTGCGCCTCTTTCTACTCGCGGAACCCACAGCTGACACAACACCTCGGTAAGTCGCTACCTTCTAATAATATTATATATACTTTTTTAACTTACTCCAATTAGGTCTACTTCTTTTTAACACCACATTTATAACGTAGTTTTCAACTATTTCTTTTTTATTTACTATAAACACATATTACTCTCCCATTACCATTTTTTTTTATTACTGCATAAATTAACCTCGCATCAACATTATTTTTGTTGTTACTTAATATTTATATTCATATCTATTTTTTTTTTATCAAACTCTTAATTATATTTACACCTTTTAAACATTTATAGTTTTACATTACTATTAGTCTTATCCATGGTCTTAACTTACATTTTTCACATTAATATTACATATAATTATTGCTAAACTATATAATATTTGTATAAATACTAGCTCTTACCTCATCAACTTATTAACAGAGTATTGTTTGCACTTGTGCAGCTCATAGCCAATTTATACAGAGTAACAAATTCCTTTTTTTTTTTCAACTAGAATATTATCTTAATATTTTTAACAAAACAGTTTTAAAGTGTCTGCCTCTCCTATTAATACAAACTATCGCAACGCTACCGAACAAATAACCGGGGTAACCGCAATCCCACCCTTTTATCCCATCGGCTTAGGGGGAGGGTAGAGGAGGGTTGTTCGTGACTCACAAATTGCTTAAATACGGGGTCGGTACCGCCCGCGTCTCATTTATTCGCCGGGTTCCGTAGAGTAAACTTCGGTCTTTACTTTTCTAACAATTTTCTAACTTACATTTTTCTTACTCTAAAACATGTGTTCGCGGTTACTATGCTAATTACTCTCTATATATTCAAACACATTTACAAACACTAACCATTTATCAGTTGGTTTTTACACAGTGCACATTTACTCACCACTATTATAATGGCTTCCCACACTTTGCAGCTGAAACTTTTACGCACCAAACATATTTTACAAAAACAGTCTAACTACACAGTTTCAAGACCTCGTAATACATTCGCTAAACTTAAGAAACAGTTCAGCTTTCACCCCTTGTATTTTACAAGATCCAACCTTCGCGACAGTTATTCTACTGACACTATTTTACAAACAGTCTTAACTGATATGCTGAAATATCAACATTACAATCTTGTCACACCTATTGATGATGTTATCCGGTTATTCTTATTCACTATATTACCAGGTTTATATAACCGTTCTTCATCACACACATCTCTCATTCTACTCTATCAACTCACAATATAACCATCTAGCAGCTCTCATTTCTTCAAGTTATGGACACGCGGCAGGGTGCACCCATACAATCTCCAATAGTGACATCCACTACTAATGATAACAATAGTGGTGTTCCCACACAAAATTTGCCTACATACACTACCACCACCGACTCCCGACCCGTGCAGAGCAATGAGATCAACAGTACGGCTGCAAACGATGTAGAAGCGATCCTACGATCACTGGTGGGCTTTGATGAATAAATAAATTTATTTCCCAGAGCCTCCCATCCGCTCCCGCCGCACTCCCGCCCGCCCCACTCGTCCCCACACTCCCCACCTTTTTTAAAACCCCCTCCGAATGACCTTGACACACTTACCAACCCCTCCCCAAACCCCCCAAAAAACCCCCAAATCAACAACACACACCTGCCAATTACAACCGCTGACCTTGACCTGCGCCAGGAGCGGCTATTCCCTTCTACTGATGGGGTAACGATTGATCCCTTGTATTGTTATACTCCAACGACAACCTGTTTTTAAATAGCATAATTAATTAATTGATCAATGGCAACAGAGTCCCAAATTGTACCTTTTATAAGCTACCCTCTTTTCTCAGGACCAAAACACCTGGATTCAAATACCACTATAACCAATCAGCAACCCAAACAGTTCATTCTTCCGTACATAGAAAAAAATCTAAAACATGAACTTTAAATTTACAAATTTATTTGTTTTACATTTTTATATTCTTTTAATCTCTCAATAATGTAAAATAATGTAAATATTGTAAACAATCTAAACCAGGTATAATGGTTATTCACTTTCTTTTCATGCTTGGATCAAAATCAAAGATTTCACAAACAATACATAAACAAATCATAAATTCATTATTAATAGAAAAAGAAAAAAGAAAATCTTAGCTGTGAAGAAATAACAGGTCATGTCAAGAAGATGAATCTTGAAGTCGGATCCACCATTCACGACGAGTAAAAACTTGTAACATTTATCACAGACTCTGCAGATAAAATTTAAATATTGCATTCATAAGTTTGAAAATGTTTTATATTCACATTTCATTTACATGAATTATTAACCACTAAGTATATAGCGTACCAATTTCCAGGGTTAAGTGTTAGAAATAAATATTAAATAAAAATCTATACAATAAAAAAATAATCATATTTTGTTGTGTGTTTGTGTAAATAGATATTATAAGAAGAGATATATTTAAGAAATTACAATACATATTGATATTATTAGTAGTGTGTTTTGGTTACTTTTAAAACCGGCCACGTGCCCACGGAGCCACGTGCCGCGGCAGCTGGTGCCAGCTGCATATGGGACTTTATAAATTGTTGTTTGTGACAGTTGTATTTAGATTTTATAAATTTCTTAAAAGTTCACAGCTTAACGATTTAAAACTTAAATTATGTTTCGTATTACCACTTTCCAAAAAATTTAATCGATAAAAATTTATGTAGTCTTATTATTGGTGTTAAAGTTGTATAGGACAATCAAATATATTTATCATTAGAATTTAACAAGTATTTATACTGGATATAATAATTATTGTGTGTAAGGGCACTTTTTAAATATATTGTTTTTCAATCATGACAAACGCATGATGAATTGTTTGATAATCATAGGAGATAAAACTGTTTTATTCATGAAAAATATGTGAACTTAAATTTGTTTAACAAGCCAATAATAGTGAATTAATTATAGATTTATGTTCCCTTTTTACATTCATTAAATTTATTATTATTATGTAAAGTAATGGGTTGGTTATTTTTTTACAATTGCTTTTGGACATGCACGTTATTTTATTTGAAATAGTTTTCACATTCAATGTTACTAAGTTCAATCAAAAGAATATTTAAAAAAATTCTTAACCAAATTTCCAAACGGTTTATCATTTATAATTGGTCTTATATATACAGAATACTCATAATGTAATCTAATTATAAATTATCTTAATTAAAGAGATGCTCATTTTTTATGGATTTCACGTGTCAATTTTTACGAAAAACTAACTTATATCATGTTCATTTGAGTTGGTTTAAAAGTTAATGGCAATTCTATACATTTTTATCACCCACATAACACTATATAGAGAAAAGCAAATTTTTGACAGGGACGAATCAGTGTCTGTATACAATTTTTGTTCGTTTCGAAAAATTGGAATACAATCATACAACTAGGTTGACACAAGTGGTAGAATGATGGGGATATATTGATTTAACAATACTGTTGACATGAAGTTGTGATTCCCAAACCATAACGTCGCTATATCTACACTGTGAGACGTAAGCAGGCCAATGCCAGTACTGCGTGCAATGAGGGTGCTGAACCTCTAGGAGTTATAAAAATATGCAAATATAAAACCATTCAACATAATTTTTAACCTTCACTGCCTATTCCAAAGTGTCAATAAGCCCCTGGGGTCTAAAGACAGCAAGGTACGGTCACGCCATCAAGTCACAAAGGCTAGCCAGAGATGGTAGCTCAGGTTTTTTAGTGTAATGTTACTTGGGATCGAACCGGTGACCTTAACCTGTGAGGGTGGAGCTCCACCTCTGAGCTGCCGTTCAAATATAGTATTTTTATTCAGTATTTTAACTGCAATTATGGCAGTAAAGAAAAAAAATCCACTTAATTACCCATGCTGTTAATCCAAGAAGTAAATAAAAAAGTAGTGTATTATACTGGAGCGGCAGCAAGTGTTTTAACCTGTGGGTACATTAAAAAGTTTCTGCCAAAGTTAGACATATTCCAAGCTTTAGGTTGATCTAAAAGGATAAACATATCTTTAATTATTAAAACATAACAGTCATGTAGCCTGGAATTCATGAAAAAAACTAAGTTATTAAATGTTTCATAATTAATCAAATAACGTTTTGCACACATTGCGATCATATTCCGTCACAAAACCACTCTACCGCCTCAAGATGTTTAACATAGTTTATACAATCTGGGGTTTTCTCACCGTCAGAGGAGATAATTCACGTTATATTTATCATTAGAATAAACTTATATAAAATAATAAAATAAACTTAATAAAAGTTATTTAGTCCAATTACACTTAAATATTGTTACATAGTCAAGTCTTAAGTACTATAGTTTGATTTATAATTATTGAATCAATACACAATAATATTATGACATTTATATTACTTTATTTTATTTCTTTGTTTCATTTATTTAAATTCAAAATCACTATCATTGTTTATTGTTTATTTATTTAAAGTCTCATTTAAAATATAACTGCATACAACATTTTCTTATAGATAAATCTGTTCAAATAACTATATATTTTCATTGTGAATAAATTAGAGACATAAAGTAATATCATATTAATTACTTGAATTGAATTTTAGCGTGATTTAGTATTTGAATTTTGTTTTAATTTACAGTCGTAGCAAAATAAAAAAGTAAGGCGACAATATAGAACCGCATTCATATTACCATTATTATCTAATAATACATTCCTATTAAATAATTTTTCAAAGTTTCTTACATCATCTGGAAAATATTAAAGATTAATATTAAATTATTCATTATCAACTTTATTTTCTCGCGACATTTTATATTTCAATTAACTTAAATGTTAATTTCACTTAAATGAATCATTTGGTGATTTGTTTCTTTACATTTATTTAATTTTCTGTTAAACCTGTGAATTTGATTTATTTTACTTTGTTTGTATAAGATAGTTGAATATAACTCTTATTAAGTTAACTTGCTATTATATATTTATTTCTTACAATTTTGTAGTTTTGTTTTAAGAAGTGGGTCGTTTTGTAAAATACTTAATTGTAACTGAAATTCTCCTGAAAACTTCCAGCTATCTAAGTCCCGTATTTAAAGATTTGTTAGTTTTACCATACTTTTTAATGAGTGTTCCTACCAATGCAATAAATTATGATATAGTATAGGTTACCTCTTGAACCAGAAAGGCAGTTTAGAAAAAGGATTATGTGTGTTGAAAAACAACACTAACAAGGCCCGGTAAAACCCGATTTGTTAAGTTAAGTCTTTGTAACAAGGTCTAACAACCAAGACCGGCCCTCGAGAATAAAACAAGATAATATTCTGCTCCGAGGAGGTGCACTCGTAGTTCCTATAGTATTCAGAGTAAGTTTAAATAGATTTTTTCTTGCTTGGTCGTGAGGTTCCAGTGAGCTGGAAGAGCCCACTGCGGCTGTTTTAGGGCGTTGCCCTCTTCAGCCTTGGCTAGGGTATGTGGATGCGGTGCGACACTACGGCAGGACTTTTTTTGTTTTTTCTTTCGTTGCCTTCTTTCGTGGAGGGGTGGGGTTAGGCGTAGCGGTTGACTCCGACATTACGGTAGGACTTTTTTTGTTTTTTCTTTGGTTTCCTACTTTCATGCCGGAGGGGAGGGGGGTGGGGAGTAGTTCTGACACTACGGTAGGGCTTTTTTTATTTTTTCTTTCGGTGCCTACTTTCGCGCCAGAGGGGGAAGGGAGCCACTGTTTTTTTTTTCTAAAAAAAAGTAGTTAAATTATATAGGTACAAATTATTTAACAAAATGTGTAATAAGTATGTGGGACATTTAATAATTAAAATAACAAATTGGTGTGGAAAAAAACGGCTGATAGGGCATGATTGAGACTTCGATTTGGCATCAGTACGACGGGCTCAATCAGCTAATGTATCAGAATTGCTAGTTTAAAACTAACAATACACTTCAATGTAATGAGTTCGTTTTAATCTTTCACATTAGTTAAACATTCGTCTTTTATTTTTTTTATTATTTATTTTTTTTTTAATTAAAACCCATGATGATAGCCCCAACACTATAATGTAGACTATATAAGACTATATTTAAGACTATACAAAAATATATTTTACGGACTATATACTGTGAGTAGCCGTGACCGTCACCAATATAGCTCGATTTCATTGTTTTAACTTTCGATCGTTCGTGTCGTTCCTATGATCGCGTCTGTGTTGAGTTGTCATTTTTCATTTTTGACAAGTTGCAAACTCTGAAGATGTTGCTTTTGCAACGAAACATATCAATTTGATTTTTATACTGATGAAATTGGACTGTTGATGATATAAGATTACCCATGTTTTAAAAGCTTACAAACACATTTAACAGTTTATTTTATTTGTATTAGGTTAAGGTTGGAAATGGAGCGTTTATCAAGATGATGAATCTCAACTATTCATCACTTGTCTAAAACGTCTCCTTTTTACTTCTACTTAAACATATATGCCTTCAAAATTATACTGTGTGTTATAACCCTAACTCTAAAATAAGACATTTCTTTGAGAGAAAAATATTATATAAAATAGTTAAATTTGAACAAAAAAGCAATAATACTATTGTTTTAAATTATAATGTGAAAATAAAAGTTCATTAGGTACTTTAATTGTTTTCAAACAAAATAATAATATCAGCATAAATAATTATGTTTTTTATTTGCATCACATATGACTAAAATACAGAACTTATGAAGAATTTATTTTTATTTTGATGCACTCATATTCATTTCAATAATCACGATTTTTACTGATTACTAATTAAAGTTTTTTTTTATGTTATTGACATTTACGTGTATAAGAAAATTTTTAACATGTAGATTATTTGTTGCTGTATTAGGATGATGTTGCAGAACGGCCCTTAACAAGGCCGGGAGCAGCCTGATTTGTTATGTTAAGCCTTCGTAACAAGGCAGACAACAGAGGACCATCCCTTGGGGAACAAGTAATGTTAAGTGAGAAATTAGGGGAAATGTAACCTCCACAGAGACAATATGGATATCAATATTGACCTTGGGTATTGAGTAGCTACATCCACTTAAATCCGATTTCAACTATTTATATTGATAACCACCGTTCCAGATCATAATTTGCAAAATAATCAAACTGGTACCTTTAAAATTATCATTGTTTGTGCGAAGTATGCATTTCATTATTATTTGGCTTCTGGGTCATGACAGTTAGAACATACAACCAATCAATACAGAGTGTTATTCATATAATAATAATTATCGCATGGCTTTTAGTGGATGGAGATCAGCAATTAACTGATAGTTCTCCTCGCCTGAAATGCCTCCACTTTTTTTGCTGCAATAAGTTATAATACCTTATTTATCGTCAGCAATCGCTGCAGCGACGTATGGATTTCTGGCGATATATAAGGTATTGTAACCTCTTGCTGCAATTTACAAAGCAATCCGGAGGAAAATAACTAAAACTTTTTTTGCTTTCTATGCAGGTGGACCAACGGCTTAACGGGACTTTCGAACCACGGGAGAGGCCCAAAAATCTTTTTGTCCCCGAGCCGGGAATTGAACCCGGGCCCGCTGGGTGAAAACCCAGAGCTCTACCACCGAGCTACGGCCGCTGCCTTATATAATAAGACTCTGATATAAGTGATAAAACCAGTTTTGAGTGCCTTCTCTGTAGATAAGTCCAATATTAAGTGGATTAGTTCAACACACTTCTATGGTTTAGGGTTTTTTAGCCATTATTGAGTAACACAGACTAACATTAGTGTAGACTTGGAAAATATTGTTTACACCCACCTCCATTTTTCACTTGCCTGTAAAGGTAAAGAGAACCTTATTTCAAGGTATAAACAAATTTAAGTGAGTACATAAAACTTATTTTATAAAAACTGTAAGTTTGTGTATCTAAGACCTTTACAATAAACACCAATATTAAATTTAATTGATTATAAGAGACACGCAGTTGAACCGAATACAAACCTATTTCATAGTGGTTTCATTTATAATACAAGAATAACCAAAATTGTTTACGCATGTTTAATATGCCTGACCTTAAATGAGAGACAATAATGTGGGATTTATCTGAAATGGTTGGACTCGCTTCGAATGCAGTTTTTATCTTTCATCCCAATCACGGTTTTAAGGTCTTCAAAGTACAATCGCTATAATATAACAACAATTTACGGTTTTAATGATGATAATATAAGAAAAGAGTTTGTAAAACAGTAAAAATAAACATTTATTTTAAAACATGGAAGCCCTTATTTGATTTATTGCATTCGAATTAATTACACAAACCATCAAGAAACAATTATGGAAAATTGTTTGTGTTCTTTGGGTTGTTTTAATAAAAAAAAAAAAAATAATAGTAATCATTTCGTCTGTATTACGCCACTTTTAAGGCTTAGTATGTCAGTATTTATTATGTATTCAATAATAAATAGTATTAGGTATTTATTGGCAAACATTGTATTTAAAAAATAAATAAATAAGTAACATTGAATAAAATGAAGTTGCTAAGATAAAACAGAGCCAATTTTGTGTATTGATCATTTTATATATTGATAAATATACAGGGTGTCCCGCAACCATATGAACAAACATATAGCATTATTCCTTAGGTCAAGACAAACACATTTCACTATATAAACATGGGTCTATGGTGCTTAGTTTTCCGTCTGTCTGTCTGTATGTGTTTTACACAAAAGATTTCATACTTCCTAAACGGTTTGAGACACAGCATTGAGATTTTGCACAAATATTAATCTTATTAAGAAATATTTTTGTTTAAATTTATACTGAAATACCACTAACCGTTTCAAAATGGCCGCCATTTGAAACTTTCTATCTTAAATTACTCGAAAACCAGCCATTAAATAACAAAAATTATCAGAATTACTTTTTTTTTGTAAATTTAATGAGAAATCCAACGACACTAAAATTTTTTAAATCGGTTAAATAATAACCGAGATGTCGTAACTTGTGTTCGACCGGCCAAGGCTAATAATGCATTTTATCCACTGAGAGCTACAGTTTCATTGTTGCATTGTTGGCGGCAATAAATAAAATAATCAATGAGCCTTGGCCGGTCGAACAAAAGTTACGATATCTCGTTATTATTTAACCGATTTTAATAATTTTAGTGTCGTTAGATTTCTCATCAAATTTACTAAAAAAAGTTATCCTTATAATTTTTTGATTAAATGGCTGGTTTTCGAGTAATTTAAGATAGAAAGTTTCAAATGGCGGCCATTTTGAAACCGTTAGTGATATTTCAGTATAAATTAAAAAAAAAAAAAAAAAAATAGTTCTTAATAAGATTAATATTTGTGCAAAATCTCAATGCTGTGTCTCAAACAGTTTAGGAGCTATGAAATCTTTTGTGTAATACACATACAGACAGACAGACTAAAAACTAAGCACCATAGACCCATGTTTATATAGTGAAATGTGTTTGTCTTGACACAAGGAATAATGCTATATATGTTTGTTCATGTGGTTGCGGGACACCCTGTATAATAATCATAATACAAATGTTTTAGGTGTTTTTTGCCAACTGACAATTAACAATGTACTCATGAATATACTCAAGTGAATAATTTGATTCATTTTGTAAGAGAAGGGATTGATGGTATTAAATATGTCATTATTTAATGTCAGTGAACCTTTAGAATTTCTTTAGTGTTTTTGTGTATTTACTCCTTTGTCACGTTTTAGTTTTGATGGGGTAACGATTGATCCCTTGTATTGTTATACTCCAACGACAACCTGTTTTTAAATAGCATAATTAATTAATTAATTGATCAATGGCAACAGAGTCCCAAAATGTACCTTTTATAAGCTACCCTCTTTTCTCAGGACCAAAACACCTGGATTCAAATACCACTATAACCAATCAGCAACCCAAACAGTTCATTCTTCCGTACATAGAAAAAATCTAAAACATGAACTTTAAATTTACAAATTTATTTGTTTTACATTTTTATATTCTTTTAATCTCTCAATAATGTAAAATAATGTAAATATTGTAAACAATCTAAACCAGGTATAATGGTTATTCACTTTCTTTTCATGCTTGGATCAAAATCAAAGATTTCACAAACAATACATAAACAAATCATAAATTCATTATTAATAGAAAAAGAAAAAAGAAAATCTTAGCTGTGAAGAAATAACAGGTCATGTCAAGAAGATGAATCTTGAAGTCGGATCCACCATTCACGACGAGTAAAAACTTGTAACATTTATCACAGACTCTGCAGATAAAATTTAAATATTGCATTCATAAGTTTGAAAATGTTTTATATTCACATTGCATTTACATGAATTATTAACCACTAAGTATATAGCGTACCAATTTCCAGGGTTAAGTGTTAGAAATAAATATTAAATAAAAATCTATACAATAAAAAAATAATCATATTTTGTTGTGTGTTTGTGTAAATAGATATTATAAGAAGAGATATATTTAAGAAATTACAATACATATTGATATTATTAGTAGTGTGTTTTGGTTACTTTTAAAACCGGCCACGTGCCCACGGAGCCACGTGCCGCGGCAGCTGGTGCCAGCTGCCATGTCACATAGCTTCCGGTGGGGGTTAGAGGGTATATATGAGATGCTGTAGTTATATTTTATGCCATATAGGTTGGGGTGGAGATGGCGATAGTGTTGGCGTTAGGGTGAAGTGAATTTGCGCTTAAATTAAAAGTTAGTTCAAAATTGAAATTCGTCGGTGTTAACGAAACTCTAATAGTTGAACAAAAATTAAGAGTTAGTTCAAAATTGAAATTCAAACTTATAACTGAGATGTGGAAAATATGTCAAGGTCATCCAGAGTAAGTTTTAAAAATTCTATCCAACTATCACCAGAAATAGTTTTAAGTTGAAGTAGTTGGTGATAGCGGGATAATTGATTCGTGCCATGGGAGAGGTGTTTATCGTTTGAAAGTTGGCGATCGAATGAGAAGAGCCGCCTAGGGAGAGGGGTTATAAAACGGCAACCTTCCCCCACCACCCCTTCCCCCACTCCTTTAGATCAATAACTGGTCGCCGACTCTATGTGGTAAAACTGAACCAGACATGGCGGCCGCCATGGATAATTCTAACCTCAAATCTTAGCTCAGCTGAACAGAATAGAGAAGGATGAAGTAGGAATTGTGGTTAGAGCACTTATATAAGGAATAGTGGGGGTAAAATAAAAAAAAAAACTTGTTGAACACAGTCGATAGGTGTAACAAGTTCAAAGTTGTTGAATTGTAACATAGAATGCAAAATGTTGTAAATAACACTATCATCAACATTAACCTGCGAAGTCTTTGAAGAGTATAATGGGTTAAAACTGTACTTCTTCCTAACTCTATTTAAATTAGTTCTACACTTTGAAATTGAAGGTTTAGAAGTACTTTGTAATATGTGTTGTGTTCGCAAAAGCTTTAATTTTAAACATTGTGCAGTCATCATAACTGATGTGTTAAGTTCAGAAGTTAAAAGAAGACTGAGATATAAAATGAAGTGTAAAAGAAATTGAAACAGAAAGCCAGAGTAGTAATTTTATAGGTTAGAATTTACGAAGGCTATTCCATGGATAATTCTAACCTCAAACCTAGTAAGTGAAGTAGTCATAACATAAAACTAACGAGAGATGATGACCGAGCGGATGCGAGGCAATGAATGTTTGTAGCGCGATAAACTACCCACCTTTATAGAGGCAATAACTCCAGCCAGATGGCGGCAGATGGCAAGCAAATGACTGGTTGACCGACTTTCACCTGAGTAGTAAGAGAAGTAGGGTTCTGTGTCTATCCCTACTCCTTGGGGTCAATGACCGACCGGAAAGGTCAATGACCTCCCCCCCCCCTTCCCCCACCACTTCTTCACCCACTCCTTCAGGCCAATGACCGGTCACCCGGTCATCGTCGGTCGCCGACTCTATGTGGTAAAACTGAGCTAAACATGGCAGCTGCCATGGATAATTCTAACCTCAAACCTGCTGCGCATGCAACGAGTTCTCCGGATCGGAATAGTGACTATGCTATTGCGCATGCGCCTAGTCCTGTATTACTCACTTTAGCGCTACTGCACATGGATAATTCTAACCTCAAACCTTGGTTTTGCGTTGCTGTGCATATGCTGCTCCCCACTCCTTCGCCTTCCTTTTACACTGCTGCGAACTGGACTGGATTGAACACTGTACTGGAGTGAAACAACTTCCCCCACTACTCGAGAATCCGAGGAGCAATACGAGTCTGATTTTAGTCAGTCGTCAACAAACTTTCATAGCGAAAGGTTGTTGGCGACTCAGCAAGAGGTTTCAAATATATAGTAGGCCTATATATATTTGAACTTCTTCTACTACGTTGCGTTTTTTAATGCAATGTGGTATGTGTGTGTGTGTGTATAGTTTTAAGAAATAATTTGCGCATTGCGATGTTAGTTATAAGTTGAGTTTAGCATTAAGGTGTATTAATTTTTAAGAGGTTTTTTAGCATTAAGGTGTATTAATTTTAAGAATAATAATGGTATTTGATTGTGTTGAATTATTTGGTTTTTTAATAATGATGTGTTGTTAGTTTTAAGTGTTGGTATTACTAATTAATGTTGTTTTGCCTTACAGCTAGATGTTAGGGGGTAGATTAATTGTAAATTCAGAAGTTCCGTTGAACTTCACTTAGAAGGGGTGGGACATCCGCAAATTGCGGACTAGGTTTTTGCATTTTGTTTAGGAATATGATTGGGTGGGATTAGTTGGGTGGGTGTTAGAGTTGCGTTTCTGCACCAGCTGTTCCAGTTTCCCTTGGAATTCATGGTTACGGTAGACCCGGACCGGACCGTTACGGTAGACCCGGACGTCCAAACAAAATTGCGTCGATGTCCCTTGCAGAACGTAACTAGTGGGTTGGGAGTGGGAACCGTTAGGCAAACAGGGTGGTGGGAACAGTATTACTGTTCCCATCACCTTGGATCATTATAAATCTTGAATGACCTTGACCCACTTTTGGAAGGGTCAATGACCCCCCCCCCGAAAAAATGGAGCCCCCCCCTCCCCCCCCGAAAAAATGGAGCCCCCCCCCTCCTTTCCCCCACTCCTACCCCCACTCCTTCCCCCACTACTCCGGGTGAATGACCGGTCATGACCTGAAAAATTAAAATGGCTATAACTTGATAACAGATTGACGGATTTGGACAAGCGATACATCATTGAAAAGGTCTATGTAAGACAAACATTTTGGTAAAAGAAGAATGTGGTTATCTTATTTTAGTCAAAAGTTATGCGAATTATTTAAAATAAATACCTTCTCTTTCTCCTTTTCTCCCACCTCCCAGGTCAATAATCAGTCTCGGCCAGCTGCTACCCCTCTCATTTGCATATTGTTATAAAAGACGCACCGACTGCGGCTAACATTTCATTCTGATTCCAGACGTTACGCTGCGAACTTGGAGCCACAACCATGTCATCTCTGCCAACTACAACTTCTACTTCAACTTCTACTTCTACTTCAACTTCTACTACGGCTGTTACTGCACCTAAGAAAACTCTTCGTCTGAAAAATCCTCCTGACTGGTACAAGAAGCAACTTGGATCCCAACCTTCAACTTCTGGCACTATTCTTCCGCCTACCAAGACTTCTAAACTTCGAAGCATTTTTTCACCGCCTTCGCCTTCTACTTCGCTTTCAAACGACTCTACACCGCCATCAACCATCATGCCGCCTCCACAGAAGCCAGCTCCCCGTCCTAATACCCCTTCATTTGAAATTTTGCTTCATCGTCTTAGTACACCTGTCATTCCACTGTCACCATTGCCTCCTACCCCACCACTTACTATGCCTGAAGACCACACCTATCATAAAACTAAATCCACTAAGCCTACTCCCAAACCTGCTCCTAAGCCTGCTCCTTCAGAGCAATTTCAATTATTACAAGAAGAGCGTCGTAGGGCATTTAGCCGTCCCACTACTTGCCCTGAAGTGCTCACCAGGGGAATTAAGAAAGGATCAGCTTGTGGGAGGAAATGTGTTAAAAACGAAAGTTTTTGCCGTGTACATGTTGTGAAACATCTTTCTGGACCACAACTGACAGAAACCCCCACCGTTGAAGACGATCCTGAAATAATATCCGTCAGAGGAGAGAGGCTTAAGAAAGGTTTGAAATATTTTTTTCTAAGTGTTGTTGACCACCAACACATTTTGGCAAAATGTAACGGCTTAAAATATAAAATTAGAGTTTGTGAGAATTTGTGTAAAGAGAAGAGATTTAACAATTTAGATTCTCAAGACTTTCTCCTCAGGGATAAAAAGGATCGTATTACAAGGTGGGGGCGTAAACAGTAAATTCACTTAGTTTTTTCCAAATTGTTGCTTAAAAAAATAATGGGGGAGAAACACAATGCGTTATAGCGTTGTGTTTCTCCCCCATTATTTTTTAACACTCTAAGTCTCGTGACCTACTAACCTACTTCCTTCCAAGTAGTAAGAAAAGTACTCCCCCCCCCCACTCCTTTGGGTCGATGACTGGTCACGGTCAGCTCCTACCCCTCATTTGCATACTATTATAAAAGCGGAGCGAGCGTTGGTCACCCCTTCATTTTTCTTCTACACGCCGCTCTTGTTGTTTCGTCTCTGCTGTTTACAATATTTCTTGCTTCAAAATGCCTCCTCATCTGAATGAAAATTTCAATTTTTCCGAAATTTCTGATGTTTTTGAAGAATCTGAAGACACTTTAAGTAATGACAGTGAAAGTGAAGATGATGAGGACGATGATGATTATACTGTTGAACTTAGTGAAGAACGTAAAGTCATAGCAATTGATCCACAATTTCCATTTGATACAATAGAAAAGTTTATGGCTGAAGCTAATAAATGGTTGGACTCAGGATGTTATGTACGAATTGACTCTTTTATATTGTATGGTGATAGTCATTCTTTCCTTGTCACACCAAATGACAGAGACCGCATGTTGCAGTGGGCACAATCTATGATGGAGTGCTATGAACAAGGTGTGGACACTGGCGGCTATTTTCTTGCACAACTAGTGTAATAACAAAATTACCCTTCCCCCACCCTACACCCTATCCCTTTCAAATCCTATAAAGAAGGGGGAAAGGAGTGGGGATTATAAAATGGTGGGGGAATGTGTATAAATGCAGGTTGTTTGAAGAGACTTTTATTATTGTGGCTTTAGCAGAAACAACATGGAGTTTAAATCTTCAGCAAAAATAAGGAACAACATAATAAAGAGAGAAATTCGCAAGAAAGAAAAGATTGAACTTATAAAATTACAACTTATAATTCCTTCCATTGAAATTGGATGTAGCAAAATGAAGACTTTGGTGAAAACTAACGAATATTTGTTACAATTGCTAAAAACAATCGAAGAGTTGAAGAGCAAGAATGGACATTCTACATAGTAAAATTTGAACATTTTAATATAAATAAGTAAACCAAAAAAAGTAGATGTAGAATAGAGAGCGAGGAATAGATCACTTTGTGGTAATGGACTAACATGCCACTTAGTGCTCTGTTCCTCGTTCTCGCGTTAAATTGGATTACCTTGACCTATTTGTTCGACTGTTAGAATTTGGTTAACACTGTTGAATTTCAGTTTTGAACTAACGTTTATTTTTGTTCAACTGTTAGAGTTTTTTTTAATACTGTCGAATTTTAGTTTTGAACTAACTTTTAATTTATGCGAATTTTTAGTTCAACTTTAATTAATTTATGCACAAATTTAGTTTAACCAAGTGTCTGTGCTGTAGCCATTTCCACCTAAAAGTAACTACAATTAGTTGGGTGGGGGAAAGTTCATTAAAGCTTGAATATAAAGAAGTATATACTAAAACTCCAATGGGAATAAAGAACACGAATGAACAATTAGTTTGTAGAAGGTTAATATTTTTGTTCAAAATGTTTGATTTCCTTGGATAGTGAAGAAGATGAAATAGTGGTGGGGGAACCGTTATAAAAGAAGTAACATGAGAGCCCATTTCATTTCTTGGTGAAATTTCGAAGAGTAAACATCTCAACATGTATTGTTGCGATAAATGTTCGGAATCGTTTCACGATGAAATTCTATTAGACTGTCATAAAGAACTAATTCACAACAACCCAGAAGAAAAACAAGAACAAGAACAAGAACAAGAACAAGAACAAGAACAAGAACAACAAGAACAACAAGAACAACAAGAAGAACAAGAAGAACAAGATGAAATAACTGCAACATCTTCAACTACTTTACCGAATCTACAAGTATTTGCATTACCCGGTAAAGTAGTAATGCATCATAAGATTCAAAATGAAAACTTGAAGCTAGAAGAATTTATTAGAGAAGCAAAACCAATCGTAAGTAAAACTTTAAAAGAAGAATTGAAAAGATTGAACTTTCTTAAATTTGGTTTACTACTAGAAGCTATGTTTATAAATGTACAAGAAGAATTATCACCAAGAGGATTCACAACAAAAAACCGAACCATTATGGAAAGTTCAAACATTGATTCAATAGTAGAAAACTGTATAGAAGAAATATTAACAAAAATTCAGGAACACGAAGGAAGAGGATCCGGATGGAGTCTTACAAGTATTGAAGTATTAGATATAAGAGTTCATAAACATGGATATGGACTAATGGGATCTAGTTACATTCCTTTGCCCAAAAGAATTAAGGATACAAGATCATGTATTAATGTGAAAAATCAAGATAATGAATGTTTTAGATATGCGATGACATCTAAGTTTGTACCAAATCATTTCGATAAACCTAACCAACACTATGAAAATCAAAGACATAGGTACAATTTTCAAGGAATTACTTACCCTGTATCACTGAAAGATATATCAAAATTTGAGAAGAAAAATCCTGGTACATCTATCAATGTTTTTGCATTAGATAGTTCAAACAAAGTGTATCCTTTACGTGTTGTAAAAGAAGAGCTACCAGATCATACGGATTTACTACTACTAACGCGAGGAGATGTGTCTCACTATGTGTACATAAAGAAATTTGACTCTCTTGTTAACAAGCAACTTTCAAAAAATAGAAACAAAAAGTTGATTTGTAAGAGATGTTTTAATTTTCAACGAGAAGGAAGACAAGGAAGAGAATGGTTACAAGAGCACAAAAGACTATGTAACAATAATTATGAAGCAAAGATTAATTTACCTTCGGAAAACAGAGCATTTGTTACATTTCAAAAGGTTCATCATCAATACCGTATCCCTATAGTTGTATATGCGGACTTTGAATCAACACTAATTCATATAGAAGATGAAAATTGTGAAGCTAGAAAAAGTGTCAAATATCAAATGCACAAACCAAATAGTTTTTGTTTAATGGTTAAATCAACATTATCAGAAGAACATTTAAACAGATATGGATTAACTTTAGAACCTCTAGTATATCGTGGTGAAAATGTAGAAAAAATATTTCTTGATCACTTATATTCAATAGCTGGAAATGCACAAAGATTATATACAAATATTGTACCAATGAAACCGATGGAGGAAGAAGAAGAAATTCAACATGAAAATGCAACTCGATGTTTCTTATGCAAAAATGATTTTACTATTGAGAATTATAAAGTTAAAGATCACGATCACCTCACAGGTTATTACAGGGGTGCTGCTTGTAATAAATGCAACTTGAGCTATCGTTTACCACTATTTATTCCTGTGGTTCTGCATAACCTCAGTGGGTACGATGCTCATTTTATAATACCTGAACTAGGAAGAGACGACGGTAAAATCGATGTGTTAGCTGAAACTTCAGAGAAATTTATAAGTTTTTCCAAAGAAGTTGGAAACATGAAACTAAGATTCTTGGACTCCTACAGATTTATGCCGTCGAGTTTGTCCAAACTTTCAGAAAATTTAAGGAAACAAGATTTCATCGAAACAAAGAAGATTGTAAATAACGACAAACTGGATTTGGTACTTCGGAAAGGTGTGTTTCCATATGATTACATAGACAGTTTAGAAAGATTTAATGAAACATCACTTCCGGCTAAAGAAGAATTCAAAAGTAAACTTTATGACATGGACATATCTCAAGAGGACTATGATCATGCATGTAAAGTATGGAACGATTTAGGATTTAGAACATTGGGAGAATATTCAGATTTTTATGTTAAATTGGATGTAACTTTACTATGTGATATAATGGAAGAATTTAGAAATACATGTTTTGCGGCATATGGATTGGACCCTCTTCATTCGTACACTTCACCTGGATTAGCATGGCAAGCTATGTTGAAAGAAACAAATTGTAAAATACAACTTCTTACTGATATAGATATGGTTATGATGTTAGAGTCAGGAGTTCGAGGGGGATTGACGCAAAGCGTTACACGACATTTCAAGGCGAACAACAAGTATCTGCCCGATTATGATGCATCAAAACCAACAACATTCCTGGGTTATTTTGATGCAAATAACTTATACGGATGGGCAATGTCGAATCCCCTTCCATATGATAATTTTAAATGGATAGATCCAGAATCGATTGGAAACATAATGGATATACCGAAGCATGGTGAAACTGGTTACATTTTTGATGTTAATTTTGAATATCCTGAACATCTTCATGATCAACATTATGATTTACCACTTCTTCCGAAGACTGAAATTTCCCCTACTGGAAGATGGCCAAAATTAATGATGACTTTAACCGACAAGTCTCGATATGTTGGACACTACTGGATGATACAACAAGCTTTAGACTTAGGATTGAGAATTACAAAAATTAATCGAGTACTACAATTTTCTCAATCTTGTTGGTTAAAACCTTACATCGACAATAACACAAGAAGAAGAGCCACCGCTACATCAAGTTTTCAAAAAGATTTTTTTAAATTAATGAATAACGCAATATTTGGCAAGACTTTGGAAAACAAAAGGAAACATAAGGATATCAAATTGGTAACTGATCCAGTAAAATTACAGAAATTGGTGCAACAACCAAACTTTGGTTCATCTATAATTATTAATGAAAATCTAGTTGTTATTTCCATGAACAAGAAGTCAGTTACAATGGATCGTCCTTGGTATCTTGGAATGTCAATCTTGGATATTTCAAAAACACATATGTACGAGTTTCATTATAAGAAGATGGTTAACTATTATGGAAGAGAGAACATTGGTATTGCATATATGGACACGGATGCACTAATTTACTGGATTAAAACAAATGACATGTATGAAGATCTACGCACCTTTATATATAAAGATGATTTCGACTTTTCCGATTATCCTAAGGATCATCCAAATTACGACTATGACAGAAATAAGAAAGTATTGGGAAAATTTAAAGATGAAACAAATGGTGTGCCGATGATGGAAATTGTAGCATTAATGTCCAAACTGTATTCATTTCAACTGTACATAAACGAGAGGAACGAACATCAAGTCACGAAGAAGGCCAAAGGAATAAAAACTTCTTTCCTGAAGAAGAACGTACAGTTTGAACATTATAAAAGATGTTTGTTTGAAAATATTGAAACAACTGCAACGTTCAACACTATTAGAAGTTATAATCATCAACTATTTAGTGTCAAACAAACAAAGTGGGCATTAAGCTACAAAGATGACAAGCGCCATATTTTAGAAGATAAAATTAATACTTTACCATTCGGCCACTACTCTCTAAACCCTATCGACCAGTAAACCTATTCTTCGTCCTCTACCTTCTTCCTTTTTCCTTTCCGTAAAGAAGAGGGGACATGGCAAGCCCAATGCCATGTTCCCTCTTTTTTACACTAATATGAAATGGCCTTGACCTATATTCAAACTATATAAATGAGAATAAACTATTCTATGGATCAGTATTTTTACATGCGGTGTACAAGCAACATCTGAAGATGGAAAGTGTGAAGGACAAGATTGTAAATGAACTATATAAACCAGCAAGAAGAAGATTTCCAAGAAGAAGTACAATCATTAAAGGGATGAATGATCTTTATCAAGCTGATCTCATTGAAATGATACCGCACAGTAAATTAAACAAAGGATTTAAATATATTTTAACAATTATAGACTGTCTTACTAAAATAGCTGACGCTTTACCATTGAAGGATAAGACTGGTAAAAGTGTTACAAAAGCTATGGAAACCACAATACAAAGAAATAAATTTAAAATTAAACATCTACAAACCGATGATGGAAAAGAATATTTTAATAAAGACTTTAGAGCTTTAATGAAGAAATATCAAATAAATCATTATTCTACAAATTCTGAAGTTAAAGCTTCAATAATTGAAAGATTCAATAGAACATTGAAAGGTGCGATGTATAACAATTTCCAAAACGAGGATCATATGTGTGGTATGACATATTACCACAACTTATAAAACAGTATAACAACAAATATCATCGTACCATTGGAATGAAACCTATCCAGGTAAACAGTGCTAATGCGAAAATTGTATTACAACGCATTAAAAATAATACAACACCAAAATTGGAAAAATTGCAACCAAAGAAGTTCAAGGTCAACGATAAAGTTCGTATAAGCAAATACAAAGGTGTATTTAGTAAAAGATATCTACCAAATTGGACTAATGAAGTATTTACAATTTATAAAGTGCAACCAACTATACCTGAAACCTATTTATTAAAGGATAACAAGGGTGAATTACTTCAAGGTGGATTTTACGGACATGAATTGTTGAAATCAACAGTCGGTGATGTATATCTTGTCGAGAAGATTTTACAAAGGAAAAAGGATATGGTTAAAGTCCGGTGGTTAGGGTTTGATAAAAGTGAAGACTCTTGGATTCCTTCAAAAGACTTAGTATAGTTGTTTAATAGCTCATTGTGTGTTTAACCTTTATACAAGATGGAGATTGTACAACAAAAAGATCGATTTAATATTAATAACATTGATGAATCGACAGTTGACAATGATAAGTTAAATCATGGAAAACATGGTGAATTACTACCAAATACGATAAGATGTCTAATAACTGGTCCTTCAAATTGTGGAAAAACTAATGTTTTTTTAACCTTATAACTAATCCTAAAGGATTGCGTTTTAATAATATATACATTTTTTCAAAATCATTGCAACAACCAAAATATCAATTATTGGATAAAGTACTTGCAAGTGTACCTGAAGTGAATTTTTACAAGTTTAATGCCAGTGAAACAATTATGCAACCGAATGAAGCAAAACCATTTTCTATTTTTATATTTGACGATGTTTCTTGTGAAAATCATGACACAATAAGGAATTATTTTGCTATGGGAAGACATCATAATATTGATAGCATTTATATTGGTCAAACATACAGTAAAATTCCAAAACAACTTATAAGAGACAATGCAAATATGTTGATCATCTTCAAGCAAGATGAAACAAATTTAAAGCATATATATAATGATCATGTAAATGCGGATATGCCATTTGAAAAATTTAAAGAGATGTGTGGCAAAGCATGGAATGAGAAATATAGCTTTCTCGTTATTATGAAGGAAGAAGATATTAAAAATGGTAGATATCGTATAGGGTTGGATAAATTTGTATTTATGCGTTGAACTACCGATGCTACATCTAGTTACACGTTGAACTTCACAGTGTAAACATGGTGAATCAAGAAAAACTATTGAAAGAAATAAAATCACTCAGTGATTCTATTAGGATGAAGAATCGTGCATTGAGGATGGGTTTAAGTGAAAGAGAAGAATTTCTAGAGACTACATTTAAACCTATTACGGAACCTTTAAAACAGATATCAGAAACTATTGGTAAACCTCGTTATGAAGGAGATGTTTTACTACCAGTTTCTAAACAAGAAGTACAAGCATTAAAAAAAGAAGAAGATGATGATTCATATACAAGTGCTAGTGAGCAAGAAGAAACAAAAGAAGAAGAAGAACCAATTGTTGAAAAGGAAGAAAAACAGCCAATACCAGAAGCAGAACAATCTATTCCAAATTTAACTCAATTGAGTAGCGATATATTACAACATGGACCTCTTGGAAGAAAATATATAATGAAAATGCTACATGACATGAAATCAAACCCAAATTTGAGTAGATCACACATATACGGAGCAAGAATTGATGGGAATGAATTAAAGATCGGCGATTCAAAGCTTGAAATAACACAAGATGATTACATCATTATTGGTGAGCACAGATATAAAGGAACAAAAGGATTATATGAATTAATTTTTAAAAACATACCACTAAGATATTCATCCAAAGATTTAAGTGTTTTTAAGGAGATTCTACAAAATACTAACGCTCATAAAAGAAACTACTTAAAGGATGGAATGATTAATCGTTCACGTGCAACAAAATATAACATCGTTAAAAAAAAGTTGTTTCCTCCACGAAAATTTCCAACATTACGTACTGCACCAGCGGTGAGACAACCACTGAAAAGAAAATCTCTATCACTTATGGATTTATCACTTCTTGAACAACATGGTAAAAAGAGTAAAGGAGATACTTCAACATCTGGTAAAGGATTGATGAAAAATCTATACAATACAAATGTGATTTACTACAACGACATCAATAAATTGGTTGATAGAATGAGACTATTGCATGAAGCCATGGAAGCTGGTCATACAGGTTTAAATAATGAATGGGTAGCTCTGATTGACGAACTCAGGAATCGCGGCATAATTGTATAATCGTCCGCGGATATATAAGAGTTGCAGGCATATAATGTGTCAGTTCTAACATGAGCGTTGACAAGTTCGGACGTTACTCCGCGTTAGGAGTGCAAGTTGGAGAAAACAGAAAAAGAAGTGGATTACCGCAAACACCCGAAGGTGACTATAACATAAATAATAAACGTTTAAAGTTTGTTAAAGATCCAGAAGAAGATGGAGATGCAACAAATTTAAAAACAGTAAAGGAGGAAACATCTACAAGTTTAAAACTTGACAACAACCAACTGTATGATGCAAAATCTCACAGGGTTATTAATGTTGCAAAACCAGTCAACAATGGAGATGTTGTTAATAAAGGCTATTTGCTATCTGCGATGGATTACGCTTTACTCTTGCAAAAGACTAAAAGTGGAAAAAATGTACAATGCTTTAAATTATAAAATAACTAATGTGGCAGACCCAACCGATGATACAGATACAATCAATAAGCGTTATTTGCACTCTGTAATACCAGAAAAGAAAAAAGGATGGATTTTCCTTTTATAAATATACTATAAACGATATTGGATATCCTAAAGAAGAAAGTGATGGTGTTAATATAAAATATATTAAAGATAATTGTATTTTATATAATGATGCTGTTATTGATTGTCATGGAAAAGTGTTGTCCAATCTGAAAGATGGTTCAACTCCATCGGATGCTGCTACCGTGAAACAAATGAATGAAAGCTTAAAAAAAGAAACATCCACTTTTGTTAAACAAAATCAAGTAGTGTCAAAGAAAGGTGATGAGTTTATGCAAGGAAGTGAAAAGTTTACCTTACTACAACTACAAAATGACAAGTGGGATGGAAAAAATAAAAAATTGTCAAATATAAATTTAGGCACGGAAGAACATGATGCTGTTATTTTAAAACAAGTACCACAACTATCAGCTACTGGTGTTAACTTTATATGTGGAGGCAGACGATTAACCGAAGTTAAATCTGGTAAAGATGATCAGGATTGTGTTGTTGTAAAACAAACTATAGTTAGAGATAAAATAAATAACGTATATGATGGAAAAAATAGAATAATATCTAACATATCGGCAGGAATAGCTCCGAATGATGTTGCTACTATTAATCAAGTTATAGCAACCTCTAATGACGATCCATCTGTGTATACATGTAATGGTAAACGTATCACAGATCTTGAGAATCCTACAGATTACAAAGATGCTACTAATGTGGAGTATGTAATGAACCTTATGGGTAATGTAATTATAGACATGCACAATCATATGCTTAGTAAACCGAATCACGGTAAAATCCAAGATGATCAAAGAGAACAATGGATTAAAGATGCAATTATCAATAAGTATTAGTAAAACTCGCCAATATATAAGTATGGAATATATAAAAAGTGTTCATTATCATAAAGTATTTCATGTAGTGAAGACGCTCGTTATATAAAACGGCATAATGAAGACCTCATCGTTCAGTCGTCGTCAAGACGTTAGCAAGAAAGGACGTGGTATAACATCAGCTGCATTATCCCTGCTCAGACGGATTCCAGTTGGTGCTGTTGTAAATCGAGCAATAGATGCTCTACCATACGAATTACATCTGCCCGGAGGTTATCAATATTGTGGACCTGGAACTAAGTTGGCAAAGCGTTTAGCAAGAGGAGATCCTGGAATTAATAAATTAGATCAAGCTTGCAAGGAACACGATATAGCATATTCAAAGTGTAAAGATTCAACAAATAGATCAATAGCAGATAAAATTCTAGCGGAAAAAGCTTGGCAAAGAGTAAAATCAAGTGACGCAAGTATTGCAGAAAAAAGCATCGGCTTGGGCAGTAACTACAGCCATGAAGACGAAAGCAAAGTTAGGTGGTGGAAGACGTCGCAGAGGAAGACCTGCAAAGAAAGGCGCTCCCAAAAGAGGTGGAAACATTAAAAAAGGACGTCGTAGAACTCATAAGGCAAATGTAAAGAAGACTTCTGTTTGGCAAATGGTAAAAAACGGAGCAGGTTTATACCTAAGACCATACCGTGTGTACTAAATAAGAAGAGTCAATTGATAATTCCAAATAAAGCCTTAACAAATCATCAGTTAAATGATTATGTAAAATGTTTGAAAATACCATTCTTTCGAGGAGTTTTTATGAAAGATGCATTACCAACTAAAATATGGAAAAATGAAACTGGAATAGTAAATTTGGATTCCACCTATGGTCCAGGCACTCATTGGGTATGCTATAAAAAGCTCGGACAAACCGTTTACTACTTTGACAGTTTTGGCAATCTACCACCGCCAAAAGAACTTCAACATTATTTTCGAAACTCCAAAAACATTTTTTACAATTACAAAAGAGAACAACCTAACAATACTGAAATATGTGGGCATTTATGTTTGGAGTTTCTAGCGAAAAGTGTCAGTCAGCTTTAAGATGTCATCGTATACAGTGTCATTGAGTGGAAATTCATCCACATTGAAAAGTACGCTGTTCCCAGCATTGCGTCTATCCAAGGAACGATTATGGGAAGCGGCATTACTTGATTTGACTACCTACAACTCAATTCCCAATGTTACGGAAGGGAAGAATAATTTACTACATTATTATGAAACTAAGGATGCTGCAGGAAAATACTCAGAATTGAAAATAATTACATTTCCTACTGGAGCTTATGAAATCGATGATATAAACCAATTATTACAGAAACAACTCGGAGAAGACAATATCACCGTTAAAGGAAACAATAATACTTTAAAAGCAGAAATAACTTCGAAATATTATATTGATGTCAGCTTGGAACAGTCGATTGGCAGTTTACTTGGATTTACAGATACAAAAAAGAAAATCTTAACTCCTGGAACTACTCATTCAGGTGATTCAACTGTAACAATATTGAAAGTAAATAGTATCGATGTCACGTGCAACATTATACACGGATCTTATAGAGATGGAGTTAATCAACATATTTTACATACATTTTATCCAACAGTGGCTCCCGGTTTTAAAATTGTTGAGAAGCCACAAAACTTGATATACCTACCGTTAAACACCAGTTTCATTTCAGACATCGTACTGAACATATTGGATCAAGACGGTCATAGTGTTGACTTTAGAGGAGAAACAATTACTATACGGATACACATCAGAGCAGCAACATAAAAGTCAACATGGGATTATCATTTAAACCGCAACGGAAGAGTCGGGAGCTCAGTAGCTCCTCGACATTAGAAGAGTTAACATCGGACAACATTTGTTTTCTACAGAAGATTGGATTAAAACTTAACAGCGATGGATATCCTGGATATATCTCAAGGACCAACGTTCGACGAAACACTATGGGAGAAGGAATATCACACACACAACCCTTACACTTCATCAAAATTAAACAATAACGATGAAATAAGGATCCCCATTCAACAACAAGATATTTATACTTTACCATGTGAAAGTTACTTGTACATCGAAGGACGGGTATTAAAATTGGATGGAAAAACTGCTTCAACAGTTCCTTTTATAAATAACCCGATGGCATATCTTTTTGATGAAATAAGATATGAAATATCAGGGGTGACGGTTGATTCAACAAAAAAGGTTGGTTTAACAACGACATTGAAAGGATTAACATCATTAACACCGCATGAGAAGAATTCAATAGTCACCGCCGGATGGGTTGCCCCCGATAAAGACACTATAACACCAGCTTCCAACGGTCACTTTGATTTTCATGTACCTTTACGATTGCTTTTGGGATTCGCTGAAGATTACAAACGGGTAATAATAAATGTCAAACAAGAATTAGTATTACTCAGATCTTCAACTAATAAGGACTTGATACTTGCAGACCCTGCAACTACGGAAGATAAACTGGAATGGCAACTACAGTTGGATAAAGTTGTTTGGAGAGTACCTCATGTAAGATTGGCTGATGAACATAGAATCCTATTATTGAGAAAGTTGAAATCTGACCGTGATATTGTGATGCCATTCCGAAGTTGGGAATTTCATGAATACCCTACACTACCTCAGACAGAACGACAAACATGGACCGTCAAGACATCAACTTACTTGGAACGAGCAAGGTACATAATACTCGATTTTCAAACTAAGCGAAAATATGTTATCACTGCAAATGCTGGTCAATTTGATCACTGTAAAATAAAGAATTGTAAAGTTTTCCTAAACTCTCAATTTTTTCCCTATGACAATTTGAATGTCATGTTCAGCAAAAAACGTTTTTCTATTTTATACGATATGTATGCAAGATTTCAATCGTCATATTATGGAAAGACTAATACACCACTATTATCACCTGACCAGTATTATTCCAAGGCTCCAATAATTGTAATCGATTGTTCAAAACAAAATGAATCGGTAAAATCATCAAGTGTGGATATAAAAATTGAAATGGAATTTGAAGAACCAATAGCGGATGGAACTTCGGCATACTGTCTAATTCTACATGATAAAATAGTTACTTACACACCGCTGACCGGAATTGTGAAGAATGTACTTTAAGAAGAATTGTACAACAACTGCAAATTTTTGAGGTTAGAATTATCTACTTTAATTTTTGAGGTTAGAATTTCATTTGTGAAAGACAAGTTCAAAACAAACAATTATGTAATTGTATAAATTTCAAGGATTTTACGAAAAATATAAAAGCGAGAAAATAATTAGTAGAAACTTCATTCTATCTTCAACCGTCGTATGGGAAACATCATTCGCAAGATGAATTCTACTAACGGAGAAGAAAATACACCTCTAATGGATGATAATAGTTCAGATATAGAAAAACAAGTTGAACGAGAAATGGACGAGTTCCTAAAATTCAACAAACATAAGAAGAGAGAAGAAGAAAAAGCTGAAAAAGAAGTAAAAAGGAAAAAGGTTGAAGTTAACATTACAACCAATATTTTAACAGAAGTATTTCTTCGGATTATCTACCCAATTTCTTCATGCATGACAAAAAGTATATCAGTTGAAATTTTAAAATCAATGGATTATTCACCAATTGTTATTTTAAATCATGGAAACAAAATGGTTACTTTTAATGAAACTACTTGGGAATCTCTCATAAAACATTTACATCTTTTGGAGTGCTATTTAAGTAACAACACATTTGGAAGAAGAACAAGATTAAGTTTATTGGAATCAAATATTGAAGTTGATATAGTAAAACATCGTGGAGGACAAATTGTTCGCTTCAGAGATTTAACTACACATAATGTTAAATTATATTTCACTAAAGAAGAATTTTACACTTTAAGTTGTACTACCGGTCCCGTCACCAGATATTTGAAACAACTAATATTTTCAAGTGCAATAATTAAAGACTATCTAATTGATACATTGGACAAAAAACCTTTTGTTCCAATTTTATACGGTCCCGTGGATACTTCAATCTTTAATAGAATACCTCAAGAAGTTGAAATGTGGAGACAATTAAACAACTATCACACCAATTTTAATATTGATGAAGTGGCACAAGAAGTGAAAGAAGAAGAACAATCCTGTCTGTTATAAACATCGGCTCATTCAATTTTTAAGTCAGTTGTTAGTAAGACTTCATCATGAATAAACGGGTTTCGTTTTCTAATGCGCCACATATAATGGAAGTTAAAAGAGGTATAATTGAATTTCAAGCTTTCCGAGGAAATGATGGTAATTTTATTATTAAAGAATTAGTAATCTTGGACATGAACACATCAGTAGTTTATCATTATTTGTTCAAATCTCCAGTACCATTTAATAGACTAACAACTAAAGCGAAAGTTACAAACAAATGGTTGAACAAACATTTTCACAACTTAAGATGGGATGAAGGTTTCATTAATTATAACATGATGCCGCACATTATGAATCATTATTGCAAAGAGTTTAAAATTATCTACACAAGGGGATTGGAAAAAGCTAATTGGATACAATCATTTACAAGCAACGAAGTGATTAATGCAATAATTGATAAAGATTTCCAATGCTACTTCAACGAACTTTGTATTTCATCAAAAAGTTTTAAACATCGAAGGTCGCAGTGCGCTTTAAAGAATGCCTACCGCTTGAACAATTTCCTTCAACAAAGTGGTGGGTGTAGTGTCAGTAGTGGGGGTAGTGTCGATTATAAAAGCGAGAGCGCTACCATGACGCAGCATGAGTATTACTCTAACCTCCGAAGAGACAACATCTCCGACGGACATTCTTATTAACAAGAAGATTAACAACAACATCAAGATGGCATCACAGAACTTACTTCAAAGTTTAGTTGATCAGTTCAACGCTCATTCTAAATCATCAATTCTACCTACAAAGAAATGTTCTGAACTAAAAGAAGAAAAACACTACATCATTCATACGATTAAGAAAATGGAAACTTCAGTAGGTGATGCTATTAATTGCACATTGAGCGAGGCTCCATATACAGTTGGTGATGAACCAAAATTTCAGATCTTCCTACCAAGACGCTTTGTACAACTTCTTCAAAATGAAGATCTTCGTGTAGTTCAACCCGGCGCACTCTATTTGGTTTCGCACGGACCAAGTGGAAACAACTCAACTGAACTAACTATTCATGTAACACCTACTACTGATTAGTTTGTACATAACATTGTAACTATTTGTTTGTAATTGTTTTTCAATAAATATGATATAAAGAAAAAACAAAAAAAATTAAAAGAAGCAACATATTGTGATGTCTTTGTACATTACAATATGTTGCTTTTTTTAAAAATTCCACGGAATGACCTTGACCCACTTTTGTGTGATTATAAAAGCGAAAATCTACTTGTAAAATTCATCAGTCTACGACTACCTTTCGTACCGTACACATCTCGCTAACTCTATCGCTTAATATAAAAACTAAAAGATGTCTCTCAAAGTCAAATGTGCATCTTATGATACCAACACCATTACAACTTTTGAACAACTCGAAGATTTAACCAACGAAATGCGAGTTTTACTTACCGGTGGTTATCACTTAACTGTTGATGTTAGTGCTACTAATACAAGGATGTTCACTAAAACAAAATATTGCGATGATGAAATATTTATTTCTACACAACCTACAACTTCTTCATCGCCAACTGGTCAACATAACATCAAGTTCCAAAAGTATTACCAATGTTGAATAACTTTTGACAGACAAAACTACAACTAAAGAATCACATGATCAATGTGAGTTAATAAAAAGGATGTGATACTTGTATAAATAATCATTTGCTTCTCAGCTCTCACCACGACAAGACCTATTTAAGAAAATGTTGTACAGAATGATGATTCAACTTGATGGAAAAATCTATGGAAAAGACTACAACACCGTTGAACAAATGACCCAAGATTTAGATGTATTAACTAAAGAAGGATATCAAGCTAAATTAATTTTAAAATTTCCTGAAGTACATCCATTATCAACAGAAGAACTTGTTGCTATGGCTAAGGCGGAGAGAGAGAAAAAGTCTGAAGAAAACAAAGAGAAACAAACTTCCTAAATTTTAATAATCCTTACACTTGTAAGGTATAATTTTTTAAAACTCCATTTGGATGACCTTGAAATTACCCCCACCACTTTTCACAGTACATAAAACTCACTATTCAACACTATACACTCTTATTTTTTCACTGGACTCCGCAGCGTCAACATGGAAGAGCAAAAATACAAGTACAAACCTCGTTACTGTTGTGAACAACAGTGTACAGATTTAGGACCAATGATGGTGGATGGGTTAGCTTGTACTAAATGTGAATTCTTCGGATCTTGTTATTGCAAATGCAAAACAAAACAACTACCACCACCGGAATTGCGAACTTTCAAATTTTACAAATCAAGATATTTTCATACATGTTGTCCTCAAAGATGTTTCAAATTTCACCCTCTAGATCTTGCTCATTGTCAACGCACCAATTCTCAACAAGATGATTTTTGTACACATATGATAAAAAGATGTAAATACAGATCAGATTGGTATTCCGATCCTGTAGAACCATCAAATGTGTAATTTCAGTTTTACACTCTTTTTTAAAACTTCATTTGGATGACCTTGAGATTTCCCCCCACCACTAGTTCTAATTTTTATATAATATTAAATCATTCCACTTCCAACACTCTAACTAACAACATGGAAAACAAATTTATCAAGTTTGAACATATAATAACTGACAGGGAAGAGATGGAAGAATTGTTTCAAAACTTACTTTCTATCATTGACGAATATCCTATAAGATGGTTCAGAATTGTAGTTCAATATTTAAATCCTGGTGAATTGTTTTCTTCATCGAGTGAAGAGGATGAAACAACTACTTCGGTTCAAATAATTGAATTAAAAGACGAAGAAGAAGAACTAAACATTTTATTCAATCATAAGCTCAAGGTTCCCCATATAAAAGCCCCCTCCCTAGACAGCCCCCCTCCCTAGACGCCTGCTCAAGGTCACCATTATATAAGCCCCCTCCCTATGCGCCGATCCTCATTCCATCACCGACTCTCCAACAATGAACAACTCTCCATTGGCCCGAATGAATTCTAGTTTTGAAATAAACTCTAAAGAAGAGTTACAAGACATTTTTAATATTTTACAAGAACTTGTAGATAATTTTACAACCATCAAAATGAATTTGGAAATAACATACGATTGTCCTATTTGTGATAAGGTTGAAAGTTTAGACGAAGACAGTTTACTAAATCTAACTCCTGCACCATCTGACACTACTGATGGTAATAATGAAGAGCAACGTCTTTCCCCCACCACTTCTTTGTAATTCATCCTTCCCCCCACCACTTCTTTATTTAACTAACATTTCTCCCTTTCACTTCTCATTCCGTCTTCGACTTCTGAACTATCAACATCACTAAAATTTCAAACACTAACACAATCATGATGGATATGATGGATGAAGTTCCCTTCGTAAATAGAATGGAAGAGGATAAATTGAAATTGGAAATTAAACGATTGGAAATGGAACGGGAAAACCAACTTGAATTGTTACATTTGTTCAAGCTTTTCAAATACATCATCTGGGGACTCTGCATTTACCTTCTCATCGTCGTCGGTGTTTGCATTTACAACTCTGTAATTCATCACAAAAGTTCAACTTGTTTAAACTCTGCTGTTGCACATTAATTGTATGTTCACTAATAAAATTCAAAAGTTACTTCAACCTATCCTACTATCACCAACTAGTTCAACTTAGAACTATTTCTGGTGGTAGTTGGGTAGGCTTTTTTAAAACTTACTCTGGATGACCTTGACATACTTTCCAGATCCTATTTATAAATTTGAATTTCAGTTTTAAACTAACTTTTAGTTTTGTTCAACTATTAAGAGTTTTGTTAACACCATCAAATTTCAGTTTTCAACTAACTTTTAATTTATGTATACTTTTAGTTCAACCCTAGTTACTTTATTCGCAAATTCAGTTCAACCGACCGCCAACGCTATTGCCATCTCCACCCCAATATTTTAACATTTCTGCCCCCAACACCTGCCCGAACATCTGTTCGGTTTTAAAAATATAAAAGAAAGGTAAAGGAGTGGGGGTGGCTCATGCTCACCAATGCAAAACTAAGGTTTGAGGTTAGAATTATCCATGGCGGCCGCCATGTCTGGTTCAGTTTCACCACATAGAGTCGGCGACCGGTTATTGGTCTAAAGGAGTGGGGGAAGGGGTGGTGGGGGGAAGGTTGCCATTTTATAAGCCCTCTCCCTAGGCAGCGCTTCTCATTCGATCGCCAACTTTCAAACGAGAAACACCTCTCCCATGGCACGAATCAATTATCCCGCTATCACCAACTACTTCAACTTAAAACTATTTCTGGTGATAGTTGGATAGAATTTTTTAAAACTTACTCTGGATGACCTTGACATATTTTCCACATCTCAGTTATAAGTTTGAATTTCAATTTTGAACTAACTCTTAATTTTTGTTCAACTATTAGAGTTTCGTTAACACCGACGAATTTCAATTTTCAACTAACTTTTAATTTTATGCTCAAATTCACTTCACCCTAACGCCAACACTATTGCCATCTCCACCCCAACCTATATGGCATAAAATATAACTACAGCATCTCATATATACCCTCTAACCCCCACCGGAAGCTATGTGACATGGCAGCTGGCACCAGCTGCCGCGGCACGTGGCTCCGTGGGCACGTGGCCGGTTTTAAAAGTAACCAAAACACACTACTATTATTATTCGGTAAGTTCACTTTCTTTTAGCCGATTACATCAAAAGTGTAAAAATTCACAATTGAATTCACTATAATTGTATGATTAAGTAGACGTTATTTATTAAGGTAGACTTGTTTATGTCACCTAAAATATTTTAAGATATTTAGATTTAAAACTCAATCCAACAATTTTTACGCTTACACAGTTTTGCTAATTTATCATTATAATATAATTAAAATACTTGTAAGTATTTACAGTACAATATGATCATATTTAAGACGTTGCCAGACAGTGTAAGATGCAAAATTATTACGCCAAACCACCACATAACGCCACAATTTTCCCCATAATTTCTTAAGTTTAGCGGTTACCCACTGTGGATGTTTACTCTATGCAATCACGGGTACATTATTATTTTTTATTTTTTATTATTGCAACAGTGAATAATATTTTTTTGCCTAGGCAATAAACTACTCTAAGCTTATGTTATTTATTTTGCTTTTGTCACTTCTATACTGCTTTTATATATTAAAAAGTAGTGGTGTGCTTTTACTGTAAATCAATTACGATTTTTTCTAATTTATTATAATAAGTGGTAAACTATTTAGTCACTGCACAGAATTCACAAGACCAATTTGGGCATAAATGGGTTAAATAGTATACAAATAAATAGAAAAACAATACAGTTGGCCCTATTATTTATGAGTTTACCGGTAATAAGCTTTTAAGGGGCTGATTCAAAGGAAGTTTGTAATTTTAATCGGATCTGTTCAAAATAAAACAGGATAAATAATGACTTTATTATTCAGCAACACTTAACACACACAGTTTTCCTTTAGAGGGCAAATAAAAAAATGTACTACTAGAATGTTTTACTCCAAAAAATACAGACAATTAGTTAACAGAGTAGAAATGTCTTCTATAGTACGAAGAAAAAAATAATTTTAGGTCCGAAAAACTTTTTCTCTGCTTTTGGAGTAACATTGGAAACTACAAAAGCCCAGCCATTCTATTGATATATGATAATAGTCCCCCCAAAAAATTGCACCAATCTACGATATTTGAAATTAAAGGTGCTATACAAAATGCTATATTAAATGCTCTTAAATGCTCTTGCTATATTAAATGCTATACAATCATTGGAATTTGTAATATACTGTTGAAAGGTTATAATCTAAGTTTTGTAATAAAAAAACACTTGTATTAAATATAATCAGACTTAAATAATTAATAAATGAAAATTTCCATTAAAATTATAAATTTCATAGCATTAAGTGTATCTTACTCCTTCTTACCTATGAAAAACTTAATTTTCATAAAGATTGGGGTTCAAGTGCCCCTTTGGCGTCATAACTGTCAGAAATTTCATTAAAACTTCGTTGAAGTCCATGTAACCTTAATTAAAACATTCTTTAAGGATCTAACCAGCAAAAATACCTAATGTAAGTACCTTTCATCTTTTTTTTTATAGCTCTAAGTGTGCAGTTGACTTTTTATTTTATGTGAAACCTCTATAGAAGCATTTCACATATTATAGGAGGGCACAGTTATCAAAACATATTGCTTATGTAGGGGTATCATTTATTTTGTGTAGGTGTTGAATCCATCTACGAAACTATCGTTGTTTAATGTCACATCTTTTTTTGTATAAGGAATTCCGATTATTTTCTTTTAAACAGATTGTTTAATTTGACAGTTCTTTAAGAAATGGATGTTGGTCTTAGATAACGTGCAACAATTTTCGACTTCAAGCCACACCTGAGATACAATTACTCATTCATTACAACTTACTCATGCATTAAAGGCTTTATAATACAACCATTGTATGAACTAGCAAAGTGGAGCTCTGTTTGGAGTAAACTGAGTGACTGAGTAACATCTGGGAAGAAAAAAAAGTAAAGCAAACAAGCTAGCTATGGAGAAGAATGAGCGAACATTGACATTAATCTTTGAGAATAGGGGTCATAAATATTAGAAAGCGCTAATATCCACTCACCCTAATTATTTGTAATAAAATATTTTGTCAACTTTATGCTTGATGTTTATAATACGAGGCAAATATAGCTGATTTAGAAAAATATCAATCTTAACAGTTTTTTGATTACCAATGACAGTAAAAAATTCACATATTCTAAAATTTACATAATTAGTCCACAAAGCTTCAGTTGATTAATTTTGAAATGTTACTATATTCATGAAAAATATTTTACTCCATACTGACATCTTTTATTATCAATTCAAGATAATGAAACCAATTTTCTCTTGAAAAAATTACTATATAATATCTAACTTAAAGAATGACCTTTGTTCTATTTTTATTTTAATAGATCATGAACATTTTGTTATACCCAAATTGAGTTTTACAATTGAGTTCTCTAGCAATGTCAATGTCAATGTCATGGTTGTGTTTTAATGAAAGTGTTCGAAGTTATCTTTTTAAAACCAATATAATCACCTCACCATTTAATACGCCCTGGAATTAAGATATTCCACAGTTATGAGGAAAAATAAAGAATGTTTTAATTAAGGATGGGTCTTCTTCAGAAAGTTTTAATAAAATAACGAGATGAAATGTAACTTTGGCTCTAAGTCACAATATCTGTTAAATGCTTGAAATCAACTGAAATTTGCATTGTCTATTACCATTGATACATGTTTACATAAATAAAATTTATAACTCTTATATATACCACTTAGTTCAACCAAATAGGTTTGTTTTTAATGAATATTAGTGAAGTATGCTCTTTAAGAATTTAATTTCACCTTTTTTATTTTTATATTAATAGATGTGAAATAAGTATTATTTTACACTAAAAATTACATATTTTAAGATAATTTTTACCATACTATGTTTTTAATTCAACATAAGATTTAACATTTTGTAGCACTTCTAAAATTAAAATAATAATTCCTCTTGAAATTTAATGAAGGTAAATAATAACCAATCCATTTTAAAATCTTCTTTACTTCATTTATTAGGCTAGTTCATCAAATAATTAAACTGACTTGTTTAAACTTGGAGAGATATATTATTTAAACTGTAATCATCTGTTTCTATTTTATTAAGGTAGTCTTCATAGCCATAATCTTTAACCATAAAAAAGGACAAACCTGATTAATATTTTATTAGAAACAGTCTTTATTAAACCTTCAAACTTTAAAAAAATCCATTTAATTAAAAGTAGTGCCAAAACACCGGTTCTGGGACGTGACGTCATCACGATGACGTCAGCAGTGATGACGTCATCAATGACGTCACTAATGACGTCACTAATGACGTCATATGACGTCACATGACGTCACACCTATGACGTCATGGTGACGTCATTACCGCTGACGTCATCATGATGACGTCACTGACGTTAAGTAGGTCAAGGTCACGCAAGAATACAAAAAAAAATTTTTTTGCACTTTTGCGATTCCTCAAAATATGGCGAGAATTTGAAATTTCTCGAGGAATCACAAAAGTGCAAAAAAATTTTTTTTATTCCCTAGCGATCAGACTCTTGACCTAATATATCCGTCAGAGGTCATTGACCTTAACCCAGAACCGGCAAATAAAAAAAAAATTTTTTATATTTTACTTACCCACCAAGAGACTAAGAGCCGAAGAATAATTTCTTCAAACACCTGACAGTGCGACAAACGACACGCGATCCGAACAGCACCGCGTCCGAAGACGTACTGACTTGGACGCAGGCGGTTCCCCAGGTACCCGGCTCAGTGGTGGGGATAAGGAGGTGGTGGGGGTAAAGTGGTTAGAAGGAAGAAAAATTTAATTTTTTTTAAACAACTCGTCCCAGCCGGTCCTTTACCGGACATCTGTAACTCGGATTGGAAATATTTCCTGAGAAATATTTATTTTTTATTCTTTCTCAGGTGATCTTGGAACTTGTAAAATTTCAATCAAACTAAATGGAAAAAAAAAATTTTTTTTTCTTATTTGAAACTTTGCCTAAAATTTAAGAATTGTTTAATATTTGGTTAAATAGTTAAATTTGAACTCAATATAAGTAAATTAAGTAAAGAAAAGTGAGATGTGCACACCACAAGAGTTGAACAGCAACTGAGCAAGTCTCTCCGTGTATCCGAGGTACTCGGCAGGGTGGTAGGGATAAGAAGATGGTGGGGGTAAAGTGGTCAGATGAAATGAAAAAAAAATTTTTTTTTTGCAAACTATACAACTGAGTTTGTTATTCAGCAATAGGCATAAGAAAGAAAAAAAAATATTTTTTATCCACATTGCTCAACATGTTCAAACGTGTTCAAGGTCACCCATTTGAAGTTTTAAAAAAAAAATTATTTTTTTTTATTTTATTTACAAAAATCCTCCTTCATCCCCATATGTGCTGTCCGGACTTGTGCTTGATGTTGTCGAAGAATTTTCTTCACAGCAACATGTTCCTTGTGTATTTTGGACTACCCCTTCTGCTTCATCCATACTGTCGTCGATGAGTGGACAGTCGTATTCCAAGTTCATTTTTATTATCATCCCTGGATTTTGAAGAAGCCGCATGTGCAATTTTTCATAGATTTCTTTTAGGTATTGAAGGCTGTCAACAAGTAATTCCCACTTCATTGTGTGTAGTGTAACCTCTAGCGTAGCTGAGTTGGAAATGAAGCAAGTCTTGCTTGCAGGATTGGTATTTTGGAATTGTGGTGGTGGGGGTAATTGATGCAACCAGTCAGGTTGAAACATGTTCAAGGTCAACCATTTGGAGTTTTAAAAAAGAAAATTTTATTTAAAGAGTAGTGTTGAAAACTGGCAATTTGGCTGCTTTATCTGTACACTCGATGCATCTTAGACAGTATACAACCGCGTAGACCAAGTAGAAGAAGTTTGCAATCAATAAGGCCAAGATCATGAAGAGATCTAATTTTAAAATTTTCTGAAGTAGCATATGGTCCTTCCTGATCCGTCTTTCTTCCATCCTTCTTTCCATCATCTCCACTAGATCCACATGCTGGCATCTTCTTCTCCCCAGGCTTTCTGCTTCATCAGCTTCATATATTGGTGGTGGAACATCCATGTTTGCAGGTTGAAAGATCAAGATGTAATGAAACACATTGGTGTTGCCTCTCAGGTCTCCCAGAGGAAAAGTGGTGGGAGATGAGGTAGAATGGTGGGGGAAGTTTGAAGTTGAAAAAAAAAATTATTTGAATATTTTTATTTAAGTTTACACCTGAACATGTTAGAACATGTTCAAGGTCATCCAATTTGTGTTTTTAAAAAATCCTATCTTGCTACAATACAGTAGCAAGATAGGTTTTTTTATTTTGTTTTTATTTTATCATTCTTTTATTACAATACAAAAATATGCATATTGAAGTACAATGAGGATACAAAATATAAATATTAGTCAGGAGAAATATTCCAAGATGTGATGAAAATATTTCCAAGTCCATCGGTTTGTTGTTGCGGCTTTGGTGGTTAGTGAAGAAAAAGAGCATGGTGGTTTAAATAAAAATGTGTAAGGAATATTTTTATCTATATCGTAAAATACGAGTTCTTTAATTATAAACCGATCATCGTTACCACGAAACGCCTGAAATTCAATAATACCCGGTTTGGACTTGATTTCTTCTTCCATGTCCATTTGAAAGGTCACCCGTCTATCCATCACGGTGTCGGAAGGTCAACTGTTTTCCACCCCACGGTAGGCATGTATTTATGCCAGGCCGTACAGTTGAAGGCGCGTTGGTGTATATTTAACGTGGGCACCATCCCCGGTAGGCCTACACCCACAAAATTTTGAATTTTTTATTGAAAATTTGCCAATTCAAGTGTAAAGTGTTGTGAAAAATTTTAAAACTTTATTTAACTTTCCATCTGGTCATTTTTGTTGTTGTCATTATCATCACTTTGATCCTTTTCATCACTGAAATGTGTTTCTTCATCCGATTTTACAAAATTATTTTTTTCTTGCACATATTGTTCCAATTGTCTCCACATTTGAACTTCATGAGGAATTCTGTTGAATATTGAAGTGTCCACAGGTCCATACAAAATTGGTGCATCCGGTTGTTTGTCCAAAGTGTCTGTTAAATAATCTTTAATAATTGAACTGGAGAATACTAGCTGTCTTAAATATCTTGTTATTGGTTCAGTTGCACATGTTAAAATAAAAAATTCTTCTCTGTTAAGTTGAATTTTTATGTCATGTTTTGTTGTATCTCTGAATCTCATTTGATGTTCACCTCGGTGCTTAATAATATCAATTTCCAAGTCTGAATCCAATAGTCCTACTTTTGTTTTTCTGCCAAACATGTTGCTATTAAAGTAACATTCCAACAAATGGAGGTGTTTCATAAAAGATTCCCAAGCATTGGCTGTAAACAAAATCATTTTTGTTCCGTGAGTTAAAATTACTGTAGGTGAATAGTCGGTTGATTTCATAACTCCAATTGAAACACTTTTATCCAAACTTGAAGAGATTGGATAAAAAATTCGTAAAAATACCTCCATCAAAATATTTGGTGAAATATTTTCTTCCACATTTCTCTTCCTCTTGGACAAATATTTCTTCTTTTTACCTTTTTCTTCTCCTTCTTGATCTGTGCCGTGTTGCTGTTCATTCATGTCCAAAAATTCTGAAATTTCTTTCTCTATATCGCATTCCGTTGTACCACTAGTAGAAGCCATATTGAAGATGATGCTACCCATACGATGTCAGGCAACAAACTGATCAGGAGCGGTCTGTGCGCTCCCCTTTTACAATCTCGCCGGTGATTGAAATTTTACAAAAACGAGTTTTTATAAAACATTTTTAACAATTCCTGTCAAAGGTGTGTAAGTGACAATTTTATCGTGTAAAATTAAACAATATGCTGTAGTATTTGCTGGTATCGCTTTGGCAAATTCCATTTCTATTTTTATATCCACACTTGATGATTTTACCGATTCATTTTGTTTAGAACAATCGATTACTACTATTGGGTAGTTATCTAAATATTTTTCTGGTGAAAGCAAAGGCGTATTTGTTTTACCGTAATATGAATTTTGAAATCTCGCATACATATCGTATAGTATGCTGAATTTTTTATCTGCAAACGATACATTTAAATTGTCATATGGGAAAAATTGTGAATTTAAATACACTTTAATATTTTTCAAATCACAATGATCAAATTGGCCCGCATGTTTAGTAATATCGTCTCTCCTAGCTGTTTGTAAACCAAATATAATATATCTGGCCCGTTCCACATAATTTGATGTTTTAACAGTCCAAGTGTGTCGATCCGTAGTAGGTAAACTGGGATGTTCATGGAATTCCCAACTTCTAAATGGAATTACAATATCACGGTCAGCCTTTAACTTTCTTAATAGTAGCATTCGATGCTCGTCAGCTAATTTAACATGTGGAACTCTCCATACGATTTTGTCCAATGTTAATTTCCATTCTAAAGTCGCATCTGTTGTACCACTCGCAGCTTTAATAATATCTTTATCATTTGAAGATCTCAATAAAACTAATTCTTGTTTAACATTTAATATTATTTTCCTATAATCTTCAGCGAAACCAAGCAATAAACGTAATGGAATGTAGAAATCAAAGAATCCCTTTGAATTTGGGGTGATTGTATCAATTGTAGGTTCAACCCATCCGGCGGGTATTAATAAATTGGTATCAGTCGGTGATATAGATGTTAATCCTTTTAAAGTTGTTGCAATACCTACTTTTTTAGTGGAATCTACTGTAACACCTGATATTTCATATCTAATTTCATCAAACAAGAAAGCCATTGCGTTATTTATAAATGGAACTACTATACCTACACTATTGTCCTTTTTTGTTACTTTTCCTTCGATATACAAGTAACTTTCACATGGTAGTGTGTAAATGTCTTGATGTTGTATAGGAATACGAATTTCATCGTTATTGTTCAATTTTGATGAAGTGTAAGGGTTGTGGGTGTGATATTCTTTTTCCCATAGTGTTTCGTCGAATGTCGGACCCTGCGCTATATCCAGTATATCCATAATCTGTTAATTTTAAACCAATCTTTTCTAAGAAACGAATGTTCTCGCGTGTTAACTCCTCCACAGCTGAAGAGCTACTAATGCGGTTTCCCGTAGGCTGTCCACTTTTAAATGATAAACCCATGATTTTTGTATTAAAGTGTCGATTTTAAATGTAATCTAACTGTAATTGGCTCTTCTCGGAAATCTATCAAGTTACCGTCTTGATCCAATACGTTCAACACGATGTCTGAAATGAAAGTGGTGTTCAACGGCAGATATACTAGGTTTTGTGGCTTTTCAACAATTTTAAATCCTGGAGGTACACTCGGATAAAAAGTATGTATTATATGAGTATTTGCTCCATCTCTGTAAGCTCCCTGTATAATGTTACAAGTTATATCTATACTATTAACTTTTAGTATAGTTACAGTTTGTTTACCGGAATGTGTTTGATTTGGTTCTAAAATTGATCCATCTTTGGGAAATCCTAACAATTCACCGATTGAGTGTTCCTGAGTAAAATCTATATAATATTTGGAGTTAATTTCAGCTTTCATTGTATTGTTATTACCTTTTAACCTAGAGGAGTGCGTTCTCGGCACCACCGGGCATGTCGTCGTTGGTGGCGATTTCAATGCCAGGGCCGTCGATTGGGGAATGCCCTCTACCAACTCCCGGGGGAAATACATCCTGGATTTCATCGCCAGGGCCGGTCTTGTCGTCCTCAACCAGGGCGACACACCTACTTTTCGGCGCCCCGGGCAGAGAGGCACGATCCCCGATGTCACCTTTGCGTCTGAGTCGCTCCTTCCGAGGATCTCTGGCTGGAGGGTTGTGGAGGACTACACGGGTAGCGACCACCAATACGTCGTGTTTGACCTGCATGATCAGGCAAATCGTCGAGTTTCCGCATCTCGGGAAGGGCCACGCCGGTGGAACACCAACAAACTGGACGTGGTCAAGTTCACCGAAGTCATCTCTCGGGGAGCGCAGGGGAATCCTGGTGAGGCTGGGGCCGAGGCACTAGTAACATCCACGATGGAACTGATCGTCTCGGCCTGCGACCAGTCTATGCCGCGAAGGAAACCCCGACGCGACAAACAACCCGTTTACTGGTGGACTGAAGAGATTGCGGAACTCAGAAGAACATGTTTAAGAACTAGACGAGCCGCCACAAGAGCGAGAATCCCCGCAGACAGAGTTCGTAAGTCGGAGGCCTATAAAGCTGCGAGAAAATCTCTCCGCCAGGCGATCAACAGGAGCAAGGCGAATAGCTGGAGGAGACTTCGTGACGACGTTGATTCCGACCCCTGGGGCCTGGGTTACAAACTTGTAACACAGAAACTCGGCGCCCGCTCTCCACCTTCCATCATGGAGGGCGCCACCATGGGGAGGATCGTCGCTGCGTTGTTTCCTGAACATCCACAGCGACCGCCGGTTGACTTCGGACGGGTAGAGGACGTTCCACTCTTCACTTTCGAGGAGCTAGAAACCTCCGTTCTCTCCCTGAAGAGCAACAAGGCTCCTGGCCCGGACGGGATTCCCAGTGAGGCTTTAAAGAAAGCATTTTTAATCAACGCTGACTTGTTGATGAGAATGTACAATGCCTGTTTGGTAGAAGGGGTGTTTCCGGCTCCCTGGAAAACAGCCAGGCTTGTACTGATCAGCAAGGGCAAAGGTGATCCCGAGCTGCCGTCGTCCCACAGGCCTCTCTGCATGTTGGACACGGCTGGAAAGCTGTTCGAGAAGCTGATCCGTTCCCGCCTGACTTCTGCCGTGGAAGCTGCCGGGGACTTATGCCCCCGTCAGTACGGCTTCAGAAAGGGACGGTCAACGATCGACGCTGTCACCGAAGTTCAGAGAGCTGTGGAGAGAGCCGAGAGCCACAACCATTTCTCCCGCCGAGTAGTGCTTCTTGTTACGCTTGATGTCAAGAATGCCTTCAACTCTGCGAGGTGGGTCGATATGCTGGATGCGCTTCGCAACACCTTTCGTATTCCTGCATATCTGTTGCGGCTCATCGAGGATTATCTACGCTCTCGAAGCCTGATTTATGACACGAGGGACGGAACGCGGACGATGGAAGTCACTTCTGGTGCCGCACAAGGTTCAATACTCGGCCCGGATCTCTGGAACGTTGCCTATGACAGCCTCCTGAGGTCCGAGATGCCTGAGGAAACCACTTTGGTTGGGTACGCCGATGACGTCGCAGCTCTCATTGCTGCACGCAACGTTGAGCTGGCTCAACTGAAGTTGAACCGAGTTATGCGGGTGGTCAACAACTGGATGTCCGATCACGGTCTCTCACTTGCTCTCAGTAAGACGGAGATCGTGATTCTCACGAAGAAGAGGATCGACACCGTCGTCCCGTTTCGAGTGGGAAGGGAGGTGGTCACATCAACTCGTGCCGCCAAATACCTCGGGGTTATGGTGGACACCAAGTTAAGCTGGAGGGATCAGATCTTCCGTACGGCGGACAAGGCCGCTAAGGTAGTGACTTACCTTAGTAGGCTGATGGCCAATGTCGGGGGTCCCCGATCCAGCAGAAGACGTCTGTTGATGTCCGCGGTCCAGTCCGTGCTTCTTTACGGGGCAGAGGTGTGGGCAGGCGCTCTAGATAAGGAGTGCTACAGGTTGCGACTCGCCCGGGTTCAGCGTCAAGCTGCGCTCCGAGTGTGTTCCGCCTACCGGACAGTGTCCGAGCCTGCCGTCCTGGTGGTCGCCGGAGTCATCCCTGTCAAGCTCTTGGCAGGGGAGAGGAAAGCGATTTATCAGAGACAAGGCGAGATCGGCAAGGACACGGCAAGAACAGAAGAGCGCTCCCGAACCTTCCAGCAGTGGCAACACAGCTGGGAGCACGACACCCGAGGACGATGGACTGCGCGACTTATCAAGCAGGTCCAACCATGGGTGGAACGGCGGCATGGGGAGGTGGACTACTACCTGACCCAATTTTTCACAGGTCACGGCTATTTTCGGTCGTACCTGAACCGGATGGGAAAGACCGGTTCACCGGACTGCATTTATTGCCCGGGTGTTCCCGACGATGCGGAACACACATTCTTCCGCTGTCCCCGTTGGGAAGGGCCCCGCCTGGAGGCCACACAAATCTTTGGTGTATTTTCGGTGGACTCGGTCTGCCAAAAGATTTTGGAGGATGAGGGCAACTGGGATTGTTTGTCACAGTTCGTCCGGGGCATCCTCCTGGAAAAGAAAACCGATCTGGACCGCGAAGTGGCCCAGATCCCTTGATCGAGCGGCTGGATAAGGAGCGAGCCCCACGGTCGTAAGCCAAATTTAGGCCTAGCCTGACGTAATGTGACAAACAATTCCAGGTTAGATTCCTAAAGAGTAGAGGAGGTTTTTTAGTGGGTAAACCCGTTTTTTGGGGAGCCCCACACTACAGGCTGGCCACCTGTGTGCGTAATGCATTTTTCCGCCTCTCCCTCAAAAAAAAAAAAAAAAAAAAAAAAAAAAACCTTTTAATGTTATATTGTCTTTTCCCATTTTATTTTGCAAAAATTCATTAATATGATCAATTTCATAAGAACCTGTGGGTAAACTGCAAACTTCTAAGTCTGTAAACTTCCCACTGGCATCTTTTCCTTTATAATAATGCAATAAGTTGTTTTTATCTTCCGTAACATTGGGAATAGAGTTGTAAGTTGTAAAATCTAACAGTGCCGCCTCCCAAAACCTTCCTTTTTGCAAGCGTAACGCTGGAAAAAGGATACTTCGTAAAGTGGACGATTTTCCTGTTAATGATACCGTATAGGATGACATGTCAATGGTGACTGATACTTTTAGCTAGGAATTCCAAACATAAATGGCCGCATATTAAAGTGTTATCGGGTTGTTCTCTTTTATAGTTGTAATATATGTTTTTAGCAGATTTAAAGTAACGCTCAAGTTCTTTAGGTGGTGGTAAATTGCCAAAACTATCAAAGTAATATATATTATCACCTAATTTCTTATAACAAACCCAATGAGTGCCAGGACCTTCAGAATTGTCTAAATTTACAATACCGGTTTCGTTTTTCCACATTTTAACTGGTAAATCATCTTTCATAAAGACACCGCGAAAAAAAGGTATTTTTAAACATGAAATGTATTTAAATAATTCGATATTTGTTAACGCTTTATGTGGTATTACTAATTGATTTCTTTTATTTAATATGCACGATATGGTCTTAGGTATAGACCTGCCCCGTTTTTTACCATTGACCATACTGTTGGTTTTTTATTACCCTTTCTGGTGGAACGTCGTTTTCTTCTAATATTTCCTCCATGTTTCGTCTTAGTTAAACTTTTTTTACCCCTACTCCTCCTTTTTCCACCTCCTACTGCTGTTTTAGCCTTCATACCTGCTGTTACCGCTAAAGCTACCACTTTCTCTGCAATACTAGCGTCACTAGACTTTACTCGTTGCCAAGCTATATCCGCGAGCTTTTTATCAGCTATCGATCTATTTTTTGTATCACTAAATGTGGAATATGCTATATCGTGTTCTTTACAAGCTTGATCTAACTTATTTATGCCTGGATCACCTCTTTCTAACCGTTTTTTTCAATTTCGTTCCTGGTCCGCAATATTGATAACCTCCTGGTATATGAAATTCGTATGGTAAAGCGTCTATTGCTCTATTTACGACAGATCCTACTGGAATTCGATTTAAAGCTTTACTTAATAGAGAAACCGCTGTGGACGTAATCCCACCTCCTTTCCTTACAGTGTCTCGATATGGACTGATGTACTGAAATGTCATGATTGTCTTTTATAATTGAAATGCGCAACTTATGTGTTACCTCTATGACGAGTTGGACATAAATGAAGTCATTTATTAAGTTATATAATTAAATATCCAAATCACCCCAATCTGAGGATCTAAACTTCTGGGTGGGAGGATTAATGAAATATTTTTTAAAAATCTCATTTTTAATCCAAGTACCTCTGTTACTTTCACTTAAAACATTAGGTTTTGATATATAATTGTGTAAATCAAACAATGCATTACCTAAAACTTTAATAAGAAAGTTTACAGTGACGGCATCATCCACATGTTGAGGGTCTTTAAGTTCTGTGATACGTTTATTATTACAAATATATACTTTATTGTTGTGTGTCATACAATAATCTTTGATGTATTTTAAATTTACAGCATCATTTTCATCTTTTGGATAACCTATATCGTTAATAACAAATTTATAAAAAGAAAATCCGTCTTTTGTCTTTTCAGGTATTATAGAATGTAAATAACGTCTATTTATGCTGTCGTTTTCATCAATAGGGTCTGCTATGTTGGATATACGACGATTTTCAGCATTATACGTTTTTCCATTAAATGTTAAAGTATTTGTTAATTCTGATGATAAATAACCTCTGTTTATTGCATCAGTGTTTTGATTTGGCATACCAACGTTGGTAATTCTGTAATTACCAGCGTTATATGTATTTTTTTCTAGTTTTAATGTCGATGATATTTCTTTCTTTAAAACTTTTAAGGTTATTGCATCGTTTTCATCTGTAGGATCATTAATGTTTTTTAACCGTTTATTACTAATATCGTAATCTCCATCAGGTGTTTGTGGTAAACCAGCAGCTCTTTTTAAATTATTTGTATAATATAATCCATCCGAGGAATACCGTCCGAACTTGTCGACACTCATGGTGCAACTAAACAGCATTCTATAAAGTAGTGCATTTTTATGATGTTCATCCATTGGTTCTTTTTTATACAAATTAATCGTCTTTATCAGTTACATTTTCATCACTCTCAGGACATTTAAAATATTTTAAATCTGAACTAATTAACGCTTTATCTGCTTCATTTCTAAATACATGATTTTTATGAATAAATTCTTCACCGGACAATTTTCTAAATCCACTAAATGAATTTGGATCTGCAATTAATATATTTTGATAATCATTTACATCCATTAATTTAAATCTTTTGGTATTATAAATAAACTCTTGATTTGCACTATCATATTGTAATGTTTGTCCTACAGTTGCAGCATCCTTTGAATCTGTTCCTTGTGCCAAATTACCTATTTTCTTATTTTTCGCATTGAAAGTACTACCTCTTGGTTTGTCTAATATTAAAGATTGTTGTACTACAACACAATCGTTATCATCGATACCTGGAAATATGTTAATTATCCTTCTATTTGTACCCAACCAACTTCTATGATAATTGTTTGGATTAGTATGTAAAACTTGTGATAAAATCGGAACATCATGAGCATCTGTAGCTAATTGCGCATTTGATAATTTCATGTCTTTACAATCCCAAACATTATTTTTTTGTTCAAGTAAAATAAAATTTTCATTTCCTTGTACAAACACATCACCCGACCGTGATACTACTTGATCCTGTTTTACAAATCCAGATGTTTCTTGCTTTAAAGTTTCCTTCATTTGACCCAATGTTGCACCATCTGATGGCGCTGAACCATCTTTTACATTTGCTAAACAATTACCGAGACAATCAATAACTCCTACATCACGTGTAATACAATGATCTTTTATATATTTGAGATTTACAGCATCATTTTCATTTTTCGGATAACCTATATCGTTAATAACAAATTTATAAAAAGAAAAACCATCTTTTGTCTTTTCAGGTATTATGGAATGTAAATAACGTCTATTTACGCTGTCTTTTTCATCTTTAGGGTCATCTACGTTGGATATACGTTTATTGTTAGCACTAAACGTTTTTCCATTGAATCTTAACGTATTTTTTAATTCAGATGTCAAATAACCTCTGTTTATTGCATCACCGTTTTGATTTGGTTTACCAACGTTGATAATTCTATGATTTTCTGCGTCATATGTGTTATTGTGTAGTCTTAATGTTGGTGATATCTTTTCCTTTAATATTTTTAAATTTATTGCATCGTTTTCATCCGTGGGATCTTTTATGTTTTTTAACCTTTTATTGCTAATATCATAATCTCCCTCAGGTGTCTGTGGTAAACCAGCAGTTCTTTTTAAACTATTTGCGTAATGTAATCCATCCGAGGAATAACGTCCGAACTTGTCGACACTCATGATGCAACTGAATATCATTTTAGGGAGTAACGCATTTTTATGAGATTACCCCGCGGTTTCTAAGTTCATCCACTAAAGCCACCCATTCGTTTTCCAATCCAGTATGACCCGCTTCTTTGGCTTCATGTATTAGTTTCATTCTATCCACCAATTTATTGATATTATTGTAATAAATTACGTTTGTATTGTATAGTTTCTTCATCAATCCTTTACCGGTGACTGATTTGCTTCTTTTTCTCGGTTCTGGGGAACTTAAATCTAAAGTGGATGCTACTAATCTTCTTTTTACAGGTTTTCTTCTTATAATCGGTATTAATTTGGAAACAAAATCTTTATATTTTACAGATTTATTTCTATATATGGGTGCTTCAGGTAAATAATTTCTTTTATATGCATTAGTTTGTTCCAAAATTTTGCTATACACTTCCAAATCATCATTTTTTACCAATGCTTTTAAAGGTTTATTTTCAAATAATAATTCAAACAGTCCCCTTGTTCCCTTATATATTTGATCACCTACGTGAATATTATCATGTTCATCGACATCTAATTTGCTATTACCAATCATTACACCTTCTTTGGACATTCTTGCTCCATAACTGTGGTATTTTTTAGTAGAATCAGTTCCAATTAACAGTTTTAACAAGTATTTTCTTCCTAAAGGTTCTTTTGTATGAATATTTTCACCCAATAAGCTTATGTTTGATGGTTCTCCTTCTGTTTTTTCTTCTTCACTCGCTATAGATACCACTTCTTCTTCACTACCAGCATATACATCTTCTCTTTCTGCCGTTGTATCACTAAATATGGAGGCTTCCGGGTCCTCATCGCTAATATCTTCTGATATTACACTTTCCCTTTCATATTGTGTTATCGGAGCAATAATATCACCTTGAAAAAGGGGTTTAGTCAATTTTTTGTTCAATTGTTTCAAAGGCTCTGTAATAGGTTTAAAAGTAGATTCGAGAAATTTCTCCCTTTCGCTGATACCTAACTTTAACGCTCTGTTTTTAGCCCGAATAGAATCACTAAGTGATTTAATTTCCTTTAATAACTTTTCTTGGTTAACCATGTTTGTAGCAAGACGTGCTGTACAAGAATGATTGCGTGATATAATGGTTAGTGAATTAATATAAATTTATCGAAACCTATCCTGTATCGGCCGTTATTTAGTGGTTGTTCCTTCATAATTGTCAAAAATCCATAATTTTCAGCCCAAGCCTTACCACATATGTCTTTAAACTGTTCATATGACATATCCGCATTGACATGATCGTAATATATATGTTTTAAGTTAGTTTCATCCTGTTTGAATACAATTAACACATTTGCGTTGTCTCTTATCAGTTGTTTTCGTATTTTACTATAAGTCTGACCTATGTAAATGCTATCTATATTGTTATGTCGCCCCATAGCGAAATAGCTCCTGATAGTGTTTTGGTTTTCACAGGATACGTCATCAAATATAAAAACTGAAAATGGTTTAGCTTCATGCGGTTGCATTACGCTTTCACTTGCATCAAACTTGTAATATTTCACTTCTGGCACATTATTAAATATTTTTTCTAATAATTGGTATTTGGGTTGTTGTAATGATTTGGAAAAGACATACAAGTTATTGAAACGCAATCCTTTTGGGTTTGTAATCAAATTGAATACTACATTTGTTTTACCACAATTGGATGGACCAGTTACAAGACAACGCACCGTGTTTGGTAACAGAACACCATGTTTGCCGCTGTTTAATTCCGAATTGTCCACCGTGAGTTCATCAATATTATTAATAGGAAAACTATCCTTTTGCGGTATTATCTCCATCCTTTGTAAAGGTTCAAACTAAAATGATGGTCCATCATTATATGAGATCCTTTTTAGGTATCCAAGAATCTTCACTCTTATTAAATCCTAACCATCGCACTTTTACTTTATCTTTTTTCCGTTGCAACACCTTTTCAACTAGATACACATCACCTACTGTGGATTTTAACATTTCATGTCCATAAAACCCTCCTTCGAGCAATTGTCCTTTATTATCTTTTAAAATGTAAGTTTCTGGTACTGTAGGTTGCACCTTAAATACGGTAAAGACCTCATTTGTCCAATTTGGCAGATATCTTTTACTGAATACACCTTTGTATTTGCTTATTGGCACTTTATCACCAACATTAAACACTTTAGGCTTTAGTTTTTCAACTTTTGGTTTAGTATTCGTTTTTATACGTTTTAATACGAGTTTTTCATTTTTACCAGTCACTTGGTTCGGTTTCATACCAATTGTTCTATGGAACTTGTTATTGTAATCTTTTATTAGTTTTGGTAACATATCAATCCATACGTGCGATCCTCTGTTTGAAAACATCTTGTACATCGCACCTTTTAAAGTTTGATTGAATCTTTCTATGATTGATGCTTTTACCTCTGAATTAGTCGAATAATGGTTTATGTCGTGTTTTTTCATTAAATTTGAAAATTCTTTATTGAAATATTCTTTACCATCATCGGTTTGTAAATGTTTTATGGTATTTTTGTCTCTCTGTATCGCAGTTTCCATGGCTTTTGTTACACTCTTGCCAGTTTTATCTTTTAGCGGTAAAGCATCTGCCATTTTTGTAAAACAATTGATAATAGTCAATATATATTTAAATCCTTTGTTTTGTTTACTATAAGGAATCATTTCAATTAAATCCGCTTGATATAGATCATTCATTCCTTTTATAACAGTATTTCTTCGGGGAAATTTTCTCCTAGCTGGTTTGTGAAGTTCATGAACAATTTTTTGTTTCAAATCCATAATTTTATCCTTCCTCATTCATGGATGAAGTAAAAATAAATTTTTTATTACATTATACCCATATTTAACTGGGTCAAGGTCATTCAAATTGATGTAAAAAAATGGGGAACACGGCGTTGGACTTGCCGTGTTCCCCATTTTTTACGGAAGGAAAAGGAATTTAGGTCGAAGAAGGACGAAGAGGGACGAAGAATAGGTTAGTTGTCGATAGGGTTGAGAGAGTAGTGGCCAAAAGGAAGAGTGTTAATTTTATCATCCATAATGTGACGTTTGTCATCTTGGTTCGAGAGGGCCTTTTTCACTTCAGTCACACTGAAAACTTCATGTTTCTCGCTTCTGATGGTGTTAAATTTCGCAGTCAACGTTTTGTCTTGAAATAAACAGTTTTTGTAGTGTTCAAAGTTTACATTTTTCTTCAGGTAACTTGTCTTCACACCTTTTGCTTTTTTGGTGGTTGATGTTTCTTCTTGATGTCCTTTATATACTTTAAAAGAATATAATTTGGACATTAGTGCAACGATTTCTTCCATGCTTGCTCCGTTGCATTCGTCTTTGAATTTGCCTAAAACTTTCTTATTATTTTCATTAAAGTTCGGGTGATTTCTTGGGTAGTCGGAAAAATCAAAATCATTTTTGTGTATGAACGTCCGAAGATCTTCATACATGTCTAAAGTTTTTATCCAATACACAAATGCATCAGTGTCCATGTATGCTATTCCTATGTTGTCACGGCCATAGTAGTCAACCATCTTGTTATAATGGAAATCGTACATATGGGTTTTTGAAATATCCAATATGCACATTCCTGCATACAACGGTCGATCCATAACAATTTTGGTTTTCTTCATGCTGACGGCTACGAGGTTTTCATTTATTATCATTGTCGATCCGAAGTTTGGTTTCTGCACTAGTTTTTCCAATTTTGCAGGGTCTGAAACTAATTTTACAATCTTGTGTTTCCTTTTGTTCTCCAATGTTTTTCCAAATATGGCATTGTTCATCAATTTAAAAAAGTCTTTTTGAAATGCCGATGTTGCTCTAGCTCTTCTTGCGGTGTTTTCATCGATGTAAGATTTTAGCCAGCATGATTGAGAGAATTGTAATACTCGGTGAATTTTTGTTATTTTCAGTCCTAACTCCAACGCTTGTTGTACAACCCAGTAGTGCGCCACATAACGATTTTTGTTGTTTAATGTCATCATAAGTTTGGGCCATTTACCTGTTGGTGATACTTCAGTTTTTGCCAACAGCGGCAAGTCATAATGATGATCGTGGAGTGTTTGCGGGTATTGAAAATCGCAATCTAAAATATATCCAGTGTCACCTTCTTTGGGAATATCCATAATATTTCCAATTGAATCTGGGTTTATCCATTTGAAGTCTCCATGAGGTAGCGGTTTAGACATGGCCCAACCGTACAAATTATTCGCATCAAAATAGCCAAGAAAAATCGAATCTTTAGTTTCATCATAATTTGGTAGAAATTTATTATTAGCTTTCACATGTCTTGTAACGGCCTGAGTTAATCCACCGCGTACACCTGATTCAATCATCAAAACCATATCGATGTTGGTTAATAGCTCCAACTTGCACTCGGTGGATTTTAACATGGCCTGCCATGCTAAGCCGGGAGAAGTAAACGAATGAAGGGGGTCCAGTCCATAGGCGTCGAAGCAAGTGTTGCGAAATTCTTCCATTATGTCGCAGAGAAGTGTCACATCCAGTTTCATGTAAAAATCAGAATATTCACCAAGATTTTGCATGCCTAATTCATTCCACACATTGCAGGCATGTTCGTAGTCTTCGTTAGTGATTTCACATCCAGTCAATTTACTGGTAAATGCTTCCCTCGGCGGTAGTCTTCTTTCTTCGTAACGTTCCGGGCTGTCGATGTAGTCATAGGGGAACACCCCTTTCCGTAGAACCAAATTCATCTTGTCCTGCGGAACAATTTTACTTGTTTCCCTTAGATCGTGTCTCCTTAGGTTATCAGTCAGTTTACTTAGACTAGAAGGCATAAATCTGAATGAATCAACAAATCGGAGTTTAATTTTTTTATCTACAGTTTTTGAAAAACTAATAAATTTTTCCATCGTTTCTGCCAATACCTCTATTTTCCCATTATCTCTACCTAATTCAGGTATGATGAAATGTGAATCATACCCGCTAAGGTTGTGTAAGACCACTGGAATAAATTTTGGTAACTTGTAATTTACATTGCATCTATTACACGCTGCACCTCTGTACTGTCCAGTCAAATGATCATGGTCTTTAACTTTATGGTTGTCATCTGTAAACTGGTTCTTGCACAAATAACAAATTCTTGCCAAGTCATGTTGTTCCTCCTCTTCGTAATCCAATGGTGTCATCGGTACAATATTGCCAAACATAGCTTGCACTTTCAAAGCAATCTCATATAATTTGTCAAGAAAAATCTTTGGTGCGTTTTCACCTCGGTATAATACAGGTGTTGATGAAAGTCCATAATCTTGTAAATGTTCCTCAGTCAAGGTAGATTTTACAATTAAACAAAAACTGTTAGGTTTATGCACCTGATATTTCGTCCTACTGGTAACTTCCCCTTCTGGATGTTCTTGGGGTACCAGTGTGGACTCAAAGTCTGCATAAATTACAAATGGTACCCTATATTGATGGCTAATCTTTTCAAATTTTACTATTGAACGATTGGCAGAAGGTAAACTAACTTTTACTTCATAATTGTCATTACAAAGCCTCTGGTGTTCCTGTAGCCACTGACGTCCACCTATTCTCAATTCCTTATATACAAAACAGCGTTTACAAACAGTAATTCTATGATCAATCTTCGTCAATTGACTAACTACAAGTCTTTCAAAGTCTTTTATATATACATAGTGGGAGATTTCCCCTTTCGTAATTAACAATAAATCAGTGTGATTCCTTAATTCTGTTTTTACAACCTTGATTGGATACACCGTGTTAGAATCATCCAAACCAAAAATATTTACACTAACACCAGGATTCTTCTTTTCAAATTTACAAACATCTTTAATGTTTACAGGGTATGACATTCCTTGAAAATTATATCTATTATTTATATTTACATAGTGTCTACTTACTCTAGAAGGGCGCTGCTCTGGCAAAATATATTTACAAAGCATGGCATATTTAAAACATTCTTGATCTTGATTCTGTACATTTATACAACTTTTAGTTTGTTCAATTTTCTTTGGTAGAGGGATGTAACTGCTTCCTCTCATACCGTATCCGTGTTTTTGAACTCTCAGATCTAAACCTTCTATTGACACCAACCTCCATCCCGAACCTCGGCCTTGATGTTCTTGCAATTTCACCAACAATTCCACAATACATTCATCAATTATATTTTTTACATCTGAGGTGAACATTAGGGTACGGTTTTTAGTTATAAACCCTCTTAAACTGGTTTCACCATCAGTGTTTGTAAAAGTGGCATCCAAAACTAATCCAAATTTAATAAAATTTAGTCTGATCAATTCTTGTTGTAGTGTTTGTTCAATTAGTAATTTTGCCTGTGCTAAGAAATTGTCCAATTCCAGTTGCAAATTATTTATTTTAAAGTGAACTACCTTCTGTCCAGGCAGAGCTGTAGTTCGTAGCTGAGTTGTTCCATTTCCTTCGGTGTCCGAGTCTAATTCCAGGTCCGAGTTCAATTCCAGGTCCTCCCGTGCCGTAGTTCTTCCAGCTCCTGATGTTCCAGCGCCTCCAAACTGTATGACACTGGGTCGTCTCCTTTGCATCATTTGAAGCTCGCTCTCCCAGTAGTCCAGCCTTCGATGGTGTTCGGCTAAAAATTGGTCAAGCGAGTCCAAATCGTGTTCACTTACTTGCACATTCCCCTCTTCTTCATGCAATTCCATATGGATTTGCAAAATAAGTTCATCTGGGAAAAATTCCCCACAAATATGGCAAAGAAGCATTTTTAACACTTTTTACCACGAGCGTCTTTAGATGTTAACTTCACAAAAGTTCACCAAAGAATGAGAGACGCTCTTGACCGACCTCCTTTTATAGCGGGTGGTGGGGGGTGATCTTTGGGAAAGACCCGTTCTGCGCATGCGCAGAACAAATCTGCACATGCGCAGAACAAAATGTAATATATTTATTTAAAATTTGCTGTTTAGGACAAATATATAGGTCAAGGCCACCTTAAATCTGGTAAAAAAGAGGGAACACTGGATAAGAGATGGTAGTAAGATCGACTTTCTAACAAATACTTTCAATAATATATTAACAGGTGCAAAAGTTAAATATTTTTATTTTTTACCGTCCAATTTGTTCAAAATTAAAACTTAAATATATTTGTTTGAGCAAATGCTTTTGGCACACTTACCAAACGCCAAAACTCAAAAAATGTACAGAATTAAGTCTGATCTCGCGGGGAAATACTGATGTGCTACCTAACATTGGTCATATGACTCGAATAAGAATTAGTGATATATAACATATTGAAAAAATTTTTATGTTGTATAAATCACCAATACTATGCGATTCAGACAACCAATGTGAGGTGGGTACATAGTATTTCCCGATAGATCAGCTTAATCCTGTACTTTATATGAGTCTTAACGTGTAGGAAGTCTGGCAAAAGCATTTGACCAAAACAAAATATATTCAAAATTTTAATCTTAAACAAACTAGCTAGTATAAAAAATATAAAATATTTCCTAAACATTGACAACCTGTTAACATATTGCGGTGTTAAAGTATTTGCTATTGAGTCAATCTTACCATCACCTCCTATCCAGCGTTCCCTCTTTCTTACCAAATGAGACTGAGGCTTGACTACCCGTATATATAACGTTTCTCCCACCACTAATGCTCTCCCCCACCACAATCAATTCACAAAAGTGGGTCAATTCCATCGGAAATTATTATTTTGAGCGGGGAATAGAGCATCTGCTGCCCTATTTCCCGCTCATATTTTTTTTCTCTTTTTTTTACAGTTTTATAACTTTTTTTGGATTTTTCTAAAATGCGAAACAAAAAATTATTTACAAACAAGTTCCTAAAAAATTTCAAAATTCAGATCTTTACAATTTATATTCAAGGTAGCACTAAAACGGTGCTACCAATATTTTGAAATAATTACAAATATTTTTTTCCATCCTTAAAATTTCACAGTTTAATACTTTTAAATATATTTGTTTCATCAGATGCTTTTAGACACACTTACCACATGACAACACTCAAAAAATGTACAGAATTAAGACTATTTCCACGGAAAAATACTAAAGTGTTACCTGCATATTCAATTTAGCTCAAAAACAATATAGAATTAATACCAGCATAAAAAATTTCAAAATTCAGATCTTTAAAATTTATATTTAAGGTAGCACTAAAACGGTGCTACCTATATTTTTTTAAATAATTACAAATACTTTTTCCATCCTTAAAATTCCAAAGTTTAAAACTCCTCAGAGACAAACAAACTGAAACAATTTTTTTTCTAATCTAACCATTACTAAAATACATACATGACACCACTGTGCAAAATATTACCTTTATACTTATGCTACATCTAAAACAGTGGAACACCCATATCAACCCATTGGCGGCTCGAAAGAGAATGAGTTGAGTCAAACTTGCTTCAGAGGTACCTCAGTGGTAGACTGGTGGGGGAACAGTATGCCACTACTATTTTTAACTTGTTGTAGGAGTAACAATTTCACACTACTGGCTTGGCAGCTCCACCTCCCCGGGGGGGGGGGGGGCGCAGTTTTCGTCCGGAGCAAAAAAAAAATTTTGGTCAAGGTCGAAAATTTTCCGAAAAAAAAATTCCGGGGGGGGGCGCAGTTTTCGTCCGGAGCAAAAAATTTTTGGTCAAGGTCAAAATCCAAAAAAAAAAATTCGGGGGGGGGCGCAGTTTTCGTCCGGAGCAAAAAATTTTTGGTCAAGGTCAAAATCCAAAAAAAAAAAATTTCGGGGGGGGGCTCACTTGCCGTCCGGGGCTCGGGGGGGGGGGTCACCTACCCCTAGGACTTTAACTCTTGGATACCTGCTACCCTTACTCATGTGTCAACATCAAATAATATTTTGTTCCACCACAGTTTGGACAGCCAACACTTAGTCGCATCTCGCTCTAAGTCCTGAGGATTCCTCAGAACTCAGGCAAAAATCCGCCTAAGTCATGGCTGACCTACATATCGTGTGGAACAAAATATTATTTTATTCACACACTAATATGGGTCAAGGTCATCCAAAAGTTAAAAAAGAAATCCCCCCGATGCCTAAGACCGCCGGCGGTCAGAGGCATCGGGGGGATCTCAACATTTAGGGGGAGGTGATTTAATAAAAAATTATTTATTTAATTTTAAGTTTCCTTAAGGGAAACATGCTACAATAATTTGGAAGAAGCCATGCTAACCATGACTGAGGAGCTATCATGACCAAGCCTGCTGGTTTAATTGCGCCTAACCGACCGGCCACAAATAGCTCCGGCACCTCGTGCTGAAGGATGCCAACCACCCGTATGTTGCCAGTGACGAGTGATGAGGTCCAGCAGCGCCGCTGGCCGATGGCCTAACGGTGGATCCCCAGGGGCCTACCCCCAGGCTCGTTAGGTGCCATGCTATTGTTGGTAACAAATAATTCTTGAGGTTCTAAACCTCCAAAAATTTTTATTTTACAGAGACTGTAAAGTCTCAAAAAGCCTAACACTTTAACTGCCAATTTACGGAGGAGTACCTCCAAGATACGAATTTTGAAAAAATTCAACTTGGGGACAACCTGTGAAGATTAGTACAAAATAATATTTTTCAACACACAACACTTTTACTAAATAAATCCAACACCAAGACCTAGCAGAAGCAGCAAGCGCAAAATAAAATATTTCTTAAAACTACACATGCCATGCCTTAGACTAAAAGAATTCCCAATATAATGCGGCGCCAACATTACATTGCGAATCCTGTAGGGCAGACCTTCAACCACTCAGCTGAAGTGTTTGAAAGCAACTGCGAAGAAGCTAAGCCTCAGAGAATCGAAGCTGGGCCGGTCAGGAGTGGTGGAACCGGACCTGGTTACGTAAACAGGCAGACCTCGACACGTACTTGTTTGCGGCATTGGACAATCTCCAAGAGCCACACCTGAATACATTACTAACCGGATCTCATTATACAACACATGTCACCGGTTAAGTGCCAATAGCGCCTCAAGGTATGGCAACGCCTCGGGCTATGACACCTCCTCCTCCTCCTCCCCCCGGGGGGGGGCTCACTTCTCGTCCAGAGCCGGGGGGGGGGTCTTGGGACTTAGAATATTTTCAGTCCAAGTCAGGTGTACTATAGAATAATATTATAGCTTGCCGGATTCAGCACAGCCGGCAGAGACGGTTACATAATGCTTATATAACAGACTGGTTTCTTGGCCAACTGGCCAAATGTAGCTCAACAGAAGGCAAGTCAGTTTATTGCAAGCCAACAAACACACCACACCTCGCCGCCGCGGGACTTTTCTGTGAGTAAATTTTTATTTTTCCTTCTTAATAAACTTTGCAAAACAGAACCTAGCCTGTTTTGCACCAAATTAATTTTTGTTACTATGCTACACTTACGTTTACTTTAACAAATTATTTTCCACTCCTTATTTAATATTTTATTCCTTACTTGTTAAGACTTAGAAACTGAAATGCTGGAAGACTGTTTGATAAAAAATTAATTTTTATTTAGCTATACAGGTGTCTTAATATTTTCCTACACTTGTATTTTGCAGGTGTGGCTAAATATTTTTCGCTCACAATTTAATTTTATTCCACACAAGTGGATTTTGAACTTTACTACAAAACTCATCCATGCCCATCTCCTACAAAATTATTTTTCATTTGGCTCTACCTCTTTTAGTCTTACATTAAATATTTCTTGGAGTTAAAATTTTACACAAGTCTCTCGGTTAATTTTTCTGCACAGTACGTGTTACTCCTTGGACAGTTCCCGGCAAACTGTTTCTACACTTGACAACAACAGTCCACATTACCCCCTCCACTACTCATTCCCCCACTATAACCCTGTTCCCCCCACTACTTCCAGCTAAGGTCCAACACTTGACTGAGTGTTTCAGTTATATCCAAACCTTACTGTGAGACACATCTATGGCTGAAACTTTGCGAGAAAAATTATTAAGAGTAAAATTTTTGCTGGCCAAGCAAATTAATTCTGTTAAGGTGTCCAAGACTTCCACTTTAACAAAAATGAAACGTTGCTTCAAAAATAATCCAAAATTTTACTCAAGGGACACAAATATTACTATGGATGATAAAATGTTTCAGAAACTTTTAGACGAGCTAACTTTTGCCAGTAAGGTTACGTTGGTGACTCCAATTCCCGACCAAGTTCCAACATCACCTGAGAAAGAATAAAAATAAATATTTCTCAGGAAATATTTCCAATCCGAGTTACAGATGTCCGGTAAAGGACCGGCTGGGATGAGTTGTTGCAAAAATTTTAATTTTTCTTCCTTCTGACCACTTTACCCCCACCATCTCCTTATCCCCACCATTGAGCCGGGTCTGTGATACCCCCACCTGGAATACCGTCTGTGTACAAGTCAGTTTCCCTTCGGACGCGGTGCTGTTCGGATCGCGTGTCGTTTGTTTTACTGTCGGGTGTTTGAAGAAATTATTCTTCGGCTCTCAGTCTCAGTGGGTAAGTGAAATATAAAAAATAATTTTTTTTTTATTTGCCGGTTCTGGGTTAAGGTCAATAACCTCTGACGGATATATTAGGTCAAGAGTCTGATCGCTAGGGAATATAAAAAATATTTTTTTGCACTTTTGTGATTCCTCGAGAAATTTCATTTTCTCAACAAAATTTGAGGAATCGCAAAAGTGCAAAAAATTTTTTTTTTGTATTCTTGCGTGACCTTGACCTAATTAACGTCAGTGACGTCATCATGATGACGTCAGCGGTAGTGACGTCACCATGACGTCATAGGTGTGACGTCATGTGACGTCATATGACGTCATTAGTGACGTCATTAGTGACGTCATTGATGACGTCATCACTGCTGACGTCATCGTGATGACGTCACGTCCCAGAACCGGTGTTTTGGCACTACTATTAAATTCAAACAATTTTAATATTTACTTTTAAAATAGGAATTGCAATTGGGATAGGCTGTAAATTAAATGTCTAAATAAATACTTTAAATAAACTTACCCAAAAGGGGAATAAATTAGCACATGTTACAACTTTCAAATCAATCACTACTTGCAACTTCACTGATCAAAGTAAACTTTTAAAAAGAGGACTCTAAGCTGCTGAGACTGACTTATATAGATTTACAGAGCTGCCCTCTGATTGGTCTGGACTCACAGGTTCTAGAATGTTCCAGCCAATCAGGGTGCAGCTTCCCTTGCAATTCCTGTACAAAAGATTTGACATGCTAATTCAACTTTCCTGAACAACTTTGCCTACTATTCCTGCTTAGTCTAAATTACTGATTATTTCTTCTTTCTTTTTTATTCTTATTATTTTAAATAAAGAGCAATACATTTACAATTTTTATCAAACTAATTATTTTTACTAAAATTTTATTTATGAAGTTAACAAAAAATAAATAAATAAATAAGTACAAAATTCAAAATGCTACAAATTTCCTCTCCCCAAGTTTTTTGTTAACAAAGCAAATAAAATTTTCCATCCCAGTAATTCAAAATAGTAAAACAAATTTTTAAAGACATTTACAAATTATCAGAGTTTAAATGGTGGCGGCAACAAGAAGGAAGCTTGAGTAACAGGAAACTGGTTCTCCTCCCTCCAGTAAGTGCTGCTTCTGGTGGAGAATGCAGGTAACTGTTTATCTACTTGCATAAACTTGTTGAAGAGATAACACTGGATAACTGGCCAGACAGGATACAATCCTTCAATACCTTAAACAAAGTCAATACAGGGTCATTACTTATTTGTTCACTTAAATATATTTTTTATATATAAAAATAAAATCTTTCCTTTTTTTAATAAATCAAATCTTTGTTTCAAAATATTTGTCCAAGAATCAACCATTAAGTTACAAGTAATTGTCAATAAGTGAATACTAAGTAACTAAGTACAAATGTCAAGTGTCAGAGTGTCATGTGTCATTAGTGAGTGTCAAGAGTGAGTGTGAAGAGTGAGTGTCGAATCCCGGGAAGTTGTGAGTGAGTGTGGAAGTCAGTGTGTAGTGTTTGAGTGAGTGTGAGTGTTGAGTGTATAACAGCTGATTCATGGATTAACAATTTTACTTGGTGAGTTATTCAGTTAATTACCTCATTTGAATTTATTTTACAACATTTTTATTCATTTGCTCAAATTACTTCAACCAACTGATTAAAACATTACTTGCTACTTTTGACATGAACATAACTAAAATTAACTTCTCTCTCTGATTACCGACAATTTAGTAGCTTAGCATTTTCTTTGACTTCCAGTACATAACAACTAAGTGGCTCATTTACCCCGTGAGGACGGGTTACCATATCTCGTTTCAAATTTTCTCTTAAATTTATGGGTACAAAGTAACTCAGCAATTCACTGTGCAACACTTTAATGCTCTGTTTCAAGGTTTTTACTTCTAAAATTTTAGCATATAAAGGACCAGTAGCATACCCCAAACTAAGAGCAAGGATTTGTTCGTCAGTTAACTCAGTTTCATCTTTGAGTTTAAGAATATTTTTAAGAAACCTTAATAGCTCATTAACATTTAGTCCATCACAAGTTTTAAAGTTCTTTAGGTGATTATCAACTGGATTAGATAACTTGGCAAAGAGAGAAGACTTATCACTGTATTTAGGCTTGTCAGAACATTTACTGTCACATGCATGACTGCTTTCATTTAAATCCTTGTTAATCATGCTAGCTCCGTTTACCTTTTCCACTAACACTTCATCAAAATTTTCCTCTTCTATGTTTGATTCACTAATTTTTCTTTCAAAACTACTTTTTTGAGTTTCATCGATATCTAGTCCCTCCATTTTAGTTTTCATTTCACCTAATCTATCGTTTAATTCCTTAAGCTCTTGTTTCTGTTACTGTAGTGTTGAATTTTAATTTCACACCTTAAAACTGCATTTAGATTTTTATTTTCATTTTGGTCTAGTTCATTTATTTTAGATTCCAAGTCATCCGTATTGATTTTGATTGTTTCTAGTTCTTCTTTTGTCTTTATTTTATTTTGCAAATTTATGGCATTGGGCTGTACTTTAAGTTTTAGAGCTGACCTTAAACTTTTTCTTAATTCTTGTACACTAGCATTTTGGTCAAAATCAATTCCTCTATTCGTTAATTCATACTGGAGTTTTTGTTTTAAAAGAAAATCTACTTTTAGACCCATGATTATTATGATTATGACAATAACTGAACCCAAAGACCAAGCAGAGTGGCGCATTTTATGTAGCACTTCTAAAATTAAAATAATAATTCCTCTTGAAATTTAATGAAGGTAAATAATAACCAATCCATTTTAAAATCATCTTTACTTCATTTATTAGGCTAGTTCATCAAATAATTAAACTGACTTGTTTAAACTTGGAGAGATATATTATTTAAACTGTAATCATCTGTTTCTATTTTATTAAGGTAGTCTTCATAGCCATAATCTTTAACCCTAAAAAAGGACAAACCTGATTAATATTTTATTAGAAACAGTCTTTATTAAACCTTCAAACTTTAAAAAAATCCATTTAATTAAATTCAAACAATTTTAATATTTACTTTTAAAATAGGAATTGCAATTGGGATAGGCTGTAAATTAAATGTCTAAATAAATACTTTAAATAAACTTACCCAAAAGGGGAATAAATTAGCACATGTTACAACTTTCAAATCAATCACTACTTGCAACTTCACTGATCAAAGTAAACTTTTAAAAAGAGGACTCTAAGCTGCTGAGACTGACTTATATAGATTTACAGAGCTGCCCTCTGATTGGTCTGGACTCACAGGTTCTAGAATGTTCCAGCCAATCAAGGTGCAGCTTCCCTTGCAATTCCTGTACAAAAGATTTGACATGCTAATTCAACTTTCCTGAACAACTTTGCCTACTATTCCTGCTTAGTTTAAATTACTGATTATTTCTTCTTTCTTTTTTATTCTTATTATTTTAAATAAAGAGCAATACATTTACAATTTTTATCAAACTAATTATTTTTACTAAAATTTTATTTATGAAGTTAACAAAAAATAAATAAATAAATAAGTACAAAATTCAAAATGCTACAATTTTCCTAACTAAATTAAATTAAATTCTTATATATATATATATATATATATATATATATATATATATATATATATATATATATATATATATATTAAAATTTAAATTTTAATATAAATTTACCTTAATAAAAATACTAATTTTTAATTTATGCACATAATTAATTTTTTTATGCACATATTTAAATTATCAATTGATGAATAAACTGTATTATGAGTAAAAAAAAAGTTACATGGTAAGTTATTTAGTTTAACTTATTATCCTACTGGAGTCAAGCATAACTATAATCGCACTGCCTCTAGGGTATAATCAATTTCGGTTTTGCTCAGTATTCTTCATGTGTATTTCTTCATATGTATTCTTCATGTTAATGCCTTCACTGGCTCTAAGGAATTGAATCTAAAGCCAACCAATCGTGCGTAGAGTAACTAAATATATTGAATATGTTAATGCTCCGCTCTACCTGAGTCCGAATAAAGCCGTACGGACGCGGCCGTAGAAGCGCTAGACGAGTTTTATGGCTGCAGAGGTTTCAGAGAATAGTTTTTAAAAATTAACCAATTAAAACTCAACTATCAATTTAACTATTAATTATACTATTATATTAATTAACTTAATAGGGAACAACTATTAATTTTTTCTAAAAGTAGAAAGACGGATCTCGTCTTCTTTGGTTTAAAATTTCTAAATATAACTTCTCATTTCAGTTATAACTGCCTAAAATCATCAGTTTTTTCTAGTGGTAAGTTTTATAGATGCATAGTTTTAGGGTAACCCTGTTCGAATGAATGTTCTGAAAACGAACCAATTAGGATAGAGATTTATGATTTACATAATGAAACGTTGCATAAACATATTGTGTGGCACCTACTCCAAGAATCCGATTAGTCCTTAGCGATTGAGAAGGTAGATTCATTTTTTGGGGGTAGAAGTGATATGAGGGGAAGTCATCGGTTTTGAGGAAAGTGGTATTGAATGAATCCAAGTAAGTGGGAAGCCATTTTATATGTTTTGCGGTCCAAAATCTAAAAAATAAAATCACAATAATAATAGTTTTTACTTGCAAAATAGTTTGAGTACCTGCGTACTCAGATATTTTTCAATTGCCTGTAACTTATACTTTAATTAACTAGATTATCTTTAGACTCTTTTAACAAGTACTTAAAAATTTTTCCATTTCCCACTATTTATCTACGTTCATCAGTTTTACTTCTTTATTTAATTCTCCTCAATTAATTTTTTACAATATTTTCGTACCATTAGGGGACAGAAATGGAACTTATTCGTCAGAGTTTGTGGAAGCTTCCAATTCGCTAAACTGCTTAGGATAAATATAATTTTCTTGACTTATAAACATCAAAGCATTGAGACTTTATATATTTCTTTGTAATACATAAGCCAGTCCTATTGAGTGTAGAACATAAGAAAAATATTTAAGCCAGCTCATGATATTTAAATAATCAAATTAAAACATATTATCAGGAAACAGAGTATATTTTTATTTTACTGTTCACCTAAAATAGAACAAATAGAAATGCCAGTACTTAAAAAAAACCTTCAAGTTTTTAAGTGATAAATAAATAGCTATGGTAGAGTTTTAAACATTTTATAATCGTCTTGAAATTTATCCACACAGTACCTCAATCCATGTTATATCGGGCCCATTAGGAGATTGTTCAGTACAACAAAGACCAAACAGCCACTGATGGTTCCGGGTAGACATTTCGTCCAATGATTGGGGTACAGCACAATACAGACGAGCGATGGAATTGACGGATCCAGTGCGACACCATCGAGTCATTGATGCAATCTGAGAACAACTGCTTCTGTATCTAGGAATAGAAATTTCTAAACCTTTTCAATTAATTATAATTAACTTATGTATTTAGATTTTAACTGTTGAACAACTTGGGAATTATACTTTAGATTTTTCTAAAAGATTAATCATACTTAATTCTCCTCGCTGTGGTTATAAAGTAGATAACTTTTTAAGAATCCTTAAGGAATTGCCAAATGAATTTAATTGTCTATTAGGTGATAAATGAAAAGAAAAAAATATGAAAATTAATGCATTTCATTGCCTAACAGTGTAGTAAAATGAGTCAGGAAAAAAGTTAATGATTTTTGGAATGCCAATTTCTTATGAAATGTGTCCTATAGCATCCAATGGTCTTCCTCCGAAAAGTCACCTGAAATCCCACTTGGGGATCATGACCAAAAGTGAGTGTTCGGCACTTAAGGAGTCATAATAAAACTTGATACTAAGCATCCCAAGTTTATACATTCTAGATGGTTTATATATACGAGTATATATCAAATTAAAGGTCTTAAATCGAGATTTCCGTAATTAAATAAATAAAATGTAGAATTCAAAGCTGTAAGTCATACCTGAATATAACGGTCAGGAGATAAATGACAAACGTTCAAAATTTAGAATAAATTAGTATTATCAAAATACAGCAATAACTGCAAATATCTGCAATAACTTCCGACATATTTGACCTTTTAAGGTGTGGTTTTTGGCTACGTTCTCTTCTTACTAAGATCTCTAAAATTATGTAAAATAAGGGGTATGGAAAAATATATTTCTAGAACTTTTCCTTAGGGACGTTAATGTGAAGGGTGGTTCAAGGGTAATATGATAAGCATTTGTCAAACCATTCACATTTTCAAAAGTAATCGTAAAAGCAAACGTTGGCTGCAAACCGCACCTCAAAAGGCCAAGTTTTTTTTAATATTAGGCTTATTTCACGATTTAACGCTTAGGTTCAAATTTTATTTTTATTTTAAGTGTGACGGGCTTACATTTTCTACTCAGAAAACCTTTTGGAATGGGGTTTGTGACACTAAAATATACTACTTAAGAGCTTTAATTTGATATAAATAAACCTATTGGCTGACAAAGGATTTATTTATTACGTACTTGGGCCATCTCATCATTTTTAGGCATGTTGCTGGGGATTTAAGGGGACTTTTTTGTGGGAGGTCAGGGGATGACAATGATGTGAATAATGATTGGGAATAACGTGTGTATAATTTTTTTTCAATACCCACCCACGTTTTGGCTTAATTTGACTGCCTAAAAACTACATATACTGCAGTAGAAATAAGAATTTTAAAATTGAAAACGGGTAAAGCAACAATTAAAATATAATTGTATTTATGAATTCAAATTACAATAAAAAATAAAAAGCCTATCCCAAAATTCATATTAAAGTATATTTACTCCACGTTCATCATAACTAATAAAATGTGCACTTAATAAATCATGCACTTAACTAATAAAATGTGTTTGTTAACATATGTAAGACTGGAATGAAACAGCACCAGGATTGTTTGATGTGAAAGCACGAAGGTAATATTAACCTGTATGTGGCAAGATTGCCACTTGTAACTTGGGTAATATCGCAGCGGCAGCGCAGTAATATAACGTCACCAGACGTGTTGAGTACTTGGCTTTGCATTGGATGGTTTGTGACGTCATAGGCTGTGTAGAGTGCATGGATTTGGAACAGTTACAATGTGACATTATAAGGTCCCCTAATCATTAATGTGAAGTAAGTTGATTTTATCTGTTTCTATTTGACGTCATCAGTTTTGTTGATTAAGAGAACAGCTTTGAGGCTGAGGCTTTGTCTATGTCATTTCATAAGCTGTGTTAAGTGTACGACTTTGAAACTGATAGTTTCTGACGTTATCAGTTAAGTGCATGGCTTGCAACTGTATCTACATGACGTAATAAGTTGTGTTGAGTTCGTAGATTTGCTACTGATGTTTCTGATGTCATCAGCTGTCTTGAGTGCATGGATCTGAGGATGTGGATATGTCACTTCATCATCTATATTGAGTGCATGGCTTTGCAAATGATGGTTTCTGTTGTAATGAGCTTTATTGAGTCCTTGGATTGTTAACTCATTGTGTGTGTCGTAATCAGCTGTGATGAGTCCTTGGCTGTGTAACTGAAGGTGTGTGACGACCTACAACACAGCTGTTTCAGAAGTGTTGAGTGCATTTCTTTGCAACTGTTGCTATGTTTCGTCGTCAGCTGGTTATGTGGATTCATCAACTATGTTGATTTACCTTATTTGAAATTTTGGCTTTGTCGCTTCATCTGCTGTGTTGAGTGCACTTCTTTGAAGCTTTGGCTATGTCACTTCATCAACTTTATTGATTCAGCTTATTTGCAACTTTGGCTTTGTCACTTCATCTAATGTGTTGGGTGCACTTCTTTGTAGCTTTGGCAACTTCACTTCATCAACTCTGTTGATTTACCTTAGTTGCAACTTTAGCTTTGTCATTTCATCTGCTATGTTCGGTGCACTTCTTTGCAACTGTGGCTAGGTGATGTCATTAGACGTTTAGAGCACGCATTGTGATAATCACTCTTGCTAAAGCAAAACGCTATTGCAGTTTTCAATCCAAGTTACTAGATAAACAACGACTCGAATTAGATATTGAGAGTTTGTTCCGTAGAATAACATATACTAAACAATTATGAAACTTTGTTTTTAAGTCCGTTGACAGTTATTAATTTTTAATCTAAAATATAAATTACAGATTGTGTACATTTAAATTAGTAACAAAAATTTAATATCGACACTGCATTGATATTGCATAAATTAACTAGTCACGCTCAGTTCTCAGTAAATAAGATCACTGTTGAGGTTGTGTTTATACGCCTAACAACCCGGCAAGATCCTCAACGTCTCAGCTAATTACCGCAATATTTAATAAGCTGCGGCTCTCGGATATTCCACTGGTTTGGATAAAAATAAAGAATGTTTTAATTAAGGCTGAGCCTTCTTCAAAAGTTTTAATTAAATTCCTGAGCTGTGATGTATCTTAGTGCCTCAACCATATTAAGAGTACAAAATACTACCAAGATGATCATTAATATTGTGTGCATCATTTATTATTTTATATACAATAGTTTAATATGCGATACGACACAAACTTAGTTACATTTGAAATACTGATTTATCCAAAAGTATTAGTAAAAGTATATTTTTATACATTTAAAATTTGAAGCCTTGAGGGTTGTTCTAGTTTTGAATATAAAATTTACATATAAAGGAAAATAAGATCTTATATAATTAATGTGACTCATAGACAATTTTGGTTTATTTACAATAAATGAAAATCTACTTTATTTTATACAATATTAAGAGTTAAATAACACATATTAATACTTGTCAGTTATAATATGATTATCTAAAGCATAACAAAGTATAAGCTATTTTTACCGAACTATACAACTATTTATTCTGTATATTAAACTATAAAATAATGGTTTTCATACTGTAATTAACTCTCGTCATGATGCTAAGCAGATGAAATCGAGGAGAGTTTATAACGCCGTAGTCAATCAATTTCGGTTCCTCAGTCATGCATATGCATGTCTTATGCCAACAATCTACATACTACAAGTGATTCAATTCAATCTTTGAAAACTTATGTAGCTTCCTTATTTTAATGCTATTGTAAAGTAAATTTAAACGTATAAACTTAACTTAAACCCTCTCACACATTAAAATGAATAAAATTATGTATTAATCTCAAACAGTTGTCTTTAATTTATAGTAGTGCAAAAGTAGGGCTGCTGGGGCGTGACGTCATCACAGAGGAATGATGCAATCGATGACGTCATCGATGATGCAATCGATGACGGCATGGATGACGCAATTATGACGTCATTGATGAAGCAATCGATGACGCCATCGGGGTCAATGACCTTGATGACGTCAGTGTGACGTCAGCACATTCCTCAGTGATGATGTCATGTCCCAGCAGCTCTACCTTTGCACTACTATTTAGCAGAAAAGAAAACAGCTCAGTAACGCAGTTAGGGGTGTACGAGTGGTCTGGTACATTCTGGAACACCCAGTGTACGTCGTAGGGTTAGATAGTTATCTTCTAAAATTTATATCATAAAACTAGAGCTCATTTAGGTTAAAATTAGTTTATTAAAACAATGTTAAAAAGGAAGAAATATTCAATATTGCTACAAATAAAGCCTTGAATTGCAAAAGCCATTAGGAGTAAAGCTATAAAAACATTCCTTAGCCAAACCACTTTGCAATTATAAAGTTACACTGGAGTCTTCAATGGAACAAAACCATGGTCTAATTGGATTTCTTTATTTATACAGTTAAAAGTTTCTAAATTGCTCCAATACCTATTGCACTCAATAGATGATGTTTTAAAATTAAAATCACAATTTCGTTATTGGTTTTTCATGTTTGTTTATTTTTTATTTGCTACTGGACCAAATTAACTCATTCTATTTTAATTTGATTTGTTGTGCAAACAACAAACTATTATATAACACTTGCATTACACACGATTAAAATATTAAATTACCTATAACATTTAAACCGATAAGAGAAACAATAATGTTGCTACAATGATGTTTGGTTGATTAATAATGTCTAATTAAGGAAAAACCAACCGATATAGATTTGTTTATAATTAGCCACAACAAACTATACAATAATATTAAGTCACGATACAGAAACACTCATCTATTGTTTAGACACAAATATTAAATCATGCATGACAACTTGCAACAAAACTGTTTTTCTTATATTTTTTGTAATTAACCTTAATGAATCCCTGGGTGTTTGAGACCGAGAAGTATTAAAAATTTAAACATTTTAATAAACAAAGACATAAATATCTTCAAGAATTTTTATGGCAGAAAAAAAATTATTTTTTTGAGAACAGGCGTGGCTAATATATTGACTGTCAACGGGAAAATATGAGACAGCTTTTGAACACACGGTAAGAACTTTATCATCGGAACCATATGTTTTTGCTTGATACGCCCAATGTCATAATCAGACATTTAATTCAAATTGAAATATATAACTTGGAGTAATAAATCTCAGTAGTGGTTTTTGGCCACTTTTAAAACCGACCACGTGCCCACCGAGCCACGTGCCGCGGCAGCTGGCGCCAGCTGCCATGTCACATAGCTTCCGGTGGGGGATGGAGGGTATATATGAGATGCTGTAGTTATATTTTATGCCATATAGGTTGGGGTGGAGATGGCGATAGTGTTGGCGTTAGGGTGAAGTGAATTTGCGCATAAAGTGGGGTTGAACTAAAAGTACGCATAAATTAAAAGTTAGTTCAAAATTGAAATTCGTCGGTGTTAACAAAACTACAACAGTTGAAGAAAAATTAAGAGTTAGTTCAAAATTGAAATTCAAACTTATAACTGAGATGTGGAAAATATGTCAAGGTCATCCAGAGTAAGTTTTTAAAAATCCTATCCAACTATCACCAGAAATAGTTTTAAGTTGAAGTAGTTGGTGATAGCGGGATAATTCATCCGTGCCATGGGAGAGGTGTTTATCGTTTGAAAGTTGGCGATAGAATGAGAAGCGCCGTCTAGGGAGAGGGCTTATAAAATGGCAACCTTCCCCCCACCACCCTTTCCCCCACTCCTTTAGACCAATAACCGGTCGCCGACTCTATGTGGTGAAACTGAACTAGACATGGCGGCCGCCATGGATAATTCTAACCTCAAACCTTAGTTTTGCATTGGTGAGCATGCGCCACCCCCACTCCTTTACCTTTCTTTTATATTTTTAAAACCGAACAGATGTCCGGGCAGCTGCCCCTACGGGCAGAGATGTTAAAATATTGGGGTGGAGATGGCGATAGCGTCGGCGGTCGGTTGAACTGAATTTGCGAATAAAGTAACTAGGGTTGAACTAAAAGTACACATAAATTAAAAGTTAGTTGAAAACTGAAATTTGACGGTGTTAACAAAACTCTTAATAGTTGAACAAAACTAAAAGTTAGTTTAAAACTGAAATTGAAATTTATAAATAGGATCTGGAAAGTATGTCAAGGTCATCCAGAGTAAGTTTTAAAAAAGCCTACCCAACTACCACCAGAAATAGTTCTAAGTTGAACTAGTTGGTGATAGTGGGATAGGTTGAAGTAACTTTTGAATTTTATTAGTGAACATACAATTAATGTGCAACAGCAGAGTTTAAACAAGTTGAACTTTTGTGATTAACTACAGAGTTGTAAATGCAAACACCGACGACGATGAGAAGGTAAATGCAGAGTCCCCAGATGATGTATTTGAAAAGCTTGAACAAATGTAACATTTCGAGTTGGTTTTCCCGTTCCATTTCCAATCGTTTAATTTCCAATTTCAATTTATCCTCTTCCATTCTAGTTATGAAGGGAACTTCATCCATCATATCCATCATGATTGTGTTAGTGTTTGAAATTTTAAAACAAGTGATGTTGATAGTTGAAAAGTCGAAGACGGAATGAGAAGTGAAAGCGAGAAATGTTAGTTAAATAAAGAAGTGGTGGGAGGAGCGAAGAATTATAAAGAAGTGGTGGGGGAAATATTTTGCTCTTCGTTATTACCATCAGTAGTGTCAGATGGTGCAGGAGTTAGATTTAGTAAACTGTCTTCGTCCGAACTTTCAACTTTATCACAAATAGGACAATCGTATGTTATTTCCAAATTCATTTTGATGGTTGTAAAATTATCTACAAGTTCTTGTAAAATATTAAAAATGTCTTGTAACTCTTCTTTAGAGTTTATTTCAAAACTAGAATTCATTTGGGTCAATGGAGAGTTGTTCATTGTTGGAGAGTCGGTGATGGAATGAGGATCGGTGCATAGGGAGGGGGTTTATATAATGGTGACCTTGAGCTTATGATCAAATAAAGCGGTAAGTTCTTCTTCTTTATCTTTTAATTCAATTATTCTAACTGAATTAGTTGTTTCGTCTTCCTCACTCTGTGATGATGAAGAAAATAACTCACCAGGATTTAAATATTGAACCACAATTTTGAACCACCTCATAGGATATTTGTCCATGATAGAAAGTAAGTTTTGAAACAATTCTTCCATCTCCTCCCTCTCAGTTATTATATGTTCAAACTTGATAAATTTTGCTTCCATGTTGTTAGTTTGAGTGTTGGAAGTGAAATGATTTAAAGTTGAATATAATATTATATAAAAATTAGAACTAGTGGTGGGGGAAATCTCAAGGTCATCCAAATGAAGGTTTAAAAAAGAGTGTAAAACTGAAATTACACATTTGATGGTTCTACAGGATCGGAATACCAATCTGATCTGTATTTACATCTTTTTATTATATGTGTACAAAAATCATCTTGATGAGACTTGGTGCGTTGACAATGAGCAAGATCTAGAGGGTGATATTTGAAACATCTTTGAGGACAACATGTATGAAAATATCTTGATTTATAAAATTTGAAAGTTCGCAATTCCGGTGGTGGTAGTTGTTTTGTTTTACATTTGCAATAACAAGATCCGAAGAATTCACATTTAGTACAAGCTAACCCATCCACCATCATTGGTCCTAAATCTGTACACTGTTGTTTAGAACAGTAACGAGGTTTGTAATTGTATTTTTGCTCTTCCATGTTGACGCTGAGGAGTCTAGTGAAAGAATAAGATTGTACAGTAATGAATAGCGAGTTTTATGTACTATGAAATATGGTAGGGGTAATTTCAAGGTCATTCAAATGGAGTTTTAAAAAATTATACCTTACAAGTGTAAGTATTATTGAAACTTAGGAAGTTTCTTTTTGTTTGTTTTCTTCAGACTTTTTCTCTCTCTCCGCCTTAGCCATAGCAACAAGTTCTTCTGTTGATAATGGATGTACTTCAGGAAATTTTAAAATTAATTTAGCTTGATATCCTTCTTTAGTTAATACATATAAATCTTGGGTCATTTGTTCAACGGTGTTGTAGTCTTTTCCATAGATTTTTCCATCAAGTTCAATCATCATTCTGTATAACATTTTGTTGAATAGGTCTTGTCGTGGCGAGAGCTGAGAAGCGAATGATTATTTATCAAACTCTTACATCCTTTTTATGAACTTGACATTGATCACGTGATTCCTTAGTTGTAATTTTATTTATTAAAAGTTATTCAACATTGGTAATACTTCTGGAACTTGACGTTATGTTGACCAGCTGGCGATGAAGAAGTTGTAGGTTGTGTAGAAAAAAATAGTTCATCATCGCAATATTTTGTTTTAGTGAACATCCTTGTATTAGTAGCACTAACATCAACAGTTAAGTGATAACCACCGGTAAGTAAAACTCGCATTTCGTTAGTTAAATCTTCAAGTTGTTCAAAAGTAGTTATGGTATTGGTATCATAAGATGCACACTTAACCTTTAGGGACATGTTGAAGTTTTGTATTTAGTGATAGAGAGTGAGATGTGTACGGTACGAAAGGTAGTCGTAGACTGATGAATTTCACAAGTTGATTTTCACTTTTATTATCACACAAAATTGGGTCAAGGTCATCCCGTGGAATTTTTAAAAAAAGCAACATATTGTAATGTACAAAGACATCACAATATGTTGCTTCTTTTAATTTTTTTTGTTTTTTCTTTATATCATATTTATTGAAAAACAATTACAAACAAATAGTTACAATGTTATGTACAAACTAATCAGTAGTAGGTGTTACATGAATAGTTAGTTCAGTTGAGTTGTTCCCACTTGGTCCGTGCGAAACCAAATAGAGTGCGCCGGGTTGAACTACACGAAGATCTTCATTTTGAAGAAGTTGTACAAAGCGTCTTGGTAGGAAGATCTGAAATTTTGGTTCATCACCAACTGTATATGGAGCCTCGCTCAATGTGCAATTAATAGCATCACCTACTGAAGTTTCCATTTTCTTAATCGTATGAATGATGTAGTGTTTTTCTTCTTTTAGTTCAGAACATTTCTTTGTAGGTAGAATTGATGATTTAGAATGAGCGTTGAACTGATCAACTAAACTTTGAAGTAAATTCTGTGATGCCATCTTGATGTTGTTGTTAATCTTCTTGTTAATAAGAATGTCCGTCGGAGATGTTTTCTCTTCGGAGGTTAGAGTAATACTCATGCTGCGTCATGGTAGCGCTCTCACTTTTATAATCGACACTACCCCCACCACTTTGTTGAAGGAAATTGTTCAAGCGGTAGGCATTCTTTAAAGCGCACTGCGACCTTCGATGTTTAAAACTTTTTGATGAAATACAAAGTTCGTTGAAGTAGCATTGGAAATCTTTATCAATTATTGCATTAATCACTTCGTTGCTTGTAAATGATTGTATCCAATTTGCTTTTTCCAATCCCCTTGTGTAGATAATTTTAAACTCTTTGCAATAATGATTCATAATGTGCGGCATCATGTTATAATTAATGAAACCTTCATCCCATCTTAAGTTGTGAAAATGTTTGTTCAACCATTTGTTTGTAACTTTCGCTTTAGTTGTTAGTCTATTAAATGGTACTGGAGGTTTGAACAAATAATGATAAACTACTGATGTGTTCATGTCCAAGATTACTAATTCTTTAATAATAAAATTACCATCATTTCCTCGGAAAGCTTGAAATTCAATTATACCTCTTTTAACTTCCATTATATGTGGCGCATTAGAAAACGAAACCCGTTTATTCATGATGAAGTCTTACTAACAACTGACTTAAAAATTGAATGAGCCGATGTTTATAACAGACAGGATTGTTCTTCTTCTTTCACTTCTTGTGCCACTTCATCAATATTAAAATTGGTGTGATAGTTGTTTAATTGTCTCCACATTTCAACTTCTTGAGGTATTCTATTAAAGATTGAAGTATCCACGGGACCGTATAAAATTGGAACAAAAGGTTTTTTGTCCAATGTATCAATTAGATAGTCTTTAATTATTGCACTTGAAAATATTAGTTGTTTCAAATATCTGGTGACGGGACCGGTAGTACAACTTAAAGTGTAAAATTCTTCTTTAGTGAAATATAATTTAACATTATGTGTAGTTAAATCTCTGAAGCGAACAATTTGTCCTCCACGATGTTTTACTATATCAACTTCAATATTTGATTCCAATAAACTTAATCTTGTTCTTCTTCCAAATGTGTTGTTACTTAAATAGCACTCCAAAAGATGTAAATGTTTCATGAGAGATTCCCAAGTAGTTTCACTGAAAGTAACCATTTTGTTTCCATGATTTAAAATAACAATTGGTGAATAATCCATTGATTTTAAAATTCCAACTGATATACTTTTTGTCATGCATGAAGAAATTGGGTAGATAATCCGAAGAAATACTTCTGTTAAAATATTGGTTGTAATGTTAACTTCAACCTTCTTCCTTTTTACTTCTTTTTCAGCTTTTTCTTCTTCTCTCTTCTTATGTTTGTTGAATTTTAGGAACTCGTCCATTTCTCGTTCAACTTGTTTTTCTATATCTGAACTATTATCATCCATTAGAGGTGTATTTTCTTCTCCGTTAGTAGAATTCATCTTGCGAATGATGTTTCCCATACGACGGTTGAAGATAGAATGAAGTTTCTACTAATTATTTTCTCGCTTTTATATTTTTCGTAAAATCCTTGAAATTTATACAATTACATAATTGTTTGTTTTCAACTTGTCTTTCACAAATGAAATTCTAACCTCAAAAATTAAAGCAGATAATTCTAACCTCAAAAATTTGCAGTTGTTGTACAATTCTTCTTAAAGTACATTCTTCACAATTCCGGTCAGCGGTGTGTAAGTAACTATTTTATCATGTAGAATTAGACAGTATGCCGAAGTTCCATCCGCTACTGGTTCTTCAAATTCCATTTCAATTTTTATATCCACACTTGATGATTTTACCGATTCATTTTGTTTTGAACAATCGATTACAATTATTGGAGCCTTGGAATAATACTGGTCAGGTGATAATAGTGGTGTATTAGTCTTTCCATAATATGACGATTGAAATCTTGCATACATATCGTATAAAATGGAAAAACGTTTTTTGCTGAACATGACATTCAAATTGTCATAGGGAAAGAATTGAGAGTTTAGGAAAACTTTACAATTCTTTATTTTACAGTGATCAAATTGACCAGCATTTGCAGTGATAACATCTTTTCGCTTAGTTTGAAAACCGAGTATTATGTACCTTGCTCGTTCCAAGTAAGTTGATGTCTTGACGGTCCATGTTTGTCGTTCTGTCTGAGGTAGTGTAGGGTATTCATGAAATTCCCAACTTCGGAATGGCATCACAATATCACGGTCAGATTTCAACTTTCTCAATAATAGGATTCTATGTTCATCAGCCAATCTTACATGAGGTACCCTCCAAACAACTTTATCCAACTGTAGTTGCCATTCCAGTTTATCTTCCGTAGTTGCAGGGTCTGCAAGTATCAAGTCCTTATTAGTTGAAGATCTGAGTAATACTAATTCTTGTTTGACATTTATTATTACCCGTTTGTAATCTTCAGCGAATCCCAAAAGCAATCGTAAAGGTACATGAAAATCAAAGTGACCGTTGGAAGCTGGTGTTATAGTGTCTTTATCAGGGGCAACCCATCCGGCAGTGACTATTGAATTCTTCTCATGCGGTGTTAATGATGTTAATCCTTTCAATGTCGTTGTTAAACCAACCTTTTTTGTTGAATCAACCGTCACCCCTGATATTTCATATCTTATTTCATCAAAAAGATATGCCATCGGGTTATTTATAAAAGGAACTGTTGAAGCAGTTTTTCCATCCAATTTTAATACCCGTCCTTCAATGTACAAGTAACTTTCACACGGTAAAGTGTAAATATCTTGTTGTTGAATGGGGATCCTTATTTCATCGTTATTGTTTAATTTTGATGAAGTGTAAGGGTTGTGCGTGTGATATTCATTCTCCCATAGTGTTTCGTCGAACGTTGGTCCTTGAGATATATCCAGGATATCCATCGCTGTTAAGTTTCAATCCAATCTTCTGTAGAAAACGAATGTTTTCCGATGTTAACTCTTCCAATGTCGAGGAGCTACTGAGCTCCCGACTCTTCCGTTGCGGTTTAAATGATAATCCCATGTTGACTTTTATGTTGCTGCTCTGATGTGTATCCGTATAGTAATTGTTTCTCCTCTAAAGTCAACACTATGACCGTCTTGATCCAATATGTTCAGTACGATGTCTGAAATGAAACTGGTGTTTAACGGTAGGTATATCAAGTTTTGTGGCTTCTCAACAATTTTAAAACCGGGAGCCACTGTTGGATAAAATGTATGTAAAATATGTTGATTAACTCCATCTCTATACGATCCGTGTATAATGTTGCACGTGACATCAATACTATTTACTTTCAATATTGTTACAGTTGAATCGCCTGAATGAGTAGTTCCAGGAGTTAAGATTTTCTTTTTTGTATCTGTAAATCCAAGTAAACTGCCAATCGACTGTTCCAAGCTGACATCAATATAATATTTTGAAGTTATTTCTGCTTTTAAAGTATTATTGTTTCCTTTAACGGTGATATTGTCTTCTCCGAGTTGTTTCTGTAATAATTGGTTTATATCATCAATTTCATAAGCTCCAGTAGGAAATGTAATTATTTTCAATTCTGAGTATTTTCCTGCAGCATCCTTAGTTTCATAATAATGTAGTAAATTGTTCTTCCCTTCCGTAACATTAGGAATTGAGTTGTAGGTAGTCAAATCAAGTAATGCCGCTTCCCATAATCGTTCCTTGGATAGACGCAATGCTGGGAACAGCGTACTTTTTAATGTGGATGAATTTCCACTCAATGACACTGTATACGATGACATCTTAAAGCTGACTGACACTTTTCGCTAGAAACTCCAAACATAAATGCCCACATATTTCAGTATTGTTAGGTTGTTCTCTTTTGTAATTGTAAAAAATGTTTTTTGAGTTTCGAAAATAATGTTGAAGTTCTTTTGGCGGTGGTAGATTGCCAAAACTGTCAAAGTAGTAAATGGTTTGTCCGAGCTTTTTATAGCATACCCAATGAGTACCTGGACCATAGGTGGAATCCAAATTTACTATTCCAGTTTCATTTTTCCATATTTTAGTTGGTAATGCATCTTTCATAAAAACTCCTCGAAAGAATGGTATTTTCAAACATTTTACATAATCATTTAACTGATGATTTGTTAAGGCTTTATTTGGAATTATTAATTGATTCTTCTTATTTAGTACACACGGTATGGTCTTAGGTATAAACCTGCTCCGTTTTTTACCATTTGCCAAACAGAAGTCTTCTTTATACTTGCTTTATGAGTTCTACGACGTCCTTTTTTAATGTTTCCACCTCTTTTGGGTGTGCCTCTCTTTGCAGGTCTTCCTCTGCGACGTTTTCCACCACCTAACTTTGCTTTCGTCTTCATGGCTGTAGTTACTGCCCAAGCCGCTGCTTTTTCTGCAATACTTGCGTCACTTGATTTTACTCTTTGCCAAGCTTTTTCTGCTAGAATTTTATCTGCTATTGATCTATTTGTTGAATCTTTATACTTTGAATATGCTATATCGTGTTCTTTGCAAGCTTGATCTAATTTATTAATTCCAGGATCTCCTCTTGCTAAACGTTTTGCCAACTTAGTTCCAGGTCCACAATATTGATAACCTCCGGGCAGATGTAATTCGTATGGTAAAGCGTCTATCGCTCGATTCACAACAGCACCAATTGGAATCCGTCTGAGCAGGGATAATGCAGCTGATGTTAAACCACGTCCTCTCTTGCCGCTGTCTTGACGACGACTGAGCGATACGGTCTTCATTATGCTGTTTTATGTAACCAACGTCTTCACTCTATGAAATACTTTATGATAATGAATCCTTTTTTGTATATTCCATACTTAAATATTCATAAGTTTTACTAGTATCTATCAATGATTTCATCTTTAATCCATTGGTTTCTCTGAGAATCTTCGATTTTATTGTGTTTCATCGATGCATTAATCAAATGATTATGCATATCAATAACTACATTACCTACAAGATTCATTACATACTCTACATTAGTAGCATCTTTGTTACGTGTAGGATTATCAAGATATGTGATACGTTTACCATTACATGTATACGCAGATGGATCGTTATTAGAGGTTGCTATAACTTGATTAATAGTAGCAACATCATTCGGAGCTATTCCTGCTGATATGTTAGATATTCTTTTATTTTTTCCATCATATACGTTATTTATTTTATCTAAAACTATAGTTTGTTTTACAACAACACAATCCTGATCATCTTTACCAGATTTAACTTGGGTTAATCGTCTACCTTTACATATAAAATTAACACCAGTAGCTGATAGTTGTGGTACTTGTGTTAAAATAACAGCATCATGTTCTTCCGTGCCTAAACTTATATTTGACAATCTTTTATTTTTTCCATCCCACTTGTCATTTTTTAGTTGTAGTAAGGTAAACTTTTCACTGCCTTGCATAAACTCATCACCTTTCTTTGACACCACCTGATTCTGTTTAACAAAAGCGGATGTTCCTTTTTTCAAGCTTTCATTCATTTGTCTCACGGTAGCAGCATCAGATGGAGTTGAACCATCTTCCAGATTGGACAACACTTTTCCATGACAATCAATAACAGCACTATTATATAAAATACAATTATCTTTAATGTATTTTATATTAACACCATCACTTTCTTCTTTAGGATATCCAATATCGTTTATAGTATATTTATAGAAGGAAAATCCATCTTTTTTCTTTTCTGGTATTACAGAGTGCAAATAACGCTTATTAATTGTATCTGTATCCTCGGTTGGATCTGCCACATTAGTTATTTTATAATTTAAAGCATTGTACCTTTTTCCACTTTTAGTCTTTTCCAACAGTAAAGCGTATTCCATCGCAGATAGAAAATAGCCTTTATTAACAACATCTCCATTGTTGACTGGTTTTGCAACGTTAATAACCCTGTGAGATTTTGCATCATACAGTTGGTTGTTGTCGAGTTTTAAACTTGTAGATGTTTCCTCCTTTACTGTCTTTAAATTTGTTGCATCTCCATCTTCTTCTGGATCTTTAACAAACTTTAAACGTTTATTATTTATGTTATAGTCACCTTCGGGTGTTTGCGGTAATCCACTTCTTTTTCTGTTTTCTCCAACTTGCACTCCTAACGCGGAGTAGCGTCCGAACTTGTCGACGCTCATGTTAGAACTGACACATTATACACCTGCAACTCTTATATATCCGCGGACAATTATACAATTATGTCGCGATTCCTGAGTTCATCAATCAGAGCTACCCATTCATTATTTAAACCTGTATGACCAGCTTCCATGGCTTCATGCAATAGTCTCATTCTATCAACCAATTTATTGATGTCATTGTAGTAAATCACATTTGTATTGTATAGATTTTTCATCAATCCTTTACCAGATGTTGAAGTATCTCCTTTACTCTTTTTACCATGTTGTTCAAGAAGTGATAAATCCATAAGTGATAAAGATTTTCTTTTCAGTGGTTGTCTTACCGCTGGTGCAGTACGTAATGTTGGCAATTTTCGTGGAGGAAACAACTTTTTTATAACGATGTTATATTTTGTTGCACGTGAACGATTAATCATTCCATCCTTTAAGTAGTTTCTTTTATGAGCGCTAGTATTTTGTAGAATCTCCTTAAAAACACTTAAATCTTTGGATGAATATCTTAGTGGTATGTTTTTAAAAATTAATTCATATAATCCTTTTGTTCCTTTATATCTATGCTCACCAATAATGATGTAATCGTCTTGTGTTATTTCAAGCTTTGAATCGCCAATCTTCAATTCATTCCCATCAATTCTTGCTCCGTATACGTGTGATCTACTCAAATTCGGGTTTGATTTCATGTCATGTAGCATTTTCATTATATATTTTCTTCCAAGAGGTCCATGTTGTAATATATCGCTACTCAATTGAGTTAAATTTGGAATAGATTGTTCAGCTTCAGGTATTGGCTGTTCTTCTTCCTTTTCAACAATTGGTTCTTCTTCTTTTGTTTCTTCTTGCTCACTAGCACTTGTATATGAATCATCATCTTCTTCTTTTTTTAATGCTTGTACTTCTTGTTTAGAAACTGGTAGTAAAACATCTCCTTCATAACGAGGTTTACCAATAGTTTCCGATATCTGTTTTAAAGGTTCCGTAATAGGTTTAAAGGTAGTCTCTAGAAATTCTTCTCTTTCACTTAAACCCATCCTCAATGCACGATTCTTCATCCTAATAGAATCACTGAGTGATTTTATTTCTTTCAATAGTTTTTCTTGATTCACCATGTTTACACTGTGAAGTTCAACGTGTAACTAGATGTAGCATCGGTAGTTCAACGCATAAATACAAATTTATCCAACCCTATACGATATCTACCATTTTTAATATCTTCTTCCTTCATAATAACGAGAAAGCTATATTTCTCATTCCATGCTTTGCCACACATCTCTTTAAATTTTTCAAATGGCATATCCGCATTTACATGATCATTATATATATGCTTTAAATTTGTTTCATCTTGCTTGAAGATGATCAACATATTTGCATTGTCTCTTATAAGTTGTTTTGGAATTTTACTGTATGTTTGACCAATATAAATGCTATCAATATTATGATGTCTTCCCATAGCAAAATAATTCCTTATTGTGTCATGATTTTCACAAGAAACATCGTCAAATATAAAAATAGAAAATGGTTTTGCTTCATTTGGTTGCATAATTGTTTCACTGGCATTAAACTTGTAAAAATTCACTTCAGGTACACTTGCAAGTACTTTATCCAATAATTGATATTTTGGTTGTTGCAATGATTTTGAAAAAATGTATATATTATTAAAACGCAATCCTTTAGGATTAGTTATAAGGTTAAAAACAACATTAGTTTTTCCACAATTTGAAGGACCAGTTATTAGACATCTTATCGTATTTGGTAGTAATTCACCATGTTTTCCATGATTTAACTTATCATTGTCAACTGTCAATTCATCAATGTTATTGATATTAAATCGGTCTTTTTGTTGTACAATCTCCATCTTGTATAAAGGTTAAACACACAATGAGCTATTAAACAACTATACTAAGTCTTTTGAAGGAATCCAAGAGTCTTCACTTTTATCAAACCCTAACCACCGGACTTTAACCATATCCTTTTTCCTTTGTAAAATCTTCTCGACAAGATATACATCACCGACTGTTGATTTCAACAATTCGTGTCCGTAAAATCCACCTTGAAGTAATTCACCCTTGTTATCCTTTAATAAATAGGTTTCAGGTATAGTTGGTTGCACTTTATAAATTGTAAATACTTCATTAGTCCAATTTGGTAGATATCTTTTACTAAATACACCTTTGTATTTGCTTATACGAACTTTATCGTTGACCTTGAACTTCTTTGGTTGCAATTTTTCCAATTTCGGTGTTTTATTATTTTTAATGCGTTGTAATACAATTTTGGCATTAGCACTATTTACCTGGATAGGTTTCATTCCAATGGTACGATGATATTTGTTGTTATACTCTTTTATAAGTTGTGGTAATATGTCATACCACACGTATGATCCTCTTTTTGAAAATTGTTTATACATCGCACCTTTTAATGTTCTATTGAATCTTTCAATTATTGAAGCTTTAACTTCAGAATTTGTAGAATAATGATTTATTTGATATTTCTTCATCAAAGCTCCAAAGTCTTTATTAAAATATTCTTTTCCATCATCGGTCTGTAAATGTTTAATTTTAAATTTATTTCTTTGTATTGTGGTTTCCATAGCTTTTGTAACACTTTTACCAGTCTTATCCTTCATTGGTAAAGCGTCAGCTATTTTAGTAAAACAGTCTATAATTGTTAAAATATATTTAAATCCTTTATTTAATTTACTGTGCGGTATCATTTCAATGAGATCAGCTTGATAAAGATCATTCATTCCTTTAATGATTGTACTTCTTCTTGGAAATCTTCTTCTTGCTGGTTTATGTAGTTCATTTACAATCTTGTCCTTCACACTTTCCATCTTCAGATGTTGCTTGTACACTGCATGTAAAAATACTGATCCATAGAATAGTTTATTCTCATTTATATAGTTTGAATATAGGTCAAGGCCATTTCATATTAGTGTAAAAAAGAGGGAACATGGCATTGGGCTTGCCATGTCCCCTCTTCTTTACGGAAAGGAAAAAGGAAGAAGGTAGAGGACGAAGAATAGGTTTACTGGTCGATAGGGTTTAGAGAGTAGTGGCCGAATGGTAAAGTATTAATTTTATCTTCTAAAATATGACGCTTGTCATCTTTGTAGCTTAATGCCCACTTTGTTTGTTTGACACTAAAAAGTTGATGATTATAACTTCTAATAGTGTTGAACGTTGCAGTTGTTTCAACATTTTCAAACAAACATCTTTTATAATGTTCAAACTGTACGTTCTTCTTCAGGAAAGAAGTTTTTATTCCTTTGGCCTTTTTCGTGACTTGATGTTCGTTCCTTTCGTTTATGTACAGTTGAAATGAATACAGTTTGGACATTAATGCTACAATTTCCATCATCGGCACACCATTTGTTTCATCTTTAAATTTTCCCAATACTTTCTTATTTCTGTCATAGTCGTAATTTGGATGATCCTTAGGATAATCGGAAAAGTCGAAATCATCTTTATATATAAAGGTGCGTAGATCTTCATACATATCATTTGTTTTAATCCAGTAAATTAGTGCATCCGTGTCCATATATGCAATACCAATGTTCTCTCTTCCATAATAGTTAACCATCTTCTTATAATGAAACTCGTACATATGTGTTTTTGAAATATCCAAGATTGACATTCCAAGATACAAAGGACGATCCATTGTAACTGACTTCTTGTTCATGGAAATAACAACTAGATTTTCATTAATAATTATAGATGAACCAAAGTTTGGTTGTTGCACCAATTTCTGTAATTTTACTGGATCAGTTACCAATTTGATATCCTTATGTTTCCTTTTGTTTTCCAAAGTCTTGCCAAATATTGCGTTATTCATTAATTTGAAAAAATCTTTTTGAAAACTTGATGTAGCGGTGGCTCTTCTTCTTGTGTTGTTGTCGATGTAAGATTTTAACCAACAAGATTGAGAAAATTGTAGTACTCGATTAATTTTTGTAATTCTCAATCCTAAGTCTAAAGCTTGTTGTATCATCCAGTAGTGTCCAACATATCGAGACTTGTCGGTTAAAGTCATCATTAATTTTGGCCATCTTCCAGTAGGGGAAATTTCAGTCTTTGGAAGAAGTGGTAAATCGTAATGATGATCGTGAAGATGTTCAGGATATTCAAAATCAACATCAAAAATGTAACCAGTTTCACCATGCTTTGGTAAATCCATAATGTTTCCAATCGATTCTGGATCTATCCATTTAAAATTATCATATGGAAGGGGATTTGACATTGCCCATCCGTATAAGTTATTTGCATCGAAATAACCTAGGAATGTTGTTGGTTTTGATGCATCATAATCTGGCAGATACTTGTTATTCGCCTTAACATGTCTGGTTACACTTTGTGTCAATCCCCCTCGAACTCCTGATTCTAACATCAAAACCATATCTATATCAGTAAGAAGTTGTAATTTACAATTTGTTTCTTTCAACATGGCTTGCCATGCTAGTCCAGGTGAAGTGTATGAATGAAGAGGGTCCAATCCATATGCTGCAAAACATGTATTTCTAAATTCTTCCATTATATCACATAATAAAGTTACATCTAATTTAACATAAAAATCTGAATATTCTCCCAATGTTGTAAATCCTAATTCATTCCATACTTTACATGCATGATCATAATCCTCTTGAGATATGTCCATGTCGTATAGTTTACTTTTGAATTCTTCTTTTGGCGGAAGTGATGTTTCATTAAATCTTTCTAAACTGTCTATATAATCATATGGGAAAACACCTTTTCGAAGTACGAGATCCAGTTTGTCGTTACTTACAATCTTCTTTGTTTCAATAAAATCTTGTTTCCTTAAATTTTCAGAAAGTTTAGACAAACTTGACGGCATAAATCGGTAGGAGTCTAAGAATCTTAATTTTACATTTCCAACTGTTTTAGAGAAACTTATAAATTTTTCTGAAGTTTCAGCCAACACATCTATTGAACCATTGTCTCTTCCTAATTCAGGTATTATAAAATGAGCATCGTACCCACTGAGGTTATGCAGAACCACAGGAATAAATAGTGGTAAACGATAGCTCAAATTGCATTTATTACAAGCAGCACCCCTGTAATAACCTGTAAGGTGGTCATGATCTTTAACTTTATAATTGTCAATGGTAAATTCATTTTTACATAAGAAACAATGAGTTGCATTTTCATGTTGAATTTCCTCTTCTTCCTCCATCGGTTTCATTGGTACGATATTCGTATATAATCTTTGTACATTTTCAGCTATTAAATATAAATGGTCAAGAAATATTGTTTCCACATTTTCACCACGATATACTAAAGGTTCTGAAGTTAATCCATATTGGTTTAAATGTTCTTCTGATAATGTTGATTTAACCATTAAACAAAAACTATTTGGTTTGTGCATTTGATATTTGACACTTTTTCTAGCTTCACAATTTTCATCTTCTATAGGAATTAGTGTTGATTCAAAGTCCGCATATACAACTATAGGGATACGGTATTGATGATGAACCTTTTCAAATGTAACAAATGCTCTGTTTTCCGAAGGTAAATTAATCTTTGCTTCATAATTATTGTTACATAGTCTTTTGTGCTCTTGTAACCATTCTCTTCCTTGTCTTCCTTCTCGTTTAAAATTAAAACATCTCTTGCAAATTATCTTTCTGTGTCGATCTTTAGAAAGCTGCTTGTTAACAAGAGAGTCAAATTTTTTTATGTACACATAATGAGACACATCTCCTCGCGTTAGTAGTAGTAAATCCATATGATCTGGTAGCTCTTCTTTTACGACACGTAAAGGAAACACTTTGTTTGAACTATCTAATGCAAAAACATTGATAGATGTACCAGGATTTTTCTTCTCAAATTTTGATATATCTTTCAGTGATACAGGGTAAGTAATTCCTTGAAAATTGTACCTATGTCTTTGATTTTCATAGTGTTGGTTAGGTTTATCGAAATGATTTGGTACAAACTTAGATGTCATCGCATATCTAAAACATTCATTATCTTGATTTTTCACATTAATACATGATCTTGTATCCTTAATTCTTTTGGGCAAAGGAATGTAACTAGATCCCATTAGTCCATATCCATGTTTGTGAACTCTTATATCTAATACTTCAATACTTGTAAGACTCCATCCGGATCCTCTTCCTTCGTGTTCCTGAATTTTGGTTAATATTTCTTCTATACAGTTTTCAACTATTGAATCAATGTCTGAACTTTCCATGATAGTTCGGTTTTTTGTTATGAATCCTCTTGGTGATAATTCTTCTTGTACATTTATAAACATAGCTTCTAATAGTAAACCAAATTTAAGAAAGTTTAATCTTTTTAATTCTTCTTTTAAAGTTTTACTTATGATTGGTTTTGCTTCTCTAATAAATTCTTCTAGCTTCAAGTTTTCATTTTGAATCTTATGATGCATTACTACTTTACCGGGTAATGCAAATACTTGTAGATTTGGTAAAGTAGGTGAATATGTTGCTGTTATTTCATCTTGTTCATCTTGTTGTTCTTGTTCTTCTTGTTGTTCTTGTTCTTGTTCTTGTTCTTGTTGTTCTTGTTTTTCTTCTGGGTTGTTGTGAATTAGTTCCTTATGACATTCTAATAGAATTTCATCGTGAAACGATTCCGAACATTTATCGCAACGATACATGTTGAGATGTTTACTCTTCGAAATTTCGCCAAGAAATGAAATGGGCTCTCACGTTCCTCCTTTTATAACGGTTCCCCCACCACTATCCAAGGAAATCAAACGTTTTGAACAAAAATATTAACCTTCTACAAACTAATTGTTCATTCGTGTTCTTTATTCCCATTAAAGTTTTAGTAAATACTTCTTTATATTCAAGCTTTAACGAACTTTCCCCCACCCAACTAATTCTAGTTATTTTTAGGTGGAAATGGCTAGAGCACAGACACTTGGTTAAACTAAATTTGTGCATAAATTAACTAGAGTTGAACTAAAACTTCGCATAAATTAAAAGTTAGTTCAAAACTAAAATTCGACAGTATTAAAAAAACTCTAACAGTTGAACAAAAATAAACGTTAGTTCAAAACTGAAATTCAGCAGTGTTAACCAAATTCTAACAGTCAAACAAATAGGTCAAGGTAATCCAATTTAACGCGAGAACGAGGAATAGAGCACTAAGTGGCATGTTAGTCCATTACCACAAAGTGATCTATTCCTCACTCTCTATTCTACATCTACTTTTTTGGGTTTACTTATTTATATTAAAATGTTCAAATTTTACTATGTAGAATGTCCATTCTTGCTTTTCAATTCTTCGATTGTTTTTAGCAATTGTAACAAATATTCGTTAGTTTTCACCAAAGTCTTTATTTTGCTACATCCAATTTCAATAGAAGGTATTATAAGTTGTAATTTTATAAGTTCAATCTTTTCTTTCTTGCGAATTTCTCTCTTTATTATGTTGTTCCTTATTTTTGCTGAAGATTTAAACTCCATGTTGTTTCTGCTAAAGCCACAATAATAAAAGTCTCTTCAAACAACCTGCATTTATACACATTCCCCCACCATTTTATAATCCCCACTCCTTTCCCCCTTCTTTATAGGATTTGAAAGGGATAGGGTGTAGGGTGGGGGAAGGGTAATTTTGTTATTACACTAGTTGTGCAAGAAAATAGCCGCCAGTGTCCACACCTTGTTCATAGCACTCCATCATAGATTGTGCCCACTGCAACATGCGGTCTCTGTCATTTGGTGTGACAAGTAAAGAATGACTATCACCATACAATATAAAAGAGTCAATTCGTACATAACTTCCTGAGTCCAACCATTTATTAGCTTCAACCATAAACTTTTCTATTGTATCAAATGGAAATTGTGGATCAATTGCTATGACTTTACGTTCTTCACTAAGTTCAACAGTATAATCATCATCGTCCTCATCATCTTCACTTTCACTGTTGTTACTTAAAGTGTCTTCAGATTGTTCAAAAACATCAGAAATTTCAAAAGAATTGAAATTTTCATTCAGATGAGGAGGCATTTTGAAGCAAGAAATATTGTAAACAGCAGAGACGAAACAACAAGAGCGGCGTGTAGAAGAAAAATGAAGGAGTGACCAACGCTCGCTCTGCTTTTATAATAGTATGCAAATGAGGGGTAGGAGCTGACCGTGACCAGTCATCGACCCAAAGGAGTGGGGGGAAGTAATTTTCTTACTACTCGGATGGAAGTAGGTTAGTAGGTCACGAGACTTAGAGTGTTAAAAAATAATGGGGGAGAAACACAACGCTATAACGCATTGGGTTTCTCCCCCATTATTTTTTTAAGCAACAATTTGGAAAAAACTAAGTGAATTTACTGTTTACGCCCCCACCTTGTAATACGATCCTTTTTATCCCTGAGGAGAAAGTCTTGAGAATCTAAATTGTTTAAATCTCTTCTCTTTACACAAACTCTCACAAACTCTAATTTTATATTTTAAGCCGTTACATTTTGCCAAAATGTGTTGGTGGTCAACAACACTTAGAAACAAATATTTCAAACCTTTCTTAAGCCTCTCTCCTCTGACGGATATTATTCAGGATCGTCTTCAATGGTGGGGGTTTCTGTCAGTTGTGGTCCAGAAAGATGTTTCACGACATGTACACGGCAAAAACTTTCGTTTTTAACACATTTCCTCCCACAAGCTGATCCTTTCTTAATTCCCCTAGTGAGCAGTTCAGGGCAAGTAAGTGGGACGGCTAAATGCCCTACGACGCTCTTCTTGTAATAATTGAAATTGCTCTGAAGGAGCAGGCTTAGGAGCAGGTTTGGGAGTAGGCTTAGTGGATTTAGTTTTATGATAGGTGTGGTCTTCAGGCATAGTAAGTGGTGGGGTAGGAGGCAATGGTGACAGTGGAATGACAGGTGTACTAAGACGATGAAGCAAAGATTCAAATGAAGGGGTA